>OX422215.1:632971970-634171970 GCA_949130495.1 Sambucus nigra | reverse complement strand
AAAGGCTTGAAAATAAATATCGGAAAAAAATTATTTTGGGAAGCAAGAGTTGGATGCATTATTCGAATCCAATGACGAATTTCCTTCCGATATTTTTGGAACTAAAGAATGTTTTCAACCAAATAAGGAATCCGAGGTTCTAGAGATAAGGAATCCTACTTGGGAAGAAAGAATGCTTTTTCTAATCAAACAAGCACTCGATTTGTTTTTCCACCCAAAGCACGGAGAATATGGTCTTGTTAAGGAACTTATCTCACTTTGCGATTATATGCGTTCTAATTTGGAAAACAAAGAGGAGGTTGAGACTTGTGTGTCACCTCAAATGTTTGAAGAAAATCTCATTGAAAGTGAGTCTTGCTCCCTTGAAATTCAACCTCCAAGTGATGACCAATCACTTGAGGTTTAATTTATTTCGTCACCATTTTCGTTCCCCGTTATTGAACCATTAGAAGTACCGCTATATTCCTATAAGCCGGTTGAAACTTTTGAAACGTTTAAAGACGAGGACCCTTTACTTGAATTGTTTTCCAATATTGATTCTCCCTTTTTGTGTTCCTCACTTCTCATCTTACTTGAAAAATCTTTGGAAGGTGATTCTATTTTTCTTGGATCCCAATTGTACATGTCCCCCCGAGCATCCAAATCCCCCATCATCACTTTAAAAAATATAATTGGTGATGATTCATTTTTTCCATCTCACACATGCCTTCTGTTGTTCACACGGAATTCTTATTTTTCGGGAGGCATGCATCCTAGTGAGGGTACATCAATTATCCCTCAAAGTCAAATTGTATTTTGGATGAACCCTCAAATATTTTGACTTCTAGTATATGATTTACTAGAATTCAAATTATAGGTTGTAAATAGTAGTTTTTTTTTACTTATTCTTTTTTTTTTTTTATAGTTTAGAGTAATTTGTTAATTTTTTTGTTATGCTTGGTTCTAACATGTTTTGTAGATTCAATGGACTCGTATTCGTCGGGGATCGCTCCATTTGGGTAATATCTTTCTTTTCTTCTCTTTATGTTGTTTTCTTGATTTGCATTGAGGACAATGCAATATCTAAGTTAGGGGGTGTGGGATATTCTTCCCATTTATTGTTTAGTTTCATTGATTCGACCACATGTTCTTTCCAAGTTTTTGTTTTAGAAAATTTGAAATATTCAAAAAAATTGAAAAAGTTCATAAAAGCCAAAAATATTTTCCTTCAAAATAATTTAAAATTGGAATTTAAAATCTTCAAAATTGTCACAAAACTTTGGTCTCAAGTTGTAAAACCCAATGCACAAAGCTGAAATTGACCAAAGATGGAAATTGACGACTTAACGAATATGTGTGGAGATTATTAACCCGGTGAGATTTCGAGCCTATCATTTTTTTCGAGTTTTTAAATCAATCCGAGTTTATGTTTAACTCAAAGTTCTTTTCTGTGTTTTAATCAGTCGTTGAGGATCTCAATTCCTTCACTTTGATCGTTATGAGAAATGGAATATTGTCTTGAAAAACGCGCTAAATAAAACCCTAAATTTAATTAATCTCGAGACGCACATGGTATTCGGACAATAAAATAGGCCATTGTTTGTTACCCAAAAAGATTAGACATAAAAAGTCATGAAAAATTCATCCCTTTGCAACCCAATTAAGCTAAGTAAATGTTTCCATTTTCATTTGATTAACCCGAAACACCAAATTAGCCCGAAATTGTGAAAATGATAAACTCAGAAATTTAGTCCAAAAAGGTGCAATAAAAAGGGGCGAGAGAAAAATAGAAAATGCTCAAAAAAACTGGCAAGAAAAGAAAAATAGAAAAAATAGAAAAAGAAGAGAAAATGAGCAATAGCCCGAAAAAAGCACAAATGGACATCATAAATGAATTCTCCAATTCTAAAGTCCCCACCATTTCCATTTTACCCAAATACACCTTAAACCCAAGAAAGTCCTAACCAAGTTCGAATTGCGAAATTGTCTATCGCGTGGAGAGTTCAGGCACAAAAGATGATAAAAGAGATTAAATGTGTGAAATAGAGATAATGTTTCTGGTTTCCCTATAATCGTACCCTAATGACGAGATCCTTCCCACTCCAAATGGTCCGTCTTTTATGATGGTGTCCGTGAACTTGTGTTCCATTACATTTACTCTTATAAATAACGCACACCGAGAGAAAATAGTCACATTCCGAGTGATTCATTTGCGAGAGTATCCCATGAGCATTTGAATCAATATGAATTTTTGGAAAAGTAACGGAATGATCAATCGGTGGAAATTGACAGTTTGACTTTTGGCTTCGCACACACATACTATGATTTGAGACTCTTGAATATGAATTTGCGGTAACCATTTTTGGGGAGTTTAAATTGTACAATTTTTAAGTATTTTTATTTTTCTTTGAGTCAATAACGAATTTTATGGGTATATTCACTGTAAACCCTCATGAGACACGACTCGCCCTACTAGGGTAACCTAGGGGTTTAACGGCTTGTTGCATACGCTAAATGCAATCGCTTTCCTGCAAAAGGTATTTTATACCAATAAAGTTTTTGAAGGGTCCTTAACTTATACTCTTATGCTTTGATTATGTATAAATTCTTCACATTTAACCCCTTAATTTCGGTATTTTTATGATCCCGTGCGGTATAAATATCTTAGATTTGTCTCATATTTATGATACTAACCCTTGTTGGAAAGTATTTCCTATTTTGTGTATCTCTTATATATATTTTACAGGTATTTCATGCAAGAAAGATGGAAAAGAGAACTCAAAAGAGTGAAAGAAACCAAGAAACAAGGAGTTGAAAAGCATTTTTATAATTTTACAACCTTATTCCGAAGGTGGGGCCAACTGAAAATTTTAAGATCTTTCAATTATGAGAACACTGAAAAAAAGTCACATCAATCCGAGCTACAGTGAAGAAGTTATGGTCATTAGAATTTGAGAGAAAATCGTAAGAAAAAAAGAACCGAACCGAATCGAACCGGTCCGGAGCCTTGAAACTCACTGTCTAAATTCGTGAAGCGAAACGATCCAAATTAAATGGAAAACAGACCGGTCCGGCGATTTTTCACGCTCCAGATCCGTTACTAAATTAGTCACGCTTTCTAAGTATGACAAAATTTTCAGATACAAGATTTTTATTTTGTCCTTATCATTTAGCCAAAAGAGTTTTATGTTTTGGGGACTCTTCTAAACGACTTGTTACCTATATATTTAGTTATTGGGACTCTTTTTATTCAGATTTCATTAATGTAAAAGCTCCTAATCATGTTGGAACATCTAGGAGAAGAACTTGCATATTTTTCTCCTTTAATTCAAGAGCTTTGTCAGTTTTTCTTCATGCTTTGTTTTCTTCATGCATGGTTGTGTTCTTCAATCTTGGCAACCTTAAATTCCAGAACTTTTATCATTCTTTCCTTATTTTCACATGCTTGTTAATGGATTCTTGTATAGTTAATCATAGTTACAACATGTTAGGCTTCTTCTTCTTCTTCTTCTTCTTCTTCTTCTTCTTCTTCTTCTTTTTCTTCTTCTTCTTCTTCTTCTTCTTCTTCTTCTTCTTCTTCTTCTTCTTCTTCACAACCGTCGTAGAACTTTTGATCTCATTTTTCCTAGGTAACCGGAATGATTAAGAGTGCGACGCGAGTGTAATTATAACGACACCTCTTTATTCTTACTTTTGATTATTTATGATGCGGGCTAGTACCCTCATATATATAATGCTTGGGATTAATGAAAACTGGATTTAATCAATTATCTAATTCATAACTAGTCTTATACACGACAAACATACTAGGAGTTGGGGGATTGTGTCCCTACATTAATTTTCCAATTAGTTTTAGTTAACTTATTTATTTTCCCCCTTTTTTCTTTCTCACCCCATCATCATGTTTTACACTTTATGTTTGAAGTAATAAATCAATTAAAATCTATCAAACATTCGTTGTGGATTCGATACCCAGACTCGCCGCTATACTCCATAAGAGTGTAGTTAAAGTTTAGTTTTTTTTGGTATTGTGGTCGAAAGATGATAACAACGATTAGCGTATCTACACGGACGCTCGATTTTCCACTCGATCAATCGCACACTTTCATACATGGAAAAGCAAGATAAATTATTTGATTTTCTTGATAATTTGAAAAAAGTGATGTCACAACTATATTATTATTTCAAATTGCACTATGATAATTTTGTGGATCTTGAGGTAAGTAAGAGTACCATTGAAGATGAGTATGTCATGGCCAATTCACTTGGGAATGTTGAAAAGCGTGCCTTAAAAAAAGGAAATTTTCTAAGTATTTGAAGCAGAAGGAGAATGTCGAATTAATGAATGATTTGGATAGATATCTACAAGATGGAATAGAGTGTATTGATGATTCTAATTTTGATGTTTTATCATGGTAGAAAGGAAAAGTTTCAACTTATCATGCACTCGCAATGATGGCACGTGACATATTAGCTATTCCATTAACATCGGTTGCTTTCGAGTGTGCATTTAGTACAAGTAAAAGATTGCTTGATCAATTTCGAAGCTCTTTGACACCAAGAACCGTTAAGTGTTTAATTTGTGCTCAAAATTGGTTAAAAAGCTCTCCAAACATCGATATTGAAGATTCATATGAGAAGCTTGAGGATATTAAGGAATGTAAGTTTATATTCTAAATTATTATTATTTACTTCATATATATTTGTTTTCATTTTCTTCATTAATATAGAAAATATGAATTACTTTTAAATTTTTTTGTAGGTGTTATTAATGAGTTTACTAAAGTGAAGATTCAACCAAATTGAGATGAATGAGGTAACTTATTAGAATACATCTTTGGAATACCTATTTTAGAATACTACTAACTGTTATACATATTACTATATTGGTAACACTCTGTTTGTAATTGTTATACAGATTATTTTAGAATACACTTTTAATTTTAGAATATGGTACAATTTGAGTTAAGAGTTATTCTTTAATATTAATTCTAGAATATGGTACAATTTGGGTTAACATTAATAACAGTTATTAGTTGATGTCAATAGTTATTAGAATAACTCAATTTTAGAGTAACTGTTATTCTAAAATCAACCGTTATTCTAAATTCTATGGTGATGCTATTAGTATGGTAAAATCAACGGTTATTAGTATGGTAATGTACAGTATGTATGGTAATGCTATAGTATGGTAATGCACAATATAATTGCTATTAGTATATCTGTTATTCTGAAATCAACAGTTATTCTAAATCAATAGTTAGAATAACTGGTATTAATATGGTAATGCACAATATGTATTCAGTATAGGTTCAATATTTTATAATTGTTACCAAAGCAACTAGAGGTGAAGCCCATATATGTATTTATGTCCATTATGAAGTCGAGCCTCTGTTTGTTTAAGAGTAGAGGTTTAGATTTTGGTCTTATTCTTTCAAGTAAGATTAGAAGAATTGCGTTCATTTGTGCAGTATAATACACATGTTGTGGGTTGAAAAGAATAATAGTTTTATGATTAATTTTGAAAAGTATAATACACATGTTGTGGATTTTATTCTTGCTTTTCTATCTTTGCTTGTTCGGTGTCACCAAGTCCACAATTATTTTTTCAACTGCTGAATGGATATTCATTCATTTTCGCATTACCATTTATTCAACTGCTAGGGTGTATGTTCATATATTTCTGTACACGTATGAACAAAAAAATAATAATTGGTGTGAAATCCTCCATACATGCATACATGCTTATGCATGTTGGTTTGGTGACAAAAGTCTCTCATAAGCAGTAGGACTGCCTTAGTTACACATGCAGTAGGATAAAAGTCTCTCATTACATCACTTCTCATAAGCAGTAGGACTTGGTGACAAAAGTCTCTCACTAGTTTTTGTGCCTTAGTTACAATGCCTTAATTACCAAAGTCTCTCAATGCCTTAGTTACAAAAGTCTCTCACTATTTATTTAGTGTCTTTATTTTCTGTTTTGGCTATATGTTAATATTCATATTTTTTTTTGTAGATGAATAAGCGGGGAGTGAAAGAAACGAATAATTTGGAGCATTTTCATTTTTATTTGTAATTTAATGTGACGACCTCAGTTGAAATTGAATTGCACATGAGTGTAACTTGTTTGTAATTTAATGTGACAATCTCGATTAAAGATAGCATTTTCATTTTTGTTTGTAATCCTGAGTTGTTTACACAAGAGTGTAACTTGAATTGTAATTTAATTGTGATGTTTATTTTGAGCTTTATTGTTTATATGTAGTTGTGGAGACGAGACAATTATGTAGTTTTTATTATTATTATTTTAAATATGCATATGAACCGGTATATGCAAGTGGTACAAAAAAATACCATTATGTACCGAGTACTACCAAAATTACCGCAAAGTGAAATTTACCGAAATTACCGTATTTTTTGAAAAATCGATTTTATCGCAAAAAATCAATTTACCGATGTACTGCGCGGCTTGGTTTTGGTTTATGAGTTGGTGTACAGACAATAAAACTTGTAATTTTGGTTTGATGATTTCAAAGTTGGTATGGTATTGGTATGATCTATTTACCGACCAAATCGATCGAAAATCAGCCTTAGTTGAACCTAAAGTTGGAATGATATTTGATACTATTGATGATATGTGGGTGTATTATAGAAAATATGGCAATGAAAAAGGTTTTCTAGTGAAGAAGAGGACTTCAAAGAGAGGGGATGATGGTATTGTACGATGGGTTAGTTTTGCTTTCACTCGAGAGGGGAAAAAAGTACGAGTAAAAATTCCTTTAAATTGCCACCAACTTGTCGAGTTAATTGTGGTGACAAAATTAATGCCTTGTTGTGTTCTAATGAGAAATGGATGATTAAAAGTGTATTCCTTGACCACAACCATCACGTGAGCCCAGGGAAATCACAATATTTCAAGACTAATCGTGTGATAACTAAAGTGATAAAAAGAAAACTTGAAATGAATGATAGGGCCGGTAGAAGACCTAATAAAAATTTTAGTGCGTGTGTAGTGGAAGCCGGTGGGAATGAGAATGTGACGTTTTTTTATCAAGGATTGCTATAATTATATTGATAAAGTGAGAGGGTTGAGACTTGGGGAGGGAGATGCTTTAGCTGTTCAAAACTACTTTTAAAAAATGCAAGCTAATAATTCCAATTTCTATTATGACATGGATTTTAATAATGAGGGAATAATGAAGAATTTATTTTGGTCGGATGCTAGAAGTAGGGCAACGTATGAGGAGTTTATGGATGTTATCACATTCGATACAACCTACTTGACCAACAAGTACGACATGCCATTTGCCCCTTTTGTTTGGGTGAATCATCATGGCCAATAAATATTGTTGGGATGTGGTTTGATATCGAGTGAGAATAAAAATACATTTACTTGGCTTTTTACGTCATGGCTTTCTTCCATGAATGGCCATGCTCCCACACAATCATAACTGATCAAGATAAAGCCATGGAAAATGCCCCCACACAATCATAACTGATCAAGATAAAGCCATGGAAAATGCCATTGAGATTGTCTTTCCAAACTCACGACATAGGTGGTGTTTATGGCACATTATGAAGAAAATACCGAAAAATTTAAAAGGGTATGCGCAATATGAGTCCATGAAAAATTCCTTAAAATCTGTGATTTATGACTCTCACTGTCATTGAATTTGAAGCAAGTTGGCATAGATTAATTGAAAATTTTAGCCTCGAAAAGAATGAGTGGTTGAGTGGGCTATATAGTGAAAGGCATTGATGGGTTCCCGGTTGTGTTAAAGATACATTTTGGGCGGGAATGTCTACCACCCAAAGAAGTGAGAGTATGAATGCCTTCTTTGATGGGTATGTAAATCCAAAGACCACCCTGAAATAATTTATTGAACAATACGAGAATGCTTTGCGAAGTAATGTTGAAAAGGAGAGCCAACAAGACTTTGATACCTTGAAAGCCTCAATTCCATGTGTAACTAGATATAAGATCGAGAAATAATACCAAGATTGTTATACTAATGCAAAATTTATGGAGGATCAAGAGGAGATGAAAGGGAAATTATAGTGTAATTTATCTACTATTAGAGATGAAGGTGGGATTGAGTTGTATGGAGTAAATGAGGATTTGGTCGGAATTAGAGAACAAGATGTCACTTTTATAGTCACTTTCGACCCTATTGATTGTGATGTCAAGTGTAATTGTCGCTTATTTGAGTCACGGGGGTAACCTATGTAAACATTATCTCAGTGTCTTAATTAAAAAAGTATGATTTTGTTCTTGAAAAATACATTCTTCGGCAGTGGAGAAAAGATGTCAAAAGATGCCACACAAAGATTAAAATCATTTACTCGGATTGGGCAATGAATCCCGAGAATGAGCATAATGATAGAATGTGTAATTCGTTTTATGAGGTTGTGGAAAAGGCGACGGGAAGTGAAGATCGCACGAAATTGGTGGTGAATTGGATTAAATGATTATCCAATGAGTTGGATAATGGTGGAATTTGTACAAGTAGTCAACCTACTCCATCTACAATTAAACAACTCAAAACATTATCGCATGGGGAAAATGCTAATGCCAAAGAAAGCGCAATTATTCGTTCTCCATTGGCCGTTAATAGAAAATGTCGACTCCGTTGTAGAAGGCAACAAGTGATGACGGAGAAATTTGTCCATAAGAGGAAAAAAATTATAAGAAAGGTTAGTTAACTAATAAGATCAATTTTATTAAATTATAATTTTTTTCAAAAGTTTATTATTATTATTTAATGTTATTTGATATTTCGTAATTATAGGAGAAAGAAGGTACTACTTAATTCTTAGTCAACTTGAGGCTTCACTAATTTTTATTTCATTAATTTTGTCAAATTCTAATAATGGATTATTTCAGGATTTATATTATTCATTTTGGAATGGCGTCAATGAGAGGAACGATGGAATGCAAATAAGAATTGATCAAAGTTCAAATGCGAATGGACAAAGCAATTACTCACTTAATTTTTAAATTTAGTTGTTGTGGTTGTATTAAGTATATTGACACTATAATAGTTTGTGACACTGTAATTTTTTATGGTCTCAATGTGTGATATTTTGTGACTTTGTAATTTATTTATTTTTGGTTGAGATTAGTATCACTCTTTTGTAACTTTATAAGTTTTGTTTTTTTGTTTTGCTCCCAAATGTGATAGCATTTAATGGGCTTATATTGCGGTGAATACCGGGTATAATCGGTTTCAACCATTTGCTTTGTAGTCAATTTTTTCATATTATAATTGTTACTTAACACATCTTTCAATCTGGAGAATATTCAGTAGAATCTTTGGTTACCTTAGAACCGCTCTTAGTTTTTTCATGCACAACCCCGTTTCACCTAACAATGCACTCAAGAAATTAGGTCAAGTTTCGGTCTACATATACATGTGTGTATATAACATATTATACACAAACACACAAACGATGACCACTGTTTATGCTTTGCATCTCTGGATTCCACAGTATTTTACGTGGATTTGACATGCTTAAAAAGCTGATAGAGTTCTAACATAGAGCAGGCAGGGAGCAATTATATGTGTGTTCCCATCCATTCTTTAATAACCTAGCCTAGTTTACGGTTGGGGACCTCTTCTAGCTTTTTATTATTTTTTTCATCCATTCTCATGTTTCAAAGCTAGAATAAAACACATGGTCTTGAAATCGTAACAAGGTCTTATAATAATGGAATTAAGTTCATGCGAGGCTAAAGGGTTTAATTATAGAATAACAATTCAAGTGACAGAGTTATGGATCATTACTGAATTGGTTAGTACGTAGAGTATTATTAACATTACTATTACTTAGTTGTAAATTCGTGCAATACACGGGCGTGATATATATATATATGTATTGTGTAATGGATGATAATACATATCAAAACAAAGGAAATGTAAGGGAACTAAAATGCATACCAAAAAAAATAGAGAGAATTAAGGTACTGTTGAAAATTAATTATAAGTGACGAAATTAATTATTAAATTTCAATTGTATTAAATTTTGGATTTCCCATTTATGTGGTTTTAATAAATGTCAGATAATTAATTAGGAATGTGATAAATAAATATATTAAAAGATTTGGGTAAACCTTATCCGTTAGTCACATGATGGTTAGTGGCATTAGTGGGAGACTTGAAAGAGTCCCACCTCCACTAGGATTCCGACGCTCTTCCTCTTATAAATAGAGACTTCTACACCATCTAGAGTCATCTCATAACACATTATTTCTCAGGTGGGAGAGAAATTCCGAGATTCTATTTTGAGTGTAATTCTTTCAAGAAGGGAGATTGATGGAGCAATTAATCAAGATTGATCAATACATTGGATCAAGGTAAGTCTTATTTTATATCGTTTAGACGTGTTTTGTGAAAACATGAAGATCCAAGATCCTTTTATTAAGAACAATTGTATGTTAAAGTTTAATCATATTAATGTGTTCGTGATTAATATTAGGGTGTTCTTAAGAATGATTTTATATGTGGTATCAGAGCTAAAGTTTAAGATCTCATGATTTTCCTTATTGATGTTCGTCTATAATAAAATATGGGCCTGAGACTTTCTGCGACATTTTTATTTATGTCATTAAATTGCTTTTGTGCCTGAGACCTTCTGCGACGTTTTATTTTTGTTATTAAATCTGCTCTTAAAGTATGTCTCAGATTTTCTGTGACTTTTTTTTTCTGTCGCCAATACTCACTGGTTAGAATAAAAGGTCAAAACTTACTTGGAATTTTACGAAACTCACATGATCAATTGGAAACGTCGAAATAAACAAAACCCATTGTATACAATGGGCACCACCTTACTTTTGCGTTTTGACGTCGTTAAGACCCTTAAAATTGAATTTTTGCCGTTTTTGGTAATAATGTTGACGTCAATATCTCACTCCAGAAAATTGATTTTTGAATTCCGCAAATTGTTTTGAGATCCTAGAGTAATTATCTACATCTCTGTGGTGCTAACTAAAATTTTCTATTTTTGTCAAAAATTACAATTTTCCCAAATATTATGTATTTTTTCACCACAAGGGTTGTTTTTAATGTTCATGGTTGTTCTAATATTCATCTTATGTATTATTTGGTATTGATGAAAGGGTTCAATATAAAATTTTGAATATTAGATGTATGATTATGTGTTTGACAATAGCATTTCGATATATTAGATTATTGTGCATAATCTATAATTGGTAGCCCAAAGGTCCTAATGTAATTATGAATTGATGTTTTGACAATAATATTTATATGATGTTGGGTGGGGAAAACATGAAAGTGTCTTAATCTATAATTGTAAATATTAGATTATTGTGTATGCATTTATATTTGGACCATTAATTATACATTAAGTTTTGAGTATAATATTTTTGGGGCATTGATTTTACATAAATAATGTTTATGACTTCCAGAAAAATTATTTTTTGAATTCCGTCGAATATTTGAGTTTCTGGAGTAATTTTTTTTACAGTTCCATGATGCTAACTGATTTTTTAAGGGAAAAATGTATGTTTTCCCATATTTCATGTATATTTTATCTAGAACTCTGATAAAACATTGCTCTAATGATTCTATTTTAGTTGAATATTCGTACCAAACACAGGCTAACATAACTCATATGGTAGGATATTAGACTTGCGTTATTGTTAATATTCATATTTTGATGAGTCTCGTGCCAAACACAGGCCAATGATTCATATTGTTGAATATTATGATATTCGTATTTTAATGAGTCTCGTGCCAAACACAGGCCAACGATTCATGTGGTTGAAAATCAGAATTATTGTTTATTCTAATGCTAGTACTCCCATTAAGTTGAATTAAATGCCAAACACAGGCTACAATTTATATGTGCGGATACTAGATTTATGATTTCGTTGCATGTATGCATATTTAAATGCATGACTTGCAAATTTTGAGACTCATAAGTAAGTATTCATTCAGTTTAATCAAATGTCAAATACAGGCTAAGATTACATGTGAAGATATTATACTTGTAGTCATTTCAGATTATCCTAATGTTTGTATAAGGTTAAATTGAAGCGCAACACATGCTGATATTTGAATCAAATAAACATTGGAATTTTTGCAAATGTTAAATAATTGACATCAATGTTAAAAAGTCATATTTACAT
Organism: Sambucus nigra; assembly: GCA_949130495.1. Lineage (NCBI taxonomy): Eukaryota > Viridiplantae > Streptophyta > Magnoliopsida > Dipsacales > Adoxaceae > Sambucus > Sambucus nigra. Next base: position 634,159,843 of record OX422215.1, on the reverse strand, counting down.
ATGCCACTAGTATGATAATTGTGATTATAACCGTATTGCGCATTAGTATGACCATGAATGATTTGGGTCAATATTTCTGATTTGTTACTCATACATAAGTGATGAAGCGAAAGTAAATGATTTATGTCTTCCATTTACTATTATTGTGTAATATCTCATGTAAACTCTTTGTCTATTTGATTTTCACATTGTATCTAATTTTTCGTGAATTTCAAGTTAGGGAATAGACAATAATATAATTATTCATGTATTACGGGGATTTTGAACATGTATGCGTATCTCTAATATTTATATAATATAAGGTTTGGTGTTCATTAAAGTGCTCCATACCAGAAGATATAAATATTGGACTAATGCATTAATATCATGCATATTTTGGTTGCCTACGGGTCCATGTATGATATTGAATGCTAGGATGATGATACTTTATGATGTTTCATACATATTATTGTTTATTCATTTATTGTGATTACAATAATTGAAGAAAATGTTAGTGGTGATATATATTTTGGGAAGGTAATAATGGTCGTCGAACACAAATGCCATAGTTTCTTTCACTATCATATCACCAATTAAGTTTATGAAAACCATAAACATGAATAATTTAGCTTATTGATCATGCGATATTTAATGAAAATAAGTGAAAAATTTATTGACTTGTGTATGTAAGTCTTTATGTAATGTAATATTCATATTATGAAATGTTTGGTAGTCACTACAGTGACCCAACTAGAATGGCAATGAATATTAAATGTAAAGATGATGGTAGTAGTAACTCATGATGCTTATAATTGTAAAGATATTAATGGGGTATATTGAGTTTATTTCTTCAAGCAAGGTTATTCCTTATAGGGAATCAATTTTGAGTGATTGAATGAACATCATAGATCACATACATTATTATAGTATGTGAAAATAAGTTGTGCACAAATGTCGTGTACAATATAACGAAATAACATTATACCCAATAAAGTAATATACAAGCATCATATAATCGATATTTCACGGTTACTACTGACAAAAACTCACGGTTATGCACTCAATTTATCATGTAATCGATGTGTGTGTTGTTAAATCAAAGCATTAATGAAGTGATCAATTTATCTCATTATCTTATCACATATTATTGTATCCCATTTTATTTCTCTAAAAATTTCATATTTAATTTGGTTAAACAAATTAAGTTTGTTTACATGTTTCACACTCGAACTAATAATGATAAAGATAATATGTATCTTTTATGATTTGAAATGAGTTTTTCATCTCAGTAGAGTTTTCAAGTTATACTTACTGTGTTATATAATGTATTTACTTTTGATGCAAGGATTTCTTACAAAACAAACTAGAAATGCTAATAAGTTTCTTTTCTTTTGTTCTTGGGGAATCAAATCGCCATTTGTTTTCATAAACCCTCAATTTCTTTTGGAAAATGTTTGTCTAGACTTGATCGTGAGGGATATGTTCTAAAGAATCTTTTGATGTATATTTTTTCAAGGGTTATGATTTTAGTTTTGATGTTTTGTACAAAATAAAGTTTGGACATAGTTCTTTAAAGATTTGTTTGATCCTGCATCATAATCGTAGCGTTTTTTATGAAACTCTTTAAATCTTGTACCAAATTAAATCTAGACTCTTTTTCATAATTTTCGTGGACAAGATTTTTGTAATGTCTCTTACAAATTTTGATAGTCGAGTTGTGCTCTTAAGGTATTACGATGTCTAATATAAGGATGACCTATGTGGCCCAAGTGGGAGATTATGAGAAACTTCCCTTACAGTGAACCTACATAGATCATATAATTGTCATTGACACGTATTTATTGCATTAAAGTCAAATTCATTATGAAAGGTGAAATTAGTGGTAGTAGAAAATCATGAAATATGGTTATAAAGGAAGGTAGGGTACTTATCCCATTATCGATAACCTTCTTGAATCCTTGTTCTTTTAGTTGTTAGATTGTCTAAACAACAAAGAACAAATAAATGATCAATTACTAAATGATAGTATGGTCACCGTGAGATAAATGTAGATAAAATCATAAGGAATAGTATTAAGAAGATCCCAAAAGGTCTACTATCCTAAATGATTATGTAGTGTATCTGCATGAACATGAATTTGGCGTATGGATAAATAATGATATGGTTTTATTTTCAAAAGTCGTAAGAAGTGAAACTAATTGACTACAACTAAGTTTAAAATCTCGTTCAATTACATAATTGATGAACTAAAGTCGGGTATGAAGGGGTCATCAAGACCAAATGCGACACTAACGGTAGTTAAACGAGATAAAGGTAAATTGTAGTAAAATATTTCACCATTAATGAAGAAAAGGTTATAAATGAACCTTCTCAAATATATGTAAGGACGTAGAATTCTTATGACATTAATATCTCAGTATGATTGAGAGTTACATAATGTGGATGTGAAAATTACTTTTTGTAGTTTTACGAACCATTTGTATATGTTTAGGAGATCATTTTATAAACATAAGTTTCCCACATGACGTATTTTAAGATATAATATCATTATTTTTTATTAATCGTTGTATATTTGTATACACCTTAAGATCAGTGGGAGTAAATTTATATATTTTCTCTATATACAAGCACGGATTTAGAAAGTAGAGAATCAAAATAATTTTATGGGTTTAAAAGTTGTGTATGAAGTAATGAGATACTTAAAGGACTATATGCTCACACTTATGATGTATGTGTTCATTTAAATATGAACAATTATTGTGACTCAGATTTACTAGTTGTGCGGATGGTGCGAAGTTCACTCTTGCTTAAGTATGTTTGTTTTGGTTTATCAACCAATATAATGAAGGAGTGCAACACAAACCATCCATTAACTATTGTGAAAGCTGAGTTTGTAGCATGCTTGATGCAACAACTTATGTATTTTGGCAGCGTGACTTCATTTTGGGACTTGGAGTTGTCGACACTATTATCAAGTCGCTGAAATATTATGATAATGTCGCTGCAATCTTCTTTATGAAGAAATATTAGGTATTCCTAAAGTAACTAAGCACGTTGAATGAAATACCTATCAGTTAAAGAAGAAATTCAGAAACAAAAAGTGTCAATCGATCACATTAGTACGAGTGATAACATAGCAGATCCTATTACGAAAGGACTATCTCCAAAAGATCTTATGAAACGTGTCAAAGAGATGGATCTCGATTAGTAAAATTATGATTGCTATTTGGCTTAGTTGTTTGACACTATTACTTGAATTCAATAAAAGTGTTTCTGATTTCAATTATTTATGTCCTTTGTGAATGCATGGATATAATTATGAATTGTTGTTGACAGAAATAGTCCTTATTCAAAAGGACATTATGAGGCCATTATGATACCCAATATTAAACGCTCAGTTGAATGAAACATTGGTGTTGTGGTACATGGAAGGAACCATGCTCTTGAATAGTATTAAACCGCCATGACTCGCATCCGTGAATCATTTGATTCAGCAAAATAAATTTATCAATGATTGTGCACCTTATGATACCTAATCTAATTATGCGAATTATTAAGACCAAGTGGGAGACTGTTGGAAATTAATGATAAGTGACGAAATTAATTATTAAATTTCAATTGTATTAAATTTCGAATTTCCCATTTATGTGGTTTTAATAAATGTCAGATAATTAATTAGGAATGTGATAAATAAAGATATTAAAAGATTTGGATAAACCTTATCCGTTAGTCACATGATGGTTAGTGGAATTAGTGGGAGACTTGAAAGAGTCCCACCTCCACTAGGATTCCAGACCTCTTCCTCTTATAAATAGAGACTTCTACACCATCTAGAGTCATCTCATAACACACTATTTTTGAGGTGGGAGAGAAATTCCGAGATTCTATTTTGAGTGTAATTCTTTCAAGAAGGGAGATTGATGGAGCAATTAATCAAGATTGATCAATACATTGGATCAAGGTAAGTCTTATTTTATATCGTTTAGACGTATTTTGTGAAAACATGAAGATCCAAGATCCTTTTATTAAGAACAATTGTATGTTAAAGTTTAATCATATTTATGCGTTCTTGATTAATATTAGGGTGTTCTTAAGAATGATTTTATAGGTAAAGGTCATATTCATTTTTATATTTGGATTTCTAGGACAGTGCTTTTCAAGTTTATAAATCTAGTCCCTGTGGTACAATAGCATTTATAAATCTAGCGCATGTGGTACAATACCTTTATTTTTTTGGTCCGCGCCAACGGCACTATTTTTCACCATTTTTCATGGTATTTTTAGTACAAGGACTAAATTTATAAAGTTATATGAAATATTTTATTTTTATACACTTTGAACACTATGAGGACCTTTTCCCAAAACTCCCAAAAAAATAATACACCTGCTCCGTTTACCATATGGACAAAACCAAATTTTAAAATCACCAAAACCAACAACCGCCACAAGAACCTCATTATCATTACCATTTGGAACTCAAAACCATACTATTCCAAAACTATCGATATGAGAGCTTGAGAGAAACCATCTTTAGGAGGAACCAACAAATAATGTAGATTTATAAAAGGAATTTGTTGCACTAAAACAGTCATATATTAAGCAACCAAGATCATAAAACTCACTTCGGAATTTTACCAAACACTTCGTGTGCGGAAAACACCCAAGACCTTGTTCCTAATAAAAACTAAGTGTGCAAACTCAAAACGAATCCAATCAACAATCAACAAGTAGGATAACAAGAACACACAAGCAATCAAAGCAAAGAAACGACAACAATATAACGTGATTCACCCAAACAAGGGTTACATCCACAATGGTAGGATTTCTTCTTTCTTTGATAAATGGAGGAACCACAAGGTTATACACTCACACTCTTTATCTTTCCAAGAAAGTCACTCACAAACCAAGCACAAGAACTAATCTTTAAACAAGAAGCTCTCACTTACTTTTCTCTTTGAAAGCTCACAAAATGTTCAATCTAAAGCTGAAAAAACAGCACTGCACAAAAAACAAAAAATAAGCTTCTATTTATAGATTTTCCTCAAAGTGGCAATTTTGTAAATATCGAGAAAAATCTGTTTTTCTCTCAAAACAACCATGAACCAACGGGAAGTCACCGGAGAGCCAAAATACACCACAGAATTATCATTCATTTTTATTCTCTCTTTAATGTCTCTTTGAACGAATTTATCGACCCCTCATATAGGCGGATCCAGGAATTTATTTCGGGTGGGACATAAATTATTGCCGAGGGTTCGGGGGCGGGAGCTCTCGATATTTTTTTTAGGGTTAAAAATTTTTTAATGGTAAAATTTTGAATTTTTTTTCTTTTTTGGAGTGGGGCACAACTTTAAATTTACAATTTTCGAAGGGTCAAATTTTGAATTTGAGATTTGGGGTGGGGCACTTGCCCCACCAACCTCCCATGTATCCTTTTTATATTTTATTTTTTTTAGTTTCAACAGCTTTCCATGTCTGATATATGACAAAAAGAATCGGAACACATAACCAAATACAGTTGTTACTCTGCTTGACCAAGCTTGAGAGAATACTGTTGGAAATTAATATTCAGTGTTGAAATTAATTATTTAATTTCAATTATATTAAATTCTGAATTTATGAATTTTCCAATTATGTGGTCTTGATAAATATCAGATAATTAATTACGAACGTGATAATTACGAATATTAGAAGATTGGGTCAATCTTATCCGTTAGTCACATGATGGTTAGTGGCATTAGTGGGAGACTTGTAAAAGACTCCCACCTTGACTAGGATTCCGACCCTCTTCCCCTTATAAATAGAGGCGCCCTACACCATCTGGGGTTATCTCATAACGCACTATTTCTAAGGTGGAAGAGAAACTCCGAGATTCCATTAGAGTGTATTTTTTTCAAGAAGATAAATTGATGGAGCAATTAATCAAAATTGATCCTTGATCAAGGTAAGTCTTATTTTCTATCTTTTAGACGTATTTTGTGAAAACATAAAGATTCAAGATCCTTTTATTAAGAACAATTGTATGCGAAAGTTTAATTATATTAATGTGTTCGTGATTAATATTAGGGTGTTCTTAAGAATAATTTTATAAATACAAGTATGGCCTCTCAACAATTGAAAAAAAAAAATGAAATTCAACCCCTAATCCTGATGACACGAACCACAACAATAAGTCTTTGCAACAGCTTGATGCGTCAACATATGAAAATTTCCCAATTCCTATGTCGTAAATGCATCATCGATTAAATGCAATGTCGTAAATGCATCATTGATTAAATGCAAAGAACATGAACAACATTAAATCTTTTTAGATGAGAAAGGTAAACATGGTTAGGTATACCGTCCACGTGGAGACCCTTACATGAAAGCAGAATTAACACACTCTAAAACGCTGTATATAAAAGATTTGGCAGATATTGAGAAGGAGTTGGTATAATATTACTTTTGTGTCAAACTAATATTTTTTTTTCCTGAGTTAGGAGTAGTAGTTTCAAAAATAATATCTAAAAATATGTGAGGTTATGAATGGTATTCATAACTTTTAAAAAGATATATTAGAAAATAAACTTTCTTTCTCTTGATATATTTGACTTAAAAAAAAAATTAATAACGGCCAAGGTAGACAAAAGACTTGATAATATTTTCATTATGTTTATAGAACACAATAATTTTGTTACAAAATTAATCTCTAAAAGTATTCATTCAATACTAAAAATGTCGTTATCATCTTAACATAAAATTGGTTAGAGATTTCTTTCATTTTGAAATATGTCTAATTCACGAAAGAACAATCAATTTTTTTAAATAAAAATAACTCATATTTTATTTTCCCACAATCTATCTAAAGAGAGGGATTACTTTCTATAATACAGCAGTCTACAATGGTATAACAAATACCTATCTATACCGAAGATCCATAAGTATTAATCCGTATATTGTATAGACTCGTCCAATTGACTTAAACCCAAATTGTATCATGTTGAAGACTTAATTCAACATTATCATTTCCTTGTTATATGATTGATAGATTATTCATTTGTAAGCATATATACTCCAAAGTGTATATCATGTGATAGTAGAGACTTGTAACTTTCTTCCTTAATCTTAAATTAAAGTTGCTTACTTTATTTAAGTAACAATTTATTCTTTGTTTGTCTTTACAAATTATACTTGTAATTATTTTATTATAAAATTTAATTTACAGTGTTAATTCAACAAACACATTTTGAATTGCAATACTAAGAAAATTAAATAGGCAGCATAATAGTATCTTTTTTATGAAAGGGTCAAATGAATGTTCAAAACATTGAAAGTAGATGGAAAAAACAAAACAAAATGGCAATGAGAATTTAATTTTGCACTTTAATGACTGAGTAACGGTGGCTAAAGTTTAATGACAGAAAGTTGGAAGACATTCATTATTCAACGTTTGAAAAGAATAGCAACATTAGTATACTTTTTTGATAAAGATCAACATGAACTAGATTTGTTAAGAAAAAAACAACGAAAAAAAAAGTTGTTCCTAAAAGAGTTTAGGACAAAAGAAATAGAAACCATAAGTTAAATGACTTCAAACAATGACATGGATTTAAATTTAATTCTCTATTTTTGATAAAAGGATAGAATTAGTATTTTTAAAATGAATTTAATAAAATAAAAAAATATTTCTATAAAAATAGAGTTGAATTTCTTATATTCATAATTAATATTATATTAAATCCAAAAAATACATAATTTATTTTAAACAATATAATTTGGTATTTGAAATTAACATGGGGTTCATATACTTTTGTTTTAAAGGCTTCATTTTGAGTGTCACGCATCTAACTACTTTCCAATTACGTGATCAAATTCGACTGGTAAAAAACATGTTTTATTATTTTTTATCGTGTATATGGTTTGAAAGCTACACAACATCTGTAAGAACATTCCAAGCATAGCCTCATCGGCGTGAACAGACATGAAAAGTAAAAAAAAGGAGCAACTTAAGGATTACTATAGTCTACTGGGAACACTTTTTGGTCTTTTGTTTACACCTAATTTCTATAACGAATATCCTAGCCATGTGCTTTATTTGAAGTTGAGGACCATTGCCAATATGTGTTTTCAAAATATGAGATTATACACCTGATGTCGACGAATTTCACGTAGTGATTAGGTTTGAAGTTTAGAAAGAGCAAGTAAGAATCTGATACAAGAATAGTTTTTTTTTTTTTATAAGTAAATGATTCAATAAAACAAACTCATTTAAGAGGGCGGAATTTCGTATACAGGAAGTATACAAAGCAAAGAAGCACAGGTTGAAACTCAAAACAGACTACACAATCCCCTAAAACTCCTCTAAAAACTCAAGAAGAGAGACAATGACGAATCATATCTTTTCCTATACCAAGTAACAAGAAGATTCAGAAAACTATAACGAATCTGAGAAGGAGTAAGATGGACTCCCTCAAAGCATCTCATGTTCCTCTCCTTCCAGATGATCCAAAAAATACGATGAGGGATCAACATCCAAACTCGACGTGGGCCACTCTAACCCTTAGGTCTCCTCCAGGCCGCCATCATCTCATACACCATACGACGCATAACCCACCCAATCTGGCATAAAGTGAAAAAAGGAGAATACGATAATAAGTTATTAGACTTTTTAAATATAAATGATAAGAATAAGTTAAAAATATATTTTTTAATAAGTTTATATGTGCTACAATTATTAAAATAGATAGATTTATACTCACATTTATTAATATAGATACAATTACATTTATTAGTGTTGATAGAGTTACAATTATATTGTTTGGACTTGCTATTAATAAATTGAAAAGTTTGTGAATTCAATATACTAACAAGATTTTCGCATGCAGTGATTATATATAAATTAATTTTGAAGGGATTTATTATTTAATATTTTTTTTAATTATGTCTCCATATTTTAACTAATAAGAAGGATCAAAACAAAGACTTGCCTTGGTGTAGTCGATAACTTCGTTTCTCAAGGATTGTGGAGGTTTATCATAGTTTGTATTTTCCTTGTAAAAGATAGTAATAAACATATGTGGCCCACCTCAAAACTAATCTCTATCTCTGTGGCCTCCCGAAAATAATGTCACTCACCTTTTCTCTCATTTGATTGCTATTATTTTGAAAGATTTTAAAACTCAAAGATTAGATAGAAGACTGTAACTATTGCTTGATTTATTTAATAATGATGTAGGTATTTATACTGCTTACAAATGACAAACGTGCATGAGAAATCAAAGGGAACTAACAAACGTTCATGAGAAATAAAAGGAGAAGTAGTTGTTACTAAACTAGCTGTTATTAACTAAACTCCTAAGATGCTGCAATCTTTGAATGGCTCCACCTTTGAATAGTTATTGTGTTGATCGTGTGTAGATTTCAATAGATATGAACATATATCTTAGTTGTTAGATACCATATTTCTAATATTCCCCCTCAAGCGAAGTGTGGAGAGTGAATACACATTGAGCTTGGACCATAGATACTGAGATTGATGACTTGATAAACGTTTGGTTATTAGTGCGATCAAAATGAGTGAGAAGATCTCCACTATCCCCAACACACCTTTGCGAATAAACGTAACCCATACGATTTTCGGTGCTGTAAATGCAAGCGCACGATATTGAGCTAAAAACTATTTTTGTTGGACCAACACCTATAATAAGGTTTCTTGGACCATAATGAGCTTGACCAAAATTGATTCACAGGCTCTCGTTTTGGCTGGACCGACACCTATAATGGGTCTTTTGAGACATAATGAGCTTGATCAAAATTGATTCAGAGGCTTAATTATCAATTTTGCCTTGAACGACACCTGTAATGAGCCTCTTGGGCCAAAATAAGCCTGATCACAATGGATTCAGAGGCTCTATGCTTCTTGGGCTTGATCACAATGGATTTAGGGGCCCGTTGATTTGTAAGATCATGGATTCAATGTGGCCTAACTTCCCACAAATCTGGATGCCTTTTTTTTAAAAATTCATATGTAGACCCATGACAAGTATTCAACATATTATGCTTTGTTTCCTTTTGTACAACTGGTAAAGGCACATGAATTAGAGAATAAGAGCATGTCCGTGTAGTCATTGACAAGGATGCCCAAGTTCCAATGCTACAACTTCTAGTCTCGTCACCTATATATGATATATCCACATGTAAAATCATAACATACAGTAGCTGCTTCTCATTATACAGCAATGCACTTGTCATGAGTTTTTGGAAATGGATTATAATGATGAACAGATAAAGGAATGACACTGCATGAATTTAAAAAACAATATGGTGATTAAACAATTTGACATGATTTGAAGTGTCACTGAAGCATTTGTACGCTGCCATCACTTGATTATCAATCGTCACTGATCAAATTAGGTTTCTTGCTTGCTCAAAATGTAATTGGATAACTCGTATTTTCACCTCTCTAATCACAGCAGGTTGTTAGTCACAGGTCTGAATATTTACACTATTACTGTCCACAATTATTTGGCCAAGAATTATGTCAGTCTCAATGGAGACTTGGAGTGCATGAAGACTTTGCAAAAAGGTCTATCGAATTAACGTGAACCACTCCGACTCTGATGTTTTCCGGTGACACTGCAGTGGTAATGGTAGCGGCCTCCATCGTGGTATGTACCCGGCGGACGGTAGCAATGAATTGTGGCTATCGCCGCCGGAAGAACGGTGTACCAATATGGACTACAGGATCAAAATTACTCATGAGAGTTTTATTGCTCTGATACCATGGAAGATTTTAAAACTCAAAAATTGGATAGAAGACTGTAACTACTGCTTGCTTTATTTAATAATGATGCAGGTATTTATACTGCTTACAAATGACAAACGTGCATGAGAAATCAAAGGGAACTAACAGACGTTCATGAGAAATAAAAGGAGAAGTAGTTGTTACTAAACTAGCTATTATTAACTAAACTTCTAAGATGTTGCAATCTTTGAATGGCTCCACATTTGAATAGTTCTTGTGTTGACCGTGTGTAGCTTTCAATAGATATGAACATATATATTAGTTGTTAGATACCATATTTCTAACATATTTGGCATTTCAAATACTAAAAAGTCGGTAAATATAAAAATTTATCAATTTTTTGACCGTTTGGTTGCACAATTTGTCATGACGTTGTTTGTTAGTGTACAACACTCATTATGATAAGGTGTTGGCAAACTTTGCTTACCTATTTGAGTGAGAAATATATGCCAAAAATTTGCTAACTTCTTAAACGATTTTAATATCTTAAAAAACAATTTAAAAACTGTTTTTAATAATTAACTAATTGTTACGAATATTTTAAAATTGTTTTGTAATGTTTTAAAAACTGTTTTTAATATTATAAAAAATTGTTAAGAAAATGTTTTACAAATTTTTTTAAGAACCGTATTATAAATATACTGTAAAAATTGTTTTTAACATTTTTAAAAACTGTATTGAATACATTATAAAAAAAATTCAAAAAACAATTTAAAAACAGTTTTAAATAGTTGAAAAAAAACATTTTTGTAATGTTTTAAAAACTGTTTTTAGTATTACAAAAAATTGTTAAGAAAATGTTTTACAAATTTTTTTAAAACGATATTATAAAAATATTGTAAAAATTGTTTTTAAATTTTTTAAAAATTGTCTTGAATATATTATAAAAATTATTTTAAAAAATAATTTAAAAACTGTCTTAAATAGTTAAAAAACTGTTTTGTAATGTTTTAAAAAATCTTTTTAATATTATAAAAAATTGTTAACAAAATGTTTTACAATTTTTTTTAAAAACCGTATTACAATTTATTATAAAAAAACATTTTTAACATTTTTTTAAATGTCTTATTAAAATTTTTTGCCTAAAAACTTGGTTTACCTCATATGGTTTTTTGATAGCCTAACGTGAGAAAAACAATATTTGTCATGTCAACCAAACGGACCCTAAGTGAGAAAATAGACTTGATAAAAAGATAAAATAATTGGGACAAATCATTTTTTATGAACAAAAAAAAAGGAAAAAAGCTTTTATCCACATATCAGTTATTAATTGAAGTTTTGATTTGTAAACTTTTAATCCAATCTAGTTACATTTTTCTACATAATTGTAAAATTAATTTCCATCATGTATAAGTAATAGTCCACTTGTACTAATGAATTATTGTTTGATTGTATGTATTGATATATTTAACTAGATTATCAAATGTAATATATAACAAGAGTACTTAGAAAAAATGACAAACTAGAATTGACTATAATTGTTAAAAACTAATTAAATTCCCTATTTTGTGATTTAGAATCACTATAAAATCATATATGATGGATTCAATAATAAAATTGAAAGGAAAATTATGACATAGTTCAATAAAAAAATCAATCGCAGACGGATTATTGTGAATTAACATTCATAAACTTTTGATGTGTTGATTTTTTTTCATTTTGTCTCTTTGTCATTGTTTTATTCCTTCATAATTTTGTTTTCTATATTATGAAATTTATAAGGAGAAAGTACTCTTAGGTCCCTCACAAATAAATTTTAAAGACTAAGGGAATTTTGATAAATTTTAAGCACTTAGGTCAATTAATTATCTTCTTGTAGTAGTCCAGGCTAGTAGCATAATAAGTGGACCTAATAGTAAATTGTCCTTAAATGTTTAAAAATTGTTACCAAGGGACCTATGTATAAATTGCCTAATTTATAACTTAAATTGATTAATTATTAGGATCTTAAGTATTTAGTCTTATCTTAAGTATTTAGTCTTACATGAGATGTTTAGTTACATCATATCCCAAATATTTAGTTTTTAGTTGTTGGTCATGTTGGGTTAGGATAAAAAATTCCGGGCACATGTGTCCTTTTCAAGCAAATAAAAGATGTAGCCGATTATGAACGATTATGGAACTCATCACAATTTAAAAAATGCATGAGATGAGTGACAATTAAAACTTTTAAAGTGAGTTAAGTCTAAAAATTATAAATTATAAATTATATTGTATCGCTGAAAAATTATTTTTCATAAATTGACCCCCCTTAAGATCAAATTCTGATTTCTTCCTTGGATCAAAATATGTGAACCCATGTTTTTGGGATATGTTTGGAGTAAATATCATTATTGGCCAAATAACCAACCATGGTCGTATTTATATTGTTTGAACATAATGTTACTAAAAGGGACCTATCTATTCCATTTTCATTTCCCGAATTACAACTTTGATCTCATATGTATATTAGTAACCAAGCCTTTTGATCTACGAGCATAAGGTTGTCATTAGGACAGTGTTAGGGTGGATTGAGTTTAATCCTCAATTCGATTCTCGACACTGTCAAAATAATGCTTGGCGAGCAAAAGTCATGAATCGGGAATGAAAATTAATCGAGGTGCGCACAATCTCACTAGAACACCTCATGATATAGTGCCAAAAAATATATATATACTGATTTCTCTTGCGGAAACATCATCTTCCCTCTTTTAGAAAAACTAGTTGTGCCCACGTGCGTTGCACGTGTGGCTGATTCCAGATATTTGATTTGACAGGTTCACAATTTTAGAGAGGTGATTGACATATGTAAACTAATTGATCTCGATTTTAAGGCTATGAATTTACATGGTACAGAGCGCTGAAAAATGGGAAGTGGTTGGAGAAAAGACTTATTAGAATGTTTGCAAATCAAGAATGAAGTTTTATCTAGAAATATATTTTATGAAGAGTTGGTTATGGTGATTATTGGAATTTCATTGTTTGATTCTCATAGTTTGAAGTATATTGTGACTAATCTTGATTGTATAATTATTCATCACTTTATTATTTCGTTTAGTTTAGTTCATTTGTGATATTTAAACTATTTTATTTATGAATAAGGTGTATTGCAAGAAAGATCATAAATAAAATTATGATTATGTTGTATGTACATATGCTGTCATTAACCAAAATATGTGGAACTGAAATTACAATTTAATATTCATTATACATATCAAAGTAAATAAATGTAGTTACTCTATAAATATAAGACTTAAAATCTTTATTGTAACCAGATTGATTAGGCAGATCGCTACCAAGAATCTCATCATGCTTAGCAGTATGTATATTTATCAGATGTGTTTGGGAGTTCCCCCCAAACATTTCAGCAGAGACTATTTCACCATATCTTAATAATGAAATTAAGTCCTCAATGAAGTGGTCAAGGAAACTCTAAAGGACTACTTATGTTTCTTCAATATTCTTAATTGTTTTATTTTCTTGTTTACTACTATTAGCATACCCTACTATTCAAAGTATGTTGATTTATTTGTTTCAAGTTCTAAATATTAGCTTAAGAGAGGATACAAATGTAAAAGAATAAAGGCAAGGGAGTGAGCGTAGTCCCAAGCGGTAACATCTACTGAGTGACATAATAGAGTCATTTTATATCCAAATTCAATGGATGTTATCTCCATTTTAATAGAAGAAGGAAATTGTTTGCCTATGTTGAGCATTGTCATCCTCAAACAGTTGGAGGTTAATGTTATAGAACCAAAATCTGATCGAATACAACAAAAAAAGAAACCAATGGGAATGAAACAGTCCACATTGACCCTATAAACCCAACTTTGAACACTCATAAACCAGTTGATTATTCCAACACAATAAGTACAGATATGACTAATGGGAAACTACAGGCTACATTGATTTATATAAAACTATAATAGCATAGTTCATAAGTTAATTTGGTACCGTTATTATTAATTGTAACCAGAAATTATAAACTGAAATCATACTAATCAAGCTAGACTTCATGGAATTTTAGTTGGGATTTATTTCTTCATTTAAGGATTTTTAAAACTAAGGTTAAGAAAATCAAGCTTTCATTTCTTTCTTCGTTTGTCCGTACAATAAATAAAAATGTGGAGTATGCAAGATTACAGAGAGATTTTAAACCAGGGAAAATTGATGCAGTATTGAATTTGTCCAAGGTATGCTCAGGCCCACGTCTAACAAAGCTTCATATGTTGCGATTCACCTCAAATCGGGCGAGGATCCTTCATTAAGGGGACATGCCTTGCGGGCGTAAGCGGTAGGCTGAAGCATAGCTTAGGCTCACCTCATTATACATTTCGGATAAAATACAAAATTTTAATGAATGTAATTCGTCACATTTACGTTACAATAATTGTTTATGACCTATGATGGATTTTGTCTACTATCATCTAGTCAATGACACATAGTTTTACCGAATCCTATATAAGAAAAACTATCTCAATTATTTGGCTTAGGATAAGGAGGTGAATGCCTATTCTAGCCCATAAAACAACATTGGCAGACGTTTCTTTTTCATTTTTAGGAACATAAGACTATCTTATATAGATTAGTTTTTCGTCAACTGGTTTCCAATTGGTCCTTAATACTATTGGATAGGGAATGCAAGAAATTTGTACTTCGTTTCATTCCTCTTATACCAGTAACATATCCTTGGAGTTAACTTCTATATTGATAGTTCACCAATAGGACTGAGATCCATCTTAAATTAGGACTCCAAGAAGAGTGAATTTAATTTAGGGAAGGTTTATAATTTTATTCTGAAATTTTCAAGTAGATTAATATCTTTATTCTTTTTCCTATCACCTTGTACACATTTCAAAATCAATACAACAACAATAAAACCTAATTACAACTTGATGACATGTCAAATGAATGGCATTAAAGACATGAATACGTAAGTTTAGGTTAAAAAAATATAATGAAATATTTTGAAAGAATTAGGTTAAAAAACATATATTTGGCTAATATAAAAAAAAATTATGCGTGAATACGTAAGTTCTTACATCAAAGTCATTTTAAACTTAGTGGTCCCAAAATTCCACTTATTGAGTACCCAATTGCTCCAAAAAAGCCCACCAAATAATGAATCATCACAGTCTTTTATTCTTTTGGTTCATAGGTTGTTTCATTCATCATAATATCAAAACGTTAAATATATATATTGCAATGACTAAATTTTGTTTATCCAAACAATTATGTTATTCATTAGTTTATAAAGATTTGGGTATCTACATGGTTTTACTTTATAATTTGTTATACACGCGTAGTTTGTGTTTCATATAATTCAATTGATATGATGTAATTTGTTTCCTAACTCTTTAATTTTTTTTTCTTTTCCATTACAAAGAAAAAAAAAAGCTACAAATTACAAATTGTAAAGCGTACGATTTTTTTTAGCTCATCTACATATTTCTTCAATTGGTTTCATAACGGCTAGTAAATTAAATAAAAAATGATAAGTAAATTCGCAATCATACATTAATCAATTGCAATTACCTCGTAAATAAAATCGAGATTCCTTCACTATGAGATTGAAAGTCCAAGCTTTTATAAGAAATATTGACAATATCCTACAAAAATTCAAACGAAATATATTACCATCTCGAATATAAATTATACGAAACAATTTCAATATGGTATTAAGTACTTCACATACCACGTAAACAAAAGTAAAATTCCTTCACTCTTAGATTCACAATTCGAGCTTATACAACCAATGTTGACAATATCCTACAAGATTTCAATCAACAATTACTTACGAAAAAGTGAAATGATAACAATTTCTTACGAACTATCAAATTACATTCCTACTACTGTTAACGTACTTGTAAAGAGTAAGAACATCGTTTTATAAGAATGACAATATACCATAAATTTAAGTACTTGTCTTATCTGTAGTACCAAAATATTGAACTTCCACCTTGTGAAAATAATAAAAAAATTTATTACCATGAGTGAAATTTCCGTAATTAGAAATATATAAGAATGACAATAAGCCATAAATTAAGTACTTGTCTTAGTGCCATCAACTATTGTAGTAGTGAACTTCCACCTTACGAAAGTAATAATTTTTTTTTATCATGCATGAAATTTTCGTAAGTAGAAGAAAATGACAAAAAATAAGCACAATCTTTAGTATTGAAAAAGTTTACATTAGTATGCATAATTTTCAAATTATTAACATTTAAAACAGTAGGCATATGTGAATGTATATATAATTGTTTTAAAATTAACATTTAATTTAGAATATGTAATAAGTACACATATCTAAAAACATGAAAAAAATGAAAATGAAAAATAAAAACTCTGATCACAAATCAGAGACAAAATTCTTCAATGAGATATATATAATTATAAAATTTATGTAATTGTCTTCATCTTCAAATTAACAAATGCATACTTTGCTGACATAATAAAAAATTATAGACGGAATTAAAAGTACTGACCTTAATTTTGGGAGAAGAAATGATAGCAAAGAAAATCAAAGAAACGATGGACTTTCAATTAAATAGTTGTTTGAGCTTCCATTTGTAAAGATGGATTTCTAGAGTTGGAAGATGAATGTATTTTGATGGTTGAAATGCGTGAATGAATATGAGAGAGATATGATGCATAAATATGAGTGAATTGGAGAATGAAATTTGAGACAATTGAATTTGGATTTCTAGGGTTGGAACATGAATGTATTTGGATACTTGGTATGTGTGAATGAATATGAGAAATATGTGATGAAATGAATATGGTTATTTCGTAGGAGCCAATGAATTGAGAAAAGATATGTTGACTATTATTAAGGGTATAATAGAAATTTTAAATTTAATGAGGGTAATTTAGTCTTTTAACCATTAAGGAGGAAGTTCCCTCTTTTTTAAGTAGTAGAGATTGTTGTAACAAACTTCTTAAAAAGAGGAATGGTTGTTGTAACAAACTTCATATAACTTTTTGACAAGATACTGCAAAAGTTTGTTGGAACAAAAAAATTAATTTAAAGTTGGTTGTATTTCCACACAATTTTGTTTTGTAACCATCCCGAATGAATAACGTCTAGTTAGAAATAGTTTAATCTCTAACTTTTTGTCAAAAAGTTAAATCTGCATTACTCCTATGAGAGCCACTTGATAAGACTCTCATATGCTGCCCAGCTGGTAATTGAATATAGAACTGTGTTAGAGCAACCCTAATGTGAATGAGAAATCCGCACACTGCTAAGCAAATACACTACCAAATTGTCTTTAATTAATACCCAACCTACCACAATTATGTTCAACAGCCACCAAACAAAAGAAAATTGTTGGGTTACATTATAAATTTTTCTTAGTTTTAAACGGAATAAGAGTTTGTGTCGGTTATTTCGTTTTGGCTATACCTGGTAAAGTTTAACCTAGCAAAATGTATATTGGACTGTTTGATGGTACCCATAAGGTATGAATATTGGCTTTAAGGATCAGTTTGCTGCATGTCATAACAATATTTGTCATGGATAAAATTTATCAAGACAACTCTTATTTTTTTCGCATTAGACTATCAAACACCAAATGAGATAAAACAAATTTTTTCGGCAAAACATTTTAGTAACATATTTTTTATAACATTTTCTTAAAAGATTTTTTAAAAACATTAAAACAGTTTTTAAAAATCTGTCTACAATAATTAAAAAATTGTTTTAAACTTTTTTAACAATATTAAAAAACTGTTTTAAACATTAAAACTGTTTTAAAAAACTGTAAAAATATGTTTTAAACATTTCTAAAACTGTTTTAAACATTAAAACTATTTTTAAAAAAAAACTGTAAGGCATAATTAAAAAACTGTTTTAAACATTAAACATTAAAACTGTTTTGAAAACTGTAAAAATATGTTTTAAACATTAAAACTGTTTTTAAAAAACTGTTTGGAATAATTAAAAATCTTTTCTAAACATAAAAAACTGTAAATACTGTTTTAAACATTTTTAGAACAATTTTTTAAAACAGTTTTTTCTATTTAAAACCATTCTATAAAACAATTTTTTATTTAAAATTGTTTTTTGAACAATTTATAAAACATTATTTAAAATATTTTAGTATAAAAAAAACACTTATAGAATTGACAAATTTGTGTGACAAATATTTCTCACTGAAATAGTAAAACGGAATTTGTTCATATTTGTGACAAATTTATACATTGAAAGTGTTATACATTAACAAATAATTAATAAATAAATTTTTATATCAAACATATTAAATTATAAATAAATATTTCATTTTCAACTTATTTACTGTTTACTATGACAAGTAATAATAATCAAACCAACCTAAATGTTTTTCAAGGATATTCATAAAGGTTTCTCTTACTACTTATCATTTGTGAAACCTGATTTAATTGGGTAAGGGAGAGAGACGTATATAATTAAGCATATGAGCATTAATTTACATCAAATCAAATCAAGGGAAAAGCTATTTGGGTTTAGCACTCCCTTTATTTTTTATATTCAGTCAAACTCTCGATTTTTGATACTTTTAATTTTTGAAATTGTTAAGTCAACAATCAAACAGTTAACCACAAAATCAAATTTTTCCTCAAATCACAAAATGCCATATATTTGATGTCTAAAACTTTAAGTTGGGTTTGATACCTAAAAACTGGTAAAAATTTAAAAAAAAAATTGACACACACAACATATATAGGTATGTGTGTGTGTGTACACATTGGAATTTTAATCTAATAAACTCTTAAAGACATTAAATATTTGTTTTTTTCCTTGTGTAAACAACTTGTATTTGCATTTTTTAAATTGTAAAATGTTATTTTTTTATTATTATTTAAGAAAATTCTAATTCTCTTAAAATTTTGTATTTTGTATTCTCTAAAATTAGAAAAACATTACGTCTCATATTTCAATATTGATTTAGTTAGGCAAAATAAATAATGAAAATTCAAGAAGCAATATAATGTCAAATTCAATTTTTATTAATTGCACATGTATTTTTTTTATTTAAGAGATTTCATTCAAACAATTTATCCCCATATTCATTTTTATTTCATTCTATAAAAAGGAAGCACGACAAAACAAATACATTTTTTTCGAGTCAGCTTACCATTTATAATACATGATGCATTGGACTTTTGTACATCCCAATAGGTTTAATAAAATATTTTGTCCGCTGAAGTTTGGGGGTAGTCTCACTTGAGCCAGTAATGTTTGAATTTTCTTAATGAAGCACTCAAAGAACAACATCACTTCAATTTCGTCCAATTTTTAACAAAATATTAACTCCTTTAAAAGAATTGACATGTGCCACTTACGTGAGTGATTTAATTGAGACTAAAAGAAACATAAGGGGACACACTTACAAAAATAACTAATGATATATTTTTTTAATGTCAATTTCATGTATGTTTTTATGTTTTAAGTGCATTAATATCTTCTCATTTTAACTACAAATATAATAGTGTTAAATTTTAAATTGTTGACTAATAAATGTCTATTCTTTATATCTACTAATAGATGTCTCTTACCTCAATTTATTTATAGATAATTTACTAACATATGTCCATTACCTATCTCGGAGTTTTAACAACGTTGATCCCAAATTTTTAACAAGGTGGTAATGTAATACAAAATTTATATAAGAAGTATGGCAAAATTTTAAATCATCCTAACTTTTTTTTATTAAATATCATAATATATTGTATTCTTTTATCAAAGTACTAATTAATTATTTTTCCAATCAAGCCATTTATTAATTTTATTAAATACTTTATTAATATAAAAATTAACTCCTGGCCCTTTTTTAAAATTACAAAATGACTTAAATAGTAACACGAACATGACATGCAGGTGTGTAAGAAGCATAAAAGTAAATAAGATTATAGATGGGACATCGTCCCACTTATTATTATTATTATTATTATTATTATTATTATTATTATTATTATTATTATTATTATTATTATTATTATTATTATTATTATCACTACACCAAATTAGGCGCATAGTCACGGCATGGTGCCCAAAGCTGTGACCATAGCCAATGAAGGTGTGAGCAGTTCCATAACCCTAAAATGTCATGGAATTAGCTGGAGATGGTCACGACTTTTAATCCCGACCATGTGGGTCTCAGCCCTCGTCTGAGACCAAGGCGTGACCGTCATAGCGCTAAATTCATGCCAAAATTCACTCTAAGTATGGTCACCAACTAAGGCCATAACTATATCCATGACCAATCCTAAAATTCTCTCCAATAGGGTCACGACTAAATGGTCACAACTCTAGGTCTCGGTTAAGGGTCGTGACCAATGCAATTTTAATTCTATGGTCATCGCTATTGGCGTGAAAAAAAAATATGCTCATGGCATTGGGTTACGACTTTGGATCGTGACTAGGATCTTTATATTAAAACCCCTAACCAGCCTCTTCGTTTTTACCTAAAATCTCTCTCTCTCTCTCTCTCTCTCTCTCAAAGGTAAGATTTGTGTACTTGATTATTTGTGAATTTGTGGATTTATGTGTCTATATCTATAATTATGTCTGTATATGTGCGCATGTATAATCTGCGCTTGTGTGTGTACTATGTGTCTGTGTGTGTATATATACATGTATAGATATGTGTATGTATGTGTTTAGGTGTAGTATGTGTATGTATGTGTGTGCGTATATATTGTGTGTATTGATTACTGGGTGTTTATTTTAACCCTAACAAGTTTTGAAACCCTAATTTTTATGTATATGTGAATTTTGGTTTATTTTAACCCTAATTAAAATTGAAACTCTCATTTTCTTGTATACTTTAATGTGTATTTATTTTAATCGTAATTAAAATCCTAATTTGTAAGTATATGTTAATGTATCTTTATTTTAACCCTAGTTAAAATTGAAACACTAATCTTCAAGTATGTCTCTATGTGCATTTATTTTAACCCTAGTTAAAATTGAAACCCTAATCTTTATGTATATATCTATGTGTATTTATTTTAACCCTAGTCAAAATTCTAACCCTAATCTTCATGTATATGTTTATGTTTATTTATTTTAATCCTAATTAAAATTGAAACCCTAATCTTCGTGTATTTGTTTGACCGTACTTTAGTGAGTTATTGTGATTATTGATATGTGCTTTTTCACGTAGATGACAAAAGAGTACGGGATAATTATTTTGTGCTAGTTTGGTTGCTGGATAATATGTTGGATTTCTTAGATTAATTATACACATATACTTTTAAACTCTCTTCATGATACTAGAAATGGTATCACCAAATCAATGTGAATATGCAAGCTCAAACCAATGTATTAATGGAGTGTAAACATATATATATATGTAGAAGAAGATGAGTACTTCAGTCTATCTAAGCCTACTCCGCTGTGTGAGTATGTGTGAAATCCATTAAGAAAGGGCACTAATGGCCTTGGGATACATAACACTTAAGCTTTCTCCCTCTACTGTATTTTTTGACAGAGCTTCAGCAAGGGTTTGTAATGGTCGACCATTTACAAAGATGTAGAAGACAAGTATATATAATATTTGGGGGTTGTAGAGTACCCACAATCATGTAATATGCATGTGTGAAATGTTCTTAGCCAATGAGGATGAGCCATCTGTCACTGTCACTAGAAGGACATGCTGATCAAATATTTCCTCCCGTGAGGGGCCGATATTCTTATGACGGTTTTGTGCACGAGGGGTATTGTTGAGCTCATTTTCTCCACACACAAAAAAAATGAAAAATGAGAAAATTTGCAAATAAATGAATAAATAAAAAGGACTTAAAATAAAATAATAAAAATAAACCTAATCTAATAAAAATATTACTAAACTAATAATAAAAATAAAAATAAAACTCACACCTATATTATTTACTGACATGGACTTAGTACTATATAAAATGACACACATACTCACACACACTACTATATTTACATAAAATGGTAAAACACTAAATAAAATAATAAAAATAACCCTACACACATAAATGAAATATAAAAATTACTAAAAATATGTACAAAACTCAAATAAAAATAGACAATACAAAAATAAATAAATACAAACTAAACACACACACAAGGTGAAAGTAAGGTTAGGCTCGGTTTAGGGGTCGGTTTTGGTTAAGGGATTGGGTTGACTTGACTTCGGGGTTTGACTGTTGACTTTTTTTCGGCGTCGAACTTTGTATTGCCATAACATCTTCATTTCAACTCTGATTGATACACCATTTGAACCCAGACGTCCCTTGATTCAAAGCCTTAAATTTTCGTGCTTGGTCCGAGTCTGAAATAAATCATTTGAATTTATAATTTTACCCCTGAAGTTGGGTAGGTGCCCGTTTCATGCCCAAATTAATTCCAAACTTTGTCGCTTTCCTTATAGACCTGTCAATACTAAAAAATAACCTTGCACAAGAGATTAGCAATGAATATATGATGTGAGCATGAAGTTCTCAAATTTGCATTATTAACCTTATTTATTCAAAAAGTTGTATTTTTCATTTAAATAAAAAAATAACTCTAAAAGCTCTTTATTTACAATAAATTGGGAATAACAACGCTTAGATTTGTGTATAAATAATACAAAATAATGCACTCATCAAATATAGCGGGTGTAAGTACGAGTCGAACCCACAGAGATTTCGTCAATTTTTTATAAAGTATTGATTGTCCAACTAGACATATGAGTGTATAAATGTGATTGAGTTCCTAAAATAAAAATAAAAACAGAATAAATGAACAAGTAGAAGAGATCATCTTAAAGGTGGAAGAAACTAGGACGTTGGTTCCATTTGTCAATTCTAATTAAATTTACACATCAATTTAATTCCATAGTTCTGAATTTATAACATAAAATATAATGACTCTCATCGGGTACATTTCGGAGAATAAAACATTACATGCGTTCAAAATATTTTAACTTCTCTTTGAATTCCCTCGAAAATATCACATTCTAAATTTTTAATGTGTATTTAAGCATGATGTAGCAAAACATCTAAGTGCAAGCATAACCCATAAAAAGCGACAACTTTAAATTTTTAAAGCATGAATTTACAATAAATTTTGAGGTTTAAAAATACACTCTCGTGTAATATTAAGCGAATATCGAATTTTTTTTATTTCAAATTGAAACACGTCAGAATATGTACGAAATTAAATTAACATGCGTAATTTAATTAGTCATGAAAAACATCACCTAAGTCCCGGTAATTAAACTACTCACATATCATATATGACACACAAATATTGCAAGATGAAATAATAATTTTCATCAATAAATGCCAACTTACAAAATCGCATCCAAGACGTGAGTTACTGTACAAAATATGCTTCTTCCTAGGGGTGAACAAAAAAAAGACTGACCCAAATGGACCGATTGAACCGAACCGGACCAAACAAAAAATTAAGGCTATTTTGAAACCGGTCCGAAAATCGGTTCACAAAAACTAAAAATCGATTAAACCGGTCTGATCCGCGGTCCGCTTTATTAAAAGATCGATTTGGACCGGACCGAACCAATGCCCATATATATATATATATATATATATATATATATATATATATATATATATATATATATAATAAAAATAATGTTATTGTGTATCTTATATATAGTTTTTGAATTAATTTATATAACTTATGAATTTAATTTGGAACATTTTATTTATGTATAGACATTTTTTTTTCAAGGAAAATCATCCCTATATTATTAAATCAAACTGGAGAAAAAGCCTCCCCAGAGTGGCACTTACAATATAAAAGCTAAAATCGAGGAAATTAAGGAAACACATAACAACATTAAAATGAAGCTTTAAAAGACTGATTGCAAATCTAAGAATCCAAAATTCTAACATAATGGCATCCAATAGCATCCAATTTGCAGGCACCCCTGACCATTCTAGGTAATTCTGGAAGAGTTTTGAAGACTTTTCCTTCTTGAAGATTAATTCCTACATTTGCCAATTTGTCAGCCACTATATTTGATTCTCTATAACAATGCTTTAAAGAAAATTTCATTTGAGATAGCATAGCTCTCATATCCTTAATAATCTTAAAGAATTTCCAAGGGGGTTTCCAGGAGTTACCTATGACTTTCACCACCATCAAAGAGTCAGATTCTATAAGGACATTAACAATCTTGAACTGTAAACACAATTGAATCCCCTTTTGTAAGGCAGGAAGCTCCACCTCTGAATTTGTTGCAAGATGACCTGGGAAAGCATAGGCAAATATAACCTGCGACTTCTCATTCCTAACAATACCACCATGCCCACTAATACCTGGATTTCCCTTTGAAGCACCATCAACATTAAGCTTGTAAAAATTTGCAGAAGGGGGAATCCATTTAATTAAGGAATGGAGTCTAGAACACTTATTAAAAGAAAGATTAAACATCTCCTTACTACTGAAATCCTGAAGAAGATAGTCATTTGAGAATACCATATATATATGTATAGACATTTTTTTATTGGGGTTAAGAAAAGCCATGTAAATATCACTTGGAGTTTCGAGTTCTATTGTTTTTTTAATTTTTACATATATATTTGTGAGAATAATAGATAAAAACATTCATAAAAAGTATATATATATTAAATAGGGTCAGGACTGAATTTTACCCCAGACTGAATCAAAAAAATCCTGGACCGAATTAGTAGGTTAATCGAATTAATCGGTTCGATCTCGGTCCAAAAAAATAGGCAAAACTCGAACCGGACCGGACCGTGCCCTCCCCTACTTCTTCCAAGTATTCCTAAAAAATACTCTCTACATAGATTTTTTTATCTCGCAAAGTGTGTTGTTTCTCTATCCAAAAGTGTATATCCTTAATTTGAAATTGGCCCATAATTTATACCCAAAAATTTGAAATAGCAAGAAAATATGACAAAATGGGGTACAAAACGTGGGGTTTTGGGTTTTGTTAGCGGGCAGGTGGGGGGTTCGTTTGGGATTGGGGACGAAATGGGAGTCGTGGGTTGCGGGGTATTGTTATCACTGATCGAATTTTGGTTATGGAGGTGGAGGGGTTTGGTTATGGTCATGGGTTTAGACATGGATTGTTGGGTGTTTTGGGGTGGAAGATAGTGGGTTATTTTTTGGTAGGGAAGGTGAATAGTGGTGGGGATGTTTTTGGGTATGTATGAGTGTGTGTATTTTTGGAAATGAGGATGATGATGAATAGTGGTGTGAGGTTAGTTTAGGTGTGAGTGTGTGTAGGGTGTGTGTGTGAGAGTTGTTTGGGTGTATGTGAGTGTAGGGTAGTTAGTATGTGTGTGTGTGTCTATTTTGTACCTAATTAACAAAAAATAAAAATAGCACTTACCTAATATAAAATAATAAAACTAAAAATTAAATTTTAACCTAAAAATAAAAGGACATAAAATAAAATAATATTAATAAACCTAATCTAATAAAAATACTACTAAACTAATAATAAATCCAAAAATAAAATAAAAATAAAACTCACACCTATATTATTTACTGACACAGACTTAGTACTATATAAAATGACACACATACTCACACGCACTACTATATTTACATAAAATGGTAAAACACTAAATAAAATAATAAAATAACCCTACACACATAAATGAAATATAAAAATTACTAAAAATATGTACACGACTCAAATAAAAATATATAATACAAAAATAAATAAATAAAAACTAAACACACACAAGGTGTAAGTACGGGTTAGGCTCGGATTAGGGGTCAATTTTGGTTAAGGGATTGGGTTGACTTGACTTCGGGGTTTGACTATTGACTTTTTTTTGGTGTCGAACTTAGTATGGCCATAACATCTTCATTTCAACTCTGATTGATACACCGTTCGAACCCAGACGTCCCTTAATTCAAGGCCTTCAATTTTTCGTGTTTGGTCCGAGTCTAAAATAAATCATTCAAATTTACAATTTTATCCCTGAATGCGCAGGTGCCCATTTTATGCCCCAAATTGAGTCCAAACTTTGTCGCTTGCCTTATAGACCCGTCAATACTAAAAAATAACCTTGCATAAGAGATTAGCAATGGATATAAGATGTGAGCCTGAAGTTCTCAAAATTGCATTATTAAGCTTATTTATTCTAAAATTTGTATTTTTTATTTAAATAAAAAAATCTCTAAAAGCTTTTTATTTATAATAAATTGGGGATAACAACGCTTAGATTTGGGTAATAATACAAAATAATGTATGTATCCCATGCGCACCCTTCCATGCATTCTATAGTCCACATGCCTTGCTAGCTGTCCAGGGTCGATTGGCAGGGTAAGGCCGAGGCCGAGTTGTAGTGTTGGGGTCCACTGATGGAATGATACTTATCCTCGTTGTCTGAATGATGTCCAAGGACGAGGGTGGTATATCACAGAAGAAATGATGTGACGCATGTTGACTAGTCTTCTAAGATGAGGCTAAGGTGCCCTGTAATGAGCCATTGGTCGAGAACAAGTCAACTCAGGCTAAGTCCATGACCAAGTCATAACTCCTTATATTGGATGGATTGGCGATGGTCGGCTTTTGCCGAGGTGATAAAACTCTAGGATGGCGCTATACTTAGTATATCAATCAACCCCTATCCTTTAGTCTTTTACCTGAGTGGGAGATTGAGGGATAAAGCATCTATAGGCAGACATTAATGAATCATCCCTTCAATGGTCAAGTCTATGCATTGAGTGAGGACTTTGAATGACACTTGACAACCATTGTATGGAATGGCGTGTTATCCATGAATAACGGATGTAAGTGACGCCTAGGGTATTGTGCCCTAATGATGACTGTCTTAAAAGTTGTGCGAAATAATTTGGAGTATTTAAATTGTTTTAAAAATCCATTATCTCTTTTATCCTTCTTATTCTTTATGCTAAAACTCTCTCTCTCTCTCTCTTTCTAACAGACCTTCAGCCTTTTTCTCTCATTCTCGCTATTTAAGGTTTTCTGGGTTGACATTTAGGGATCTCTTTTGCTTCTGCATTCGTCCACTCTCTCCAGGTAACATTCATTTTTCGCCATTTCCAAATCTTCCCATCTCTTATTGTTTTCTTTAAGTTTCAGCATTTTTGATGAGTTTCATTTTCTTCGTCCACATTCACTGGTGGTTTTAGGGATGTTCTTATGCAGTTTTGGGGTGGTTGTGAGAGGTAGGTGGTTGCCCTTAAGTTTCCTACCATTTCTTAACCTCATTTACCCACTAAACCAACTATTAATTGAACTCTAACTCAACTCTGGTGAACTAGTTCTTTACTGGTTCTTGAATCAAAACGATCCATATCCTTGTTTTGATATTCTGGTTAACAATAGTCAAACCTTGAATTATTTGTACCTTTTGAGAGTTTTTTCTGCCCAAGTTAAGCCTCATATTAATTGAATATTAAGAACTTTTATGCTTTAGTTGAGGAATTCCCCACACTCAGGGATAGATACTTCACCGATATTCGAAGGATTGAGGAGGAAGACGAGGCTCAACGTTGAGTTGGGGCCGATCGCACTCGCCCCATTACCTTTAAAACTAATCTTACCCTTGTCCTACGAGATACTTTCTTCCTCTGAAAGTAGAGAATTCGAAGAAACTATAAGAGAATCACAATCCGTGAGATCTGAGGTAGACGAGGGATCATCTTGGACATCATCTTCTAGCGACGACGAATCGTCTTGTCAAGATGACTCTTCCATCCATAGCGTCTCAAGTGAGGATGAGACGATAGCTAATATCGCCATACCCCCACATGTTGTTCGTCTATCGGCAATAACCGCAAACATATTTTATAGGAGGTTTCCATATGGGCCCCCGACCTCTGAGGATGTTGACGACAATGTTGACTCTGAGGCCGAGGAACCTGTTAATTGCTCGTATGCTGAATCTTTGCCTTTATTGTCAAAGAGACTGATCTCATCCTATGGATACATTTATATGGTGTAAAATCTGATATTTCTATGAAAATCCCATATGAGGATGAGAAAGTATTCCAATGTTGTGAGGGAAAAATCTCCGTATATGATTAGATGTTCAGGGTCAGACCAGATTGCCTTTACACCCCTTTATCCGAGCTATATTATCTATTTTAGGGGTTTCTCCTTCCCAGCTAGCCCCAAACTCGTGGAGGATCATCCTTGGGTACATCTCTTTCTAGAAAAATACATTTACGGACGAGCCTTCAGGATAACTTTTCATAGCTTGTTATAACATCCTGTCTTTAACTAATCAAGTTGGCTATTTTCACTTAGGGTTTAGAAAACCAGACAAAAAGATTATTCATGTGGCATAAACATCAAATCATCACTGGAAACCAAGATTTTGTTTCGTCTCTGTGGCCTGGGAGTTTCCAGTCGACGCCGACCTAAATGAGGATGAGCCTAGAGTTTCACGTGCCTAGGCCAACCTTTCCATGTGAGCCAAATTGGACCTTAAACTTGCCCATGATGATCGGTACGTGGTTAACTATTCATGGGATCAAGGAATTGAGGGCGCGCATCCCAAATTTGAGAATCTCATGGTTCATGAATATCTGGAAGAGTCTGGTCTGGGGGTTGGCCCCTTAGACGAGTTGTGTGAGTTACTTAACTCTTAGTGATGTCTTCTCTCGTCTTCTGACATTATTTTTAATAACTTTCCTTTTTTTGTAAATAGTTCACCTAACACATCAGACGAATAATATGACAGAACCCTGACTTTTATCTGATATTTGAAAGAAAAGCATTAACAAGCCTCTCAAAAAGATAATAACTGGTGGGTTGACCTGACCTAAGGCTAGTAAAAACAGGAAAGAGCTCGTAGTTCCTTCAGAAACTCGTTCTTGTCGTTAGACAAGGCATTAAGTTAACCCCTTAGAGGCTGATCCTATCTCCTCTTCACCAATGTCTTTTGAGTCTTTCTTTTCAACCAACCTATCCCATTTAAAGGCAAACCTGAGCTCACTGATTACCAATATATCTACAGCAAAGGTTTCCATGTTTTCAGCCCCTTCCTAGGTTGATTATATGTTTTTGGGGATAATGCCTCCCGCAAAGGTTTATGACTTTAGCCTCCACCACTTGGTGTAGGTATCTACCTCCTATTTGTCTTTAGTCTCGTCTCATACTACTTTTTGCTTTGTCTTATTCTGATCTCTTTATTTATGCAGTTTGTGTTCGCTTTTACTTCGGCCACCAAGTGGATAGCTGAGACCATCAGAAGCTTTAGGATGCTAATAATGAAATATAAGTCGAGGCCGACCTTAAACGAAAGTTGAAGGAGCGAAAGTCCAAGTATAAATAGACCATCGACGATTTGAAATTGAATCATAGAAATCAACTTAAGAGAAAAATAATGCCTTGAAGGAGAAAGATCGGGCTCTATAGGCCCAATCCACCAAGTTTGAGACTGATATTGCCGCTAATGTTAAAAAGGCCAAGGATTATGCCATCGAAACCTACAATACTTGAGATGAACTTTAAGGCTTTGGCTTGGAATATCTCTAAAGAGGAATTAAGACGGCCTGTAAATGGGTTATCCTGAAATTTTTTGATGTCGTCTCGTCTATTTTCCCAGCATTAGAGACAACAGATATTAGCGACCCTCTCTTCTATGAGTCTTGGGCATATGTTGAGTTCCTAGCTCCAACCGAGGGATAAGGAGTTACTGCCGACCTCCCTAATAATGCCAATATTGAAACGACTGATGCTATTAGGGATGGTGCCGAGAGGTCGAACGTCAACGTCGAGCCGACTCAGTAGTGTGGCCTCCTATGGACGATACCTTTTTATTTATAATATCTTTTATGAACGTTCTAATTATTATCTTCTATTTGTATTAATTTGTATTTGAACTGCATTTTTGTATGAAGCTTACTTCCATATCTGAATGAATGAAGTTTTATCTCGCATCTGAGATTTTCCTTATCTGTTTGCATTTCTGAATGCTTCTGATGTTTAACAAGTAATCATAATTGTATGGCTTATAATCTTGAGATCACCGGTTAATAATTTTCTTTTCGCACATCATCTCGTCCTTAGACGAGATAAATATAACAAAATAAGTGATTTTTGAATTTGAATTCACCAAATTATGGTGTTGTATCATAAGTCCCCTCTCATCATTTTGAGAGTGTAGAGACGAGAGCTACCTCGTCCATACACTGTCATCTCGTCCGAGAGAGTATTCCACCTAATAGAAGATGTTAAGATAAACCATAATAAAGTTATTTTTAAATTTTAATTCACCAAATTATGGTGTTATATCACAAGTCCCCTCTCGTTGTTTTGAGAGTGTATGGACGAGAGTTACATCATCTGAGAGAGTGTTCCACCAAATTAATGATCTTAAGATATTAATCCTCCCTCTAGGTGTTATTGAGGGTCCATGGATGAGGTTTTCCCCATTCGAACTGTCATGTCATCGAGAGCAAGGTAAATCTACTTCCCCACGAATGATATTTCGTAGCTTAGGATAAATTGATACATACAATCTAAACTACTTATCTAACAAAATAGGAGAGAATACATGGTAAAATTTTCATTCGTAACTTTTATTTTCATATAGTGTTACATTGATAGAAGAAAGTCATATAAAATCCTAGTGATAATACTTTTTAGATGGTCGGCATTCCAAGGGTTGGAGAATGCTCTCCTTCTAAGTTCTCAAACTGATATCTTCCTGGAACCACCTCTTCGATGACTCTATAGGGGCCATGCCAGTTGGGATGGAGTTTTTTTGTCTTTTGCCAAGTCTTTTTCAAATCTATCTCTCCAACTTCCAATGGTCAGGACCTAACTCTTTAATTGTAGAATTTTGATGTTCTCTGCTGATAGGCAACTTGCCTAACCTCAACATCTTCTCTTCTTTGTTCTATTAGGTCCAGATCTAGTATACGCTCTGTAATATTATTCTCTGTGTCATACATTTGGCCTCTGTGAGTTGCAAGGACGATCTCTGTTAGTATCATGACCTCTGAACTATAGGCAAGCATGAACGAAGTTTCCCCCGTTGGCGTTCTCTCTGTCGTCTTATAGGCACATAGGACGATGTGCACTTATTCAGTCCATCATCCTTTGGCATCTTCTATTTCTTCTTGATCCCATAATAATTATTCTATCCGTCACCTCAATTTTCCCATTGGCTTTAGGTCGTCTAGGAGTTGAAAAGAATTACTTAATGTCGATTCTCTTACAATACTTCTCTAATAATATATTCTTAAACTGCTTCCCATTATCTGAAATCAAAGTGTTGGGCAGGCTATATCTACAAATAATATTCTTCCACTTAAATTGGAAGTTCTTCTTCTCTATTATAGTGATCATTGCCTCGGCCTCCACCCACTTAGAAAAATAGTCGATAGCCACTACCAGATATCGGTAATTACCTACACCTCTTGGAAACGGTCCTACCAAGTCAATCTCCCAAACTAAAAATGACCAGGGGGAAGTGATAAAAGTCAAAGGTTGGTGAGGTTGATGAGGGATTCTAGAGAATCTTTGGCACTTGTCATATATCTTCATGTAACAAGAGACTTCCTTGGCCAGCGTCAGCCACTAGTACCCCTAGGTGATAATTCTCTTCGCCAATAATCTCCGTCCTATAACCCTGGAGAAAGATCTTTCATGCACATCCTCCAAGATATACTCCACCTCAATTGGATGGACACATCAGAGTAGGGGTAAGAGGAATCCCTTGTTGTATAGGGCGTTTCCAATGATGGAGAACTTCGCTACTTTGTATCTCAATTTCCCCCTCTCAGCTCTTAAATCGGGTAACTCCCCATCTCTGAGGTATCGAATGATGGAGTCCATCCATGAACCTCCCAGGTTCAGATTATAGTAAAACTCCACCGTGTTATCCTCTTCTTCAATGGTCGGCCGGTGTAGGATCTCCACTGGCACCGACCTTCTGATCTTTGTCCTAGTGGCAGAGGCTAATCTTGCTAAGGCATCATCTCGGCTATTGTCTAGCTGAGGAATCCTTTTTATTTTTACCTTCTTAAATTTTTTTAGAGTTATATTTACCCTTACTAAGTACTTTGCCATTCTATAATCCTTGGCCTCATATGCTCCCAATATCTGATTCACTACCAGTCTGAGTCATTGTGAACTAAGAGTTAGCCGACATTTAATGCTCTTACGAGGGAAAGTCCTACAAGAATAGACTCATACTCTGACTCGTTATTAGAAGCCTTACAACTGAACCTTAGAGCATATTCCATGTCAGTCCCATCTAAGGTCAACACAATCAAGCCTACTCCACTTCCCATTTCGCACGAAGAGCCATCAATAAACAAATTCCAAACAGTACTTTCTTTCGAAAAAATACCCTCCTCTGGGGTGCCATATTTGAAAAGATATCTATATTCTTCATTTTCAATCGCTCTACCTCTTATTGTGCTCGTCTCGGCTTTAGCCGGGTTTTCACTTACTTTTTCTAACTTTGGTGTGGGATTGTTAACTCTTCACTGTCAGCCTCTTCCCAAGTGAACTTGGCGATAAAATTTGCCAAATCTTACCCTTTGATTGTAGTTCTCGACTAATAGATAATTTTAAATTCTCCTAACTCTATTAATCAGTCCATCAACCTACCCTATTTCTCAAGTTTATGGATGACCAGTCTCAGAGGAGAGTCGGTGAGGATGACCATAGTGTGCGCCTAAAAATACGGTTTTATTTTTCTCAAGGCATGAATTAAAGCATATACGAGCTTTTCCATCTTAAGATATCTCTATTCAGCCCCCTAAAGGGCTTTACTATTGAAGTATACTAGCTTTTTCACAACATCCTTGTCTCTTATGATTTCTACACTAATGGTCGAATCTAACACAGTCAGATACTTGTATAACCTTTCACCTTGAATAGGTCGAGATGATAAGTGGCAAGCCAAGATAAGCCTTTAATTCCTAAAAGTCTCTCTCATACTCTTCATTCCATTCGAAGGCCTTCCTTAACACTTTAAAAAATGGTAGACATTTGTTTGTTGCTCTCAACATATATATATATATATATATATATATATATATATATATATATATATATATATATATATATATACAATTTCGTTACTCGTCCTGTCCACTTTTGAACATCTTTTATGGATTTTGGAGTTTTTATCTCCATTAGAGCTTTAATCTTCTCGGGTGTGCCTCAATCCCCCGTTGATTCATAATAAAACGTAAGAACTCACCTACTCCCACGCCAAAAACACACTTGGAGGGGTTGAGTTTCATTCAATACTCATCCATGGTATCAAAAGTTCGCTCAAGGTCGTCTTTTTGGGCAACAAATCTATCCCACTTAAAGGCAAACCCAAGCTCACTGATTACCAACATCTCTATAGGAAAGGTTTCCATGTTTGCATCCCAGAGGCTGATTATGAGTTTTTGGGGAAAATACCTCTTGCAAAGGTTTATGAGGTTGGCCTCCACCACTTGGCATCGGTATCTACCTCCTATTTTTTTTTAGTCTCGCCATACACTATTTTCTACTTTCTCTTATTCTAATCTCTTTGTTTCTTCATTCTACACGCGCTTTTACTTCGACCACCAAGTGGATGGCTGAGAACCATTAGAAGCTTTGGGATGTAGATAAGGCAATACAAGCCGAGACCAACCTTAAACGAAAGCTGAAGGGGCATAAGGATGACAATAAATAGGACATCTATGATTTAAAGTTAGAGCATAGCAATCAACTTAAAGAGAAAGATAAAGCCTTGAAAGAGAAAGACTAGGCTTTATAGGACCAATCCACCAAGTTTGAGACTCACCTTACCGTTGCTGTTAAAAAGGCCAATGATGATGCCATCAAAGCGTACAAGGCTTCCAATTAATTTTAAGGCTTTGGCTTGGAATATCTCAAAAGAGGTATTAAGACAACCTAGATATGGGTCATCATGAAATTTTCTGATGCTGTCTCATCTATCCGCCCAATATTGGAGGCACCAAATATTGGGGACCCTATCTTCTCTCAGGCTTTGGCATATGTCGAGTCCCTAGCTCTAGCCAAGGAAGAAGGGGTTGCTGTTGACCTTCCTCAATACTGAGACGACTGATGTAGCTAGGGATGGTGCCGAGAGGTCGAACATCGATGTTGAGCAGACTCAGTAGGGTGGCCGTATTTGGCCGATACTCTTTTATTTGTAATAGATTTCATGAACGTTTGAATTATTATCTTTAATTTATTTCATTTTGTATTTGAACCGAATTTTTGTTCGAAGCTTACTGCCAGATCTGAATGAATGAAGTTTTATCTTGTATTTGAGCTTTTCCTTATCTATTTGCATGTCTGAATGCTTCTGATGTTTAACAAGTAACCATGCTTATATGGCTTATAATCTTGATATCACCGGTTAATAATTTTCTTTTCACAAATTGTCCCCTCCTTAGCGAGATAAATATAACCAAATAAGTGATTTTTGAATTTGAATTCACCAAATTATGGTGCGATATCACAAGTTCCTTCTCGTTGCTTTGAGAGTGTATCGACGAGAGCTACCTCATTCATACACTACCATCTCGTCCGAGAGAGTGTACCACTAAATGAATGATGTTAAAATAAACCACAATAAAGTGATTTCTGAATTTGAATTCACCAAATTTTGGTGTTATATCACAAGTCCCCTTTTATCGTTGTGAGAGTGTATGGACGAGATCTACCTCGTCCATACACTATCGTCTCCTCCGAGAGAGTGTTCCACCAAACGAATGATGTTAAAATAAGCCACAATAAAGTGGTTTTTAAATTTTAATTCACCAAATTATGATGTTATATCACATGTACCCTCTCGTCGTTTTGAGAGTGTATGGCCGAGAGCTACATATCTTAGCATGAACTGATACATACAATTTGAACTACTCATACAACAAAATAGAAGAGAATACTTGGGAAAATTTTCCTTTATAACTTTTCTTTTCATATAGTGTTACATTGATAAAAGAAATTCATACAAAACCCTATTGATAATAATTTTTTATATGGTCGGCATTCCAAGGGTTGGAGAATGTCTCTCCTTCCAAGTTCTTAAGATAATATGTGTTTGGAACCACCTCTTCGATGACTTTGTAGGGGACATACCAATTAGGATGGATTTTGTTTGGCTTTTGCTAAGTCTTCTTCAAAACTAGGTCTCCAACTGCCAATGGCCGGGTCATCACTCTTTTATTATATAATTTTGGTGTTCTTATTGATAGGCATCTTACCTAACCTCAACATCTTCTATTCTTTCTTCTATTAGGTTCAGGTCCACTCTATGATATGCAGTATTCCCCTTTGGGTCATACGTCTGGACTCTGTGAGTTGGAATATCGATCTCTGTTGGTACCACAACCTTTGAACCATTGTCAAGCATGAATGGGGTTCCCTCATTGGCGTTCTCTCCATTATACTATAGGCCCATAAGACGGCGTGCACCTATCCAGTCCGTCGTCCTTTAGCATCTTCTAATTCTTTCTTGATCCTCGTTTCTGATGTGTCGAATGATAGGGTCCATCAATGAATCTCCCAGGTTCAGGTTATGGTAAAACTCTATCATGTTATCCTCTTTTTTAATGGTCAGCTGGTGTAGGATATCCATTGGCATCGACCTTCTGATCTCTATCCTGGTGGCGGAGGCTAATCTTGCTAAGGCATCAGGTGGGCTATTGTCTAGCCGAGGAATCCTTCTTAGTTTCACATCCTTAAAATTTTTTAGATATGTTTTACTCTTACTAAGTACTTTGACATCTATCGTCCTTGGCCTCATATTCTCCCAATATCTGATTCACTACCAGTCTAGAGTCATTATGAACTAAAAGTTGGTCTATATTTAATGCTCTGGAGAGGGAAAGTCCTACCAGAAGAGCCCATACCCCGACTCATTATTAGAAACCTTAAAACTAAACCTGAGAATATATTATTGCATTAATGGCCAACTCTGACACAGTCAGATACAAATATAACCTTTCACCTTGAATAGGTCGAGATAATAAAAGTGGCTAGCCGATATAAGCCTTTAATTCTTGAAAGGCTCTCTCATACTCTTCATTCCATTAGAAGAACTTCCTTCACACTTTAAAAAATAGTAGACACTTGTTTGTTACTCTCCACACAAATCTATCCAATGTCGTTACTCGTCCAGTTAACCTCTGAATATCTTTTATGGATTTTGGAGTCTTTATCTCCATCAGAGCTTTAATCTTCTCGGGGTTGGTCTCAATCCCCTGCTGATTCATTATAAAATGCAAGAACTTACCTGCCCCCATATCGAAAACACACTTGGAAGGGTTGAGTTTCATTCGGTACTCATCCATGGTATCAAAAGTTCACTCAAGGTCGGCCATATGAGGGTCATCTTTGAGGCTCTTTATTAGCATGTCGTCAACATATACCTCCATGGTTTTACCTATCTGATCTTTAAACATCTTATTTACCAATCTCTGGTATGTTTTCCCATCGTTCTTCATGCTGAAAGGCATGACATTATAACAATAAGTACCTTTATCGGTAATGAATGATGTCTTCTCAACATCTATTGGGTCCATAAAAATCTAGTTGTAGCCTGAATAGGCATCCAATTCATGGGCGACAGTGGAATTAATAATCTGGTCTATCCTTAGCAGGGGAAAGCTGTCTTTGGGGCATGCTTTGTTTAAGTCTTTAAAATACACGCACATTCTCCACTTGCCATTAGCCTTAGGAACGATGAAAATATTTACTATCTATTCACGGTAGATAACTTCCCTAATGAATTCGACCTTCTCTAACTTCTTTATCTCATTTCTGATAACATTGTAATTCTCTCTGGAGTACACTCTCCTCCTTTGTCTGACTAGATTTGCCTCTTCGACCACATTGAGCTTATGGCAGAGGACCTTAGGATCAATGCCAGGCATATCCTCATGTCTCCAAGAAAAAATGATTTGACTATTCCTTAGCAATTTAATCAATTATTCTTTAATCTCTTTCTTTATGTCCTTACCAAATTGGACGATTTTTTTCAGTTCGTCCTCATTGAGGACGATGGATTCCACATCCTTGGCGGCTTCACCCTTTTTCAGCTTGGTCTCATCTCTGGGGTCAAGAATGTCAATATTGTAAGTTGTAGTGGCCCTCCTATAAACCTCTGTCTTTGGCCGAGTTGAAGTAGCACACAGGTGCCTCAACTTAGTCACCCTGAACTTCCCTTACTCCACAAGGAGTTGGAAATTTTATCATCTGGTGAAATGTTAAAGGCACGATCTTGAAATCCTGAAGGGCTACTTGTACTAAAATTATATTATAGGCCATAACAAAGAAATTTATCTTTTTTGTAAGACACTTTGGCCAACTGTTTCCCAATATAAATTCCATCCCATAGATTACCAAAGGTTGTACCTTCTCCACTAAACCTGATGAGAGTTTGGTGATTTGGGATAAGTCTATTCTTGCTTAACCCCAAGCCCTTATAACAATCCTAGAACTTGACATCGGTCGAGCTACCTATATCGACTAATATTGTGGGGACTTCATATCCATGTAGCAATGTAATGATCACCAAAGGGTCATCATGTGGGGCTAAGATCCCCTTATAATCTAACCTTGAGAAACCAACAATTATGATATTCATTTCAACTTTTGTTCTCTTCACCTTCTTCGACTCAACAACTACCGAGTGCACCTCTTTGGGCTTTGGTGGGAGAGCTTTAGCCTCTGCCACATGAGCTTTTTTATCAGCAATTTTCTTTCCATCGCATGCAAGTCTTCCACAAATCATTTGAACTCTGAGAGAAATCATGTCCAGTCGACCTTTAGGACCGGTGATTGGAGGTGGCAAGTTTGGGTCGGCTTTATCATCATCCTCTTAAGCATCATCATCTCGATTAGCTGGGGCATCAAGTCTGCATTTGTCATTCCTTTTCTTTCGGGTGTCATCTCGACCACCATTTGAATTGCTCTTATCCATATACTTTTTCAACTTTCCATCCTTCAATATCTTTTTAATCTCGTCTTTGAGAGCGAAGCATCTGCCAATTGTATGGCTATAATCTTAGTGGAATTCACACTACAGGTTCTTATTCCTCTTACGAGGAGAAACTCTCAACTTTTCTAGCCATCTCAGAGGCTGATCATTCTTTATCTCATTCTAAATATGCTCAGAGTTGGCCTTCAATGTGGTATAGTCAATGAACATATCATCCACTGACCTCTTCTTGCCATCTTTACCCTTTGACTTTTGGAATTTACTTCATCTACTTACTCATTTCTCATCATCTTCCCTAGCTACCACCGCCTCCTCTATATTCATAACCTTACCTACCATAACCAGGATTCGGCCATAGATTTTGAAAGATCTTTGTCTAGATTCCAGAGGAGCTTTCCTTTTTGCAATCCTCTTATTAGGGCGATCATATCAATGCTCTCTTCATAGTCTTCAACTTCTAAGTTCTCTTTGTTGATGCAAGCTATGTACTCCCTCATATTTTCATTCTTTCCCTGCTTAACATACATTAGATGAGTCGTCTTCTTTTGGGGCTTCACTCCGAAGCAAAAATTATGTTTGAAGCTCTCTACTAACTGCTTGAAATTTTCTATTAAGTTTTTGGGAAAAGAGGTGAACCACATATGAGCAGCACCAATAGCTATCAGTAGCAGATTGATACATCTCCACATGATGAATGAGAGTAGTGCTCCCATTATATTTCGGTGTGACTACCGGCGGGTTGAACTTAGTTGGGGTTAGATAACTTATAATATTTCCACAAAGGGGGAGCCTTCAGTGTAACCCTGTGACACCCTGACTAATTAAATACCGGGTAGCTACTCCTTTATAAAATTAATTCAAAATGCCAAGTTGGCTCAGTTAATAGCATCACTGTCGAAAACATTTTATTATTTCTAACCACCTAGTATTTAAAAAGCAAGTTGCCAAATTTTAATTTAAGTCTGATTAACATGCAACAAGTGTAATGAAGAAATAAATAACACCATTCACCATACTGAAGTAAAATGAATAACCATCACAATAGAGTAAATAAATTCTGGAGGAAAACTCCTCACTACAATCCCATAACTGAAATGAATAACCGAAACTGAAATAAAACATGCTAAAGTCTGAAAACTGAAATGTAAAAGATGTCTCTAAAGAAATGGGCAACATGCCCTACAGCTGATAGATAGTGACTCTGGAATCCAAAGAGATAGAAGCGTCTACATGCAAATCCCTGTAGCTTCCACAAGAAGCTACAGCTCGTCACCTGAATGAGTACCTATGCTTGGTGTCCTTGTGGCTGGGCACCTAAAATGGTTTTACAAAGAAAAAGATTTGAAAAGCAAACGGGTCAGAGCCCGAATGTGGAGTTATATTTTAAAAACCTGCAAGTGCTTTGAAAACATTTAAAACATTAAATGCAAAGTACATGTTAGGACGTACACTCGCATGATATTCTCACCTCTCGTCTAACTGTGCACTCCTAACGTAAGTACCCATCTATATCGACCCATACTACTAGCTAACTGACAACATAACTAGCTAGACTACCAAAGGTTCTACCCATATTACTCAGTTCCATTAACATAATAACGCTCGTAATTAAAAAGGGTTTAATGTAAACTCAGTTACTAAATATGCCATATATATAAGTATCAATTAACTCATTATATAACTCGAACAATACCGTAATAGGTTCACAATATTAACAGGAGGATTTCCATTAATTAAATGTATATTATTCACATCATAAATATACGATACAAGCACCCCGCAATCTAAGCTATGGTGCACACATACTCTGCTATCCATCCCGGTACATCACGTACATAAGGATCACACATTCCGAATCTCTCATGAATAGTTCAGATAACACAAATCACAAATAGTGGAGGCGAACACAGTCACCATCACGTGGGTCACGCACATACCTACGATCCCACGGTCAGCGGACTTATTAATATCACAATAAGTCTTTCTATGACCTATGTTCATCAAGGTACCAGTCTATATCCCCCCCGTAGGCACACAAGGATTAGAGGGTCCTAAGCAAACGCAAACCTCCCGTGATAGCAAGTATGGTAGGTATGTCATACACACAATCCATATACCAATACTAAGCAAACACACATCTTAGTAATACCATATTTTATTCGTAGTACTATTCTCATTCTCGTACTAACTCGTAATTATCACTATATATTCTATACCGATTTATAATCATACGTGTCAAAATTAATTCTCACGTCGTAGTGGACACTCACGTCTCGACCCAAACCGTCCATGTAGTACCACTCTCGTATGTGAATTTCTCCTCATAAATACCCAAATGTCCCAATCCTATCATTACTACATCTACGGAATGATATCTATATCCTCAAATCAGTTTACGGAACTCCAAAAGTCAAAACAGTCCAAAATGGCCCAAACTGCCAGCTCGTTAGAAGTCTCGTTCGAACGAGTGTTCGAACGAGTTTAGACTGTCATCTCGTTAGAAGTCTCGTTCGAACGAGGCTGTTCGAACGGGATCCCAGTTCGTTCGAACGAACTGTCCCTTCTAACGATATCTCGTTCGAACGAGATATCGAACAAAATCCCTACTCGTTAATAACGGCTGGTCAACTCGTTAGAAGCTCGTTCGAACGAGTTCGTTCGAACGACCTGGGGTCTGCTTCTAACGAGTGACCAGTTTCGGCCCAGATTTTTCCCCAATTCGTTTTTCACCATTTTTACTCCTCAAACCTCTTCTAAAATTCGTTCCTACAATATATTGAGTTCTCTAATCATCCTCAAACATGCCAAGGTGCTATACTAACATCATTAAAGGGGTTTAATACCTTCTAAACATCATTAAATCACAAGGTTTCTACATTAATTCCCAATTTTCTTCAAGAACATAAACCCTAGGTTCTTCTCATCAAAATTTCCCAGATTTTAATCCGTTTATACATCACATAGATATGAAATCTCTGAATTAAATCTTCAAACAATGTTTCTACATGCAAACCTATCCCAAAATTAAACAACAATCTTCCAATTTCATGGGTTTTCTTTTAACTCTTATATGAGATTGATTAACAATGTTTCTAACATGGAAAAAGCATTCACTGCATAAGGAATGTAATTTAAATCACTTGCCTTGGTTTGATTCCGGATTTGATGTTGATTTGATGAAGAATTTCTGCAGAATTTCTTCTCTCCAAGCTTCCTCTCTAATGGTGGCTTAAGGTGGCTAGGGTTTGATTTGGGGAAATTAGAAAACCTAAATGACAACCTACGTAGCCTTCTAGGTTAATATGGGTTGGTTAATGGGCTTAATGGGTTTAATCCACATCAGATTTACATCTCTAATTTTCGTCACTTTTAATTCCTAAAAATGTAAAATTACCAAAATACCCTTTAAGTTACCGGTATGGCCTAAAAATACCCCGGGACCCAAACTATACCCCCGGCTAGTGTTTTCTGACTATCTCGACCCTTCCGGACGCGTTAGCGCACTCAAAACGACCATACGGATTACAGATTTTAAATTCACTTTTATTATCAAAACATTATACCGTGACGCGGCGGTCCCACGCGTCTTAACAAAATTTCTAAAATGCCGTATCTAAATCTCACGACAAATTTTATAATACAAGTACATATATAATCATATATGCACATAATCAAATACCAATTCGCATCACATTAGTATTTATAACCCGGATTAATTTCCAATTAATACACATTTAATTAATTAATCCCAAAAATAAATATAGCAAAAAATACGGGGTATTACATACTTCCCCTCTACAAAGGGTCTCGACTCTTCAGTATATCCCCTATCTTATCCTCCAATCATTGTATGGAATCATTCTAAGGCCTATCAGTCACAGTTGTAACATCTCTCTAGACATGGACAATATTATCTCCAGCCCCTTCCCTGTCGGCTGGGCAGAATGAAGGCTCTCTAGCAGTCATTCTGTATCAGTTGTTCACCTCTTATTGTTCCTTATCTCATCCTCGTGGAGGCCTATGATCATCACATCTACCATTTCTCCTGGATTCAGTAATGCTTTAATATCTGTAGTTGTGATTCCTCAAGTCATCTACCGCTGGGCCGAGTCTATCAAAGGTCGACCCTTTACTTAGTCTCTCTAAAGCTGATGCCCATAGCCTACCATCTCAGTTCGTCCTGCCAATATGTCCTCTACTGGGTTGAATTGAACGCACAGTGTTTCCAGATATTGGATAAGGTTCCCAATACTCTATATCGTCCTCGTCATCACATTGATCATCCTCATCGTTATGAAATTATTTACTTGGCCTCCCCATGCGTAAACACCTAGGTTCGGCCACGTCTCTATGACTTTGCTGAGGAAGGATATCTTTGTGAGGGGCTTGGGGTGTCCCCTGGCAGCTGGATTTGGAATGCCTTCCCTAGTCGTCGAAGTTATCAACTCCTCTCCGACGTCGGTAGGTCTAGACACAACATTCTGGATGAATGCATTGAGTTGTTCTTGGATCTTTTTTTAATTGGTCGTCAATGAGCGTAACACCACCATTACCTTAGCCATTTCTAACT
Organism: Sambucus nigra; assembly: GCA_949130495.1. NCBI lineage: Eukaryota > Viridiplantae > Streptophyta > Magnoliopsida > Dipsacales > Adoxaceae > Sambucus > Sambucus nigra. Next base: position 634,116,647 of record OX422215.1, on the reverse strand, counting down.
AGGGTGGGCTTTGCTAGAGATTGGTCCAATGACAAAGGTAGATCGGAGGACATATCTCCAGTGAACGAGAAGTGCTAACAATCAGAAAAATAGATTGAGAGGATCAATAGCATCTCTTTCAATGGTGATATAGGGGCCACCTGAGCGGAGTTAAATCACCACTAGATAATCCGATGAGTACAAGCTAAATAAGGAGGACGAAGAAGTTGCACTTCATTCCAACAAACGATGGCAGATTGATGATACCATAAATGGTATCACCAAATCAATGTGAATATGCACGTTCAAACCAGTGTATTAATATATATATATATATATATATATAGATAGAGAGAGAGAGAGAGACAGAGAGAGAGAGAGAGAGAAAGAGAGAGAGAGAGAGAAGGAGATGAGGTAAATGGGGAGATAAACAAAATATAAGTGGTTCAGCCTATCTAGGCCTACTCCACTGTGTAAGTGTGTGAAATCCACTAAGAAATGGCACCAATGGCCTTGGGATGTAGAACACTCGCGCTTTCTCTCTCTATTTTGTTTTTTTTCCAGAGCTTTAGGTAGGGTTTGTAATGATCGCCCCTTTATAAATATGTAGAAGATAGGTACATATAGTACTTAGGGGTGTAGAGTACCCCACAAGCATGTAATATGCATGTGTGGAATGTTCTTAGAAAATGAGGATGAGCCATCTGTCACTTTCACAAGTAGATCATGATGATCAAATATTACCTCAAGTGAGGCGTTGATATTATTATAATGGTTTGTGCATGAGAGGTATGCATCACATGTGCACCCTTCCACATACTCTCCAGTCCACACACCCTGCCAGCTATCCAGGGTCGCTTGACGGGGCAAGGTCGAGGCCAAGTTTTTATGTTGGGGTCCACTAATGGAATGACACTTGTCTTGTTGATCTGTCTCCTTTTTTCCTTATCGTCCGAGTGACGATCGATGATGAGAGTGGTAGATCACATAAGCAATGATGTGAGGCATGTTGACTAGTCTTCTAGGATGAGGCCGAGGTTCCCTGTAATGAGCCATCAGCCAAGGATGAGTCAGCTCAGTTGAGTCCATGGCCGAGTCATAATTCCTTATATTGGATGGATTGGCGATGGTTGGCTTTGCCCGAGGTGATATAACTCTAGGGTGAGGGTATACTTGGCATGGAATGAGTACGAGATAATTATTGTGTGCTGGTTGTGTTGTTGGATTTATTGGATTGATAGTACACATATATTTTTAAACTCTCCCATAATAAAACCTAACAAAATGAGTCTTAACACTTACAGCGGTTTGTTTTTTGGACTTTACCTGGATTAGATCCAACATGCACGGGATTAAGAGAAAATTAGTGATGAATGAAAGAGCGACTGTGTGATAATTGATTAAATTAATTCGCAAGTTTCCAATCAACCCTTATTTAATTAGAGTCTACTTTTAAACTAAATAAATACAGCCCTTAAACATGCATCTAAATCAACCCATCAAAAATAAATCATGCAACGTAGTAAATATGCTGAGACACAGATTTCAGGAAAAAAAACCTTCGGGTAAAACCTTTATTTCACTATGAATATACAAGTCGCAACTTACTATTACATAGAGAAATTTGCAATGGATCAACGCGCAGCCAACCCACAAAGATACACAATCTTGTACTCAGCAAGAGAATACATGCAGCACCCTCCAAGGACTCGCAGCCCAAACAATAAAGGAAGAACCGCAGCTCTCCTCAATGACACACAACCATAATACTTTATAGAGACTCCCTTAGCAATGACGCACAGCCCTCGGTTGCAAAGATCTCCCCACAAATGTTGAACAATAACAAGGATTGTGTTCTAGGGTTCCAAAAGATTCACAAAAGTAATTGGGATTTTTATGTGTGAATCAAAAAGATGTTTGGCAAATCAAAAATCGAAGTCTTGTTGTGTTTGTACTCTTAAAAACATTTTCTCAAAGACTTAAAGAAATACACCATCAGAATAGTTATATATATAGGAAATATGAGCTGGTGGATAAAAATTACACGGAACTGAACGATTTTATCCCAGGCGGACCGGTCCGGCTTGGAGGCGGATCGGTCCGACCTCGGATTGGTTCTTTTTTTAAAATGTCTTCGTCGGTTCGCTATCGGTTCGGGGTATACTGGTGCAAAGCGGATCAGTCCAGTAGGTAGGCGGACCATTCCGGGGGCTGATCGGTTCGTTTAATATGGGCGGACCGGTCCGGCTTACCAGAAAATAAAAAATATTTTAAAAGCCTCATTTTGCTTGAAAAAACTTACTTCTTATTTTTATAAAAAACATTTTATAAAAATTTCCCAATACTAAGTATGAACTTTAAGGAACTTCAAAATAAAACTTTACCAAGTTCATTCTCGTAGAGGCTATGATGTTGAAGACGCTTTGATATTCGAATCCGTTGATGTAGATGCGATCTTGAATTTCTTCAACGGTGTAACGGCGTACGACATACATATTGACAATGGACAAAAATGTCCTTACAATGAATCAAAACCTTAATCAAACTAATATGCCCTTATACCTTATATATTAGAATAAATAGTTATTAATTAATTAGAGACCTTATTTGCAAAACTCATATTCATTCCCTTAAATATTTTTCTCAACAAAAATGAGGCATGGTGATAATCACTGGCAATAAGAGTACGAGAGGTTGCAATTGGACCGCACATTTTCCTCTTTTATGTAACACCTTGCCAATTTTAATCACTGGGGATCAGTCCTTTACAAAAAGTAAACTGGAATCTCATTTGGTTCATTATTAGTATCACTGTCGAAACTTTTTAAATAACTAACCACCAATGTTAAGTTAAATTGGTGCCAAATTTTATCTTTCATTAATCATACAATAATATGTGGAAATAAAAATGATATAAACCATCTACATAATAATAGAAGTCTGAAACATCGCAGGGTAATATAGAGAAATGATAAATGCTAAATAAACCACCGGCTCCAAAATCGATAACCAAAGCATAAGTATAACTGAAATGAAAATGAATAAAAATACTCTGATAAATAAATATGAACAAATATCTAAACAGGACGGGCAACATTCCTAACTGAAATAGTTGATCATGAATCTGAATCAAGGAATGAAATAACTGAAGCGTCTACTCAAATATTACATGCCTCCATAACCTTTGAAAAATAGATTTGATACTAAAAGTTTTTGAAAAATAGATTTGATACTGATCAGATCCCAAAACTTTTGAAAAATATTTAACAAAGTGAAGAGTCTTTATTAGATACACACGTTAGTTTCACGCACACTCCCTTGAGTTTCTCATCTCTCAACTATAGTTCACACCTAACTTATCCTATTAAACCCACCTAGTTATGCTACCTAACCTAACTAGACATAATAAGTATCTAACTAACCACCACTGATTTAGCTCACCCATACCGCCCATACGATACGCCCCTGTAAAATCAATAATTAATATTAACCGAATATTATTCTTAAAGTGTTAATTAAGTTTCTCTTACTTAAGTTAATTTTTAGATATGCACTATCTATCTTTTATACCATCATACAAAAGTAGAATAATTACACTTGTATACATACATACACACACACATATATATATATATATATATATATATATATATATATATATATATCACTATTATGTATACATACATACACACACACACACACATATATATATATATATATATATATATATCACTATTATATATACAACTACAACATCCCAGGAATAGCCATCGCGATGCATGCAACTCTTCTATCAAGTCCATGTACCTCTCGTACGAAATAAAGGGCTATCGATTTAAAATGTAACCTCGAACCACAAATCAAATAACACACAATGGCGCGAACATAGTTCTAAGTCTTTGGGCTATGCACATACCTAACATACCCAAATGACCTCCCAGTCCCACAATGTACTCTCAAATAGAGAGACTCCCTAAGTTCTATGTTCCGGGGCACACATCCAGACCTCAGTGGCAACGCCAAGGTGGGATCACCCATTACGCAGAACCTGCTATGATAGCAAGCAGCGTAAGTATGTTCACATACATAACAGAGCACATAATAGGTATACACATAACCTATAAATATCTCCAGTATAGTTTACACACAACCCCTAATATAACCCGTACCTAGTATATATCTCTTGGATACTCAATGTACTAACAATTCGCATTTATTATTCTTTTCTTATTTTTTTAGTATCACTCATTACTCGAAGGGTTCTAGTTATCCCTTGAGTAATTTAAGTAGTCAATAAACCACTAACCTACTGGTATCAATCTTGGGTCATCATTTATTCTTCCCATAATCTGTTTCTAAATTCTCGATATATAACCCAATTATTTAACTCTCGTTGGTCATAATCTTAATTTACCCTCATTAAGACTAAGTCGGGATTTAACTATAGGTCTACTGATATTCTCCAAGTCCTCATATTATTAATTTAACATTACCAAAGTCCCCCGTAATTATCGGTAAGGAAAACTAGGAAAATAAATAAAGAACCTGATTTCATCTTTGGTAGATCGATCGACAAAACTGATCAATCGACATCCCTCGATCGATCGACACCTATTTGACAACTTCGTATAGTTACGTTTTTCACCACTTTTAACCCATCAAAACGCCAAGAAAACTTCCCAAACTCCCAACAAATCAACCAGACCTCACGTGGGACTATTTTAACAGTTTCTAATGAAATATTTTCATAATTCATCATTTAATTCACATTAAACAATATCAAAATTCTACTTTAATCATAAAAACCCTAGTTTCCCTTTTCTTGCATGTTTGATTAGGCACATATTCTTCACATTTATCCCCTTAATTTTGGTATTTTTATGATCCCGTGCAGTGTAAATAACTTGGATTTGTCTCGTATTTATTCTACTAACCTCTTTTGGCAAGTATTTCGTGTTTTGTGTATTTCTCATGTGTTTTACAGGTATTTCATGCAAGTTAGTGCGAAAGAGAACTCAAAACAGTGAAAGAAAGCACAAAAAGGAGAGTTGAAGGGCAGTTTCGTAATTTTACAGCCTTAGTCCGGAGGTGGGGCCAGCTAGAAAGTTGAAGAGCTCTAAATTACAAGAACACTGGAAAAAACGGAACCTCAATCCGAGCTACGATGAAGAAGTTACGATATTTTGAAGTTGCACGATAATGGACCGGTCCGGTCATGCGAAATCCAGGCAATTAATTATGCATTTAATGCAGTGCAACTCTTGGAAAACTTGTTCCAAAAGAGAAATTTGATGCCAAATTCGTGCAACTTGGTGCTATAAAAGACCAAGCCCTACCTCATTTTCAAGGGGAGTTGAATTCTAGAGAGAGGGAGTCGAATTCTAGAGAGTAGAATAGAATTTTAGAGAGAGAAAGTCAGATTTTAGAGAGTCTTTTTCGTTTTCTTTGGTAGAAATTTTCATAAACCCTAGTTTTTGAAGTTTGTCTACTATTCAATATTCGAAGTTATATTCAAGATTCATCATTCATCCATTGCAAGTAATTTTAATTTATTGTTTTTACTGCTTTCCTAGTTAGTTTAATTAATTGTTGATTTCTAGTTTTCCATTCCCAATTCAAGTCATGTTCTCAATTTTCTAGAGTTAGTTATGAATTCCTACACTTTAATTTGTAAGTTTTATTTTGATTTCATCATGCTAAGCTAATTTTTTAAGGGTTGGGATGCATGAACCCGTCCCAATGTAAATTGCTTATGTAGAAAATAGAATTTAAATTAAAAATTTGAAAGAGTCGTGCGAGACAATTTTACAACCATTGTAGATCATTTAATCTCTCTTGCCCTAGGTACTTGGGATGTTTAAGAATATGATGTGCGTAAAATTATTTATCACCGATTTATATTTACCTTTGATTTCATATGATGCAGGCTAGTTCCCTCATATATGTAATGCTTAGGATCTATAAAGGCTGGATTCATTCAAATTTATAATTTACAATTCTAGGTTTCTATTCGGTAAATTACTAGGGTTAGGGGGATTGTATTCCAACCTACTTTCTCATTCATCTTAATTAATTTAATTTCTTTATTTACCTTTTTTTTCCCTTTTCAACCATCATCATCTTTTTCACTTTTAATTTAGAAGTAATAAATCAGTTATATTCTATCAAACATTCCCTGTGGATTCGATACCCAGACTCGCCACTATACTCCTTAAGAGTGTAGTTACAAGTTTAGGTTTTTTTGTATTGAGATTGGAAGCCGATAACAACGACTAGCGTATTACACGGACGCTCGGTTTTTCCACTCGATCAATGTTCATCGTCAAGAATCGGGAATTTTATCATCATATTCATACCCAATCACCAGATTTCATGTTATTATAATAGCAGGATGATTATAACCATGATATATCCTCAAATCATTAATTCAATCCCAATATCTCATCCCCAAAACTAGGTGTTCATGCATTATTAATCCTATACTATCATAGGTATTATAACATGCTCAAAAGATTGCAAGATAAACATTTTCTTTATGTTTTTAGTTCTTATTTTCGTTATTTGATGATATAGTTATCCTTTTCTTTCTCCGATCTTGATCCCGGCGAAGTCGATGATGCAAAACGGTGTAGAATGGCCTAAGAATCCTCTCTTCTTCCTCTTCTATGGCATCTCTTCTCTCCAAAGTATTCTAACCCTAGCCTCTATCATAAAGTGGATTATATATCTCTAAAATTCATAGTTTTTCCAACCCTAAACTCCCAAATGACATAAACATCCGTACGCAGTGTCGGGTTGGTCTGAAAATGACCCAGGACCCAACTAATATAGTCGGGCACTTTATTCCACCTATTTCGAACCATTCAAAATCAATTGTGACCTCAAAATAGCCATCCGAGTCACACTACATAAATTTCCTATCTCGACCTTCACATAGCCTACACACAACTCCCGATTGAGATATAATATAGTTCCGTCGATATTACTCGCTACGACGTATAATAATTACCACATGTTATTTACTACACACTTAGTAAATTTATCCCATAAATATTCATCATAATCTCTCCACATAATTATTTAATAAACACACAATATTTTATTTTAATTAAATTATTGCACAGGTGTAATTTAAAAATAGCCGAATTAATTAAATTTTAAGTATTCAGAAATACACGGTGTTACATACTACCCTCCTTACAAAGGAATTGTGCCCCAAAAATTCAGACATACCTGCGATTAATAACTCTGGATACTGCTATCGCATATCGTCCTCCCACTCCCACACGACTCGTCTACATTATGGTGCCCCCACTGAACTCGAACCAAGGATACCACCTTAGATCGCAACTTATGCTCACTATGATCAAGTATAGAAACTGGTCTCCCCTCGTAGGAGATATCTGGATGTAAGTTTATATCCTTTAATAGAATGTGCCAATAAGCCCTCTTGATCCTCTGGTACCTCTTTAGCGACGACACTGGAACACATCGTGAATCCTCTTGAAGTGCTTTAGTAAGCCCCACTTATATGCAACCGGTCTCACCCTCTCAATAATTGAAAATGGTCCCATATATTTTGGTGTTATCTTCCCTTTATTTTTTAACCTCATGACTCCTTTCATAGGAGAAAATCGTACCAAAACCTGATCATAAGTCTCCACTCTATGTGCCTCATATCTGTATCGGCGTAACTCTTCTATATGTCCTATTCTATACGAATGCGCCGTCGAATTAGCTCAATCTTGGTAGTCATATCCTGAATCATCCATGTCTCTAATATTTTGGTGTCCCCTACCTCTAATCAGTAAGGGGCGAACGATATGGCCATCCATACAGTGCCAGAAATGGTGTCATGCCGATGGTAAACTGGTAGGAGTTATTAGAAGAAAACTCCACCAATAGAATGTATTGCTCCCATTCCCTCCCGAAGTTGAGTATAAACACCCTCAGCATATCCTCTAACATATTATTAACTCGTTCTGTCTACCCATCCATCCGTGGGTGATACACAGTACTCAAATGCAACTTTATGCCTATAGACTCCTGAAAACTCTGCCAAAAGTGGGACACGAAAATCTTGTCCTGATTCGACCGATGTTAATCGAAACCCCAAGCTGCCTCATTATCTCAGCAATAAACAATTGCGAGTAGTGCCTTGTCTCAAAATCTGGATGAACTGGTAGATATTGGGCCACCTTAGTCAAATGATCCACTATCACCCTGATGGACTTATGGTCCCTCTGCAATGTCAATAATCTAATAATAAAATTCATATAGATACTCTCCTATTTTGACACTTTGACCTCTAGTGGATGTTACATCCATGCCGATCTCTTGTGGTCTACCTTCACTAGCTTACAAGTAGCACACTTCGAGACAAACTCCGCTATGTCCTTCTTTATACCCGACCACCAGTACTACTTATGCATATCCTAGTACATCTTATCCTCACTAGAATATACTGTAAACTTTGACTCGTGAGACTCTATCATCACTGTGTGTCTCAAATCCTCATCCTCTGGAAAAAAGAGTCTCCCATTGAAGCGTAAGCCTCCCTCAGAACTAATTGAATATGACTTATTCCCCTCTGCTAATAACTAGCGTACCCTGTCCTAGCAAAACTTATCCCCGGCCTGTGCTTTCACAACCCACATAATAATCTCAAAAGTGACCGATAATATGGACATATAAGCTCTGGCGATCTCATCATTATGTCGAAGCTCCCTCCACTTTGCCTTTCAAACCTCTATTATCTCCCAGTAGGCTGTCGACTCAATGTGCCCGCCACCACGTTTGCATTCCCAGGATGATACTTAATATCAAACCAGTAATCCTATACAAAATCTAACCATCTCTTTTGCCTCATATTCAGATCCTTCTGCATGAACAAATAGTAGGTGATTTATGATCTATAAACAAGATAAATTACTCCCCCAAAAGGTAATGCCTTCAAATCCTCAAGGAAAATACAATCACTGGTAACTCAAGGTCGTGTGTGGGGTAATTATTTTCATGGGGATTAATATTATGAGATGAATAAGCTACAACCCTCTCCCCCTGCTATTGTACACCCCTAAGTCCATGCAAGGATGCATCTGTATAAAAACGGTACTCCACTCCGCCCCTAAGTAATGCAAGTACAAGTGTAAAAGTTAATTTGTTCTTTGGTTCATCGAAACATAACTGATAGTGGTCATCGTAAATAAACGTCAGTTGCTTGCGAGCCAAGTTTGTCAACAGATCCATAATATTCGAGAAACCCTTAATAAAGGGACGATAGTATCCGCTAAACCCCAAAAAATTATGAACCTATATTGGTGTCGTGGGTTATCCCCACTCCCTTACCATCGATACCTTACTTGGATCAATAATAATGCCCATGTTGAACATAATATGGCCTAGAAGTTGCACCTCCGGTAGCCAAAATCCACACTTCGCGATTTTGGTGTATAATTTATGGTACTGTAACGTCTGCAGAATTATACGTAGATTCTCTGTGCGATCCTCCTCGAAATGAGAGTAAATCAGAATATCATCCACGAATATGATCATGAACTGATTAAGGAACTCTCTGAAAATCTTATTCATAAAATCCATGAACACTGTTAGCGCATTGGTTAGCCCAAATGGTATCACCTTGAATTCGTACGATCCATATCGTGTCAGGAAAGAGGTCTTTAGAATGTCCTCTTTTCTAATGCACAAATATCTATCTCATATCTATCTCATTAAGAACAGGAAAGAGGTCTTTAGATATGAATTCGTACCGATCTCATATCTATCTTGGAGAAGTACGTTGCTCCCCTAAGCTGGTCGAACAGGTTATTGATTCGAGGCAATGGATTCTTATTCCGAATCATAACCTTGTTCAACACCATGTAATCAATACACAGATGAAGTGCTCCATCCTTGTTCTTAATGAACAACACCCCCAATGATGATGTACTCCATTGAATGAAACCCTTCCCCAGAAACTGATGAATATGCTCCCTCAACTCCCAGGGAATCGACCTCGTACCCGATGTTAAGTCAATGACGAACTTAATCTCTCAACTGTGTGGAAAATCAGGTATATCCGAAAACACATCCCCGAACTCCTTCACATTTGGAATCGAATCCAAATAGATAACCACATCCTGTGTGGTTTCATCCTCAATATAGTATAGGTATATGTTCGACCCTCCTTCGGAAAGAGTCATCGCCACAAGGAATATCACTTGTCCCAAAATTGAAAACACAATGGTCCTCCTGAAGCAGTCCACCATCACCCTATAACCAGCTAACAATTTTATGCCCAAAAGGACATCATATCCCTCCATATCTAACACTAGAAGGTCGGTTACTAAAAATAGTCTTCTAACATCAATATCTACACAGCTACAGATCGAGTGTATAAGCAATCCACTGCCCAAAGGTGACTCTACACACATAAAGAGACTGTCGATTATATCTAATAGACCAATTGCACGTGAAATCTAGTAGCTATAAATGAATGTGATGCCCCCATATTAAAGAAAATCCATCCCTTAAGCCCATGAATAGGAAAGTGTCTCCTGCGATGCTTGCGATAAGACTGCATCCCAAACGTTATAGACACGCCCATAATGTAACTGCCCTGCTGCGATAGGGCTGGTGCTGTAGAGGGTAACTATGCCTGCTCTCCTTAGTGGCCACCCAACTATAGCGCTCTACCCTACTGTGGGTAGTCTCTCTTCTTATGACCCGTCTGTCCACAAGTAAAATAATGACTCAAAAAGTCTTTATGCCTGTGGCCCTATCGAAGTTGTCCTTGATGATGTCCCTGGTGGTCCCGGCCCTACTGTCGTCCCCCATTATTCCCTTAGTCATGGCGGACCTGAGTAACATACTGCTGCTGTGACTAAGGACCCTAATGGCCCTACTTGAATCCGCTATCCTTGGGTCGATAACCCCTCGATCTAAATATCTTGGTTGAATCCCCTATCGAGAATCGTGCCCCTGGTGCCTACTTATCTGCTATTGTGGTGCCTCAATAACACCTCTCCCTCCTGCCTTGCCTGAATAGCTAGTCTAACCCCCTATATTATTACCCTTCAGATGGAAGCGATGGTACTAACAGTGAAGAAGGTATGCATTGATGACCTTAGTATAAGTCCTCAATGATGGCTTACCAATCAAGTGATTCTTGATCCTCTAGGCGAGTCCATCCATGAATTTCCACATTTTCTTCTCCTCGCTATTCACCTCATCAGGCATAAAGCTAGACAAACCGGTGAAATCCTCCTCATACCCTCCTACTGAACGGTCACCTTAAACCATCTCATTAAAAAAAATCACCTTCGTCTCAACAATCGGTAGGAAGTGCTTGCAGTCAAACCACACCCAAAACTCGTTAATAGGAATAACATCTCTCTTCTCAGAAGTGGTAATTGACTCCCAACACTGTAAAACTTCTCCCACAAGCTTAAACATGGCCAACATCTTCTTTTGAACGTCGCTATACTCAACCATATGAAGGTGGCACTAAATGTCGTTCTTCCACTGACATACATGGATCACATCAGAACTACCTTGAAACTCTGGTGGGTGGCCTTTCTAGAAAGCCTCCCTCATTCTCTACCAATCAGATGGCCTCGGATGGGCTTGAGCACGATTAATTGTGGTGGATGGACCTGAGGAAAATGAAGTGCCATGGTAGACATAACATCATTAACTGCATGTGCCATAATAGCGACCACCTCTGTGGTTGTCACTGTCCCCTGCGGTGGCTATGGATGTGGTGTCTGTAGCTCATGATGTGCCTCCCCCTTATCAGCTCTCGTTAGTTCTCTAGCTGGTCGTCCTCTCTTAGGTTGCATCTGAAATCAGATCGAATTGTATGAGTTCATAATAATTACAAAAATAATAGCAAAAGAATGAAATCTCAAATATGCAAAAGTGAATGCAATAGTCCTGATGATAGGGCTCTATATTAAAGGACGATGCGCTGAAATCGTAGTATGCCTCACAGATCCTATGGACTATAGAACCTGATGCTCTGATTCCATCTATGACACCCCACCTATTTTATACACGGGTGATCAGTACTTTGCCAAAATAAATAGGGATTTAATTTAATTAATTCTTAACATTACTGGCAAAATTTTTTAAAGTACTAACCACCTACGTTAAATTAAGCCGGTGCCAAATTTTATCTTTCATTAATCATACAGTAATATGTGAAAATAAAAATAATATAAACCATCTACACAATAATAGAAGTTTGAAACATTGGAGGATAATATAGACAAATGATAAATTCCGAGTAAACAATCGGCTCCAAAACCAACATCCAAATCATAAGTATAACTGAAATGAAAGAATCTAAATACAGAGTTTGATAAATAAATCTGAATAAATGTTTAAATTGGATGGGAAATATGCCCAACTGAAATAGATGATCATGAATCCTAATCTAGTAATGAAATAACTGAAGCGTCTACACAAGTCCTGCATGCCTCCATAAGTGTTACTGCTACGAATCTTTGGAATGAATCATCAAGCTTCACGTCCCTGAGGTTGGACACTTTTGATGTAAAAAACTAGATTCGATCTAATTAATTAATCACAGATAAATATGAGTAAAGAAATAAGACAAGAGATTTTTAAAGTGGTTCAGCCTCAAGGAAATGGCCTATGTCCACGGTTTTGTATTACTCGATATCTTACCTTGATCACGATTATGTTGCTTAGTCCGCTTACCCTGCTGAGGGTATTACAATGTATTTATAGCCCTTGGGTTGTCGATGTGAATAAATAGTATGCCTTTATCGAATAGGCGTATACATCTGTACATGTTAAGGAATGAATGCAATACAATAAACGTTGAATATGTCTGGTCATTTGGTCTTCCCAATAAGTTGCTTGGTACACTGAGTAGCTTGGTACTCTGGAGGAACCTGCTTGTCCTTTTCATTTATTTTATTTAGCTTAGGGACACTGATTTCCCTATACTTTTGTAGAAGAATGTGGTTTTTCTTTCCCGCCTAATCCCCTGTGTTTGGAATTTTGCCAATATTTCGATATTGTACCTGCAGATGTAGTTCCAAATACATAGAGGGTAGTTAATGGTGTACATAGGTTGAGTCAAATACATAGAACTCATCTAGGGATTCTTGAGATTATGTTTTGTTATAAATGGGTTATGAGTGACACCACATTTTATTTAAAAACTAGGATTGTTAATAGAGCCTTAGTGGTCAATCTCCCTGATTCTAATTAGGATTATTTTGAACATGGGGTTGTGATGAAAAATTGGTAACCCCCCCACCCCCCACTATTAAATGGAAATAACGTGTACCAAGGTCCCAGGTGTCCATATTATGGAAATGGGATAGGTTGTTGATTATTTATTTTTTTAAACTAGGTCTTTTTTATTTGATAAAATGTTTCACTGAGTTTTGCTTTCTTCAATTTAAATAATTTGTAGTTGACAGTAAAAGAAAATCCCCAAAAGAGAGTGATATTAATATAAAAGATTCAAAGTTTATCTGGGGTTTGCATCAATTAGTTACTGGGGAGCACGTGAGAGATACTTCCAATTTGTTGAAATATAGGAACACCACTTCCTCTTTTATTGCACGGCCTACTGCTCCTCCTTATTTGGTGATTGATCTTGAGAAAGATCCAGTATCTTGTTCAGTTGTTGAAGAATCTTCTTCTGATTTGAGTACTTCCATTGCTGATCTGATGAAGAAGAATCAGAGAATGAATGATATCTTTGCCAAGATTATCCCTCATGCTGATGGGGAAAAAAAGATCAAAAAAGATGTCTCAGCTAAAGGGACTAAGAAAAAGGATGTTGCTCCATCTGGGGGCAATTACACCTGTTAAAGAAGTTACCAAGAAGCCTCATATTGTTTAAAAAGAGGAAGCACCTTTGATTGAAGAGGCTACACATTTGACAAGATTGAGAAGGGGTCTTGCTGAGAAGACCATTGATGTTGCTGCTGAACCTGCTAGGGTTGAAATACCTTCCTTGAGTGCTCGTCCTCTAGCATTCATTACTCCTGGTTTGGCCAGGAAATTGATCTGGTCTGGAACTCTTCCTGATCACAGAGCTATTGAGACCTCTACTCCTCTGGGGAAAGTCTCTGATTTGTCATCCCAACACCTTGCATCAGTAAGTGTCATTATACCTTGCAATTTTTGTTCTGCTTTTAATTTTCCTATTCTAACTTGAGTTTCTCATTGTCTTGAAATTTTTGATGTATTTCAATAATATCTTGGAAAAGGATGAAGCTATCAAAGTTGCTTCCTCTTCCAGTGAAGTAGAATAAGCCCTTGTTGGGTTATCAAATCTTTGGAGGACTCCCGATAGAAATATGAAGATAACAAACCTTCTTAGGAGAATAAAATTAAGGTTGCTGAGACAACTCAATAAAAAGTTATGGATGCTGCAAATCAGGCTGATCTAACTTGACAAAAAGTTATGGATGCTTCCAAGGAGACAGAGGAGAAATTAAAAGTGTCCATTACCAGCAAGGAAGAAGCTGAGGGCAAGCTTGAAGAGGCTAAATGACGTAAGAAATATCTTAAATAGAAAGTAAAATCTGTTAAAGATTTACTTATGGAGAATACTTCCTCGGAGAGGACGAAGAGAAAGTCTATTGTGAGGAAGTCGTTTAGCTCTGGCTTGGACAAAGGGTGGAATAAAGCTCTAACTACTTCCCCTGCTCGAATGGAGTATGAAAGTTTAAAATTTTTCAAGGATGGATGTGTTACAGCGTTGAAAGAGTTGAAAGAGTTGAACATTGCTGAAGACTCTGAATTATTTCAGAAAAATGTCCACAAACCTCCTCCTGCCATTGGAGAAGAAGAAGAAGAAGAAGAAGATAAAGATGGATCTGATGAATCCTCTTTGATGATGATAGAATAAACACCTACTGCCACTATCCTTCAGTCTTTCGAGCAAGCCCGACAGATAATTACTTCTTCCGAATAATGCCAGCTGCCTTCCCAACAACTTTAGCAAACAACTCCTTCTTCAAAATTAGTTGAGGATGTAGTGGGGGATAAGGAGAAGGGGTAACGTTGTTCGGTAATTTTTTTGTTTTCCTCTGTTTTTCCTTTATTTTGTACCTCTGTTTGTACTCTCATCCATTATGATCAATAAAATTAACTTGTTACTTATCTGAATTTCTCTTCTACAGTTCAATATAGTTGTGATGTTGTTGATATATTTTTACTTTTCCTTTCTAGTTTGTTGCTAGGATGGAACTATTATCAGCTTATGATAAAGAGTTGATGAAGAAATTTACAGACTACTTCAGAGCTGGTGGTGCAGATTTTACTGAAGCACGAATAAATAATTGTCCTGATTCCTAGGCAGTGGATATTTTACCCAACTTCTTGCCTATTTTAGATGCCTCTTAGGTCACTCATAATCAAGAAGATCTTTCCTTGCTCGATTATTTTACCAGCATTATTCGGGTTTATGTTGATTCCAATGAACATTCAATTGGTGGTTGTTGATGCTGACCAACTTTTAGTTGGTGATTTGTTGTGCGTTGTCATTTTTAAATGCATTTTCAAATGTTGCTTGCTGTAAAATTCGTTTATTTATTGTGCGGCACTAGTACTCCGAAAAAAAACGAATGGGGAAATCATCATTTTTATTCATACTGAAACAATTGAGTATATGGGATGTTACATTACTGGTAGTATTTTTGTAAGTGCTCTGCATTCTAGGCATTTTTGAATTCTTCCCCTTCAATAGTTTCTATTCTATAAGTGCCAGGTCGAACAACAGTTGTGATATAATAGGGCCCATGCCAATTGGCCTCCAGTTTATTGTGATTTTGAATGACCTTCTTGATCACGTAATCGCCTTCCTTAAAATCATATTTCTTGACAATTTTATTATAGAACATAGCAGTCTGTTGTTAATAGGCTGCATTTCAGATTGTTGTGTCTTCTCTGACTTCTTTGTGCATATCCAAATCTAAGCATCTCATCAAGTCACTCACCGGAGAATTAGAATTGAGCACCCTATGAATAGATAATCTTAGTTCAGCCGGTATCACTGCTTTACTCCTAAAAGCCAATATGTAAGGGATTTCTCTAATTGCAGTTCGGGGAGTTATTCGGTAAGCCCATAACACTGAGCGCAACTCATTGATCCAATTCCTTTTAGCATCACCTAATCTCTTCTTCAACCCATTCAGTAGAAATCTATTCATTACCTCTGTTTGACCATTACTTTGGGGATAACCTTGAGCAGAATGAACTTTTTGAATGTTGAACTATAGACAGTACGTTGCGAACTCGTCATTATCAAATTGGGTACCATGATCAGTGATAAAGTCATGGGCCAGACCATATTTGCAAATAATATTCTTCCAAATGAATTGATAGACCCTTTCATAGGCCATATCGATGAGAGGTTCAGCTTCCACCCACTTTATGAAGTAATAAATAGCTACCACCAAATATTTAAAACGTCCTCTTATAGTTGTCAGAGGCCCAACTAAATCTATTCCCCATAGAGCAAATGGCAAAGGTGAAGTGACTGGTGTTAGCAGCGCCTGAGGAGTTATTCGTATAGTAGAAAATCATTAACACCTGTCATATTTTTTAGCATAAGCTGTACAATCAGCGCGCATTGTTGTCCAGTAGTATCCTTGCGTACTCATTCTCTGTAGTAGAGTTCTTCCTGTTAGATGAACCCCACAAGATCCTTTATGAATTTCCTCTAGTAGGTCTTTGACTTTTTCTAGATGAATACACCTTTGCAAACCATCTATCAAACCTCTCCTGTACAGAACTTCATTATTCAAAACATATCGACAGCCTTATACTTTAACCTTTTGGCTATAAGTAGGTCGGTTGGTAAAGTACCTTCTTCAATACAAGCCCTGATAGGATCCATCTAATATGGTTCCATATCCAAGGAAATAAAATTCACCATCAGGTCTTCATTAATACTTCTACTTGCAAGTACTTAAATGGGGATTGTTCTTCATAACTCGATGCGAGTAGCTGAGGCTAACCGAGCAAGTACATCTACCCTTGCATTCTTCAGTCTAGGTATTCTAACCATTTGAACAGTTGACAAATTTTCTATAATCTCCATAGCCTTGGTTAAGTATCTTGGCATGAACACCCCTTTTGCTATATAAAGACTTAGCATCTGATTCACCACTAACTGTGAATCACTGAACACAATAACTTGCTCTGTATTCAATGATTTAGCTAACTTGAGGCCCACAATCACGGCTTCATACTCATCTTCATTATTGGAAGATTGGAATTGGAAACGCAGAGCATATTCAATGTCTATCCCATCTGGACTGTTGAGAATAATTCCTGCTCCGTAACCTATTGCACATGAAGAACTGTCGACATATAAATTCCATATAGGAATATTATCATCAAACCCTTAGTCTGACAAAATCCCTTGATGGAATATCTTGTTCTTCCTTTCTTCATACTTCTTTTTCAACTCTTATATTTTACCAGAGGATTCTAGTTAATCAGTTGCCACCCCTTCCGGAAATTCTGTTACTGGGAGTTGATCGGGGATATTTTATGTTGATCCTCTAACATCCTTGAGTTGCTCTGTATTATCCCCTTGTTAATCGAAAACATATGGGTATGTAAACTCAGTAATGAAATTCACCATTTCCTTCCCTTTGAGAGAGGAACTTGGCTCATAGATAATGTCTTATTCCCCTAAATTCACTACCCAATACGTCAATCGTTCAGACTTTTCTGGCTTATGTAAAGCCTGTCTGAGTGGCATGTCAGTATACACCACTATTTTATGGGCTTGAAAATACGATTTCATTCTACGGATTGCTTCAATTAATGATAATGCCAATGCCAACTTCTCCAATTTTGGATACCTATTTTTTGCTCCCCTGAATGCCTTGCTAGTATAATAAACTGGTTTTTTCACTCTGTCTTCTATTCTTATTAAGGACAAACTAACTGCACTTTCTAAGACAGCTAAGTAAAAGTATAGTTTTTCTCCTTCTACTGGCCTGGATAATAAAGGAGGTGCCCCCAAGTATCTCTTCAACTATGAAAATGCCTTCTCGCATTCATCGTTACACTCAAAGGTCTTTCGGAGCACTTTGAAGAATGGAATACATTTATTCATTGCTCGGGAGATAAATTTATTGAGATCTGTAACACGCCCCATAAGGCTCTGCGCTTCCTTCTTGGTGGTTGGAGATTTTAACTCCAGAAAGGTTTTTATCTTGTTAGGGTTCTCTTCAATACCTCTTTAATTCATAATATATCCGAGGAGCATGGCTTCCTGTACTCCAAAAATGCACTTGGCCGGGTTCAGCTTCATCCGGTACTTCTCTAGTTAATCAAATGTTTGGCTCAAATTAGTTATATGGTCAGTAGCTTTCTTTCTTTTAGTCAACATGTTGTCGACGTATACCTCCATATTTTTGCCAATCTGCTCCGTAAACACCTTGTTCACCAGCCGCTGATATGTAGTACCTTCATTTTTAAGACCAAAAGGCATAACATTGTAATAATATGTTCCTCGAGGGGTAATGAAAGAAGTACTTTCCCTGTCTTTTGGCTTCATTTTAATTTGATTATATCCAGAATAGGCATTTACGAAGCTTAGCAGCTCATGCCCTGAAGTTGTATCCACTAGATGATCTATTCTGGGTAGAGGAAAATGACCTTTTGTGAAAGATTTATTCAGATCTGTGAAGTCCACAAAAATTCTCCACATATTATTCTTCCTCTTGACCATCACAACATTAGCCAGCCAATTAGGATATTTCACGTTTTCGATTAAAGAAGTTTTTTGTAGTTTTTCCACTTCTTCTTAAATAGCCTAGTTCTTTTCTAGACTATAGACTCTTCTCCTTTGTTTCACTGGTTTGATCTCCCCATGATTATATTGTAGGATGACTGGACATTCTTATCCATCACAAAAAAATGAACCTTCTCTATTCTACTAGCTGGATAGGTACAAATCAACATGTCTAACTTTATCGTTCTAAGTGGAAAAACTTTTTCTCCAGAAAACCCAATGAGGGGCCTGTGATACGGCTCCAACTGACCAAGTCTCAAGTTCAAACTATTGAAACAAGGGTAAAACATGATATCTGTCAAGTTACCATTATCCACCAGCACTCTTGAAATGACTACATCCTTCATTCTCATTTTTATCACCAGAGGATCAACATGAGGATACAAAACACCTTCCAAATCATTTTTAAAAAAGACAATGACCAGATTATCTTTGTTAGCCTTCCTTGGGAGATCTTCTTCTGCCAGATTTATTCGATGTATATAGGAACAAGCTTGAGCCTCATTGAGGTAATCTTTCCTTCAGCGGTATGATCACCCCCTCCTAAGTCTCCACCTATAATCAAATAAATCGAAATGAATCGAAAATACCTCACGCTCAGGTTGTCTTGGACTTTTTAGGAGATCAGGATCATCTTCAGGGTCACCTTCATGGTCCCTTTTCTTATCTTCTCTTGGTCGGTAAGGAGATTTGAACCTCTGTCGAGCTTCGTTATTGATTCTTCCACTGTTCTGACGATCAACAAACTTGTTCAGCTTTCCTCATCTAATGAGTGCTTCTATCTCATTTTGATGATCTACACACTGCTTGGTCGTGTGACCATGATCTTTATGGAACTCGTAATATATGGATTTATCCCTCCTCTCAGGGGCTGTCTTTAGATTTTCTAGCCAACTCAGTTGCTCGCTGTTCTTGATTTCCTCCAGAACGTGGTTTATATCCACCTTTAAGGGAGTACAATTTGTATACTTCCTTAAGTGATCCAACGTTTCTTTGCCTTTAAAATGCTTACTCCCATTATTATTCTTATGATCTTTCTTTTTCGATTTGCCTTCAACTTTAGCTTCCACCTTTGCCTCAGCATTCTTCTTCGCAGCCATAGCCTCCTCGACGTTCATAATTTTGGTTTCTTTTAACATCAATTCAGCCATAGATTTGGGGGATCCTTAGCCAAGGTGTAATACATCTTTTCTGGCAAAAGACCACTCATGAGAGCTGTGATGGTTATCTTCTCCTCATAATCTATGACCTCTAGTATCTTCTTGTTGAAACGAGTGATGTAATCTCTGGTAATTTCACCTGCTTTCTGCCTAACACTCAATAAATGTGCTACCCTTTTAACTGGCTTTGCACCAAAACATAAATCTCCTATAAAGAGCTCTTCCAGTTGATGGAAAGTTGTAATTTGCCCCCGAGGAAGGTTGTTGTACCATATCTGAGCAGATCCGATAATGGTTCCGGAGAACGCCCTTAACCTCATCTCATTTGGGACTGCGTAAATATCTGCTACAGCTTGGTACTTCTCTATGTGAAGAACATGATCGGTTTTTCCATCTCTTGTACAAATGGAGATACCTTAATAAAGTTCTTTGGATATATTTATTGACCTTGTCCATATCTTCTAACCTGTCTTTCAACCTCTGAATAGATAATTTCCATGCATTATTTCTAGCCCCTGATTTATTTTTGTTTGCTCGAGCAATAGATCGCGTAGAATTCTCCTATTGCGATCTTTCTTGGCGAGCTGCAGGTCTTGGGTTTGGATGTGATTGGTCTGAGCCTTCCCTCAAATCATTTGGTTGTTGAGACTTTCTCGATGCAAACTGAGGAGGATTTCTATCCCCCTTGGGGCCCAAACGGTCGAAGGGAGAAGCTCTGCTCAACCTTTCCAGAACACTTGGTCTCTCTGAAGTTAGAGTGATATTTTCCTGAGGATCCAAAATTCTTATAGGAGAAGTAAAATCGGGATGATAGGACGGATCACTTAAATTCCCAGTATATTTGGATCGTGACATAGATTGTGGTTGTCGTGAAGATGGTGGATGCATGCTTATTTGGACCGTTCGTTGGCCTGTCTCGACAAATGTTCTATTTTGAACAGTCTTAATGAACTATCATATAGTTTATTGTATAGCCGTTTGTCCCCAGGCTAAGCTTGCCAAGATTCTTGTGATATCATTTGCATTTGGAGGGAAAAAGGGTTAGGAGGATTCCCTTCATTATTCCTAATGCTAGATTATGGGATATCAGCCATTTATGATGAGTTTTTTTGGTGAAAAACGCTATGTATAGTCGTTTCCCATAGACGACGCCAATCTGTTGATGTAAAGAACTAGATTTGATCTAATTAATTAATCACAAATAAGTATGAGTAAAGAAATAAGACAAGAGATTTTTAAAGTGGCTCAGCCTCAAGGAAACGGTATACGTCCAATGTTTTGTATTAATGTGTATCTTGCCTTGATCACGATTATGTTTCTTACTCCGCTTACCTTGCTGAGAGGGTATTGTAATGTGTTTATAACCTTTGGGCTGTCAATGTTAATAGATAGTATGACTTTATCGAATAGGCATATATATCTGTACATGGTAAGGAATGAATGTAATAAAATAAACATTGAATCTGTCTGGTTGTTTGGTCTTCCCAATAAGTTGCTCGGTATGTTGAGTAGCTCGATCCTCTAAGTAGCTCGGTACATTGAGTAGCTCCGTACTTGATCTTGTGCCATGTTGTATGACATGTGTCTCCATATAATTGGTCCACGTCAGCTGATTAATTTTTGTATCAATAAACACCTAAAAGTTTTTGGAAAATAAATTTTGTACTGGTCAAACCCAAAACCTTTGACAAATATTTATCAATTATTTAAATTTCAGTTAAAAGCATTTATTAGATACACATGTTAGTTTCACGCACACTCCATTGAGTTCCTCACCTCTCAACTATAGTGCACACCTAACGTATCCTATTAAACCCACCTAGTTATGCTACCCAGCCTAACTAGATATAAAAAGTACCTAACTAACCATCACAATTTTAGCTCACCCATACCACCCATACGATATGCTACCGTGAAACTAATAAGTAATGTTAACTGAATATTATTATACAACTATTAATTAAGTTTCTCTCACTTAAGTTAATATTTAGATATACACTAATTATCTTTTCTACCATCACACAAAAGTAGAATATTCACACTTGTGTGTGTATGTGTGTGTGTGTATATATATCTATATAACTATCGGAATGCCCGAGCCTGAAGGCACGGAGGAAATTTTCAAAGTACGTAATCACAAAACGACAATTTTTTTGTTCGCCAACAAAACAATGTGCAATTTTAAAAAAATTGGTCATAATATCCTTTGTTTATAGGACTATCGACACTGCTTAACAAATAACAAATAGTCCAATAACATTCAAATAGTCCAAATATACCCCAATATTACTACTTGGACTTGCGCCACGACGCCATCGCCAAATACCACAAATACACCAGCCAACATAAAATATTTTCTCAAGTGTTGAATTCGTAAACATTTTACATCATAAATGTTTTTTACAACACAAATAAATGTAAACAATATAAAAAATTTGTTTACAGCACAAAAGCGTAAATATTTTTTAAAAAAATTAGACAAAATTTCCTCTGTTGATAGGTTTATCCACTCTCAATTAAATATTCTGCCATAGACAATTTTTTCCTTTCCTGCCAAATGAACTAAAAGCAAAATTTGACCTGCTCTAAAATGAAAGTAAATATTTTTGCCATATTAAATTTTTTCTGCCATAGTTAATACCGGTTCTACCATATTAAAATAAATATGTTTTACTTGAAATGTTTTACTTGGTAGCAGGTTTAAAAACATTATGTTGCAATTTAACTTAGTACCTAATTACTCTCACCACCCACACATCACTCACCAATGCATGCCTTCACATCTATTCTCACGGTTAACCTCAAAATACACCCCTCAACAATAGCATACGTGTACATAATTCTTACAGAATGAGATTTAGTGTTGAGAAATATTTAAAAATAGCATACGTGTACATAATGAGATCTAATGAAAATTGTTTAAAAATAGCATACATGTGCCTCGCAACCATAGCATACATGTACATAATGGCTATGAAGAGGCTAAGATGTCTCTAAAGCCTCTATTCAGATGCCCAACTTCAATAGTTCCCTAGATAGTAGATACTAAAGGAGCCTATATGGGATACAACATAAATCAATCACATTTAGCTGCATAAATATCTACTGTCAACAACATTCACAAAACCTAGTCTCTTCCAATCTTAGTAGTATTGCTATCTTTTTGGAATTATATAATAAGAATATAGTTGCATGTTAGCATTACATAGTTTGAGCTGGGAATTACAACAATTCAATGCTTGCAGCATGGAAACTCCATTCATGTGAAAAAAATTCCCTGCTTGCACCTCTGAATCCCATCCCAGGTTGGAACCAATGAACAATTAGTAGAAGTACAATTGAAAATTTCGGAGTTGTACATTTTTTTAGTATAGAGATCAAAATTCACTTCCCATTCGGATCGTATGAAAGAATAACTTTAATCCCGGTAAAAGAATAATTAGTAGCAGTTCACTATTTTCTTACAATTGTAGAGATAAAAGAAATTGTTCAAACGGATAAAGCTACAGTAGCATTGGGACCATATTCTCAGGCCATCAAAGCTAACAATCTGCTTTTTAAGTCTGGTGTTCTTGGCCTTATTCCACAGACTGGTAAGTTTGTCTCCGATAGTGTTCTTGACTAGGATGAGACTGCATCGGTCTGAATGAACCTGCTTACACCCATTAAATTAATACATGATTCATGTACTTCACAGGTGACGATATGACCCGTTTAGACCCGTTAAACAAACCACTGATTTCAATTCGTTAAACCTATTTCACCCGGTCCAGCCGACTACTTTAAAAAGCTAGATGGCCAGTCCATAACACCATCATCACAAACTTATGTAGCAAATAAGTTACTGAGAGTCCAAATATCCCCTAAACAAAGACTTAAGCAGATGCATTTCTTATGGAGGAAGAAAATAATAAAAAAAAATTAAAACATGAAGTATATAAATTCCATGTTGACTCAAAAGCTACAATGCCAAGTTGAGCCCAAAGTTGAACCCTCAACCTTTTCACACCTACAAACGGCAGGCGTTTCACTAAATGAGAAGAGTTAGTGTCCATCCAAAGAACATATTCACCCAAAAAAATTCAACATTCAAACACACATTTCGTCAAACGCCTCCCATATGCATGTGTGAAAAGGTTGAAGGTTCAACTTTGGGCTCTAACATTGTGATTCAAATACTTCCACGCAGACTGTTTTATTATCCCGCATTAGCAACAAAAATAGTCAAATTAAAAGAAATTCAAATGTGGTGTAAATAGTAAAATTTCAACTTAAAAATATAATGGGAATTGCCCAAAGCAGAACTTGAGATGGAAATGGGAACGGCCCCAAAATTTAAATCAATCCTAAATAGATCCAAATTTTGTTTTTACTTACACATCAGGATTGGACTAATATCACATTTTGTCAAAATTCATATATCGTTTCACCCTGGAAATTACATGAAATGTTCACAGATGCATATATGCAGATTGCTCAGTGGAGAATTTAAAGGAATAGAAAAAACTGTTAGTGTAGGAGAATTTCGCATCAGCTCACAACACAGAACATAAGGTCTAATGTTCAGATTTCTCATTATATTAATAAAATAATTAAAAAAATAAATACAATTCTTTCTAGGTCTACCGCTACCAAAATAGCTGCCAGATGTAACAGAGATGACCCTTGCTTGTCACAATAATTTGCATCGACTCCCTCATTTAGAAGCTTCGTGACAGTAGTGGCGTCACCATTCTTTATAGCCTCAATTAAACCCTCTCCAGTAACTTCATAATTTGTAAGTGCTTGTTCCAAGCTACTCCTAGCCACTTGACCAAGATTAAAGGCTATATTAAAGTCCTAGTGACTTTCGATAGCATCGTCCGACCGTAAGCAGGTGTTACATATTTTACTCAAACAACTTACAATAGTTCACGGGGTAAGTATATAATATGGTCCTTATGCATTATAATCCATTCCTTACAATACCTGTGCAACACAATCGAAGGGTGGAAGGATATTACCTCTGTCATAGGGTACATTTAATACGTCATCCAATGGCAACCAACTTTCCTTTTACATGGTTTCTGCACCATAAAATGTAATCAGTGTTACAAAATGAAGAATTAATGGCACGGACTCAATTTGACATTTGGAATGTAAATTTACCATTTTAAATCTTCAATGGAAGACATTTTCCTTAAATAATGAAAAACACTTTCTCATATATCAATTTGTAGAACCAAATTTAATATTTAAATAATTAGTCTATATATCATACTATTGAAGACTAAAGAAAAGAAGGCCTGATGTACTTTGTTCACAAATCTGCAATTTCTTATGAGGAAGAAATAAAAGATGGGTTGATGAAACCTGACCGAAGCTTTTTTCAAATGAAGTGAATAACTACCTCTATATATTTCTCCTCTCATGAATTACTGAGTTAGATGCGAGCATAATAGCTGATTTTATTATCATAAGAAAACTTTTATCATACGAAAGCAATACAAAGGAAAAATTCTCGTAACTACATATTTATCACCTTTTAACATGAGTCATGT
Source organism: Sambucus nigra (assembly GCA_949130495.1). Classification (NCBI taxonomy): domain Eukaryota; kingdom Viridiplantae; phylum Streptophyta; class Magnoliopsida; order Dipsacales; family Adoxaceae; genus Sambucus; species Sambucus nigra. The sequence continues at coordinate 634,091,163 of OX422215.1, read as the reverse complement.
AACATATATGAAAATTGTATCTCATGAAGAAAAATAGGGCAATGGAACATTTTAAGCAACAGATTAAACATAGTTCTAAATCACCATGGAGCAACAATTCCAACAATTCCAACTAATAATCCTTACTATATTATTATATCCCCTGATAAGGTATAACTCCGTACTATGCCTACGTACTATACCTGCTATAGTTTGCATACTATAAACTTATAGATACATTGGTTTGGAGAATTTGTCAGCCCTGAGATCGGTGACCTTTTTGTCAGCTCCCGAGTCTGCATACACTGTTATACCAGTAAAAAGCTTTTTATTGGTATAACAAAATTTGTCAGCCCCTGAGTCCGCGTACTATAAATATCAGTGTATCACGACAAAATAATACAATCACATGATCTTTATAAATATAACAGTTTCCAGAATAAATGTCTGCCCCTGAGATCGGTGAAGAATAACTCAGCACGTATTTAGGCATTAGGCAATAGTATTATGATAAAATACTTGATTAATGACAATAATAAAACTACTATGTTTGTGCTTTTTTCCGAAGGCACAGATTAAGCCATCTGGTTCATTGTAAATAAGCAATAAAGCGTCTATATTAACCAAAAGGGACTTCCAGTTATCGTCTACTCAAGTTATGTGAAGGCAATTATAGAGCTCACCTACTCCGGAACTTGCAATTATTCCATCTCCTACACGTACACTGACTGATCCTTCTCCAATTGCATTCCTTTTGCTTGGTCCTAGTAGACAAAGCTACACACTTTTGGAGCTGCAAATAAAACTAAAGAAAAAGAATGCAAATGAGAGATTTTTGAAAGGAAACTGCATGACTTGATATTAATATTAAACATGGATAAGGGCCCAAGATAGTTCTGTTTCCAGTATCTGGGACATTTTGACGGGCCTTCGCTCGTGTGGAAGAAATATGCCGTAATAGCGAAGCAAACTCTTTACATAACATAAAGTGAGTCAACTTACTCGATGTAGGCTTGCTCCTCTTGGCACCCGAACCTGGCTACAAAAACATCGACATGAAGACTAAGACAACAACAATAACAGAAACAACATCAACGCAGACACTAAAACGATCAAATGGAGATACTTGCCTTTTTACCGTTCCAAAAATAATTATGTTCAAAGGATCATCAATTGAACTTAAAATTGTAAATCAATAATATGTACCAAAAAGTACCGTATTTTGGTTTTTAATTATGATAGATGAAATAATATATACCAAGTCGGGACAATAATAATATGTACCAAATTTCTGTGCAGAGCATCATGAGCTGGACTTCAAACATTTAACAAATATAAGCTTCATAAATTAAATAATGCAGCGGACCATAATCATGATAATCTCACATCTAACTTGGTTAGTCCATTTAGCGAACACGTAAACATTAAACTTGTATTTAAGTTACATGTCAATGTTTGATGAAGTACACATTAGCCTAGACTTATATGCTCCTTGTCCCCTTGCAATTCTCAAGTGCTTCAATGCCTGACATGAAAGACAAAACCAACAGCAACAACCTTAGAATAAAAAAAAAAAATCTTTAGACCCAAATATTCACTTTAGAATATGCAAAATCAGCAGCAACCACCTTAAAAATTATACACCCAAAAGTATAGAACAAAAATGCAATTAAGAAACTCTACAAAAGATATTTAAACCCCTAACTTTAAAGACCCAAAAAATCGAACTCACCTATTTTTGAAAACTTGAGTTGAATCTGATATCAACAAAATCAAATCAAATCAAAACAAAAAAACCTAGAACCTATATGACAGAAACATTATAATTTGCAAAGAAATTGCATGCCAGATAGAGGAAGACTTACATGGGTGGAGGATACATAAGAAAGATTCGAGATCTGTGAAATGATCAAGCCCCTAATTAACATGAACAAAACACTATAAAGATGATGATAAAGATATTGTTGAAACACATACAGAATTACAAAATCCATTAATCAGAGAAAATGAAATAAGAAAAAATGGACAATATATTTAGATCTAACTTAAAAATATTGTTAAGCCCAAATGTTTTTAGATCTGAGGGTTACCTGTAGCGTGGACGGGATGAGAGAGGCAACGTGGGAAGGTGAGGGATGCAGAGTGGGAGAGGGGAGTCCATTGAGATATTGAGGACAACAGCGTGGGAGAGGGTTTGGTTTGTGGGAGAGGGTTCGGGTTGTCAGGATGATGGAATTGTTGTGATTCTTGAAAAGTGGTATGACAATGGGTATAATACCATATTACCCTTGTTTTTGAATTTTAAATTTTTAAGTAAAGTGGAAATAATGTAGTGTGTGTTAAAAGAGGGGGAAAACAAAAAGTTTAAGGGCAAAATTGGTAAGAAGGGTATTTTAATTTCAACCCTTGGATTCTTGCATTGTTGGTTTAATCCTAGCCCCTAATTAGCTTATGATCTTATTGAATAGTATCCAAATTCTACTCCTTATTATATAGATAAGGATTTAAAAATAACAAATGTTCACAGATGCATTTGTACTCCTTATTATTATCCATTTAAAAATAAGGAGTAGAATAACAAATGTTCACAGATGCATTTGTACTCCTTATTATAAGGAGTAGAATTATATGGATAAGGATTTAAAAATAACAAATGTTCACAGATGCATTTAAGCATTTAAAAATAACAAATGTTCACAGATGCATTTGTACTCCTTATTGTGACACCCCGCCCAAATAAATACCGGGTGATCAGTCCTATATCAAATTTAAAACAGGAATCTCAGGGGTTCATTCTTAGCATCACTGTCGAAAACTTTTTAAAACTTTACTAACCACCTAGTATTCAAAAAGACTGATGCCAAATTTTATCTTTTTATTAAACAATTAAATATGCATGCTGAATAACAAATAAACCATACATCCAAACCATGAGTCTAAAACAGTACTAAATGACTAAATGACATGCCGAATAAACAATCAGCTCAAAATCCCAATAATAATAATTCAATAAATGAATACATAAACCAAATACTGAGTCTAAAAGTAAAAAGGGGAAACATGACCTGAATGAATCTACAACTGAGATAAGAATCCTACTCTAGGAATAAAGAAATGATACGTCTAAATCAAATCCTGCAAGCATCCACAATGTTGCAGCTGCGTAACCCTGGAATAGATAAGTCAACTATGGCATCCCTGTGGCTGGACACCTGTTAATATACATATACATAGACAAGAGAGAAGAAGTACAAGAAACGGGTCAGAAACCGATTTATAAAAATGTTTAGCAAGCATTTTATTGCAATAAATGAAATGCGTAGTATATAATGTTCATAATTGCTTTTACGATCCCACTCTCTTGAGGACAATCTCACCTCTCTTCTATAGTGCACACCTATCGCATTCATTTATTCCGCCTAGCCATCTGACACACTTCTAACTAGGAAAAAGGCTTATCCTTCTAGTTACCCCTCGTAGTAGTATATCATATTTGATCTCAACAATTATCATTTTTAAATAAGTGTTATAAAACTAAAGTAAAGTATTTACTATTTACGTTTATATAAGATTTCACTATCTTAATAGTCTGTAATTATCTCATTGTAGATATACCATAAGCATACATATATATCCCTCACTATTATATATATGTATTAACACAATCTTAATAGCCTACAATTATCACATTGTAATTATATCACAAGTATATATATATATATATATATCCACCACCATTATATATATATACTAACACAGCACCCTAAGGATACACCTATAATGCATTGCATACTCTGCTATCATGTCCCGGTACGTCTCGTACTCAAACAAGGACTATCGGTTCGGAAATGTCCCACGAACCATATAAACAAATCACACATATTGGCGGCGAACATAGTTCACATACCTATGGGTCACGCACATACCTACGCTCCCATAGTCAACGGACTTATCAACTCACAAATAAGTCTTTCACAGTCCTATGTTCTGAGATACAAGTCAAATATCCCCCCGAAGGTCACTCAGGATAAGACCGTCTCTACACAACCCCCCGCGATAGCAAGCAGCTAGGTATATTATACACATAATAAAACAATCAAATATGTATTCACGCACCCTATTAAAATATTAGGTATACACACAACCTTTCATTGTTTTACGTATTCACACAACCTATCATTGTTTTAGGTATTCCCGTAACCTATTATCATTTTTCTATTGGATTATGTATTCCCATATTTATATATATAATTCAAACATTCATATATATATACATATATTCCAATTATTACTAGTTCGCTCGTATTAAATACGATCCAATACCAAAATAACTACATCCCACTATTTAATATAATTTATATAATTATATATCTCACCTCATATATACTTGATTAAGTTCATATTAGTCTCACAAAGTTCCCAATAATTTTTAGTTTCAATTCGGGAAAGTTTCATCACTAATTAAAACTCCAAGGGTATTTTAGACATTTCACAATGTATGCCTCAGTAATGAAATTCCTAGTACTGCGTACTACTCTCCATTTTCTATGCGTGGCCATAAACGGCACGTAAATCCGAATTCGTATGACAAAGTTATGCTCATTTAAAGTTGTGCTAAAAATCAAATAACTCGTTCAGTCTTCAAGGGTATTTTAGACCTTTCAATTTTTGTGTCTAATTAAAAACATTCCCAGGACAGGGTAATACTCTTTGCTATCTATGTGTGGCCGTGAACGGCACACTAATCCGAGTCCGTATGCCAAAAGTTAGGGCATTATAAAGATTCAGCTCAAAGAAGATTTAGAAAAAAACCTTTCTTAAAAAGTTTTCCCACATTCTGCCCAGATTAATAAATTGATGTTTTGAGGCATTTTGTAGCAGTTTTGGAGGAAGCGCGTGAGACAACAAAATGTAGAAAACGCGATTTTCTACAGGGCGCCGCCAACAGAATCTCTATTAAAGCTCCAAAACCTTCGATTATACCCAGATCTTTTAACCCAAAAACCTCCCAAGATTCATCCTAAATCCACCCAAACTTCATCATTAACAATTTCTTCCAACAATACCACTAATGGAGATTCAAAACCAAGATCTAATCATGTTGTTCACTTCTCAAATTAAGTTATAATTTCACTATTAACCCAATTTCTCACAAAGTTAAAAATCCCCTATCAATGGTTATTCTTCATCTTCTTCACCATAAACCCACAAATTTCAATTCAAATTCCTACTTCCAAATTTCCAGAATTAATTGACATAATTACAACTATTTACATCATTAACTACAACTCAAATTAAAGCAAGAAAACACTTTCCTTGGGGGATTAAATCCGACGATCCCATGTCGAAATTCTTGCCCGGATTGCTCTTGTCATCCTTCTTTCCTTCTTCTTCTTTCTCCTTTCTCTCCTCTCTCAACCCTTTGTATTTTTGGAATGACTCATGGTTGCCCAACACACTTAAACCTAGGTTAAAATTCCTCGATCCCGTAATTAAGCCTATTGGCCAATTAAAAATGACTTAAATGCCCCCGTATGGGCTCGATCATGTCTAAAAATGCCCCGAGACCCATTTACTACCCCGGGTACTCTTTTCCGACTATCTCGACCCTTCCGGACTCAACCGTGCCCTCAGAATTGTCATCCGAGATTATAAAATTTTCCAATTTCAACCTCAAAATGCGACACATGTGAAAATTTTCAATAACCCGAATTAATTTTAATTTCTAAATCCCCAAATTTAAATAATAAATTTTACATCTCCAAATTCAATAATTTCTCCAATTTAAATAAATTAAATTTAAATCACCAAACTAAATGAATTTCTCCAAATTAAATAAATCCAACTCACTAATTTAATTAATTTATATATCCTCTAAAATATGGGGTGTTACATACTTCTCCCCTTACAATGGAATTTCGTCCTCGAAATTCAGATAAGACTAGTACTCAAAGCTTCAGATATAATCTCGTACACCTTCATCCTTTCCCACACAATCTAAATCGTTATGATATTCTCATTACACTTCTCCTAGCGATACCCCTTAGTCCAACAGTCCCTACACTACCGTTCAATCCTGTGGCCAATTTGATTTAGTCATCTTATATTAAAATGTTCCATCATATAATGTATCATCTCACATTGGTGCCTACACAACACTTTGAAGCTTCCAACTTCTGACACTACTATGATCCTAACCACTAACGGCTATAATACTTCCTTTACTGGGGAATACTCCAGCATCCCCCTGCGATAACTCCCTTATTCGTTTACTCTTTTGGCACATGTATTTATACATCTATCAATCGCAGATAATATATAAAAATTTAACTATCTAGGGTGCCCATACACCCTATATGCTGCACATAACTGCCCAATTCAACTTAACGTAATAAACTTGCTATAATTAAGCTTTTCATATTTGAGCTGATTATACGGTGAGTTATACTAAACTACCCTACCAATTGCAACTTAATTATCATTTAGGTTATCTTACCGATCTACTCGTGGTGAAAGTGTTCCACAAAGTGTTCTCACATCAACACTATACGGCTCTATCGGCCTTAAGTCGTAGTATAATTATCAACTCATAGTTATAACTATATATGTATAATAACCACGGTACCAAACATATGTCCTATGGCCAAACAACTCCCCACTTCCAACGTTGTGCTAAATTTCATGCGTGTGATGTCTCGCAAAGCGAAATCCAAACAAGGAACCCTCCCGATACACTACTACCTAACATTGTTGGTCGTTGAGATCCGTTAGGCCCTTAGTCCATAGCACATACCCCCCAAATCCCCGTCTCTTAACATAAAAGTATATTCGTTCACTCCCATATTACACAAGATAATATATAATGCGGTTCTTTTACTATCACCAGTTTCTTAGCGCGAATAAATCACGAGCTATATCTCTCCGCTCAATAATAAGTTAGTATACCCTGAATCACATCAGTAAATGTCCCTACTCATCGGGATTACATATAACAATGCCAACATATTCTTATATGTCTATTATGAAACACAGTATCAAATATATACACGTATATGCACACTATAATATATATATTCATGCAGTGGCCCTATATTTTTAATATCTCTCAACTTAAGGTGTTTTCCCTATACGTTCAGTAACTAAAATTTTAAAACCGATGCATTAGCATCCAACTACGTCTCTTCACCGCAGACATAAATTAAGGTCCCTACATGTAACATCCTGCAACTAAGTTCAAAGAAATTTCTCAATGTACTATTCTCTAACATTTTCAACAAAATTCGTAGGTCCAAAGCACATAACTTAGATATCACGAATCCTGTCTCTCGACACATTATTTAATTTGCCTATGCCCACGTCTCTCAAGGCATCACACAATACGGTGTTCTAGCTATCACTTAATTCTCAGCACGTAAACAATAATGATCTAAATCTTTAAGCTCAACGGTTGCCTGATATACCTTGAATTACACCGGTAAAAGTCCCCACTCACTAGGATTTAAACATAACGAGACAACTATACTCGTCGAAGTCTATGGTATAATACAATATATATATATATATATATATATATATATATATATATATATATATATATATTGACTCGACCCTCCTTCGGGTGATGATTCATGAAGTAGAATGTCTTACCCTGGCACAACGAGCACCATAGACTTCCCATACAGTCTACTATTGCTCCAACCCTCGGTATACAGTCACTACGCAAGATAAAAATATGCTCCCTTTCATATCCCTCAAAAGGAAAAAAAAATCTATCACATAATATACGACACCCTCCTAGTGTCCTCACCTGCTCCCGTGCAGATGGAACTAACGAGAGCCCTGTTACGCGACGGCAAATATATGTACACTATTTTAATATTAACTGCATCTCTACTAAACCCGTTTCACATGTGAATTTACTATTAACAAACTACTGTCACACAGAACATATCTCAATCACCTCGAGTGGCGGTTCAAATGGTTCTGGGACATAACGCCCTCGTCCTAACCGAACCAAAACTTCTTATAACTGTTGCCCCTACTGGGCATCCCATTTCAAACCCCGATTCGCGATAAACACGGTAAACACATGTGTTATTACTCTTTACACATAGGACACCTCTCCATGTTATCTTCCTTGCCTGATCATCGGGTCCCCGATTGCTACCCCCGTTGTCCATTTGGCTTCGTTGGCCCTCTTGGACTTCTTGTTGTCCTCAATGGCCCTGACTGAATCCACCATTACTTGGTAGAAATTTAATTTAATCGAAACATTTAACTGGGTCCCTACTGGGTATACCATCATGTGGTGCTTCACTAACACCGTTAAATTCAGTCATTCTTTTCAGCTCAATTTTCAATTCTCAAGATTCACTTCCCATGGAAGCGTTAATATAAACTTGTAACGCACAACCTTGATGATGTCGACACTAGTCATCTTATTCGGATTTTACACTCACGCTTTTGTATTCAACTCACGAGCCCATTAATAACTTATGTACCCTTCATATACTTCGTATCCCCTTCGTCGGGTACAAAGTTCACTAACCAAGTTAACTTCTCTCTCGCGATCAGTTTCTATTTTGCTCACTTGTGATAAGTTTCGAAACTTCATTCGCACCCCTGTCCGAACAACAGATCGAAAATCTAATGATTAAATTGTACTCAAATTTTTCATTTAATCCCATATTCTTCTTATATATAGTGACTGGCTCTTGTCACTTTACGTTGCTCCTATGAGCTTAAAATTTTATTGTCCAAAATTTACTACTGAGTATCGTTGTACTCTACCCTACATAGTTGTCATTGGATTTCTCCTTCCATTGGTTTATCACACTTCCTATTTTGTCTGGATTCTTATCGATGGCTCCTCGAAAGAGTCCTTTCGACTTTCCCCACCCCTTCCCGACTACGCTGGGTGAGTGTAAGATTTTCACCATTGTCATCCTTGATTGTGCTACGGGAAACTACTGTCCCCGAGATTTTCCTATCATCACTTTTCTAAACAACAATTGTGGTGGCTTCTATCGCCATTACTATTTTCAGATTACTCTATTGCTTCTGCCGCCTTCCTCCTGCTTTCCTTCTAACGGTCCCCGTTGATTGTCCTATAATGTTCGGTGTCCGAAACCTAACCGCACTCGTATATAAATCACATCAATTATACTTGATAGCAGGAGAACGAAATCACATACGTAGATGAATTCGACAATCCTATCATAAGGCTCCACATCAAAGAACGCTAAACTGAAACGTGAAAAGCCATACAGATCCTTAGGACACTAGAACCTGATGCTCTGATACCACCAGTGACACCCCACCCAAATAAATACCGGGTGATCAGTCCTATATCAAATTTAAAACAGGAATCTCAGGGGTTCATTCTTAGCATTACTGTCGAAAACTTTTTAAAACTTTACTAACCACCTAGTATTCAAAAAGACTGATGTCAAATTTTATCTTTTTATTAAACAATTAAATATGCATGCTGAATAACAAATAAACCATACATCCAAACCATGAGTCTAAAACAGTACTAAATGACTAAATGACATGCCGAATAAACAATCAGCTCAAAATCCCAATAATAATAATTCAATAAATGAATACATAAACCAAATACTGAGTCTAAAAGTAAAAAGGGGAAACATGACCTGAATGAATCTACAACTGAGATAAGAATCCTACTCTAGGAATAAAGAAATGATACGTCTAAATCAAATCCTACAACCATCCACAATGTTACAGCTGCGTAACCCTGGAATAGATAAGTCAACTATGGCATCCCTGTGGCTGGACACTTGTTAATATACATATACATAGACAAGAGAGAAGAACTACAAGAAACGGGTCAGAACCCGATTTATAAAAATGTTTAGCAAGCATTTTATTGCAATAAATGAAATGCGTAGTATATAATGTTCATAATTGCTTTTACGGTCCCACTCTCTTGAGGACAATCTCACCTCTCTTCTATAGTGCACACCTATCGCATTCATTTATTCCTCCTAGCCATCTGACACACTTCTAACTAGGAAAAAGGCTTATCCTTCTAGTTACCCCTCGTAGTAGTATATCATATTTAATCTCAATAATTATCATTTTTAAATAAGTGTTATAAAACTAAAGTCAAGTATTTACTATTTACGTTTATATAAGATTTCACTATCTTAATAGTCTGTAATTATCTCATTGTAGATATACCATAAGCATACATATATATCCCTCACTATTATATATATGTATTAACACAATCTTAATAGCCTACAATTATCACATTGTAATTATATCACAAGTATACATATATATCCACCACCATTATATATATATACTAACACAGTACCCTAAGGATACACCTATAATGCATTGCATACTCTGCTATCATGTCCCGGTACGTCTCGTACTCAAACAAGGACTATCGGTTCAGAAATGTCCCACGAACGATATAAACAAATCACACATATTGGCGGCGAACATAGTTCACATACCTATGGGTCACGCACATACCTACGCTCCCATAGTCAACGGACTTATCAACTCACAAATAAGTCTTTCACAGTCCTATGTTCTGAGATACAAGTCAAATATCCCCTCGAAGGTCACTCAGGATAAGACCGTCTCTACACAACCCCCCACGATAGCAAGCTGCTAGGTATATCATACACATAATAAAACAATCAAATATGTATTCACGCACCTTATTAAAATATTAGGTATTCACACAACCTTTCATTGTTTTACGTATTCACACAACCTATCATTATTTTAGGTATTCCCGTAACCTATTATCATTTTTCTATTGGATTATGTATTCCCATATTTATATATATAATTCACACATTGATATATATATACATATATTCCAATTATTACTAGTTCGCTCGTATTAAATACGATCCAATACCAAAATAACTACATCCCACTATTTAATATAATTTATATAATTATATATCTCACCTCATATATACTTGATTAAGTTCATATTAGTCTCACAAAGTTCCCAACAATTTTTAGTTTCAATTCGGGAAAGTTTCATCACTAATTAAAACTCCAAGGGTATTTTAGACATTTCACAATATATGCCTCAGTAATGAAATTCCTAGTACTGCGTACTACTCTCCATTTTCTATGCGTGGCCACAAACGTCACGTAAATCCGAATTCGTATGACAAAGTTATGCTCATTTAAAGTTGTGCTAAAAATCAAATAACTCATTCGGTCTTCAAGGGTATTTTAGACCTTTCAATTTTTGTGTCTAATTAAAAACATTCCCAGGACAGGGTAATACTCTTCGCTATCTATGTGTGTCCGTGAACGGCACACTAATCCGAGTCCGTATGCCAAAAGTTAGGGCATTATAAAGATTAACTTCAAAGAAGATTTAAAAAAAAACTTTCTTAAAAAGTTTTCCCACATTCTGCCCAGATTAATAAATTGATGTTTTGAGGCATTTTGGAGCAGTTTTGGAGGAAGCGCGTGAGACAACAAAATGTAGAAAACGGAGATCATTTTTCTACAGGGCAACTCCGACAGAATCTCCATTAAAGCTCCAAAGCCTTCGATTATACCCAGATCTTTTAACCCAAAAACCTCCCAAGATTCATCCTAAATCCACCCAAACTTCATCATTAACAATTTCTTCCAACAATACCACTAATGGAGATTCAAAAACCAAGATCTAATCATGTTGTTCACTTCTCAAATTAAGTTATAATTTTACTATTAACCCAATTTATCACAAAGTTAAAAATCCCCTATCAATGGTTATTCTTCATCTTCTTCACCATAAACCCACAAATTTCAATTCAAATTCTTACTTCCAAATTTCCAGAATTAATTGACATAATTACAACTATTTACATCATTAACTACAACTCAAATTAAAGCAAGAAAACACTTGCCTTGGGGGATTAAATCCGACGATCCCATGTCGAAATTCTTGCCCGGATTGCTCTTGTCATCCTTCTTTCCTTCTTCTTCTTTCTCCTTTTTGTCCTCTCTCAACCCTTTGTGTTTTTGGAATGACTCATGGCTGCCCAACACACTTAAACCTAGGTTAAAATTACTCAATCCCGTAATTAAGCCTATTGGCCAATTAAAAATGACTTAAATGCCCCCGTATGGGCTCGATCATGTCTAAAAATGCCCCGAGACCCATTTACTACCCCTGGGTACTCTTTTCCGACTATCTCGACCCTTCCGGACTCAACCGTGCACTCAAAATTGTCATCCGAGATACTTTATAAAATTTTCCAATTTCAACCTCAAAATGCGACACATGTGAAAATTTTCAATAACCCGAATTAATTTGAATTTCTAAATCCCCAAATTTAAATAATGAATTCTACATCTACAAATTCAATAATTTCTCCAATTTAAATAAATTAAATTTAAATCACCAAACTAAATGAATTTCTCCAAATTAAATAAATCCAACTCACTAAATTAATTAATTTATATATCCTCTAAAATATGGGGTGTTACACTTATTATTATCCATTTAAAAATAAGGAGTAGAATAACAAATGTTCACAGATGCAATTGTACTCCTTATAATAAGGAGTAGAATTATATAGATAAGGATTTCAAAATAACAAATGTTCACAAATGCATTTGTACTCCTTATAATAAGGAGTAGAATTTGGTTACTATTCAATAAGATCATAAGCTAATTAGGGGCTAGGGTTAAACCAACAATGCAAGAATCCAAGGGTTGAAATTAAAATACCCTTCTTACCAATTTTGCCCTTAAATTTTTTTCCCCCTCTTTTAACACACACTACATTATTTCCACTTTACTTCAAAATTTAAAATTCAAAAACAAGGGTAAGACGGTATTATACCCATTGTCATACCACTTTTCAAGAATCCCATTCTCACAACAATTCCATCATCCTGACAACACGAACCCTCTCCCACAAACCAAACCCTCTCCCAGGCTGTTGTCCTCAATATCTCAATGGTCTCCCCTCTCCCACTCTACATCCCTCACCTTCCCATGTTGCCTCTCTCATCCCGTCCACGCTACAGGTAACCCTTAGATCTAAAAACATTTGGGTTCAACAATATTTTTAAGTTAGATCTAAATATATTGTCCATTCTTTCTTATTTCATTTTCTCTGATAAATGGGTTTATTAATTCTGTATGTGTTTCAACAATCTCTTTATCATCATCTTTATAGTGTTTTGTTCATGTTAATTAGGGGTTTGATCATTTCACATATCTCGAATCTTTCTTATGTATCCTCCACCCATGTAAGTCTTCCTCTATCTGGCATGCAATTTCTTTGCAAATTATAATGTTTCTGTCATATTGGTTCTAGGTTTTTTTGTTTTGATTTGATTTGATTTTGTTGATATCAGATTCAACTCAAGTTTTCAAAAATAGGTGAGTTCGATTTTTTGGGTCTTTAAAGTTAGGGGTTTAAATATCTTTTGTAGAGTTTCTTAATTGCATTTTTGTTCTATACTTTTGGGTATATAATTTTTAAGGTGGTTGCTGCTGATTTTGCATATTCTAAAGTGAATATTTGGGTCTAAAGAATATTTTTTTTATTCTAAGGTTGTTGCTGTTGGTTTTGTCTTTCATGTCAGGCATCGAAGCACTTGAGGATTGCAAGGGGACAAGGAGCATATAAGTCTAGGCTAATGTGTACTTCATCAAACATTGACATGTAACTCAAATACAAGTTTAATGTTTACGTGTTCGCTAAATGGACTAACCAAGTTAGATGTGAGATTTTCATGATTATGGTCCGCTGCATTATTTAATTTATGAAGCTTATATTTGTTAAATGTTTGAAGTCCAGCTCATGATGCTCTGCACAGAAATTTGGTACATATTATTATTGTCCCGACTTGGTATATATTATTTCATCTATCATAATTAAAAACCAAAATACGGTACTTTTTGGTACATATTATTGATTTAAAATTTTAAGTTCAATTGATGATCCTCTGAACATAATTGTTTTTGGAACGGTAAAAAGGCAAGTATCTCCATTTGATTGTTTTAGTGTCTATGTTGATGTTGTTTCTGTTATTGTTGTTGTTTTAGTCTTCATGTCGATGTTTTTGTAGCCAGGTTCGGGTGCCAAGAGGAGCAAGCCTACATCGAGTAAGTTGACTCACTTTATGTTATGTAAAGAGTTTTCTTCGCTATTACGGCCCAGTTCTTCCACACGAGCGAAGGCTCGTCAAAATGTCCCAAATACTGGAAACAGAACTATCTTGGGCCCTTATCCATGTTTAATATTAATATCAAGTCATGCAGTTTCCTTTCAAAAATCTCTCATTTGCATTCTTTTTCTTTAGTTTTATTTGCAGCTCCAAAAGTGTGTAGCTTTTTCTACTAGGACCAAGCAAAAGGAATGCAATTGGAGAAGGAGCAGTCAGTGTACGTGTAGGAGATGGAATAACTGCAAGTTCCGGAGCAGGTGAGCTCTATAATTGCCTTCACATAACTTGAGTAGACGATAACTGGAAGTCCCTTTTGGTTAATATAGACGCTTTATTGCTTATTTACAATGAACCAGATGGCTTAATCTGTGCCTTCGGAAAAAAGAACAAACATAGTAGTTTTATTATTGTCATTAATCAAGTATTTTATCGTAATACTATGCCTAATGCCTAAATACGTGCTGAGTTATTCTTCACCGATCTTAGGGGCAGACATTTATTCTGGAAACTGTTATATTTATAAAGATAATGTGATTGTATTATTTTGTTGTGATACACTGATATTTATAGTACGCAGACTCAGGGGCTGACAAATTTTGTTATACCAATAAAAAGCTTTTTACTAGTATAACAGTGTATGCAGACTCGGGAGCTGACAAAAAGGTCACCGATCTCAGGGCTGACAAATTCTCCAAACCAATGTATCTATAAGTTTATAGTATGCAGACTATAGCAGGTATAGTACGTAGGCATAGTACGGAGTTATACCTTATCAGGGGATATAATAATATAGTAAGGATTATTAGTTGGAATTGTTGGAATTGTTGCTCCATGGTGATTTAGAACTAAGTTTAATCTGTTGCTTAAAATGTTCCATTGCCCTATTTTTCTTCATGAGATACAATTTTCATATATGTTACATGACTCATATTAAAAGGTGATAAATATGTAGTTACGAGAATTTTTCCTTTGTATTGCTTTCGTATGATAAGAGTTTTCTTATAATAATAAAATCAGCTATTATGCTTGCATCTAACTCAGTAATTCATGAGAGGAGAAATATATAGAGGTAGTTATTCACTTCATTTGAAAAAAGCTTCGGTCAGGTTTCATCAGTCCATCTTTTATTTCTTCCTCATAAGAAATTGCAGATTTGTGAACAAAGTACATCGGGCCTTCTCTTCTTTAGTCTTCAATAGTATGATATGTAGACTAATTATTTAAATATTAAATTTGGTTCTACAAATTGATATATGAGAAAGTGTTTTTCAATATTTAAGGAAAATGTCTTCCATTGAAGATTTAAAATGGTAAATTTGCATTCCAAATGTCAAATTGAGTCCGTGCCATTAATTCTTCATTTTGTAACACTGATTACATTTTATGGTGCAGAAACCATGTAAAAGAAAAGTTGGTTGCAATTGGATGACGTATTAAATGTACCCTATGACAGAGGTAATATCCTTCCACCTTTCGATTGTGCTGCACAGGTATTGTAAGGAATGGATTATAATGCATAAGGACCATATTATATACTTACCCCATGAACTATTGTAAGCTGTTTGAGTAAAATATGTTACTAAGGACAGCTAACACGTGCTTACGATCGGACGATGCTATCGAAAGTCACTAGGACTTTAATATGGCCTTTAATCTTGATCAAGTGGCTAGCAGTAGCTTGGACCAAGCACTTACAAATTATGAAGTTACTGGAGAGGGTTTAAGTGAGGCTATAAAGAATAGTGACGCCACTGCTGTCACAAAGCTTCTGAATGAGGGAGTCGATGCAAATTATTGTGACAAGCAAGGGTCATCTCTGTTACATCTGGAAGCTATTTTGGTAGCGGTAGACCTAGAAAGAATTGTATTTATTTTTTTAATTATTCTATTAATATAATGAGAAATCTGAACATTAGACCTTATGTTCTGTGTTGTGAGCTGATGCGAAATTCTCCTGCACTAACAGTTTTTTCTATTCCTTTAAATTCTCCACTGAGCAATCTGCATATATGCATCTGTGAACATTTCATGTAATTTCCAGGGTGAAACGATATATGAATTTTGACAAAATGTGATGTTAGTCCAATCCTGATGTGTAAGTCAAAACAAAATTTGTATCTATTTAGGATTGATTTAAATTTTGGGGCCATTCCCATTTCCATCTCAAGTTCTGCTTTGGGCAATTCCCATTATATTTTTAAGTTGAAATTCTACTATTTACACCACATTTGAATTTCTTTTAATTTGACTATTTTTGTTGCTAATGCGGGATACTAAAACAGTCTGCGTGGAAGTATTTGAATCACAATGTTAGAGCCCAAAGTTGAACCTTCAACCTTTTCACACATGCATATAGGAGGCGTTTGACGAAATGTGTGTTTGAATGTTAAATTTTTTTGGGTGAATATGTTCTTTGGATGGACACTAACTCTTCTCATTTATTGAAACGCCTGTCGTATGTAGGTGTGAAACGGTTGAGGGTTCAACTTTGGGCTCAACTTGGCATTGTAGCTTTTGAGTCAACATGGCATTTATATACTTCATGTTTTAATTTTTTTTTATTATTTTCTTCCTTCATAAGAAATGCATCTGCTTAAGTCTTTGTTTAGGGGATATTTGGACTCTCAGTAACTTATTTGCTACATAAGTTTGTGATGATGGTGTTATGGACTGACCATCTAGCTTTTTAAAGTAGCCGGCTGGACCGGGTGAAATAGGTTTAACGAATTGAAATCATTGGTTTGTTTAACGGGTCTAAACGGGTCATATCGTCACCTATGAAGTACATGAATCATGTATTAATTTAACGGGTGTAAGCAGATTCATTCAGACCGATGCAGTCTCATCTTAGTCAAGAACACTATCGGAGACAAACTTCCCAGTCTGTGGAATAAGGCCAAGAACACCAGACATAAAAAGCATATTGTTGGCTTTGATGGCCTGAGAATATGGTCCCAATGCTACTGTACCTTTATCCGTTTGAACAATTTCTTTTATCTCTACAATTGTAAGAAAATAGTGAACTACTACTAATTGTTCTTTTACCGGGATTAAAGTTATTCTTTCATACGATCCGAATGGGAGGTGAATTTTGATCTCAATACAAAAAAAATGTACAACTCCGAAATTTTCAATTGTACTTCTACTAATTGTTCATTGGTTCCAACCTGGGATGGGATTCAGAGGTGCAAGCAGGGAATTTTTTTCACATGAATGGAGTTTCCACGCTGCAACATTGAATTGTTGTAATTCCCAGCTCAAACTATGTAATGCTAACATACAACTATATTCTTATTGTATAATTCCAAAAAGCTAGCAATACTACTAAGATTGGAAGAGACTACGCTTTGTGAATGTTGTTAACAGTAGAGATTTATGCAGCTAAATGTGATTGATTTTATATTGTATCCCATACAGACTCCTTTGGTATCTACTATCTAGGGAACTATTGAAGTTGGGCATCTGAATAGAGGCTTTAGAGACGTCTTAGCCTCTTCATAGCCATTATGTACATGTATGCTATGGTTGAGAGGCACATGTATGCTATTTTTAAACAATTTTCATTTGATCTCATTATGTACACGTATGCTATTTTCAAATATTTCTCATCACTAAATCTCATTCGGTAAGAATTATGTACACGTATGCTATTGTTGAGGGGTGTATTTTGAGGTTAACCGTGAGAATAGATGTGAAGGCATGCATTGGTGAGTGATGTGTGGGTGGTGAGAGTAATTAGGTACTAAGTTAAATTGCAACATAATGTTTTTAAACCTGTTACCAAGTAAAACATTTCAAGTAAAACATATTTATTTTAATATGGTAGAACCGGTATTAACTATGGAAGAAAAAATTTAATATGGCAAAAATATTTACTTTCATTTTAGAGCAGGTCAAATTTTTCTTTTAGTTCATTTGGCAGGAAAGGAAAAAACTGTCTATGGCAGAATATTTAGTTGAGAGTGGATAAACCTATAAACAGAGGAAATTTTGTCTAATTTTTTTTAAAAACATTAACGCTTTTGTGCTGTAAACAAATTTTTTATATTGTTTACATTTATTTGTGTTGTAAAAAACATTTATGATGTAAAATGTTTACGAATTCAACACTTAAGAAAATATTTTATATTGGCTGGTGTATTTGTGGTATTTGGCGATGGCGTCGTGGCACTAGTCCAAGTAGTAATATTGGGGTAAATTTTGACTATTTGAATGTTATTGGACTATTTGTTATTTGTTAAGCAGTGTCGATAGTCCTATAAACAAAGGATATTATGACCAATTTTTTTAAAATTGCACATTGTTTTGTTGGCGAACAAAAAAATTATCGTTTTGTGATTACGTACTTTGAAAATTTCCTCCGTGCCTTCAAGCATGGGCATTCCGCTAGTATATATATATATAACTATTATATATATAACTACAACATCTCCAGAATTACCACTGCGATGCATGCATAGTCCATGTACCTCTCGTACCAAATCAAGGACTAAGGGTTTGTAATGTCACCTTGAACCATAAATCAAATAACACACGATGGAGGTGAACATAGTTATAAGCCTTTGGGTAACGCACATAACTAACGTACCCAGATTACCTGTTAATCAAACTATTGTACTCTCAAATAGCGAGTCGTCCTAAGTTCTATGTTTTGGGGCACACATCCTAACCTCCCTAGCATCGCTAAGATTGGATCGCCCAGCATAGATAGTCACACACATAATAGAGAACATAATAAGTATACACACAACACCTATAAATATCTCTAGTATAGGTATACACATAACCCATAATGTATCCAGTATGTAGTACAAATCTCTCGAATATTGAACGTACTAATGATTTACATTTATTATTCTTTTCTTAGTTTTTGATTATCACTCACTACCCGAAGGATCCTAGTTATCCCTTAAGTAATTTCAGTAGTCAATACATCACTACCTACTAGTATTAATCTTGGGTCATCATTTACGCTTCTCAAAATCCATTTCTAAATTCCTGATACATAACCTAATCGTTTGAATTTACCCTCATTAAGACTAAGTCGGGCTTTAACTATAAGTCTACTTATATTCTCCAAGTCCTCATATAGTTGATACAACATTATGAAAGTCCCCCACAATTTTTGGTAAGCAAAGCTATGCAAATAAATAAAGAACCCGATTTCAGTTTTGGTCAATTGATCGACAAAATTGATCGATCCGTCCATCCATCCATCCATCGATCGACACCTATTTGACAACTTTGTCCAGTTATGTTTTTCACCATTGTTAACCCATCAACCCTCCAAGAAAACTTCCCAAACTCCGAACCAAATCAACCATACCTCACATGGGACTATTTTAATAGTTTATAACGAAATATTTTCACAATTAATCATTTAATTCACATTAAACAATATCAAAATTCTACTTTCACCATAAAATAGTTTCTCTTTTATTGCATTTTCATCTTCAAGAACCCAAAATTTAATCATCCTATTCACACCCAATCCCCAAATTTCTTATTATTATAACAGTAGGATGATTATAAGAATGATGTCTCATCAAATCATCAATTCAATTCCCATATCACATCCCAAAAACTAGGTTTTCATGCATTATTAAGCCTACACTATCATGGGTATTATAACATGTTCAAAAGATTGCAAGATTAACACTTTCCTTAAGTTCGCAGGTTTTATTTTCATTATTTGATGATGGAGTTGTTCTTTTCTTGCTCCGATGTTGATTCGGGCAACGTGGGTGATGCAAAATGGTGTAAAGTGGCATAAGGATCCTCTCTTCTTCTAATTCTATGGCCTATCTTCTCTCCAAAGTATTGTAACCCTAGCCTCTATCACAAAGTGGATGATATATATCTTTAAAATTCGTAGTTTTTCCAACCCTAAAGACCTAAATGATCGAAACACCCTTACGCAGTGCCGGGTTGGTCTAAAAATTCCTCGGGGCTCAACTAATATACCCGAGTACTCTATTTCACCTATTTCTACCCATTCGTAATCAACCGTGACCTCAAAATCGCCATCTGAGTCACTCTACATAAATTTCCTATCTCGATCTTAACATAGCCTACACGCGACTCTCGGTTGAGATATAACACAGTCTCGTCGATATTACTTGCTACGACGTATAGTAATTACCACATATTATTTACCACACAATTAGTAAATTTATCCCATAAATATTAATCATAATCTCTCTCGATCAATATTTAATAAACACACAATATTTTATTTGATTAAATTACTACACACGTGTAATTTAAAAATAACCGAATTAATTAAATTCTAAGTATTCTGAAATGTGGGGTGTTACATTTTATTAGTGCGCGCCATATAGTGGGTACTTCTATTTATAGGTAAGGTAATAAGGAGATCAAACAATTTAAATACCTTGCAAATCATGGAGTTGATCTTCAGCAAGAGTACCTATTCGATCGTATTTTATTTATCCTACTAGAAAGTTGGGATGACACTATAGATAATATATTCCAGACACATAATCCTGATGTAGCCATGAACATGCTTACACTATTACATAAGGCAAAAAAAATTCACTCATTATGGATACAACTGTATACAAAGAGCATTGACATAATCTGTGATATCTCGTGCCATATGCACGTAAAATTAAATCCATTCAAAAATATGAAAATGATGGAAATTTGAGAATAGGACCCAAATTTAAAAATAGGAATACTTAGGATTGAAAAGGTGTCATGAGTATGGATCCCCCCCCCCCCCCCCCCCCCCACACACACACACAAAAAAAAAAAATGCCTCGCGAGTGGAACGGATACCTCGTACGTGTCCAGCGTAACATGTAGCAACCAACCACATAATCGCAAGAATCACGATTTGAGAATAGGACCCAAATTTAAAAATTGGCACACTTAGCCTTACAAATATGCCATGAGTGGGTGGACACCACCACCCCTCCCCAAACGGTACAGTGAGTGGCAAGGACACTTCGTGTTTATCCAACATAACATGTAGCAACTGGAGACATAGTCACGGGACTCCTGGTTTGAAAATAAGACCTAAATTATAAAATAGGCACACTTAGGCTTGAAATGGTGCAGTGAGTGAGTGGGCACCACCAATATCCCCCTCTTAAACAGCACCACGAGTGGCATAAACACCTCGTGTGTATCCAACGTAACACGTTGCAACCGACTGCATAGTCGCAGGACTCCAGGTTTGAGAATAATACCTGAATTTGAAAATAGGCACACTTAGACTTGAAAAGTTTCCACAAATGGGCGGGCACCACCAACCCCCCCCCCCCCCCCTCCTAACGGTAACCCGGCTAGCATGAACACCTTATGCATGTCCAATGTATCACGTAGCAACTGACTTCTTAATCGCGGGATTTCTGGTTTGAGAATAGGATTCAAATTTGAAAATAGCCACATTTAGTCTTGAAAAGGTACCGCGAGTGGGTGGGCACCACCAACCTACCCCCACCTCCCAATGGCACCACGAGTGGTTCGGACACTTCGTACGTGTACAACATAACACATAGCAATAGCCCGCGTAGTTTAGAGAATCCCGCTTTGAGAATAGGACCCGAATTTGAAAAGAGGCACACTTAGGCATGAAAATGTTTCCCACGTGGGCAGGCACTGCCATTCCCCCCCCCCCCCCCAACAAACAGTACCACGAGTAGCACGGACACCTCGTGGTGTCCAACGTAACACGTAGCAATTGGCCGCCTAGTCACGGGACTCCCTATTTGAGAATATGACTCAAAACAACCCATTATTTGTTTTGTAGTTAAATTTGGTCATGGCTCTGGTTCGTGACCATGTCTATTAGTTCTTTTCTAATATAAATTTATCACTGTTTTGGGTCGTGAGCAGTTTAAAAAGGGTGTAGAGGTTAGTCACGGTTGTTGTCCCTATCCAAGTTGAAAGGAATGTTTAGTCACAGCTCTAGGTCGTGAGTATGTTTTGCACAGGTGTTAGTAAACTCACGGATGTGTGCCGTGATGAAGGTATGATGTTGATCACGAGTGGGTTACAGATTTGGTCTGTGACACCTAGTCACGACCCAAATCCGCGACCATGAACCCTCACGCCATTGTCTGTGACCATGAACTTTGGTCAGGGATTTAGTCCGTGATCCATATTTTTTGTCACGCCCCAGATCCGTAACCCATTGGAAGGTCCACGACCCACATCCATGACCGTTCACATATTTTGGTGTAGTGACCGTTCACCTAATAGGTAAAGAGATTAAATAATTAAAAACATCAATTTAAATTATAAAATAACACTATTTCAATTATAATTAAAAATCAAATCATATTCTTATAGTTTCAACATGGAAAATAAAAGAAAATCGCATAAAACATTACATTAGTTAATGGTTTTAGTACATATGTCTCCTGAAGTTTGGTTCAAGCTTAATTAAGTCACTCACGTGAGTGGTACATGTCAACTCCGTTAAAGAAGTTATAATTACAATAAAATTTGGACGAAACTGAAACAATATGGTACTTTCAGGGCTTGATTGGAAAATTAAAACATTTGGGACACATGTAAGACTACCCTCCAACTTCACGGGACAAATATGTTATTAACCCTTCTCAATATGAATGGGGATTGCATATAAAACATTTAATATAAGAACACACACACACACACACACACACACACACACACACACACACACACACACATATATATATATATATATATATATATATCCTAGTATCCTACTACTATTTAGTCTTAGTAGAGAATCAAAGTTGGGCACTCCAAGACTACTTGACATAATTGTTAGGATTCTATAAGTTTACAAAATAGAGAAATAAAGGTATCTTTTAATTTAGAAACAAGTTTTAAGAGATAAACAACTATATAAATTTCAGTAACTCATAAATAATATGAACCTACGTTATTTTTTTAGCGTAACTATATAATCTCGAATTATAAAACATAGTGTTTTTCAAATTCATGATATAAAGATTTTTTTTTCAAACTATCAATTTTTTAAGAGAGAATATTTTAAAATAATAAAAAAATTAGTATATTAACTATAAAAGGAAAGAGGCCAAAAAGGTTATTACATAAGAAAAAAAAATGAATTTTGAACTTTTTTAGGAGTTTATTTGATTGATACATGTGTGTGTGTGTGTGTGTGTTTGAATAATAAATTTTAAATTTCTTAAAATTTAGATACCAAACACAGATTAAAGTTTTAGGCATTATATAGAGTGTATTTTGGGATTTGAACACAAATTTGACGATGACGCTAACGACTTAACTATTGGCTTAATGATTCTGTAATAAATGAGGACGAAAAGCCAAGAAAGTCAACTAGAGGGGGCTTGACTGAAACCCAAAATAATCCAAAACAGAATATATAATTATGCCTATGATTATCAAACGCTGGCATTGTATATAAGGTCTTGATACTATGTTATCTACGGCACACGATAAACACCTAAGAATAGTAAAGACATGATTTCAACATATAATTAATAGATAAATGTACTCATAGAGAACTCTCCCAGTTACTATTTTGAATATCAAAACATGTTTGTTTATGACACGTATTATCATCTTCCTTTTATATATACAATTTATACCATTACCATTAAAAATGGGAGCTTGTATATATGAGATGTATACGTGGTCGATATGTATTGGATAGATACCCTAATATATGGTTGGTATATATGTAAGTCAATATACATATGTGGGATTTTCTCAGTTTGTTTCTTTTAGTAGTCTTTTTTTTCATTTATTTCACCTATCTTTTCTTTATTTCATTATGGTGTATGTTATATAAATTTACATTCATCTTTAATAAAGGGTTGTTATGGTATGGTTTTTCACCATACTGTTCTATTTTGGTCTAAAAAATATGTTTTTAATTTACACAAAATCGAATTATCTAGTAATACGCTATTTGACCCTTGGTCTTGCAATGGCTCCTTAAACCCCTTAACTATCCTCGAAAAAGAACATAGGTCTCATAACTGACCTCTGGCCTGTAAAGATCACTACTTGGTCCCTAAGACCTCTGTTGCCATCAAAGATATGCCATAATATTGTATTAGACCCTAGTCACTTTTCTTCCTTCCTAATATGGATAGTTATTCCAACATGTCTCCTCAATAGAACTCAGAGACCACAACTCCATGGTTATGACATGTCTGATTCTCAGAGCTAGCCTCAAACTAAAGAGAAATGACCTCTTAAGGTCATCGAACCATTAGAACAAGAGTGTATTATTGCAAAAGACCTCAAGATCATCACAAGGAGTTTCCAAGTCAATTCCAATTCCCCAAGACTCCCGTTAGAGCTTCAGCAATCAGTCTACGTGGGTAGTTGAAAAACACACCGCCCTTTCACCTACCACTATTACTCAATACCACTTGCACTGAAGGCCCCTATTTGTATTTAATTCACTCAACAACTATCTTACACCACTTGAAAAACCTTTTGCTAATACTATACTACTTTGATGATATCGTCAGACTTTAGAGATGATATAGCCATCCTGTAACAGTCAACTAATTCTCTCTCTTAGAGTTATAGGAGGCTTGAAGTCACGTTTAAGCAATCATACTTACAATGAGCCAAGAGTTTTACCATTTATAAGTGTTTACTCCTTGTTATATACTCACAACCCACTTTTTTAATCTTATATTCATAATTCAGATCATTTCCAATTATCTGATAATTTATATGTCTTATTGAGCCTTAAATGATACTCAAGAACCCTTAGAGAAGTCCATTAATTAATTCCTAAGGTCCTTTGTATTGTTAACAAAGGTCGCAAGACCTCAGACTCTCTTGACCTAAGCTTAAGAGGTCTCTCAGTCTTTAATAGTCCTTTTACAATATAATATACAGTGGATGTAGGACCATCATCTGAGGTCCGAACCATTTTAAACAATTGTATCATATTTTAACATAACTCTCCTCTTACCCATCTGATGTCCAGAGGGGAGAACTTGTAGGTCTGAAGTCTTATATAATTTCAACACCAATAAGTTTGGCACTGTTTGTGGGAATGAAAAGTTTGATTTCTTTCAAACACGCATCTTGCCCTATTCAAGATGCTAACTAATGTAGTTTTGGCCCGTTCCTTCAAAGAAATGTAGGATCCGTAAAACGATCTCCAAGATAAGTTAGCTATCATTCTTAGTAGTCTCATTTTACCCCCAATGGTAGAATGATCTGGTTTACCTAAACATAGTGACATTAGGGAAAATTAGGTCCCGGTTAGAAGGGGATAATGATTTAGAAGGTGTGCCTAGAGACCCCCTAAAGATCAACAACCCACATTCATGTTAAGGACATGTTGTCACTTCCTAGAAATCAGTATAAAGGTGGTTCAAGGTGGTTAGACCCTGGTATAATGAGATAAAGAAGATGAAATACCGATTGGGGAATTTCCTTAACTAGTATAAGATGCAAACGCACAGCTCCATTGAGTTTTCTATTCAAAAGACTCTATCTCCATTCTCCAATGATATTCAAATTTATGATCGTCCCTCAAAGTGGAATATGCCTATTATTGATCCCTTTGATTTATTTAAGGATCTCATTGATCATTTGGAGACCTACAGATCTCTCATGCTCCTTCAGGACAAGCCAGATGAGGTCATGTGTAGATATTTTCCCATACCTTAAGGGGAACTTTCATGAACTGGTTTGCAAAGCTTAAAGAATGGACCATAAAAAGCTTCATGAAGCTGGAAGAGTATTTTGTTAGCAATTTCATTAGGGCATAGAAAATGAGGAACCCTATAACCTCCTTCATCCACTTCAGATAAAAGGCTAGAGAATGTCTCAAAGACTGTGCCAAGTGGTTCAACCAGGTATCTCTCCAGTTCGATGATTTGAATGGCATTATTTATGTGATAGACTTTATCTCATGTCTCGCTTAAGAAAACATACTAAGGTCTTTTAGCAAGAAGCCTCAAAAATCTATAATTGAGTTACTCGAAAGAGATTATTAATATATTGATGTTTAAGATGACATCTTAGCCAGGAACACCATAGCCTTTACCTAGTAGGTAAAGAGGGATGTTGTATTTTCCTGAATTAAGGAGGCCTCATTAACAATCTCCTTTCCCTTTCTCTAAACACGTCTCTTCCTAGATTAAAGATGAGTTTAGGTGTACCTACAACTCCCACGGACTTAGTGATATCTCTAGATCCATCACCCGTGATGAGTTTCGACGTATCATGACGTGTACTACATCTAAGGAAGTGTGGGATATCCTCCTGTTGACACATGAGGGTAGGCGTCTAAGCTTCAAAATTTGACCACCCAATTTGAGACCCTCACTATGTTAGTGTTCGAGTCATTTAATGAGTTTTATGCACATTTATCGGATATTATCAATTCGAGTTTTAATTTGTGTGAGAAAATTTTGGAAATGAGAGTTGTGAAAAAGATTTTGAGGTCACTCCCTTCCTGTTTTATTCCTAAGGTCACTATATTTTATTCGTTAGGAATTTTAGACACTCTTAAGTTAGAAGAGCTTGTAGGAGATCTTCAGACTTATGAGTTAGATATATTCCCTAAAACTATTAAACCCAAGGATATATGGGTAGCTTTAAAAACACAAACTAAGAAGAAGAAAACGGAGAGAGTTTGTGAGTCTGAATCTGAGGGATAGGTTCATTTTGATGACTTGGACTTATTTGCAGAAAAATTTAAAAAGTTTCTCAAGTTTTCCAAAATTAATTCTTCCAATAAAAGGATTTTTGAGAAAAATAAAAAGAAGAATGAGGTCAAGAATAGCGGTGAGAAAGAGGAAGACATAAAGTGTTATAAATGAGAATGGAAAGGGCACAAGGAAAATGAGTGTCCCATTAGTCTAAAGACAAAAGGAAAGGAGATTGCAAATAAAGTCAGTCTTAATAATAGTGACATCAAATCGGTTGATTCAGTGGGAGAATCACCACATGAAAAGTGTGTTGCTTTCATGGATAATAACGTGAGTACTTTTAGTTTGTCCTGTGACAATGAGGACACTTGTAAACTTGAGAGGCTCGATGATGTTTCGAGCCATTCTAGTGAGAGTGAGGATGATAGTACAAGTTTGGGAGAAAGGGATCTCCAAAAAGCTTTTAGTGAATTGTACATCGAAACGTTGAAAACCAAAAAGTTGAATAAATATTTTAGTCTTAGGGTATTAGATTTAGAGAGAGGTGAAAGCTTTGAGGGTGTGTGAGGCGATGTCTAGTCATCTCGAGAAGATGGAGGTTTCTGTGTGTGAGCAGTTAATCGTCTTAGGTCAGGAAAAGAGTGAATTGACCAACATCGTGGGTAGTATTACGAGAGATCTTCAACTTTCATTGGAGACTCTTGAGAAACTTGAAGCCTGTGTATCCTAACTCTAGAAAGATATTTAACGTGCTCTGGAGGTCAAAGTTACTTTAGAGGACACATCTAAGAAGTTAGGAAAGATGATACTCGGTCCTACTTTGGGTAATATTAAGAGGCTAGGAATAAGTTATGACAGTGCGTCCACTTTCAATGTTGCACCCGAGCCGATTTTTGAGTTTGTGTTAGACCCATATGGTGCTCAACCTAACCCACCTAGGCATATGATTCCACGTAGGAGAATGTGTCCTAGGCCTTTTGAGAGAGGTGGTTTTAAGCCCGTGTATGTTTGTTCCCATTGCAAATAAAGAGGACACCTTAGGGAATTTTATTTTAATTTGGGTAGTGTATCTCATAGGTATTTTTCATGATATATTACTACAAGTGTTCCCACACGCACTCCCACACATGCTACTCTGCATGCTCCCGCACATCACATGAGAGATTTTGAGGGCTTTCGAGAGCAAGTTGAGTATTTGGTCAAAATTTTACATGATTTGATGGAGCTTTTTCATAGGATGTCATCTCCTTTGGAGAACTCCGGACCTAATGATTGAAGTTAAGACTTGTTTTCTAGCCTAGGATGTTTGTCATATTTATATCAAACATGCCCATTATTATTATGTATTAACATTATATTATCATTGTATTTATCTTTTTCCATTTTGATATATTTTTCAAAAAATCCAAAAAGAGATTTGTTTTTCTTGACAGTTTTTGGAAAAATACAAAAAGATTTTCAGTTTCTTTTCAGAAAAAGTGAAAGGCCAAAAAAGTTTTATTTTTTGATTAAATTTTTCAAAAATCCAAAAAAATTCCGAGTCACCCATTCATTCCATATCCACGTGACCATTTTGTAGTATTTTGAGACGTGAATTCATTTCATTTTTTACTTAATAATGTGTGGAGTCATTAAGATGTTATATGATGACCACTTGTTACATATTTGACTCTTTATCACCTTTAATGCACATGATCAAGAACTCGTTTGAATATTTCTCTTACCTTTCACGTATCGGTTGTAGAGTTTTCATCTCAATCCTGCTTGTAAAATGGAGAAAATGCAATAAAACGAGATAATGAAAGTAGTGCTTGTAAGAACTATTGCCCGAATTGGAAAAATTGTAAATATTATCTCCGGTAAATGTGTTATATTTAAGTAATGGAGTCAGGAGGCCAAAGATAGATTATTTTTGCATGAATAGACACCATTTGCATACGAAAAGAGCCTAAAAGATTAAAGGCACATGAAAAGAAAAAATATAAAGTGTCAGGCCAATTTCAAAAGAAAATTGATGATTCACTACATATGATCATTGATTTCTTCAAAACAAAAGAGTTGATAGAAAAAATTCAATTTGTGGGTTTAAGGGAGTTTAATCGAAGATTCATGAGTTTGCATGTCCTAAAAATGTCTTATAAAAGCATTACATAATTTTGGACGTTATTGGTGTGAAAATTGCTCACGGCCTTGATTAATTGAATAGGTTGAGTCGATTTCACTCGAGTTCACCATTTTAATACCTAAGGTAGACTTTGAGATCTTACGTTAGTGGTGTCTTATTCCTTTGTGAATATTAATTATGTTTGTCTGTGTTGATTTCCCTATAGAATGTGTTCACACCCCTACATTTCATTGCCATGAATCGGTTATTTTTTTGTTTCCCCATGGTGTGTTATTTTTGTAAAATTATTATATTTTGTAAATTTTTGAAAAATAAAAAATAATTTGTGAGGTCTTTTGAGATTATCATTGCATGATTATTCATTCATATACTTTTGTGATGATATCTTTCTATGCTTGGTGATATTACCTATATGTTTCATGATTTTTTTTACTCCATGTCCATTTTGAACAAAATAAAAGGAAGATAACAAATTACGGGGGAGAGTTTGATTTATGGGGAAGATTTTCACATCTTTCCATTCATTTGAGAACTCGATGCATCATGGAGTATTTTCTTTGTTTCATGTTTGTAGGCATTTGGAAGATCATATTCAGATTACACTTGATGAAGACAAAGTGAACAAGACAGGTCAAAAAGAAGTAGAGGTTTGGAGGAGACTTGAAGACTTTGACTTCAAGACAACTCTATCCTTTTACTTATCCATTTTTCTATGTGGGAGGGTATTAGGATATCGTATTCGTCTTATGGTATTAATTTGTAATTTGAATTTCGATTTTATGTTTGTACCAGAATTGTCAAAAGGGGGGATATTTGTAAGAGGATATTTTCTCCCATTACTCAAATAACTTAGTCTTACATAAGTTTTTTGCATATCCCTCTAACATTTGATTAGAGCTAAGATGAAGTCCGAAGATCCAACATATCCAACGTTCAAGCATCTCCATACTTTGAACGTATAATGCTTTAGTGTTTGAATGTATTCCTTAAATTGATTTTGGGTTATTCATTTTTATTAAAACTAAAAACATGAATTTTTCTTTAAAAATTGAGTAAGTTTTTCTATATATAAAAATAATTTTTGTACGTGTATCTCGTTCAAATGAGTTTGGTATCTCGTTAGAAGGGTTCATTAGAAGGTTTCTTCAATCAAACTTCTCACAAGGGCTTACTGTTTTGATTTTTTTAAGGTCGTTAGAAATGAGACCTATTTTGTTCGAATGAGACAATGATCTCGTTTGAACGTTAGGTTAGTTTCATTCAAATGATTCCATTGCCTCAAAATTTGTAAACATCCTATAAATACCTGTTTCGTGTTCGATTTCTTTAAGACTTTTTCTAGAACTGGATCTGTATATCCTTTACAAAAGTTTTCAACATTTTGTTTTGAGAAAACCTTTTTGATTCACAAATCATCATCCCCAAAATTTATTCAAGTGAATCAAGTTTAAAACCTATAGTTTTTATCTAGCATACACCTCTTTTGGAGAGATTTTTTTCATGGCTAATCTTGTGATAGCCGAGGGAATTCGCTACTGATGATAAACGATAATAGATGGATACTGACCGTGGAAGGCCACGTGTGAACAACTCTGGATGGAGACTTATTCTTTAGAGATTTTCTAGGTACTACGCATTATACTTGTGGCGGCTATCAAGTAGTCTATAAGTCGATATTCTTGTAAACTCTCTAAAGTCCTAAAAAACGTTTTACCCGAAAGTTTATTTTCCTTAATTTGCCTCTGTTCAATGCATGGTTTATTTTATCATCTTTATCACCTGGATTGATGTTTAGGATAATAGAGTAAAATTTGGACTAGTGTGTATCAGTCACTTAATCATAGAAATTATCCATTAAGATCAAGATAGGGCACTCTCAATGGGTAAAGTAAAACATCACTGACTACCCACATAAATAAGCCACCCCCACCATTTAAGTCCAATAATTTTATTACAAAATTAAATTAAATATCAGATCTTTGTCTTACTCAATTTTATTATACAACTATTCTTATACGTGCGACATCACTATAGCCAGCCAACCTTTCTATTGGTCCTGCACATACTCTTGGCATGCTTAAGTTTTTACATATCACCCCCATTCCCCTCACTATAGCCAGTCAGCTCAATCTTGTTAGCTTTGCACATACTCTTGAGGTTCCAAACACGACATATCACTATAACCAGTCAGCCCAATTATTGTTACCCTTGCACATACTCGTTACACCAACCCACACTCACTTCACTATAGCCAGTCAACCCAATTATCGTTAGTTCTGCACATACTCACGATGAAAATTTATTTTTAATACATGTTCTTTATCTTAGGCATTAATTATTAAATCTTATTTAAGTTCTCATAGTTCTTTATTAGCCCAACCCTTTATTCGGATTACCCAACCTAAAACCATCCCTAGTCCCATGCCTAGAGATCACCAAAACCATAAGTATTTCCTAACTTATCACTAAGGAAGAATACCTGCCAACAATTACCACCTAGTCTCTCACCTAGGCTAATGGAACAATGGAACGACGTACCTACCTAGCCCCACCCAAAAAATACCCAACCGTACGAACTTACAGTCACTAGTCCCATACCTAGAAACTGTCAACAATAACGATTCCTACCTACTAATCTAATACCTAGCAAGCAACCATAAAATAAGGGTAAACCCCAAAAATCCCAACGTCCTCGCGGTGTCGAAATATTAACACAAGCAACATTCATATAGAGTATATTTTCAATTTATAGTTACAATTCTCCAAATAAATTCTCCTATTACAATATCATTAAAATTACGTTCATTTAATTATATCATTTAACAAGTTCTACCAAAAGTCACCCAAGTTATGATATTTCATAACTTCCATATAAGTGTCATTTTTTCCATTAATCTAATATTCCATTTTTAATATGCATATTCACAATACTACAAAATGATAAACCCATTTTATAGCATATACATAAAAATCATGATTTTTCGAGTCGAAACATTATTACAAATTCATATTTTTAACTTTTAATATGTGAAACGTCCCACAATTCTATCATCGAAGCATGCGATTGTTTCAAGTCTTGAATATATTATAATTTTGAATAAAAACATCCCAGTAATTAAATTCACTTTCTGTAATTAGTCTTCCTAATAAATTTTACGAAAGCATGATTAAATATGGTTGAGGAAATATGTAGAATGCATAACACTTAAGGGGAACAATAGAAGTATTCATGAATGTAAAGAAGTCATCTTTAAAATTTGGTTAGATGGTTACGTTCCACTCGCGAAAATAATAAAGACACATTCTTAGTTGTTCTTGAGGGAAATTGATTTAGGTCTTCAAAACTAGGGTTGAAATTTGTGTTTAATGGGGTTTAGATTTTGTAGAATAGGGGAGATAAAATTATGGGAGGCTACTGCTTTTTGGAATGATGTAAAAGTGTTTGAAAACACATAACCTCAAGTTTACTTGATAAAATAAAGTATGAAAGTTTAAGATAAATACAAACACTAAAACATGCAACTTTAAAAGGTCCATACTGCCTAGCTGGCGCTCGCTCACTCTGATGACCCTGCCCCTAGGGCCTGGTGGCATGATATTTCCTTACTAAAAGGATTGCTTCTCCTGCACGACTCGCTCATGTTCCATGGTTGGTCATTACGTCCCTTGTTCTCTCCACTTTCCTTGTTCCCATCTTGACCGCTTGACTCTTGCCTCTTACCCAACTTCTTTTAATAATTCATTTACTCCCACTATAACAACAATGCGATGTCCAACTCCTGAGTGTATATAGTGTACGCCGAATTCCTCAAAACCATTTTTTTAATCAACCATATCATAACCTTAACGAAACACTCCATTTTCTCCTCCTCTGTATTCACCTCCTTCGGTATAAACATTGACAGATTTATGAACTTTTGCTCATAATCAGCAACCGATCTCGAACCCTATTCTAAATCTAGAAACTTTTTCTTCTTCGCACTCCTAATCGAATAAGGAAATTATTTTTCATTGAATTTTAGTAAAAATCTCCATAAATCAGACAATATCTATCCTCAGATGTGGTGACACTGTCCCACCATTGCAATTCATCCCTAGTCAACTTAAAGGTAGCCAATGTCTTCTTTTGCACATCCGTACAATCCACAATCCTCAAATGCCTCTACATGTCCCGCATCCATTGGTGAGCAATCGTAGGATCATATCCACCTGTAAAAAAGGGAGGATTTCCCTTATGGAAACTATCTCTCACCTTGTTCGAAATTGAAGTGGGTGTACCCTGCTACTGTGCCTCTAAGCTTTCCAATCTATGTCTCCCTATCTCAATACCGACAGTCGGATCCTCATGAACGATATCCCCTAACTCTTCAAAGCCTAAAATAAACTACCTCTGCCTCTTCTGAACTATAGGACTAAAAATTAGACCCTCTCTCATATCTTTAGATCTCTTAGTGTTCGCCGTCTGAAGAGACGAGAACAACAACGTCAGACTAAGGAAAAAACTAAAGACTACAAATCATTAAAAGGAATTAAAGATAAGTCATTCTTCTTAACTGGCCGAGGAGAATAACTGTTGACCTATAAACCAAGAGTTATTAACTCGGGGCCATTTATAACAACTTCAGTAAATTCTTTACTATATGCTTCTCCCGAAGATTAAGATTTGAAGTCGTGAACAACATCTTGGGGGATTTTGTTATACTATATTTTTAGAGCATCTAATGAACTGAAGAGAACTGGGCAAAATCATTCAATAGAGTAAGAGTTCATTTTTCGCCGAGTAGAATTACTAGGGGATGACCTCGTCTCAACATAAAGAATTGGTCTTATACAACTTGGTTGGCCTCTTTTCCATCTGAACAGACGAGATCGTTGCTAGAAAGTCTAACTGATGGAATATAACTTTAATAATGTTGTTAAAGGCTAAGGAGTACTATATGAATGGCATCATCAACAACAAACATGAATAGGGACATTTCATCATAGATAAACTTTTAAACCATTCAACATAATGGTTATAATCCATCAATAAGATGCTCATTCCCAACCTATAAGGACAGGACATGTGTAAGCACTTGGTCTTGGAGTGATATACACTCTCTCATACTCACTTTCTATAAGAGGAGAGATCCCTTATTGGGATCTGGAATGGAAGAAAGTGACTCACACATTCTAACTGTTAAATCATTGAGTGAACATAGATTTAGTGATTCGTACTATTCTTAGACCTCTGATCAACTAAAACATAGTACAAAAATCTACCCTATGGATATAGGCCCCTTATTGAGAGTTGAACTACGTAACCCTTGTTGTAATTCTTCTTATTCTCAGCTCTGTCTTTACATACTTTCATTTTACTATTTATTTATTGTTCGTTATCTCGGATTGGATCTCAACTTGCTAAGACCAACCTTGAAACTAATTTTAGAAAATAAAAATTACCAAAAATCGAATTACCTAATGAGACCTTATTTGACCCTTGGTCTTGAAAATACCCTTAGAGCCCTCAACTATCCTTGGGAAGGATTAGAGGTCTCACCACTCACCTATGACCTAAAAAAGATCACTACATGGTCCCTAAGACCTTTGTTGCTATCAAGGATGATCCACAGTACTATAACATATATTAGTCACTTCTCATCCTTCCTAATATGGATAGTTGTTCTAATATGACTCCTCAACCGAGCTTAGAGACCATAAAATCACTATTACACCATGTTTGATGCTACGATCAGACCTTAGAATCAATAGAAATGACCTCTCAAGTTCACCTAACCCTCCGAAAAATAATTTATTGTTGCAGAAGACCTCAAGTTCATCACAAGGCATTACTAAGGCAGTTGCAAAGACCTCCGAAAAAACTTCTATAACTAGTCTGGAGTGAGGTGAAAAGTAAAACATTGTTTCACCTACCTCCATTACTCAAGACCACTTGCATTGAACGCTCCCATATGCATTTATTGAACTTATAAACAACCTTACACCACCTGGAAAACCATTTGCCAACACTCCACCACCTCCCTCGTACTATCAAAACTCAGAATTGCTGTAGCCATCATGTAATAGCTCAATCATTCTCTTTCCTAGATTTTGCGTATAAATAGGAGGTTGGTTGAAGATTGAAGGAATATTCTAGAAATTAGACTTCAATGATCCAATAGTTTTAGCATTTATAAGTGTTTACTCCTTGTTTTATAGTCACAGCGACTGTTGTGATCTTACATTCATAATTCTTATTATTTCCAATTATCTCATACTTTGTATATCTTGTTGACCCCTAAATCAATACTCGAGAACCCTTAGAGAAGTCCATTAGTTACTTCCTAAGGTTTTTTGGATTGTTGATAAAGGACGCAAGACCTCGGACTCTCTTTATCAAAGTTCAATAGGTCTCTTGGGTTGTAATAGTCATTTTACGATCTAATCAATAGTATAAAACCTTTGACAATTTATGTAGGACCCTCATATGAGGTTAGACCCACTTTACATCACACTTTAATTTACCTCTTCTGTTACCCGTCTGATCTCCATAAGGGAGAACCTGTGGGTTTAAAGTTACATATAATTTCAACACCCATCTCTTTGTGGGAACGACAAGTTCCGTTTCCTTCAAATACACAGATTCCCCTATTTAAGATGTCAACCAATGATTATTTGGCCCATTCCTTGAAAGCAATGTAGGTTTAATAAAATGATCTCCCAGAGCAGTTGGATACCATTCTTAGTAGGCTCCTTTTACCCCCAAAAGTATAGAAACCAATTTTAGTTGAATATAGAAGCACATGGGAAAACCATGAGAACCGATTAAAAGGTTATAATGGTCTAGAAGGTGTTCATATAGGCCCCCTAAGATCAAAAACTCCTATTCACATCAAAGACAAGTTATCATTTCCTAGAGATCTGCCTCAAGGTGGTTCCAGGGTGTTTAGACCCTAGGAAAATGAGATTAAGAAGATGCAAGATCGATGGGGGGGGGGGGGGGGGGGAATTTCCTCAACTAGTAAAAGATGCATATGCCTAACACCATTGAGTTGGCTCTCTAAAATACTACCTCTTCATTCTCCAATGATATCCAATAATATGCTCTTCCCTAAAATTGTAAATTTGCTACTATTTACCCCTTCTATGATTCTAAGGATATCGTTGATTATTTAGAGACCTACAAATTACTCATGATCCTTCAGGACGTCCCAGATGAGGTCTTGTGTAAAGATTTTCCCACTACCTTATGGGGAGTTTCTATGCACTAGTTTGTAAATCTCAGACTAGGGGACATAACAATATCCATTAACCTAGTAATATCTTTTGTCAGCCATTTCATTTGGGCAAAAAATATCACAAAACATGTCACCTCCCTCCCCCACTTCATAAATAAGGTTGGAGAATCTCTTGAAGACTAGGCCAAGAGTTTCAACTAGGAAGCTAGCTAGGTCGATGATAGGAATGACACTGATGATGCTGAAATCTAGCACCACCAGGTAAGTGATGATGAGCTCAAACAATAGTAACCATAGCATCCATAGAGATGTATATTTATATGTATATGTATATGTATATGTATATGTATATGTATATGTATATGTATATGTATATGTATATGTATATGTATATGTATAGGTATATGTATATGTATATGTATATGTATATGTATATGTATATGTATAGAAGGAGGTGAGTATAAGAGGAATAAGACAATGATGTATAGTGGTTCAGCCAATCAGGCCTACATCCACTGTGAGTGTGTGATCCACTACGTATGAGCACTAATGGCCTTGGATACAATGCACCTAGACTCCCTCTCTCTCTCTACTGTGTGTATAAGCAGAGTTTTTGCTAGGGTTACAGTTATTGATCGATCCCCCTGTTGGGTTGTAGGTGATAAGTATATATAGGTCTTGAGTGGTGTAGTGTACCCCCCAAGTATGCATGGTGCATGTGAATGATGATCTAGCCAATCTCCTGTTGACACCTGTAGATGCCAAATGATGACATAATATTCCCTCACGTGAGGGGGTGATATGGTTATAACGGTCTTCCACGTGTCCTATGACCCTCACGCGCACTTTTCTACGCGTCCCCCAAACCACGCGCTGTGATGATGTCACCCTCAGCCTGTAAAACGAGGCCGAGGGCAAATTTCCTTCAGATAGTGAGTCAGGCCCAATTTAGGCCTCGTACTGTCGTACCCTCGTAGGGTCGTCTGGAGTCTGATGAAGGGTCAGCCCCCTAAGGGGTCGTCTGGAGCCTGATGAAGGGTCGGCTCCCTGAGGGGTCGTCTGGAGCCTGATGGAGGGCCATCCCCTTGGATGGTGGGACAATCTTGGACTCGTCTTGTTGGAGGGTGCCCTCGGCCTGGCCGAGGATATATATGGGCATATCAATCACCCCCGAGCCCTTAGCCATAGATGTTGTTAAGGTGGGTGATGGATAGTGTTGTAATTAAGATAAGTGTATAATCAGTTAGGTGAGTGACACCTGTTAAGCTGATATGACACCTAGGAAGGTACTCATTGTCGTTTCAGTTTCCAAGGCATGGTCGTGCCCTAATGATGCCCTCCTCGTGGGCTGTGCTCAGCATTGGTTAGTGGGCCCACTCATTAGCAAGGTATTTAAACAATTTTTTAAAGTTTCTCTTTCTTCTTCTTCTTCGCGCCTGAACTCTCTCTCTCTAGCTTCCAGCCTTATTGCCATTTCTACAATTTCGAACCTTCAAGCTTGGTAGCTTAGCCATTTCTCCTCAGGTAACACCTCGACCCTAGTGCCCTACTTATCTTCATTTCTGTTTGATTTCCTGTTTTAAGCTCATAGGGTTATATTCTTCTTAGGTTGTTCCATAGCTTTTCCGGTGTAACCTCCGGTAAGCTGTTCTTGAATTGTTCTTGATAGAAAACCCTTCAATTCCTTGGTTTTGATCGAAAAGTCCACCCTAGTTAATTGTGAGATTTGTTTATAGTTAGGTTACCCAAATTCTTCCAAGTGTAGGGTCTCCCCCTTAATGTTTAGCAAGCTTTATAATTTAACCGAGGAGTTCCCATCCTTTCGAGAGAAGTTATTTGTCGAGATCAGACGAGTAGAGGAAGAGGAGGAGAGAAGACGAGGGGCTGACCCTAATTGGGTACGACCCATTTTTCCCATTCCTCTAGCCACACTAAAACCCTCTGAGTCTTGTGGGTCGTACTGTCGTCCAACCGAGAGTTATTCAGGTGAGATGGATGAGAGAGTGTCGTCTCCAACTGGTGCTGGACCTTCTGGGAGAATGGAGACGTCTGATTTAAGCCCAGGCCGACAGGTCGAGGGTATGGTTGCTTCCGAGGCTGTTCCTGTGACAACCCTATCACCACATGCCATCCATATGGATTTCCCTCTGAAAAGTGATGAGGCCGAGGGAGAGAGGACTGAGTACGATGGTGAGGACTCAGATGTTGACCCCGTTGACACCTCCCATGCCTCGTCCTATATCTCCTCAGTCAGGTATCGTGACCTCTTACTGTGGAGGCATGCATATAGTGTGTCCCCCAACATCACTATGAGGGTTCCCTCTCAGTCTGAGAGGGTCTTCGAGGGTGAAGAGGGAGAGGTTGCAGTATACGAACAAATGTTCAAGGTTGGTGTCAGATTCCCTCTGCATCCAGCTGTCATAAATATCTTGTCGGCCCTCGTCGTCGCCCCCTCTCAGCTTCCTCCTAACTCCTGGAGGACGATCCTAGGTTACATCTCCCTGTGGTTGAATGCTTTCACTGATGAGCCCTCGGCCGATGTCTTTTTGGCCTGTTACAATATCACCTCCTCATCCAAACAGCCTGGGTACTACCACCTGGGGGCGAGGAGGTCTGATAAAAAACTTTTCCACATGGTACAAACCTCCAACCACGACTGGAAGAAGAGATTTTTCTTCGTTTCTGGGGAGTGGTAATTTTTCACGGAGTCTCAACATTTGGGCGACAATCCGAGGGTTCCCAGAAGATGGTCAAACCCCTCGATGAAGGCCAGGTCTGATCCCGGACTTAGTCTGGATGAGAAAGATATAGTAGAGTATCTGAGGGAACGAGGGAGAGGGGGTGAAATTACAAAGTTCGAAGATCTGATGACCCCCAGGTTCCTCAAGGAAGTTGGTCTGAGGGTCGTCCCCCTGACAGATCTATATGAGTTATATTATTTTTTGCCCATTCTTTACTTTTTTTCAAGTGTTTCATCTTTGTCCCTGCATTCATATTTGTCTCTGCATTTTTTTGACGTGTCGTCCTCCTTTCAGGTCGTCCTGCTAGTATATATGACCACCTTTGGGAATGACTGCCCCTAGTTTGTTGTCAGGCTTGGCCAAGAAGAAAGGCAAGGAGCCTCAACAAACTCCGAGGAATACGTACATAGTGGGGCCGACACCTGTTGAGCCGACCCCCGACAGACAGAAGAGGAAAGAGCCCGAGGTCCCTGTCGACCCTCGGCCACATTCACGAACGAGGTCAAGGGTCGAGGCGTCTGAGGGAACCGCCTCTTCTTCCAGCATGGGGGCCTTCTGGTCCCAGAACTTAGTGCTTCTGAATGCCGGGCCATCTTCCCTTATCGCGAACCTAAGGGAGGACAAGGCGTCCATGTTTTCTGCCCCTCGGCTGCTGATTATGAATTTCTGTCAAAGATGCCTCCAGCAAAAGTGTATGACTATGGTCTGCACGCCCTAGCTCAGGTATTTGTTCTCACTTCATTCCCTTGTATTCTTTCACAAACTATTTTTTCGGCATCTTGACATCTGTTTATTATTTCTGTGCAGTCTGTATGTCCCTTTACCTCGTCCACCAAGTGGATGGCGGAGAATCAGGAGAAATTTCATGAGGCCGAGAGAGCCATTCAACATGAGGCTGATCTGTAGATTGGGTTGGATACTGAGAGAGCTACACTAGAGAGTGCCAGGACTGAACATGCCAGGGTCCTGGACGAGCTGACGAGGCAGCACGATGCAGATTTACAGGCCAAGGACCTGCTCATAAAGGGGAAGGATGAGGCCTTGACCAACATGAAGGTTCAACACAAGGTCGATCTTGAGGCGGCTGTCAAAAAAGTCGAGGCCAATGCGGTGGAGGCCTTCAAAATCTCGAACGAGTTTGAAGGCTTCAGCCTTGAATACTTGGAGAGGGGCATCAGGACGGCCTGTCGGTGGCTCGTCCTCAAGTTTGGTGATGTCATCTCTTCGGTCCGTCCTTCAATCGAAGCGGTCCAATTGGATGACCCTTTGGTTGTCGAGGCCCTGGACCAAGTGGAATCTCTGCATGTTGAGGGTACTAGCACGTCTGAAGATCAGCCTATTGTGGTCATCGAGGAAACCCCCATCATTAATGTTGAGTCACTGCCCTCCGACGCTGCTCAATAGGGTGGTTGTCTGTAGCCCATACCCTCTTTATGTAATTAATGTATTTGTACTCTACTTTTGTTGATCAAGACATTGTAATATTTACTCTATGATATCATCTTCTTTGTTGTCTTCCATATTTGCTTCTTGTGTGATTTTTATTGTGAATCTTATGTTAATA
Organism: Sambucus nigra; assembly: GCA_949130495.1. Taxonomy (NCBI): domain Eukaryota; kingdom Viridiplantae; phylum Streptophyta; class Magnoliopsida; order Dipsacales; family Adoxaceae; genus Sambucus; species Sambucus nigra. The sequence goes on along the minus strand of OX422215.1, from coordinate 634,050,721 downwards.
TCACTAACCCCTCCCTCGTCTTTCTTGAGGGTGAACGAGGGGCGTCCCCTGCGTTGGCCCTCATTATAGCCGAGGGTTTTTAACCAATTTTAATTGATGCTCAAGTCCTCACTCGTCTTTCTTGAGGGCAATGGGGGGTCGTACCCACCATTGACCCTCATAATAGCTGAGGGTTCTAATTACCAAATTAATGGTTTTTAATGGTCTTCCCTCGTCTTTCTTAAGGACAATGGTGGGGTCATCCCCACCATTGACCCTCATTAGAGCCGAGGGTTATCAATACCAAATTAATGATTTTTAAACAAGTCTTCCCTCGTCTTTCTTGAGGACAATGGTGGGGTCGTCCCCACCATTGACCCTCATTATAGCCGAGGGTTATCAATACCAAATTAATGGTTTTTAAACAAGTCTTCCCTCATCTTTCTTGAGGACAATGGTGGGGTCGTCCCCACCATTGACCCTCATTATAGCCGAGGGTTATCAATACCAAATTAATGGTTTTTAAACAAGTCTTCCCTCGTCTTTCTTGAGGACAATGGTGGGGTCGTCCCCACCATTGACCCTCATTATAGCCGAGGGTTATCAATACCAAATTAATGGTTTTTAAACAAGTCTTCCCTCGTCTTTCTTGAGGACAATGGTGGGGTCATCCCCACCATTGACCCTCATTATAGACGAGGGTTATCAATAACAAATTAATGGTTTTTAAACAAGTCTTCCCTCGTCTTTCTTGAGGACAATGGTGGGGTCGTCCCCACCATTGATCCTCATTATAGCCGAGGGTTATCAATACCAAATTAATGGTTTTTAAAAAAGTCTTCCCTCGTCTTTCTTGAGGACAATGGTGGGGTCGTCCCCCCCATTGACCCTCATTATAGCCGAGGGTTATTCTCCCCTATTAATTGTTTTTAAACAAGTCTTCCCTCGTCTTTCTTGAGGACAATGGTGGGGTCGTCCCCACCATTGACCCTCATTATAGCCGAGGGTTATTCTCCAAAGATGATTCCATGCCTACTAGAACTGATAAACACAAGTTGAGAGGAAACACTGATATTTCTCATTAATTTTCCAAGTGTTCTGTCGGAGCAACACCTATTACAACTGTTGTTCGATAGGACTTTACAAAACTACTGATAGTATTTTTTCAAATGATCTGCATTCCAGGGGTTGAAAAATGGCTCCCCTTCTAGGTTTTCTAGTCTATAGGTCCCTAGGACAACTTCGTCGATGACCCTATATGGGCCATGCCAGGTAGGATGGAGCTTGTTGGGCTTCTGCCAAGTCTTTTTGAGGACCAAGTCCCCCACTACAATTGGTCTCTATTTCACCCTGTGATTGTAAAACCTTGCAGTCCTCTGCGAGTAGGCGGCTTGCCTTATCTTGGCGTCTTCCCTCCTTTCCTCAATTAGGTCTAAATCAAGTCTCCTCTCTTCCATATTTCTCCGGGAGTCATACATTTGGACCCTATGAGTAGGAAACCCAATCTCAGTGGGGATGACAGCCTCTGATCCATAAGCTAGCATGAATGGGGTCTCTCCGGTGGAGGTCTTTGCCGTCGTCCTATAAGCCCACGGTACAGTATATAACTCCTCAACCCATCTTCCTTTTGCCTCTTCAAGTATCTTCTTGATCCCGTCAAGGATCGTCCTATTTGTAGCTTCCGTTTGCCCGTTGGCCTGAGGTCGACCTAGGGTAGAGAAGAATTGTTTGATACTCACCCTTTCACAGTACTTCTATAGAGATGTATTCTTGAATTGAGTCTCGTTATTCGAGATGAGGGTGTTTGGGAGACCATATCTGCATATAATGTTTCTCCATATGAACTGGAAGGTATTTTGCCCTGTAATCGTGACCATTGGTTCGGCCTCCACCCATTTTGATAAGTAGTCAATCGCTACGATGAGGAACCGATAGTTATTGACTGCCCTTGGCAAGGGTCCTACTAAGTCGATCCCCAACACTGCAAACGGCCATGGGGATGTAATGGAGGTAAGAGGCTGATGGGGTTGGTGAGGTATGGTGGAAAATCTTTGGCATTTGTCACACTTTTCACATATGCCGCGACATCTTTCCCCAAGGTCGGCCACCAGTACCCTTGGGTGATTACCCTCTTTGCTAAGGATCTGCCCCCAATGTGGCTTGAACATGATCCTTCGTGCACATCTTGCAAAATGGAAGGGACTTCAGAGGGGTGCACACACCTAAGTAAGTGGAGTAAAAACCCCTTTTTGTACTAGGTGTCTCCAATGACAGTGAATTTTGTAGCCCTGTATATCAGCTTCTTCCCTTCTTGCCTTGCTTCTAGTAACTCTCCCTCTTTAATGTATCTGATCAGAGGGACCATCCATGAAGCTTCCTGAGAAACATTCAGGCAATTGCTAAGTGTTCCCTCAGCATCTTCAATAGTTGGTCGAAGCAAAATTTCCACTGGGACCATCCTCCTGATGTCTGTCCTGGTCGTCGAGGCCAACCTAGCAAGGGCGTCAACTCGACCATTATTGAGCCTAGGTATCCTCTTTGATCTTGCTTCTCTGAAGCTCTTCAGTAATGACCGCACCTTCTCAAGGTACCTAGCCATCCTCTCATCCTTGGCATCGTAGGCTTCTAGTATCTGATTCACTACTAGCCTCGAATCACTATTAACCAAAATCTGGCCCACACTAAGAGATTTGGCCAAGGAGAGCCCCTCTATCAAGGCCTCATATTCATCCTCATTGTTGGAGGCCTTAAAGTTGAACCTCAGGGCGTACTCAATGTATGTGCCATCGGGTGCTGATACTATTAACCCAGCCACACTCCCGCTTTCGCAAGAGGACCCATCGACGAAGAGACTCCACACGGTATGCTCTTCTGAGAAACTTCCCTCGGTGAGGGATCCCTCTCTAAATAGATATCTCCCCTCTTCATTTTCGGCCACTTTCCATCAAGCGGTGCTTGTCTCAGCGTTATCTGCCGGTGTGTCGGTGAGTCTACCTTACTGGGTATCTGTCTTCCCATGGCTCTTATCTTCGGCTTCATCATCTTCTCAAGTAAACTCGGCCACGAAATCTGCCAATGCTTGCCCCTTAATGGCCGTCATAGGCTGGTACACAATGTTAAACTCCCCCGCTCTATAGCCCAGACCATTAGCCTCCCTGATTGTTCAAGCTTGTGCAAGACCTGCCTAAGAGGAGAGTCAGTGAGGATGACCATTGTATGGGACTGGAAGTATGGCTTCATCTTTCTCGATACATGGATCAAGGCATAGGCCAACTTCTCCATCCTTGGATATCTTTGCTCTGCCCCCTGGAGTGCCTTGTTGTTAAAATATACAGGCTTTTGTACTCCGACTTCGTCTCTCACAATGGCTGCACTAATGGCTGACTCTAAGACAACGAGGTACACATAAAGTCATTCACCCTGCACGGGCCGTGATAACAGCAAGGGAGACCCCATGTATGATTTTAACTCCTTGAAAGCCTCATCACACTCTTCACTCCATTCGAAGGCTTTTCTGAGAATTTTGAAGAATGGTAGACACTTGTCTGTGGCCCTAGACACGAACTTGTTCAAGGCAGCAACTCTCCCTGTAAGTCTCTGAACGTATTTAATGGACTTGGGGGTCTTCAGCTCTACAACGGCTTTTATCTTTTAAGGATTGGCCTCGATGCCTCTTTGGTTGATAATGAACCCCAAGAACTTCCCTGCTCTGACCCCGAAGACAACACTTGGTCGGGTTGAGCTTCATCTGGTATTTGTCAATCGTATTAAAGGTCCTCTCCAGGTCTGCCACATGATCCTCTACCTTCAAACTCTTAGTCAGCATGTCATCTACATAGACCTCCATAGACTTCCCAATTTGGTCCTCGAACATTTTATTTACGAGGCGCTGATACGTTGCCCCACATTTTTTAGGCCAAAGGGCATGACCCTATAACAGTATGTCCCCTTGTCGGTAATGAAAGCTATCTTCTTCGAGTCTTCAGGGTTCATGAAGATCTAGTTGTACCCTAAATACGCATCCATGAAGCTCATGAGCTCATGGCCTGCCATAGCATCTACCATCTGTTCAATGCGGGGGAGAGGGAAGCTGTCTTTGGGATAATGCTTGTTGAGGTCTGTGAAGTCTACACACATTCTCCACTTTTCGTTGGCTTTTGGGACAATGACAGCGTTGAATAACCATTCAGGGTAGATGACCTCTCTGATAAACTCAGCATCTTCCAGTTTCTTGACCTCATCCCTAATGACCTCATACTTTTCTCGAGAATAAATTCTCCTCTTCTTCTTAACTGGCTTTGCACCCTCTACCACGTTGAGCTTGTGGCTCATAACTGCGGGGTCGATCCCCGGCATATCTGTGTGACTCCATGCAAATACGTTATGTCTTCTCTTCAACAGTTTAATGAGTTCTTCCTTGATATTTGGCTTCAGAGACTTACCGACTTGGATGGTTTTTTCTGGGTCATCCTCATTGAGGATGATGGATTCTACCTCTTCTGCGGCCTCTCCTTTCTTTAGCTTCGTCTCATCCCTGGGGTCTAGGGTATCAATATTGTAAGTTGTTGTAGCCTTCTTGTGTGCCTCTCTTTCTTCAGCGGAGTTGTAATAACATTTTCACGCTGTCGTCTGGTCTCCATGAACTTCCCCCACCCCGTAAGGGGTTGGAAATTTAACCATTTGATGGACCGTAGACGGCACAGCTTTGAACCCCTTGAGGGCTACCCACCCCAATATAATATTATAGGCCAAAAAGACATATTCATCCATCACAAAGAAGCTGACCTTCTTTGTAAGCCATCTCGGCCACTCATCCCCCATCCTGACATCAGCCTCATACACTCCGAGGGGATGAACCTTTTCTCCACTGAACCCAATCAATGGGTTATGGTATGGGACGAGTCTAGCACGGCTGAGACCTAAAGCTTTGAAGCATGGCCAAAACATCACGTCTGCAGATGAGCCCCCATCTACCAGGATCCTCGTCACCTCGCACCCGTGCACCCTGGTAGTGATGACGAGAAGGTCATCATGTGGGGCTAAGAGGCCTTTGAAGTCCATTCTTGAGAATACCACTATCAGAGTGTCCATGTCGACCTTCTTCCTCTTTTCTGACTTCGCCTCCATAGAGGTTGAGTGTATCGTCTTCGTCACTGCCTTGGCCTCAGCCACATGGGCCTTCCTGTCAGCGACCTCTGACCCTCCTCCTGCTAGACCCCCAGAGATCATTCCCACTCTGAGCGAGATTATATTAAGCCTCTTGACAGGGCCTTTGTCGTCTCTCAGCGGGAGGTCAGGGTCTTCCTCATCATCAGAAGGGTCGTCCCCTCTTTTTTGAGGACCTTCTCTACATGCATCACCTCACTTTTTTCTGGGGTCGTCCCCTCGGCCCCTCTTGAAGGCACCTTTGCCGATGTACTTTCTGAGCTTCCCTTCTTTCAGCATCTTCTCAATCTCATCTTTCAGAGCAAAGCATTTGTCTGTTATGTGGCCGTGGTCTTGGTGAAATTCTCACCACAGGTTCTTGTTCCTCTTGTTGGGGGATGCCCTCAACTTCTCAGGCCACTTCAGGGATCAGTCACTCTTTATCTCATTGAGAATATGTTCACAGCTGACCGTTAGTGGGGTGTAACAAGCGAACTTATCGTCCGTAGACCTCTTCTTCCCCTCTTTGTTCTTCTTAGGGTATTTACCCCCACTAGCGCCTCCTTTTTCGTCCTCGTATTTTGCGGCCATCACCTCTTCGGCGTTCATTACCTTTCCTGTTGTTGACAATAATTCAGCCATCATCCTCGGAGGGTTTTCAACAAGCTTCCATAACAGCTTCCCCTTTTGGAGTCCTCCAATCAGGGCTATCATAGCTATGCTCTCCTCATAGTCTTCCACTTCCAACTTCTCTTTGTTGAATCTGGCTATGTAGTCTCTTATACTATCATTCTTCCCCTGCTTAACATAGAGCAGGTGGTTGGTCTTCTTCTGTGGCCTCATCCCAAAGCAAAAGTTGTGGACGAATCGGTCTGCCAACTGCTTAAAATTTTTAATGGAGTTTTTTGGGAGAGACGTGTACCAGACATGTGCAGCCCCAGTCAGGGTACCAGAGAAGGCACAACACCTCATCTCATCTGAGATAGAGTATATATCTGTTGCTGACTGATACATCTCAACATGGTGGACAGGGTTGGTGCTCCCTTCATATCTTGGGGTGACCACAGGTGGCTTGAACTTTGATCGCGTAGGGAAGTTGACTATCTTCGCCACAAAGGGTGAGCCTATGGTGTATCCCCTCTGAAGAGGGTCTCGAATTTTCAGTATATCGCCAATATTATCCTCCAATCACTAGATCGAGTCATTCCAGGGCCTCGTAGGGTCGGCCTGGCCAATGTTATCCCCTGCCACCTCTTTGAGATGGAAGGAGGTTCCTGCTGCGGTTGGCCTGTGTCGGCTGTTTACTTCCCCCTGGACGTCTTCCCGTCCTAAGGACCGGTCCCCGTGGGGTCGGTCATCTACTGCCTCCCTTCTGGACCTCGCGGAACTCCTTGACCTGGACAATTTTTCCCGCAGGTTATTTACTGGGCACAGCCTCTCAAAGGTTGACCCCTGCTCAGGCGATCGAAAGCAGAGCCTCTCGGGCGATCATCAGGATTTTGCCTTCCTCACTTCCCTCTGCTCTCCTAGAGAGGTCTTACAGTATTGTTGGAGACCTCATAAGGCTCCCAGCATTCTATGGGGGCCTCCTCCCCCTCCAGATCATCACACTTATCTTCAGGGCAAGGGTTTCCTTACCTCCCCAGGCGTAGACGCCGGGGGTCAGCAATATCCCTACGCCGCCGAGGGGGTGGCAGGTCTTTGCGTGGTGCCTGGGCTGGTCCCCTGGCCTCATGCTGTCCTGGAGCTGCTGCCAGAGTAATCATCTCATGTGAGATCCCTGGTGGACTTAGTATGTTCTGGCTCAGATTTGTGAACTGGTCCTGCATGATCCGCTGGCTCGCTGCCAGAGACTTCAAGGCTGCCGCCACATCAGCCATCTCAGATTGAGGTGGCGGCTGACTGAAGCTAGGTCATACTCCACTATCCAGTGGAGGGAGTGGTGGTGGTGGCATCTCTGGTGCCACGTGTTTGAGCTGTGAATAGATGAACTTGGAAAAAAGACTAGTGAGCTTGAAAACCTTAGTGGGTCTCTTTCAATGGTGAAACATCTCCTCTCAGGGGGAGAACTGGTTCACCACCAGAGTGCCCAGTGAGGTCAAGCTGTACAAAGGAAGAGATGTCTTCGCGTTCCCACAGACGGCGCCAAATTGATGATGCTGAAATCTAGCACCACCAGGTAAGTGATGATGAGCTCAAATAGTAGTAACCATGGCAGCCATAGAGATGTATATGTATATGTATATGTATATGTATATGTATATGTATATGTATATGTATATGTATATGTATATGTATATGTATATGTATATGTATATGTATATGTATATGTATATGTATATGTATATGTATAGAAGGAGGTGAGTATAAGAGGAATAAGACAATGATGTATAGTGGTTCAGCCAATCAGGCCTACATCCACTGTGAGTGTGTGATCCACTAAGTATGGGCACTAATGGCCTTGGATACAATGCACATAAACTCCCTCTCTCTCTCTACTGTGTGTATAAGCAGAGTTTTTTCTAGGGTTACAGTTATTGATCGATCCCCCTATTGGCTTGTAGATGATAAGTATATATAGGTCTTGGCTGGTGTAGTGTACCCCCCCAAGTATGCATGGTGCATGTGAATGATGATCTAGCCAATCTCCTGTTGACACCTGTAGATGCCAAATGATGACATAATATTCCCTCACGTGAGGGGGTGATATGGTTATAACGGTCTTCCACATGTCCTATGAGCCTCACACGCACTGTTCCACGCGTCCCCCAAACCACGCGCTGTGATGATGTCACCCTCGACCTGTAAAACGAGGCCGAGGGTAAAGTTCCTTTTGATAGTGAGTCAGGCCCAATTTAGGCCTCGTAGGGTCGTCTAGAGCCTGATGAAGGGTCGGCCCCCTGAGGGATCGTCTGGAGCCTGATGAAAGGTCGTCTCCCTGAGGGGTCGTCTGGAGCCTGTTGAAGGGTTGGCCTCGTGAGGGGTCGTCTGGAGCCTGATGGAGGGTCGGCCCCTCGGATGGTGGGACAATCTTGGACTCGCCTTGTTGGAGGGCACCCTCGGCCTGGCCGAGGATATATATGGGCATATCAGACACCATTTGTGTGGGGGACTTTATCAAAGGCCTTACCTCAGAAGACTTATCGAGGTCCTTTAGCAAGAAGTAGGGCTGCTAATGGGTTGGGTTTGAACCCGGACCTGACCTGGACTCTATTCGTTAAACATGGGTCTGAGCACTTTTATGAAACCTGATTACCCGATTACCTACTAATTTAATGGATCGAATATGGATATAGGTAGACCCGATCCGTTAAGGACCCGAATCATAATGGATCGGTCAAGTACATTTCACCATGGGCCTTTAGCTCTCTTTTGGTTGTGCTGATGTAAAAACTAGACTTGATCTAATTTTATAATCACAGATAAAATATGTAATGATAAATAAAGAGAGAGAGTTTTTAACGTGGCTAAGATATGTAAGAAATCATACGTCCACTATTGTTTTATTGATTTCAGAGGTCATAGAAATCTAGGTACTCTAGTAGATAAAAATATCCCGAAATCCGTTTGCCCGTGCCCTTGATGAAAGGGATAGAACGTATTTATAGTGACTCATAGGTCAAGGGTCGGAATGTCAAGGGATGGAATGATTTTATACAATTAGTCATTTACATACTTACATAATGAATGTGATGATTGATTGTATAAACCACGTATAGTATGACCCTTAGTATGATGACGCTTTATTGGTCTTGCTGGTCATCCTTCTTTGTGGTGGTCAACATTCCTTACGTTGATTAAAATTCTTCATATTGGTCGGCATATTTATTATCTGCTGACTAGGATTTTGGCCATTTAGGAGGACACGTGTTCAATTCTGATTGGTCCATATAGGTGGATAATTTTTGGCATCAATAGAAGCCCTCAATGTTCCATGCTTGATTCTTATATGAAAGTATGAAGCATTTGATTCTGGAAGTAGCTCGGAGTATTTTCATGATGCTTGGTTTGCAACCAACCTCCCACACTTGTAAAATTTACTAGCACTGTTTAAAAATGGCATTTTTGCAAATAATTTGAATTTTAGCGAACCGCCAAAGGATAAATGGGTATTTTCACCTTCTGATTCGCGAAGCCGTCAGAATGTCAATCGCTGGTACATTTAATCATTACGTTTGCTATTTTTTGAGGAACCTTTAAAAGGCGAGAGGCTTTTGCAGGTTTTGCCATACCCCAAATTTTCAAACTGTAGCGTCCATCTCTGAGCTTCTATGCAATTGTTTGCCATCGTTCCTCCTTTCTTTTGATAGTTCTTGATGAATCCTTAATCTTTTTATAAGAATTCTTTCTTTTTCATTGTTTTTCCTCATTTCCTTCTTTCTAAACCATGGTTTATATAGTTGATGATGATTCTCTAGAGCAATCTAGGGAAGAGCGTAAAATTCCCTCTTCGGTCGATTTAGAAGATCCCTATAGCCCTTTAGATGTATATTCATTGGGTGAAGGTCATTGGATCCCCACTTTGTTTATAATAGAATGTGATTTTTCATTTCCACCTAACCCTTTTTTTTTTATAATATTTTGACATTGTTCCTTCACGAGTGGCTCCCAACACCTGAAGAATTATCAATCGTGTAAACAAATTGAATGAAGTATATGGTACCCATATTGGGATTTTAGAGATTATGTTCTGTTATAAATGGGCAACTGCAGGGGAGAATATATATTATTTGAAAACCAAAGGGCCAATAAAGCTTTAGTGTTGAATTTTCCTAACTCCAATAAAAATTATTGGAGTTATGCTTTAATAGTTAAGCACTGGCAACATGCCACACTTGAGGGTGGAGTGGCCTATCTGTTTCCTAGGTGCCCTAAATCAGGAAATGAGATAGGTTGTTATTTCAATTTTTGCCATTCTTTACTGATTACCTTTCTAATGTGTATAAACTATTAGTGCTTATTACTTTGTTACAGAAGATCGTAGGAGAAGGTGCCCCAATCCTGTTGAAGTAAATTTGGAGCTAAAATTCTTGTGGGGTCTTAATTAGAGAATTGGAGAAGATCATCCCCGATCATCTTCTGTGTTGCTGGAGTACAAAACTTCCATCACTTATTTTGTAGCTCGACCAATAACTGTTGTGCCTTCAATCGTGATTAATTTGGAGAGAGATCCAATATCTACTTCCTCGGCCACTGAATCTGCTGGTGTTGGTGCTGAAGTTGGTACTTCTTCTTCCTTTGATTCTGACCTTCCCCTCTCTATCAGCATGGGCAAGAGGAAAATTACCAACCTTTTGGAGGATGACTCTATGATTGGTGCCAAGAAACCAGTTGATACTGCTGCCCATAAGAATAAGGTAAAGGCTAGTAAAAAGCCCCCCGCCCCTAAAGGTGATGAGTCTTTTTTTAAAAGACTAAAAAAAGGTCTCGCTGATAAGCGAGTTGAGTAGGTCATGGATGTCAACCAACTTGGATTGGTTGATAAGGTCCCATCTGCTGCTGGATCATCTATAGCCTTTGGTCCTAGCTTGGCTAGGAAGTTGATCAAGTTTGTCACTCTTCTAGACCATCGAGTTGTTCCTTCCTTAATGTCTCGATTATAATTATCAGGAAGGTCTACTCAAAGCTTGGCCTTGGTAAATTTTCTTACTTGAAGTTGGTCGGATACTGTTCATGTCATATTTGACTTGTACAGACTCGAATTTTTTCTTGTAGTTCTTGGTTGATTACAACCAAATGCTGGACAAGGATGATCAGCTACGTTATTCTTTGGGAGAAGTAGAGGAGGCCTTTGAAGGTCTTAAGAAATTTGTGATGGATTTCTAGCAAGATTTGGAGATGAAGAAAAAGTCTTAGGAGGAGAAGATTAATACTGCCAAAGAAGCACGACAGAAAACTGATAATGCTTTATCCATGGCTAACTCAAACGCTGCTTAAGTTGAGCGCAAGGCAAAGGCTGCTGAAGATAAGGTAGCCAAACTGTCCTCTGACCTTTCTGTTGAGAAGGCTAAAAGGAAGAAAATCATAAAAGAATCCTTCAATAAGGGTTGGGATAAATCCATCTCTACCACTTCTTCCTAGATAGTGTATGCTAAGAAAAAATTCTTTAAGGATGGTTGGTCGGCAACTCTGATAGAAGTTAACACTCTTGAGGACTCAAAGTTATTTATCAAGCACAATCCAGGCTCTCCCCTCCCCCATCTTGATGATGAGATTAATGATGATGCAAGATCAGGGGAATCCACTTTGGCCATTGAGTCTAGTGTTCCCTCAGCCGACCAAGACACTGTTCCTATTGATTCAGCTGTCCCTTCTGCTAACTAGAGTATAAATCATGATGCTAAGTAGGATAAGAAGAAGGTGGAGACTTATTCAGCTTCCAGTCTTTGTATTTTTCCATTTTCTTTTGTCTTGTTTTTTTTCATTTTTCTGATGTACTCTTTTGTAACGTTGCCTTTTATTAATGAAAGAATTTTTCCTTCAATTAACTTGTCGTTTGTTGTCGCTCGGCTGTTGCTATATTCTTCTTTTATTATTGATCAATTGTTACTTTATCTTTCTAGTTTATGGACAAGATGGAACAAATTGCCAAATCTGAATCTGACCTACTTAAACTCTACAACAATCTATTCAAATTTAATCCCTTGGACTTGATTGATGAAGAATTAACGAACTTTCTCGGCATAAACGCTTCTGCTTTGGCAAGGATGCATACACTTATCTGAAGTTTCTTCTTGATCGGGCTATGGCTAACAATGTTGCATACTTTGAGATGATTGAAGATTTACAGGAAGAGAATAATGAAAGAAAAGCTCTAATGCATGCTGACGAAGAAGACAAGTATAAGGCATTAAGTGAAGGTTGGGTTTTTGAGGAGAAACTAAAAATATATGCCTATGCATACAGGAAAAAGGAGTTCTTATTGAGTCGTGAACTTGATGAATCTAAAAGATCACCAAGCTTTTGGAGGATGAGAAGAATAAACTTTAAAATGAGCTGGAAATTCTGAAAAAGTCTTATAGTAGTGGTGCCGATGAAGGTGCCTCCTTTTTAGAGAATGAGAATGTTAAGCTTGTGGAGAAACTTGAGACTATAAATAAACTTAACCCTGGATAACCCTCCAAATGATCAAGAACGATCTGACCAACTGTTGAGGAGGCTAGGACTAAGAAGACCTTAGTGGACCAAGATGCTCTGTTGAAAGCTAAGAGCCAGTCTGTTGTTAAGTTGTCTTCACAACTGAAAGCTAAAGATAAATCTCTTGCAGACCAATTTTCCCAATTAAAGGCAAAGGATGATGTAATAAAGATACTTCAACATCATATTGAGAGACTAAATTTCCAGTTTCACAAGAAACCTCAAGAAGTATGGATGGAAGGCTATAATGAGGCTCTTGTCCATGTTGATGATCATCTTACCCAAAGTCGTGATGAAGGGTGCATATGGGGATGAACCAATTGTCTAACTTGTTGAAGAATGATCGGGATAGAAAACTGTGGTATTGGAATGAACATGGCCTGCAAGATTTTGACAATCCTCTATTCAAGTTGGATAAATCATGGATCCCTTTTGATGCCATTTCTCAATGTTTAATCACTAAATACTTGGGGGATTATGATCTCCATTATGTTTATGAAAAAGTTCATCCTTCACATTTGATTAACGCCCTAAGTAGTAGTAATTGGTGAATGTTGGAAGACTTTAACTTTATTAATTCTCCCTTTACATTGGATGATCCTCCTGCTAGGATGGAGAGGGTGCAGCCGACCTCCCAAGCTAAAGGGAATCGTCCAGCTGAATGATTATCCTGTATTTTTTTATTCATTTGAATGTAATACAATTTATATGAATGAAATATGTTTGTTTTTATTAACTTATGATTATTTTAATCAATTAATTAACTTGTGATTGTAATGCCATTGGTTCTACTAATACACTTAGATATATTAATCCAAATTTAGTATTAGTTACCAGTGGTAATGCCATTGAATATACTAATGCACTTAGATATATTAATCCAAATTTAGCATTAGTTATGAGTGGTGACCAAGTTTATGAGGAATGTATGTTTATATTCCAGTATCTAGGAATTTTTACATGTCTTCCTGCATTTAACTTAATCGACTAAAACTTGTTTATAACTTTTTTAGTTTTATACGAAGTTTTACATTTCTTGTTCTTGACTTGTTTATACAAAATCATACATAAAGTAATCAACCTCTTGTTCGTGGTTTTGTTTTTACGAAATCATACATGAAGTAATTTATTGTTTCCGACCAATTACCGAGGATTGTAATCCTATTTTGACTTAGTTGGTTACTATTTTTATTCTTTGTCGACCAAGTGCCGAGGATTGTAATCTTGTTTTGACTTGATCGGAGCCGAAAATCAAAAGTTATCTTTATTCTGGGGGCATGTGTATCACCATAATCCAAAAAAAATTGAAAAAATGAAGAGATTGAAATCAACATTTATTGATACTCAAATAAAAGTAAAAGAGATACAATCATGGAAATCCGTTAAATTACTGATAATACTTGTGGAGATGATCGACATTCCAAGGATTTTTGAATTCTTCACCATCCAAAGTCTATATCCGACAGGTCCCTTGTCGGATGACAACTGATATGTGATATGGGTCATGCCAATTGGCATTAACCTTGTTATTCTTCTATATAAATTTCTAACAAAATAATCTCCCTCTTTCAGGTTAGCCGGCTTGACCCTTTTATTGTAAAAACAAGCAATTTTGTGTTGGTAGGCAACATTTCTCAGAGTTGCATCTTCTCGTACCTCCTTTAACATGTCGAGATCTAATTGCCTCATCAAATCACAAACTGGGGAATCAAAATTCAGTACCATCTGGGTTAGTAGGCCGATCTCGGCTGGTACCATGGCTTTAGTCGCAAATGCAAGCATGTATGGTGTTTCTCCAGTTACGGTTCTTGGCGCTATTCTGTAGGCCCAAAGAACATAGAGTAGCTCATTAATCTAGTTTCCTTTGGAAGCATCAAGTCTCTTCTTCATCCCATTCAGCAAAGTTCTATTTGTCACTTCTGTTTGAGCATTATTTTGAGGATGGCCTGGTGCAGAATGTAGTTTCTGGATTTTGGACTGGGCACAGTATGGTTAAAACTCCTCATTATCGAACTGGGTGCTATGAACTCTAATGAAAGAATATGGTAAATAATATCGACATATTATATTCTTCCAGATGAACTGATACATTTTCTCATAAGGCATATCAACCAATGGCTCTGGCTCCGCCCATTTGGTGAAATAATAAACAGTAATGAATAAATATTTAAACCTGCCTTTGGTGGCGACAGTGGGCTGAAAATTTTTATTCCCCATATAGCGAACGACCAAGGTGAAGCTATTGGTGTTAAATTAGTATTAGGTGTTTTATGAATGGCATAGAATTCCTGGCACTTATCACACTTTCTCGCAAAGGCTGTATAATCTGCCCTCATAATCGACCTGTAGTATCCATGAGTGTTGATTCATCAGAGCAATGATCGACCAACAGAATGAGCCCCACACAAACCTTCATGAATTTTTTTGATCAGATATTCCACCTCTATTGGATGAACACAATGCTGCAAGGACATCGTCAAACCCCTTCTATATAAATCTCATCTTTCTAACACATATCTCGCTGCTTTATACAGGAGATTTTTGGCCTCTTTAGGATAATGTGGTAGGGTTCCATCTTCAATATAAACTTTGATGGGATCCGTCCAGGAAGGTTCCAGATCTACAATAATGAAACTAACCATCAGGTCTTTATTAATACTCCGATTAGCTAAGATTTCTATTGGGATTGTCCTTCTGAGCTCAATTCTCGTTGTTAATGCTAACCGAGCAAGTGCGTCAGCTCTAGCATTTGATATTCTTGGTATCCTATTTATTCGGACGATAAGAAACTTGGTTATAACCTCTATGGCCTTAGTAAGGTACTTAATCATCAATTCTCCTTTGACTTCATATAAATTTAGCACTTGGTTAACGACCAACTGTGAATCACTATGCACCACTACTTGCTCGATGCCTAATGAATGATCTAAATTTATTCATTGTTTGATGATTTGAACTGAAACCTAAGAGCATAATCGATATCAATATCATCAGGAGTATTAAGTCTTATACCTAGTTCGCTTCCAGTAGCACATGAAGATCCATTCACGTATAAATTTCATAACCAAACATCATTGTTAAAACTTTTTATTGTTAATGATCCATGCCGAAATATATTCTTACTCTCCTCTGTATATATTTCTAGGCCATTTCGTAAATTATGGATGGCCTAGGTTGATCGATAGTAATTTCATCTTGCTTTTGTGTTGAGCTCTCTTATTTCAAAGTCTGCTTAGTAGGCAAGTTCTATTGGCCAGGAACCTCTGGATAAGTAAATTTAGTAATAAAATCTATCAAAGCTTGGCCTTTTAATGAAGATCTTGATTTATAGACAATATCATACTCTCTGAATTGTACCGCCCAATACATTAATCTTCCTGACTTTCAGGCTTATGGAGTGCTTGTCGAAGAGGAAGATCAGTATGAACATCTATGGTATGTGCTTGTAAATAAGGTTTCATATGTTTAAAATCCTCAATAAGTACTAGGGATAATTTTTCCAAATGTGGGTACCTGATTTCAGCTCCTCTAAACGCTTTGCTGGTATAATAGACTAGTTTTTGGATTCTATTGTCCTATCTGACCAAGGTCGAGCTCACTGCTGACTCAGAGAAAGCTAAATATAAGTACAAGTTCTCTCCCAAGACCGGTTGGGAGAGCAATAATGGTGATCACAGGTACTTCTTTAAATCTCGAAACATTTCTTCACATTCTGCATTCCACTTAAAAGTTTTTTGCAACACCTTGTAAAAAGGTAAGCACCTGTTTGTTGCTCAGGAAACAAATCTATTTAAAGTTGCCACTCTTTTAATGACCCTTTGTACATATGTCTTGTAAGTTGGTGAGTGTCTTTCGATTAAATCTTTTATCATTGCTAGATTAGCCTCAATTCCCATTTGATTAACTATGAAGCTAAGGAACATCCCTTCTTGTACTCCAAACACACACTCGGTCTGATTCAGCTTCATCTAATGCTTTTACAACTGATCAAAAGTTTGACTTAGGTCTTTGATATAATCTGAGGCTTTTTTACTATTTGTCAACATATTATCCATATAAACCTCCATACTCTTTCCTATCTGTTCTTCGAAGAGCTTCTTCACTTTTGATACGTTGCACATGCATTTTTAAGCCTCAGGGGCATTACATTATATCATTAAGTTCCTCAGTTAGTGATGAAGGTTGTACTTTCCCTCTCTTCAAGTTTCATCTTTATCTAATTATACCCAAAATAGGTATCCATGAAGCTTAAAAGCTCATGTCCCTACGTAGCCTCAACTAATTGATCAATTCTAGGCAAAGGAAAATGGTCTTTTGGGCAGGCTTTATTTAAATTAGTAAAATCTACATACATCCTCCATTTATCATACTTCTTCTTGACCATTACAACATTGGCCAACCAGGTTGGATACTTCACATCTTTAATTAATTGGGATTTTTCAAGTTTCTTGACCTCTTCTTGAATAACTTAATTCTTCTCAGGACTAAAACCCTACATGTTTGATTGAACATCTTGGCATCCTTACTGATGTTGAGATCATGACAAAGGAAAATAGGATCTATCCCAGGTATATTCTAATGGATTTGAGAAAATACATGTCTCCGCTGCTTCAAGAACATAATCAATTCCTGTTTAAGGATTGGCTCCAGTGTTAAATCGATCTACATAGTTCTCTCTGGCTTATCATCATCTAGGATAATGCTTTCAGTGGCTTCCCCAATATGTTTATTAAATAACTTTGTTTTATCTCATAGATATAAGGTTTCAACTTTAGATTCACCATTGGGCTCAGTAATATCCACCTAGTAAATTGTAGTCTCCTTCTTCAATTCAATCAAGTCTTCTTGCTCGGATGAGGAGTAGTTACACTCTCTGTCCACCTTTTGGTCGCCTTTCATAACACCTACCCTAAAATGAGTTGGAAACTTCAAGCATTGACGGACTATTGATGGTACGACTTCAAACTTCTTTAACCTACTCTATCGAGGATCACATTATAAGCAGATTAAATGCTCTTATCCATCACGAAAAAGCATATTTTCTCTATCCAACTTGTTGGCCAGGATCAGAACAACACTTCTGGCTTTATCATCCCAAGAGGGTAAACTTTTTCACCAGAAATACCTATTAATGGCCTGTGATAGGGTTCTAGCAGGCTGAGCTTCAAACTCTAAAAGCAAGGATAAAACTTAATATATGTCGCGCTCCCATTATCTACTAAAATTCTGGCAATGACTGGATCTTGAATTTGACAACTAATGGGTCATTATGGGGATACAGTACCCTAAAGAGATCATTCTTTGAAAAGACAATCACCAGTTTGTCTTTGTTGACCTTCCTCGACCGATCATCTTCATTCAGACTAATTATCTGGATATAGGAGTAAGCTTGGGATTCATTCAAGTAAGCTTTCCTTTCGACAGAGTGATCACCTCCTCCTATATCTCCACCATAATCATATGACAATCAAATGAACTAAAACTAATCATAGCTACCTCACGTTCTGGTTACTTGGACTTTTTCGGAGGGTCGATCATCTTCATGATTTCTCTTCTTATCATCTCTGGACTTGCATAGAGAATTCGACCTTTTTCTAGGTTCTCTACTACCATGTCGATCAATAAATTTATTGAGTTTTCCTTGATGGATGAGGGATTATATATCATTTTGCAAAGCGATGGAGTTATCAGTTGTGTGACCATGATCCTTATGGAGTTCATAATATTTGGATTTATCCCTCTTGTTAGGATGTGCCCTTAACTTCTCAGGCCATCGTAAATCCTTGTTGTGCTTTATTTCCTCTAGGATATGGTGAATTGTAACACACAATGGGGTATATGTTCCATATTTTTTAAGCTTGCTCTCTTTCTTCGGTTTTTACTCCTTCTTCGTATCAGGCTTCGTGGCTGGACTTTGTTTTACAACAATCGCTTTCTCAACATTCATTATTTTTGCTACTTTTTCCATGAGTTCAGTCATAGTTTTGGGAGGATCTTTAACCAGAGTATAATATAGTTTCTCGGGAAGCAAGCGACTAATAAGAGTAGTGACGATTTTTCTTCCTCATAATTAATCACTTCCATTATTTCATTGTTAGAACGCGTAAAGTACTCCTTGGTACTTTCCCTCACTTGATGGATTACACTTAAAATATGACTACGCTTTTCACTAGATTTTCTCCAAAATAGAAGTTGATAATGAATAGCTCGGCAAGCTGATTGAAGTTGGCAATTTGTCCTTGGGACATGTTATAATACCATATTTGGGTTGAACTCATAATGGCACTTGAAAATGCTCTGCACCTCATTTCGTCAAGAATTGAATAAATATTAATCGCATCTTGATATTGATCGATATGGAGAACTATATCAGTTTTACCGTCATATTTGGGAGTAACCACATGAGCTTTAAATTTAGATAGAGTAGGAAATCCACAATTTCCAGAACAAATGGGGATCCTTTAATAAAACTTCGCTGCAAAGTATTCTTTGCTTTCGCCATTTCACCCAAACGATGTTCCAACCTCTGGATTGATCTTTTCCACGAAGGATTGTCTGTCTTAGATCTATGCAAAGAATCTTGGCTATTTTAACCATGTGTCTGTGCTGAACTCTCGTCCTGAGAGGTTTGCTCGACGATTAAAGATCATCAGATACTTGATCTTGATCTGACTGAGGCTTCACGTTGGTTGGCTGGATGTTGAGTGTAAATGGATAACTCTTTTGGATGGTTTCTATTTACTTGGGGTCCCAAACAGTCTAAGATAGAATCTCTGCTTAGCCTTTCTAAAACACTTGGCCCATCAGGAGAAAGAGAATGGATATTATAGTGTTTCGTGGACCTGAGTGATGAACTTTCTTCTGGACGATAAAATGTATCTCGTGAAGATCTGTAATAACAATGTCTGGGGGATCATAGAGGTGGAGGAGAAATTTCTCTTTTGGATGAGGGAGCCATTAGTAGATAATTATTCTAATTGCCTCACCGTTTTATGCATGGCTTATTATCCTTTAGCAATACTAGACATGATTCTAGCTAAGTCTATCATTATAGGTTGAGTAGATAGAACAGGTGGACTGCCTTTATTTTTTAGACTGGACTCAGGATCATTCATCTTGTCTTGAAAAAAGGTGTATAAGAGTGATAACGTCACTTAGAAACACGTTCTCACGGATGATGCTAATCCATTGATGTAAAAACTAGACTTGATCTAATTTTATAATCACAAAATAAAATATGTAATGGTAAATGAAGAGAGAGAGTTTTTAAAGTGATTAAGTAATGTAAGAAAGTTTACGTTCACTGTTGTTTTATTGATTTCAGAGGTTGCAGAAATCTATGTACTCTTATAGATAAGAATATCCCAGAATCCGTTCAATCGTGCCCTTGATGAAACGGATACAATGTATTTATAGTGGCCCGAAGTTCAAGGGTCAGAATGTCAAGGGATGGAATACTTTTATATAATTAAGCATTTACATCCTTACATAATGAATGTGACGATTGGTTGTATAAACCATGTGTAGTATGACCCTTGGTATAATGATGCTTCATTGGTCTAGTTGGTCGGCCTTCTTTGTGGTGGTCAGCATTCCTTATGTTGGTCGATATTCTTCATATTGGTCGATAAATTTATTATCTCCTTACTAGGATTTTGGACATATAGGAGGACACGTGTTCACTTGTCATTGGTCCATGTAGGTGAATAATTTTTGTCATCAACAGTTTCGTCCTGATTTTAGTGGGTAGTGTTGTAAGTTTATTTTTGGGGTGACTTTGGTGGGTGGTTTTGGGCTTTAAGAAGATTTGGTACTTGATTACCCTAGTGGAGCATAATGGGGTGTTTATATTCCTACCACTACCCAAGCCCATTGACGACAAAAAGGATAAGTCCAAGTACTGTTGATTCCACAGAGACCATGGTCACAACACCAGTGGTTGCTTCAGTCTTAAGGAATACATTGAATGAGTGATCAAAAGGGATTACCTCAAAAAAAAATTTGTTCAAATATGACGGTAGAGGCTAACACAACAGCAACAACAACAAAAATAAGGATGATGTCCCTTTGATATATGTCACCTATATATTCAAAGGCTTGTTCGGGGACAGACTCGCTATCACAGCTAGAAAATCCCACCTCAAGATTATCCAGTAGTAAGTAATACATGTCATTCATGTTTATCACCCCAGTTAATCTCCAAAAGAAGTCACAATGATTTTCTTCCCAAAGGCAGAACTCATAAGGGTTCATTTGCCTCGTGATGACCCCTTCATTATCATAATCATCATGGGAAATACCAACATGAAAAGGGTTCTAAATTATACAAGGATCTCTGCAAATATCCTATTCTTAGATGCCTTTCAGGATATGGGCCTTAGCGCAAAGCACATACAACCTTCCACAACACTTCTCATTAGATTCAACGGGATACGAACCTATATCGTGGGGTATGTCACCCTCCCCCTTGGTTCCAACGATTGATATAAAACTATTTGGAACAAGTTCATAATAGTGGACCAACCCCCATATTACAATGTAATCATGGGCAAACCATCACTTAATGACTTAAGACGTTGTTATCTCAACACAAATGCTAATGATAAGGTTCCCAACCCAAAGGTTTTGGGTGAGGTCTTTTGAGATCAGAAGAAGTCCCGATAGTGCTAAATTACCTCCTTAAAAGAGAAGAAGTTATCGCTTGATGCTTCCCAGGGCCTAACAGAGGTCCCAATAAAGATTCAAAGGATCTTTGAGGTCTTGATAGAAATATTAACTCCACCTCCACCTATGTTTGAGCTCCCTCAATAAAGCCTGGGTATAAAATTAACGAGTCTGGATACCTTTGTTCCACAAAAATGAGGGCAATCACCTTTGGGAGTCCAAATGAAGAAATAAATCAAGATAGCAGACATAGGCCATCCCACAAAGTAATTATAAACAATTTAGTCTACTTCGAAAATGAAATGAAGAAGAATATGTTTTATTACCTGTGATGTATTCAATATAATCATTTTTTGAAGAGTTGCAAGGAGTGCAACCTTGGCTTTAAAATCTAAGGTCTTAGGATCCACCATATGATTTGAAAGGACTTTAGCCTTAGCTCGAAACTTAAATCAATGCCAAAAGACCCAAAATAAATAGTTGTAAGGACCCCAACATTGCCTTTAGGTTTAAGCTAAAGTATCAGGATTCAAACTTCAAGTTACAAGGATTTTAGCCTTAGCTTAAGACTAACACTCAATGGTCTCAAGACGAGTGTCTTTTGTTTCAAATGGGAGGAGTGCGTTTAAACAAACCCGTTCATTTTATTGTGTATACTTCATGTATACGAGTTTCCTCCCCCTTATAAAGATTCATTTTATTGAATCATTTTCTTGTAAAAAAAAATAATGATTCATCATCTTTATCTTAATTTTTTGGAGAGTGTGTTAACTATAATATATACTTTTTTGTTTTATCAAATGTAAAATATGAAATAAATCATATTTATGAAATAAAAATTAATACCACTAGAAAACTTACAAACGAAGAAGATGACCGAGTCAAGTGTTTGACACTCTCTACTTAATACAAAATGCGCGCCCGCTACGGTGCTTACAGTAATGAACAATGAGCGTTTGCCTCCCAGGATAAAACGGTCTCAATACGCTCAAGAAGTACTTCAGTGTGCGTGTCCCATGAACTAATTATGTTTCATACTCTATCCAACTCGATCGGGAATGGAAAGTATTGAAAATATATTTTCTCTCCTTTTACTCCCTTTAAAAAATGAAGACAAGTCTTGTATTTATAGAAAACAATGTGTTTTTTCATGAAAAGACATGTCTTTAAGAAATAGCCACTTTAGGGACATTTTTCATGAACTGTCACAACTTATGGTGAACAGTCATGACCTCTAGGGACGGTTATGAAAAACAGTCACTATATAGCGAACAGTCACAACCTTTAGAGACAGTTACGAAAATCCGTCCCAGAAAATAAATAAAATTTCCGAATAAACTTCATACATAAAAGGGGCACTTTGATACCAAATTTCTTATTCATCATTTATCCGTTTTAAACAAATAAATATATCGCGTGACTCGTCATGCTATAAGGAACACGCACGTACTTGGTCCTACTTTGACCAATATATTAATTTGGTCATAAAATAATTTGTGTAAAACACAATATTTTCCAACAATCCCCCACACGAATGAAATTTGGGTGAAGAATCAAATGAACATGAAGACAAATTAGACAGAGTATCAGTGGAAAAGAGCTGCACCGATAAAGATAGCTTTTGGCCTTGAATCTTTCCTAGTGAGAGACTATCGGGTTTACTGGCCAATCAATGAACGCGATGTCTTGAATTGATCAACCTTGTTGTGTAAACCGAGACAATAGAATTCACATAGTCCTTCTCCAAACATTCTTGGCTCTCACTGTTGTGTCCGTTTTGGCCTTGGACACCTCCTGGTATCATGAGTGTGTTAGAGAATTTAACAATGTAGCCATTGGTTATTCTCATAGAAGTGGCCCCTTCTCACTCACATAGGTGATTTCTATAAAGAGTATCCTTCTAATACCCCACTTGACCCATATGTTCAAGATATAGAAATCATTAAAATTAAATTTATCCTGTTACACTCGACAGATAGTGCACTGACTCATCCTAGGAATGGGAGGAAGAATTTATTTTATTCTGAGTGCTAACTGAATCGCACATAATTAGGTTGTCCCGTTGAACCTAATTCTTGGGATCTCCAGTCATTTAGGTTAGGTTTCCATTATGGAAATTCTTTTAGGTTTTAACTGGTTGTAAGCCCATTCCCCTTGATGAACTTCTCTTACTCTCTCGTTAGCGGATCCACAATGATTTTATTAGGACTAATGTTATCACTAACAAAGAAAGATTTCTTTATGGTCTTATGTCATGACTAATAAGTCGTGACTTGCCAAATTACTTTATGCCTTTTCAAGCAATGATTTCCAATTGCAAGAACATTCATTAGAATTGTTATCTCAAATCATCCTCTTTAAAATTGTCAAGGTACCTTGATTTCTATGAAATAATATTCATATTCCATCATAAGAGGATTTCCAAATATTAACACCTCTAATCGTGCTGATATATCACTCGGAATACGAGTCTCGAAAGTCATATATTGTTTAAAAATATATTCATAATTTCCTAATGTTTATGTCATTTGTCACTTATATCTTAGTATTGATACTGAACGACTCATTTGTACTTTAGACTCTTTGATCCATTATCTTTATTCTAAATATCTGTGTACACGCTTAATCATTTCCAACCTTGGAATATAATCAAAGTACTTAAGTATTAATTATCATTCAATCAATGAAGTTTCTCATAGACAAATGCACATTGGAAATACTATAGTACATTAAATGCACTTAAATAATCAAATACTACACTTTCAGTAGTGTTTATCCTATTTTTAATAGGAATCATCTTTGTTTCTATTTTTGGACAGAAATTATTGCCTTAGATAAATACCCCCACATTTATCATAATTCATACAAAGGTTCTCAACCTTTCCCATAAAATTTTATCGTGGGTTAATGTGTTGAGAATATAACTCATAGAAAACACAATACTTCCCCCACAATTTCAAACATAAATTCGAAATTATACAAAATTGATACATTTATTCTCAACCTCCAAACGCTTTATTTTTCTTTAAAATGAAATGATATTAATGTTTATTTGGACCAACACATATGTCCTTTAGAAGGTATACATTCATTTCATTCTAAATAAAATTTAGTTGAGATAAGTTTTTCTACTTTAGTAATTTCGACATTTAATGGTATATTCCTTATTGTTCCATAGGCCTACAAATGCACTTGTGACAATTCTTAGTATTAAACTAAAGTTGTGTTACACATAATTTATATGCCTAAAAACCATTTGAACATACTTTATGATTATGGACTTTACAAATATCATAATATAAAATAAGCAATTGGGTTACTTGCCCTTCTTTGAGTTTACTAGTTGTGGAGTCTTGAGATTACGCTTAAGTCTCTAATGAGACCATAATTTGATTCTACCTTCTTTAAAGCAGTTGTGAAACCGCTCGGTTCTGAATCCCTTAATCATTTATATTAATTTATGATTTAATTCTATACCATCTTTAAAGAAGTCTTTAAACCACCCGATTCTGAATTTTAAATTATAAATCTAATAAATAGATCTGTAATCATGCCAGACTAAATTTTTCTCCATTGAAGAACACGTTCGACAAACGCATTAATTGGAAGTATAAGATTCTTTTAAAATGAATTTATATATTACGGTAAGGAATGTATCACTTTATATCAACTAAAGACTCTCATATCTTTTGCAATATTCACTGGACTTGCATTATTCAATATATTGTCCAACTAATTGAGAATGTAGGACCTACCCATTCACGGTGTTTCCACTCTTTTGAGCACCACGAAAACAATACAAATTGTATTTATTTTTCATCAACGTTAACATCAATTGAATGTTACATAAAAATATAATTCTTCATGAAACATCTTGTTTAACATAGCATGTTCCAATGATATTTTGATGAAAGTGTCTCACAAAATTGAGAGTGAAAGGGTCACCCCTAAAAATTAAAAGTCGCATTATAAATATGTTATTTAAATATATGGTTAATGATATACAATCATGCCACAAATATCCAATAGACTTCTACACGTGAGAATAGTATGTCATTACACACCTCAATTTTCATTCCAAGACATTAGGTCATCGGATGCGACAACATGTCATCAACTATAAAAATTATGCAAACATAATAAATTCCTAACCTATAGGACTTTTTAATTTATTATCCGGGAATTAATATTCTCAAATTTTCAACATGTTGGTTCACATCGTTTTAAACAATAGTGAATATTCATATCTCTAAGAGTCGATATAATGCATGCATTGCAATGTTTAACATACATACCAACAATAATGGACAATGCATTATATTTTCTTTTTCTCTTTTTCATGACATGGGAGATTAAACCAATTTAAATGTAATATCAAGATTACATGAATTATCACAATAATTAAATATTGAAATTCTACATGGAATGCAACTCAAATCATGTTTCTAAATATATCACATTTTCGTTCATGTAATCTAATTTAATTTAGTGCACAATACATCGATGAATAACTAATTGTGTCACCATATTTCACTAAATGTGCTTTAATGGAATAACGCAAAAAATTATGTAATGCACTAAAATAATACTATCACACATACATGTAACCACACAAGCAACCTCAATATCATCACATATTTCATTGCCACATTAAAAACAAATTGCAATCAAGAACTTCACCAAAGATATGACTGAAATTTAACATCTTATGTACACGCATAAGCACACATTTAAGTATCATGTGGATGCACATCACTTTCATGTCACTAGATGTGTGACCACGTCATTGGATACCATCGCATCTCCACGATATAAGAATGTGAACAAAAAATATTATTCACTGTCAATATATACAGTACTTTAGTATACATTGAATCAAACATATTTGTGTCGTCCCTTTTGATCATTTGGACAAAATATAATTTTAATTTCATGAAGAAATTTATTCAAAGTCACTTATTTTGGATGCGCCTTTTCAGTTTTTGGACATTCAAAAGAATGTCAGTACAGAATAGCCATGCACTTTGTCATAATTGCAACAGACACTTGATCCAATATTTAAATTATTGGCATTAAAATTATATTATAACATATGCATGTGACAACTCAAGTGACCATTATGTCATTATATAATATTTTCATATTACCGCTCTTATAGTGCTACATAAAAGACATGTGAGACACTTAAAGTGTCACGTAAACGACAAATGAACACACACATTATAAAAAATGTGACTGAAATTTAATATGTTCAATATATACAAAACAACACATGCATCTAGTTTCGATAATTTAGTGGCAATTAAAGCACATTCTTTTGAAAATTATAATTTTCAATTATAATTTCAATATGTCTTTCTAAATATTTTCAATCATTTTAATTTAAAAAAAATCAAACGAATTTTCCCAAGGAACCCATCATACAAATCATGTGATTACACATATATACATGTATATAAACTATATCTACAGATATATGTCCCGAAAAATGTGACACATTATGCTACAAAAAGTCGTCTCATGAATCGTCATTAGCACACAAATGCCGTTTTAAATATTTCAGCGAGTGGAGATATGAAATATGGTTTCAAATTATTACTATTTTAAGCAGTACTCGGTTATCATAATGTTTACCAAAATAATTCCACTGTGACCCAAACTGAAATAACTACTCTTAACATAATATATAAATATATACTATTATATAGTAACAATGCATTCATTTACTTTTTCACGATCTCATTATAACTTTTTCTCAGAGATTCATATTAGATATCACAATGCATTACTTGTATGAATAGGCTTTTTAACCTTTTTATGACTATGAGTATGGATTGGAATGACATAAAAGGCTAACATAGTTTATATATAAAGACACAAAAAATGCATTTTTTTTCCAACCCACACTTTTTACACATGCATATCAAAACAGAAATTAGATCCGACAACCATCCGATCAAACCAGTATAGGTTTATTTTAATTATTGTGCATTTTAGACACAATAACATGAACTAGAAAACTATTCACGTTTGAAAACAAATACCTATTTAACACAAAAGCAATCCAAGTAATAAAAATAGGTAAAAGTAAAAGTAAAATAGGTAAAAGTAATAAGGTAAAGTAATAAGGTAAAAGTAAAAATAATAAAAATGGTCTCAGAGCTGCTTTAATCATATATCTTTATATAATAAGACGTATTATTTAACGAAAAGAGTGGAATTACAAATCATAAGTTTAGAACTAATAAAAGTATAAACATTATATGTTTATTGAAAACAAAATTTGGTTTAAAGCTAGATTACGTGCAGAATACATAAATTTAGATTTCTATACTAAAAAGGCTATAAAATATAAAAATCATAAAGAACTTTTAAAATATTATACTGATATAATCTCAGATATAAAAGAACGAATCCATCAATATAAGCTAGAAATATAAATTTTAGGAGAAAATGGACGTTTTTAATAGTATATGATAAGCGAAAAGGAATTTTTAAAAAGGAGACTATTAGCAGAATATAAAATTTTAGACGAAGCTATAAGTAAAAAAGAAGCAAATATAAAAAATAAAAATCATATACAAGCCACTATTAATACTTGGATAATTAGAATAGCTAACGAAAAAATTCAACAGTATAAGTTAGAATTAGAAATCCTAAGCGAAAAGGGAAGATTTTAATGATAACTGAAAAACAACTAACTAGAAACTCTATTGAATTTCGAAGACAAATCGTAAAAACACAATATAACCTCTTAAGATTAGCATTAAAATTTGAAGATTATAATTTACTACATAGTACTAGTTATTTAATCGAAAAACAAGAAGAAATAATATTATATTTAGAAATTAAACTAGGAATATTAAGTGAAAAAGGACGTTTTTAATAATTTATGAGAACAGAGAAACAAAGAATTAAAAACTCAATAACACTAAAAAGAAAAGTAATAAAAATTGCAGGAAATCGTAAAGACACACAAATAAGAGAAGATACTAAATACTTAATAAATAAACAAGAAAAAGCATTAATAGCTTTAGAAACTCAGTTAGGAATATTAGCAGAAAAAGGAAGACTAGGATAAATATATGAATATTAATATATTAGAAAGAATTAAAAAACTAATCAAGACTATATAAAAGAATTATTGGACGTCATAAATACTACGGCTCATCTCATAAAAATAGAATTAGATATATTAATTAAAGTTATAAACAAAAGAGAAGAAAAACCAGAAACCCCAGAAATAAACGACTTAATAGAAAATTTTAAAAATATTAAAACAAATCCTAAACCAAATAAAACAAGATTAAATTTATTTTATTCAAAAGATGACATCCACATCCACAAACAGAAATAAAGAAATATATAGGATAGAAAACTTATATAATAACGAAGAAGACACTAAAAAATATATAGAAAAAGGTATCCAAAAAACTAAAGGACAACAATTATATAAAAAGAATATGTTAGAATTTACTAATAAAATCTATAATCACACAAGCCAAAGAAAAATAACAACCGTCAATAGTGAGGTAATATTAGACTTAATTACAGACGAATCAGCAAGAGAATTAGCTAAAATAAATTTAGAATTTATGCATTTAGGCGTAATAGTCATAGGACTAGTAGGATTAACTCGATTAGAAGCAGGAACTAAAGTATTAGTATATATATATGATGATAGATTGAATAATCATAAACAAGCACAAATCGCTAGCGCAGAAGTAGATTTAGCAAAAAATGCAGCAATGATAGGATGTATACCTAATTTTTCTATGGATATAAATGAATTTAGCAAACATATAAAAATTTCCATAAGAACAAGAGGATATAGCATGACAGGACAATGTAATAACCTTTTAATAAATACATTATTTATGGAAAAAATATTTAATCACTATAAAATAAACTTTAAAGCCGAATTTGATTGTATAGTAAAATCATTTAATAGTAAATATGTAGAAATGATAGAAGCGCAAAAAATAGATAGTAGCATCTATGAAGAAATAGAATGGAAACTACCAAACTTAACTATAACTAATTTAAAAAACCCAGAAAAAAATAAAATATATGAAAATCAAGTAGGACAAAGTAGTATTAAATTTAGTCGATATAAACACATAGAAGACGAAAGTGAAAAATTATTAAACGAAATTAATGTATTAATTGTAGAAGAAAAAATAGAAGAATTATTTGAACTACTAGAGGATAAAATATACGATATAATAATAGCAGACTGCGATAACTTAACAGCCGAACAATTAATAGAAAAATACGGCAATGAAAATAATAAAGAAACAATAATCTCAATATACTGTGCCGAAGGAACTAATGAAGACAATAAACGTAAAATAATAAACATAGGATTAGACAAATTTATAAAAGAAGAAGAAATCATAAAAGTATTAGAAGAAATAAACCCAGCCGAAGATATGGAAACTAAATCTTCAACTACACAAGATAGAACACACGCTGACTATTCAACACACCAACACTTAGGATCCACAAGAGAAAGATATGATGAAAATACCAACCCTACACCAGGAAATAAAAGTAGAAATAGATACGTATTTGATACTAGTTCTAATATAACA
Organism: Sambucus nigra; assembly: GCA_949130495.1. Lineage (NCBI taxonomy): Eukaryota > Viridiplantae > Streptophyta > Magnoliopsida > Dipsacales > Adoxaceae > Sambucus > Sambucus nigra. The sequence goes on along the minus strand of OX422215.1, from coordinate 634,021,202 downwards.
CAATATGGTAGTATATTAAACTTAGATAAAGTAAATCCTTTAGATTGGGAGACAGCAATAGAATATTGGGAAAAAGGATGCTTTAGAGCATGTACATTAATAGAATTTACAAATAAAAGTGAAAGTGAAGTTTATTTTGAAAACACACTACAAGGAAGCGTATCAAATTGGTATTTAACATACAAACTCCAAGATGATTATTTAACCTTTAAAGAAAACTTCAATGAAGAAAGATTTACAAATTTAATAAAAAACTCTTTTTTAGGATCAAATAGACTTTTACAAATAACCGAGAAACAAACAGAGGCACTTAGAAATTTAGAACAATTACAAATATGTAGGCTAGAATATATAGGAGATTACACTAGAAAATATGTAGAATATTGGACACAAACAGGTAGAACTGCAGATCTTAATTTATTAGATAGATATATACAAAAAATACGAGGAAAAATAGGTGAAAAAATATGGAAAAACTGGCAAAAACAAGAAGATGCGAAAACAAACACGTCTATGGGAGCTAGGGTTAATATAGTATATAATATACTAAAATCAGAATGTAGAAAATTAAAAGAAGGTAAAGAGATTAAAAAACAATATTATCATACTTGTCAACAGTTAGACTTACCACCTCAATATGGTTGTGATAACAAAAGAATAATAACCAATAAATATAAACATAATAATAAATATAAAATCAGAAAGAAATATAAAAAATATAAAAGTTATAAAATTAGACCTAGTAGGACATATAAAAAACATTATAAATATAATAATTATAAGAGAAAACGACCATGGTATAAAAAACGCAAAATAAATAAAGACAATAATAATAAAGAAGCTAAAGATAATAAAAATATAAAGAAAGTAACAAACTGTAAATGCTTTATATGCGGAGACCCTAATCACATTAGACCTAACTGTCCATATAGAAGTAAGACTAATAATATATCTAAAATACAAGAAAAAATAAATATACTAGATGATATTGAAGATGATCTAGGAGATACAATAGAATTAGAAAGTATATACGACGAATACGAAGAAATAGATAATGTTAGTATATATAGTATAGAATCAGTAGAATCTATAGAATCTGAAGATAATGATATAGAAATTTTAGAACAAAGTCTAGAAGATTTAAATTTTTGTTATAATATAGAAGAATGCGAATATCAATATAAAAGACATATGTTCTCATTAAATTGTGCAAAATGTTGAAAAGAATATGAAGAAATATATTTATGTAAAATATGTAAACAAAATCTATGTGTAAAATGTTATAAAGAAAAAATAACTAATAAACCTAATGAACAAATAAATAATACTAATAAAACAACATTAATAACATTCCCTACAAAGATAAAATTCGCAAATAAAATAATAGAAACCACAACAATGTTAGATACAGGTGAAACAAAAAGTTTAATTCATGTAGACTTAGTAGAAAAAGAAGACGCTAAAGATTTAAATTACCCCGTATATATACATCAATTTAATAAAGATGCTATACCTATAACCCAATGTATACAAAATATACCTATATATATAAATGAAGAACAATTTATTTTACCACAAACATACATAACAAATATAAAAAGCCATCACCCTTTTATATTAGGATTAAATTTTATTCAATCACTAACAGGAGGATTTATGTACACACCATCAGGTATACAACTTTTTAAAAAAGGAACACATATTATACCTAATAATCAATCTAATATACTCAAACAAGAAAATAAATTAATACTTAATAATAATATAATATTAGAACCAAATGAAGACATAAAAACGAATAATAATGAATTAGATATAGAAGAAGAATATTTGAAAGATTATTTACAACATCTAGAAGAAAGTGAAAATCAAAAAATTGAATATAATCAAATAAATAATATTATGTTTAAAAACACAAAATTAGAATTAGAAGACTTAATTAGGTTAGCAGAATAAACAGAAATAATAGGAGAAAATCCTCAAAAACATTGGAATAAAAATAAAATAGAAGCTAAATTAAATATCATAAACCCTGATATAACAATTAAAACAAAAGACATAACATGCGAAATAATAGACCAAGAAGAATTTAAAATACAAATAACAGAATTATTAAATCTAGGAGTAATACAAAAAAGCATAAGTAGACATAGAAGTCCGGCCTTTATGGTTAGAAATCATGCCGAAATAAAACGAGATAAAGCTAGAATGGTAATTAATTACAAAAGATTAAATGATAATACATATGATGATAGTTATAAAATACCTAATAAAGATGAATTAATAAATAAAATCCAAAATAAAAAATACTTTTCTAAATTTGATTGTAAATCTAGATTTTGGCAAATAAAAATGCAAAAAGAATCAATAGAATGGACTGCCTTTACTTGTCCAGAAGGACACTTTGAATGGTTAGTTATGCCCTTTGGATTAAAAAACGCACCACAAATATTTCAAAATAAGATGGATACAATCTTTAAAAAACATTCAGAATTTTGTATAATATATATAGAAGATATTCTTGTATTCAGTAATACTAAACAAGAACATAGAACTCACTTGCAATTAGTTTTTAAAGAATTTACAAATCAAGGCTTAATAATTAGTAGTAAAAAGATGCAATTAGAAAAACAAGAAATATAATTTTTAGGACTTTTTATAAAAGGTGGAAAAATAGAATTACAAGAACATATAGTTAAAAAAGTGTTAGACTTTCCCGATAAATTAGAAGAAACTAAAAAACTACAAGCTTTCTTAGGATTATTAAATTATTGTAGATCTTTTATTCTAAATTTATCAAAATTAGTAGGACCTTTATATAGTAAACTAGGAAAAAATGGACAAAAGTATTTTAATAATGAAGACATAAAATTAGTCCAAAAAATAAAACAAATAGTTAGTAAATTAGAACCTTTATCACTACCAATAGAAAATAGCTATAAAATAATACAAACAGATGCATCAGCAGTAGGATGGGCAGGAATACTATTACAAAAACCAAATAAAAATAGCAATAAAAATGAAGAAGAAATATGTAAATACTGTTCCGGTAATTTTAATGAGACACAAAGTAGATTACCATCCACAGACTTAGAAATACTAGCAGTTATAAATACAATAGAACGATTTCAATTATTTTTAGGAAAAGAATTCTTAATAAGAATCGGTTGTGATAATATAGTAAAACATTTTAATAAAACAAATCAAAGTAAATCAGCAACAAAAAGATGGTTAAATTTCATAGATCATATTACAGGAAAAGGATTCACACCACAATTCGAACATATTAAAGGTAAAGAAAATCAATTAGCTGATATCTTATCTAGACTAATTACTAACACTTCTTAATTTTGCAGATGTCCCAGTATCAAGGATCTTCATCAAGAAAAAAAGAATATGCTAATCAATTTTTACCTTACCCTAACCAATTATTTACTGTTCTTAATGAGAAGCAAAAGTTCAGGTCAAAGGTACCCGTCACAGAGGAGCAACAAAAAATGATTGACAATCTATTGTTCAATAGAGAATATAACAGAGGATCTTTCATACATACCATGAACTATTTAAATATATATTTTCATAATATTTCTCACCATGTTAAATCATTAGAAGCACAAGTTAATTACTATAAATCTCGTTCTAATCCACAATTAATAAAAGATCAAGAAACTATCATAAAACATTATAAGACTTTAAATTTAAAAAATCAAGCTAATGAAAAGAAAATAGAAAAAATGAATCTTTACAATGATAGTAATTTATTAGCTTCTTTTGACCCCTATTTTATATTTATATTAAGAACTAAAGTAGAAACTCTTTTACCAAGAGATTTAGTAGAAAAAATATTTTTGTTTTCTAAAGAAAAAGATATTAAAAATTGGGTAGCAATACAAAACCGTTTTCGTTTTGGTCTTGAACCACTAGGATGTACTTATAAATATGAACATATACGCAATAATTTTCAAAATAAATATGATACTATAATCCTATTAGATATAGAATATAAACTTTTTGAAAACTTCGTAATTACTAGACAAAATACTATATTTCCTAATAATCCACCAATAGAAATAGAAATAACAATAAGCTTACTATTAGAATACGGTATGGTAGCTAGCATTTTAATACCTCCACCTTGGGAACAAATAATACATAGTAATTTTCCAAACAGTTTAATAGATGCAATAAGCGAAAAACATTTAGGAAAAATTGTTTCATCTAATCTTTTATTAATAATAGAAAGTATACCACCCGAATGGATAGGACTAGGTCAAATTATCCATAGCAGGCACGATATATTTATGAAACATAGGCAAGATAAAATATCTAATTATTTTATTCAACTTAGAGATGACGATTCCTTAATTCAAGACAAAGAAGCAACAAAAGAATTACTTAAATTATACAAAGTATATATAATTATGAACGAAGTCCCTTCAGACCCTTGGCACATGGTAAAAGAAAATTTTAACATGAGAATTTTTGTGCCAAAAAACCCTTTTAGTCTAAATATAAAATATTTTAATAAATTTCTACTTTCTCATGAGATAGAAGAAGCAATAGAAAATGAAAAAACTACTAATTATCAATATTCAACATATAGACATTGTGACTCAGAAGATGATTCAATTGAATCTATGGATTCAGTAACAAGGCACAATATTGAAAATATGATGGAGCCATAAAAATTAATTAAAAGATGCAATAGAATTAACAGAAGCAAAAAGACAATATTCCCAATGGACAAAATCAGAGACACAATGACGTCAGCAAACACTGTGCGACCTTTACTGTGCAAACACCGTGCGACCCTTTCTGTGCAAACACTGTGCGACCCTTACTGTTCAAACACGCGGCCGAAATTCACTGAGCACTTTTGACAAATTGAAATCACTGTGCAAGATTCGATCCAATACCGCCCACGTTTTCTTACTATTCCAGAAACAATTAGAATTTTATTTGGCGTCCGAATCACTTTTCTCTCCTATAAAAGGAGACGTTCCCCTTCATTCTAAATCATCCAAAGAATTTACACTCTCTCCAGCAATAAAAATCTCTCTAAGTTTTCAATTCAACTTTTCAATCAAGATTTCCGACAACAATAGTTTGTAACTTCTCTTGTAATAGTAAGTTTTCTTTTATTTACTCTGTAAATTATGGCATGTATCTTTGTTTATTACTTGTAAATTAAGTTTGTAATCGCATGTTCAATTTTCAGTAATAAAATTTCAAGTTTTTATTAAGAACTTTCGGGAAAACCACTCTGAGTGCTTAGATAATATTCTTATTATGTTTTGATATATCATTAAAGGATCCTTGAGGATTTGTTTTTATTGATGGTAATATTGACATAAATATTTTAGATAAACTCTGGAATGATCTTCTGTTTATAAAGTTTTCGGTGTCCTGTGAGCTGCCATTGTCGCCATTTTTGCCGTGATATAAGTGTTTGTAGGCTTGACAGGGCTGCTACAGTTGTATGTAGTACTGTGGACTTGAGGATTGTTTATGAATCATTGTTCATTCATAAAAAAAAAAGTAATAAAAATAGGTAAAAGTAAAAGTAAAATAGGTAAAAGTAATAAGGTAAAGTAATAAGGTAAAAGTAAAAGTAATAAAAATGGTATGGATTGCTTTTGTGTTAAATAGGTATTTGTTTTCAAACGTGAACAGTTTTCTAGTTCATGTTATTGTGTCTAAAATGCACAATAATTAAAATAAACCTATACTGGTTTGTATATATATATATATATACTCATTTTGTCTTAAGATTATTAACTATAATATATACTTTTGTGTTTTATCAAATTTAAAATATAAAATAAATCATATTTATGCAATAAAAATTAATACCACTAGAAAACTTACAAATGAAGAAGATGACCGAGTCAAGTGTTTGACACTCTCTCCTTACGGCAATGAACAATGAGCGTTTGCCTCCCAGGATAAAACGGTCTCGACACGCTCAAGAAGCACTTGAGTGTGCGTGTCCCACGAACTAATTATGTTTGATACTCTATCCGACTCGATCGGGAATGGAAAGTAATGAAAATATATTTTCTCACCTTTTACTCCCTTTGAAAAATGAAGACAAGTCTTGTATTTATAGAAAACAATGTGTTTTTTCATGAAAATACATGTCTTTAAGAAACAGCCACTTTAGGGACGTTTTTCATGAACTGTCACAACTTATGGTGAACAATCACGACTTCTAGGGACGGTTCTGAAAAACCGTCACGATATCAAGGGACGGTTTTGAAAAACAGTCACGATATAGCGAAGAGTCGCAACCTTTAGAGACAATTACGAAAATTCGTCCCAGAAAATAAATAAAATTTTCCAATAAACTTCATACATAAAAGAGACACTTTGATACCAAATTTCTTATTCATCATTTATCCATTTTAAACAAATAAATATATCGCGTGACTCGTCATGCTATAAAAAACGCGTGCGTACTTAATTCTAGTTTAACTAATATATTAATTTGATCATAAAATAATTTGTTAAAACACAATACTTTCCAACATAGTGCATGTTAAATATATTGTTTGATATAAAGACTTTTTGGTACTTCTACATTAGAGGTGACAGGTTTTACTTTCAAAGGATTAGGCCCACGCATGTGCCTTTTAGTCATTCTCTTTGACAAAATCAACTCACTTTTTTAACTACTACTTTGATCACTATTTCTATGTTTTCTTTTCTAGTTTCTCTCAGTATATCAAATTTAGGCTTTAATCAAACATGCATGTACTAGTCAAAGCTACCGAATTTTCTAGTAAAAATCACTTTATTGCGAAAGGCATATAATATACATAAATTTGTACTTCAGTTCCAACATCATTCTGCATGTTCAAATCTCTGGCATTGTACGTAGGCTTGGAATTTGATTCTTAGACGACTCACCAATTTCACACAAATATGGGAAACACTATACAGCGTTACATTTTGAGAATAAAACATTTGTATCTCGTTATTAAAAAAACAAGAATTGTTTCTACTTTAATATATTATTAATTTTTAATTTTAAACTTTAATACAACTTTATTAGTTTATTAGATTTAAGCACAATTTTTGTCATTAAATGCCACCAAAAATCACTTTTAAATGCGAAATTTTCGCATTTAGTGACAAAAATATAGTAAAATCTAATAAACAGATTAAGTTATATTATATTATAAAATAAAAAATTAGTAATGTATTAAAATAAAAAAATTTAAAACAAAAAACAAATTACGTTCCAAAAATGAAAGACACATGGCCGTATGTGTCACTAAACCAAGTGGGTGCATATGTCTTTACGTATTGATATGCTAGGCACTCTAAAAAATTAACACACAACTTTAGCTAAATACGAAATCGAATTATTATATCTTTGATCCAAATGTGATGGAGTATCTAAGTTTAGTGGGCGAAATTCTAATGTTAGGTTTTAATAATGCGACCCGCCATAAAAGTAAAAGTACAAAAAAAATCTAATAATAATATTACAATTCGGGTAATTATCAATTTTAAACTGTAAAGTCCCCCTTGGCTAAAACAATGTAGCCTAATTTATCATTTTTCAAGCTGTAATTATTTTTTATAAAATAACTGTTGGAAATAGTAATTGCAGAATAAACGAAATAATCCAAATTCGAAATAGATAAAATTAGAAGGACTTATCGATCGAGGTTTGTGTTTGACACAAAGTCCTAAAGGTGAAATTGCTCGCTGATATTTGTAGCTGTCAACCTCGTGAACATACACCTCCCAGGATTCAACGATCAGATTTAAACACCAGCTCTGTGTTAAATCTTCGAACTCTCAGGATATTCCAGCACTACCAGAAAATTAACGAAAATTAGAAAGTAGTAAAATTATTTTTGCAGAGAAAGTGATTTGCAGAAAATAGCAAAAGTATTTTTGCAGATAACGTGAGAGAGATTTTCGATTATTTTTTTGACTCTGTAGCCTTTTCTTATATAAGGAAAATGGTAAAAACGTGAGTAGAGGTTTTAGCCAACTAACCCACTAATATCTCCACTAACTTACCACTTGGCCACTCCCACTAACTTATTTACTTCATTTAAAATAAATATATATAGTAATAATACCCAACAATAACTACAATAATCATCAATTTCTTCCATAACTATAAACAAAGTATGCCCTAAGATTAACAACTCAAAAGCTTAACAATTCCATTCAAATGTCTCAACAATTCTGCTTTAATACTTTTGGACACAATTATGTATAAATTTATGTCTTCATAAATTTATTTCAAAACAGTAAGAATCCAAAAGCACAAACATATTGACAAGAAATGTGGGAGTTTTGCGTGTTACATATTTCAATTGAGAGGGAGAAAAGAAACTATTTTATGGTATCATTTTAAACTTATATAAAATAAAACTCGTTTTTAACTACTTTTTGGTACGTTATTTGTATTCATATTCATGAACTTTGTAAAGTGGACAAATATTTTAGGGTTGGGGATATCTGCGTTATTTTTATTCTCTACACTCGAGCTCAGGAGTCAGGTTATATATAAGAGCTTTGCTAGGTATATCCTCATTTGAACCTCCAAAATGGGCTGTCTTATGTGACTTTGTCCAGCTATGAGAGAGAAAAAAAATAGTTTTTTAATAATAAAAAAATCGTTTTGATAAAAAAAAAGAGTTTTGTTAACCAAAAATATTTTCTAGCAAAAAACATTTTTTTAAACTAGTTTTAAAACAAAAAACAGTTTTTACCAAAAAAAAAAAACAGTTTAACGAAAATTAAAAAAATATAAAAAAAATAGTTTTTTTCAAAATAAAAAAGTTAAAAAAAAACAAGTTTTAAACATGCCAACATCAATTATTTTCATAAAGTGAAATTTGATTGAAAAAACAATAACAATTTTTATGCCGACTCGTGATTTTCATGTGTCGATCGCGACATTGATTAGTGCCGCTGACGCAGACCCACGTCCATAAGACAATAACAAATCGTGACACATCATTTTTTTTCTTCTTAAAATGAAATAAAAATCAGTTTTTAAGAAAATAAGGCAGTTCATAAAAAACAGATTTTAACAAAAAATAAATCTTCATATTCTTCACAATAGAATTATTTAATATTTAAATGAGATGTGATGGTAAAAGATAGCAAAATGTGTTTTTTTTATGTGCATGCATCCAGCGGCAGATCTAGGATTTTGAATGAAGTGGGGGGAAATTTTCTGACGAAGTCCGGAGGTACGGGGGCGGCCCCGAGGCGATTTTTTTTGGGTTGTTTTTACTTATTTTTTTTTTGAATTTTAACCCTAAAAATGTTGAGGTATTAATTAACTGAATTTAGATTCCTAATTTTTTTTTTATTGTTTTTACTTATTTCTCCATGACTTCCTATATTTACAACAATTTCAAACTAGTTTTAAACACAAATTTTAAACTGTTTTAAACACAAATTTCAAACTTCAAACTATTTAATACAAATTTCAAATTTGAACACAATTTAAACACAACTTTGTTTATTAAAACTATTTAGCAAAAACTGTTTTAGCACAAATTTCACATGGACATGGAAACACAAATTTCAACACAATATAAACATAAATTTCAGCACAATTTAAACACAATTTTCAAATTTTGTTGATTGACAAATAAAAAAGATAAAAAAATGTACCTGTGTTGGCAACAAGTATGTTGCTGTTTGAGAGAGAGGTACTGTGTGAGAGCCTAGGTCCGGTGATCGGTAGAGAGGTCCGGTGAGGTTGAGAGAGAGAGAGGTCCATTTTCCGTTTTCCGTTTTCAACCATTGAGCAGAGGTAGAGGAGCCGCTTGGTAGGTTTTGGTCGCGCGTGCTTAGAGAAGAGAGGAGATGAGATGAGGTAGGTTTTGGCCGAAAAGGTGTGTGTGTTTGTTAGTTTTTTTTATTAATTACACACTTACTCCCTCATCTTTGTAAATAATAAGAGATAACCTTTAATTTTGAATTTTTACCAAAACAACCCTATTATTCTTTTATTCTTTTTTTATAAATTTGAACTGGGGCGGCCGTCCCACCTCAGCTTATGGTGGGTTCACCTTTGCATCCATCCATCTAAGAGGGTCCAAAATGAGGATATATTTAAGGGGCATATACCAAATAGTCCATCGAACTTATTTTAATACACGTTTAATTCAAATTTTTTTATTTTGCACAAAAAAATCCTTCAACATGTTGAAAAGGCTTTACCGAGCCGCTGGCCGCACCTTTAAAGATAAGAGAATAAGAGACTTTTTTATACAAAATAAAAAACTTGAACTAAATGTGTATTAAAAAATATTTGAGTGACTTTTTGATATTTGATCATATATTTAATTTAATGTAGACATATATTTTTAGGGTGGATTATTTTTAGGGTTATATATAAAACACATGATATAGACAGGGTCTTCCATTACATATAGAATAATCAAATGTACGGTTTGATTAATAAACTAAGAAATCATGGATGCATTACTGTCATTAAATTTGAGGTACTTTTTCTAGTTGGGTGGTCGGTGGCTAACAGAAATATTGCATGTTTTTGGTAGGTATAAGTAAATAAAAAGATAAAGAATGAGGCTGCCAAATTTATCCTGGGATTTGGGAATATTTATATCTGTTGGGTCAATAATTAATACAGTATCTGTATGAACGAAAAACGGTGTCGAGGTTTCAGAGAGGTGGCGGATTATTTATTTCTATCACAAGGTAGTTTAATAATCGGCACGTCGCCAAACGCTGTAATTGAAAAAGGTCACACTTCATGTACCCATGGTAGTTGGACAATTTAAGTTTTCTCTTGTCAAATAAGTTATTTTTTGCATATTTTCTATGGGCGTGGCTATTTCCATTTATCTTAAAGAGTAAATTTTATTTTACTTAAAATATGGCCGACTTTGATCATGTGTCAAATGGACAATGGCACATGGCCTATTTTAAAATATGCACCTATATATGTATAGTTTAAGAGTTCAAAAATATTTTATGTATATTAAAAATGTCAATTTTTAAAATAAATTTATTTTTTAGCGGCTTATATTTTTAACTACCCAAAAACAATCTCTGAAAATTATGATTCAACTACCCAAAAATCTCACCCAGCTAAAATGGGCGCCTAATTTTTTAGGAGCCCATTTTAGGTATTTAATATCTTTGTACAATATTATTTTAGAAGGACGCTAAATTGATTTTCGCACAAGGCACTTCCAATCTTAGGATCGGCCCTTACCTAAAATAATATAATGTCTTAAAATCATATTATATTTTAATAAAATGGGAGAGCGTATATTTGTCTTTGTATTTTAAATATATTAAAAGGGTGTTGGGGGAGATATTAAAGGTGTGGGAATAGCCACACCCTGTACTCTTAACTACGAATATTTTGTCAGCAAGGTATTCAGATGATTGACTCTATGCTGCCCAATTCATTTTCGCTAGCGTTTATTTTGGTAAGGTTAAAAGTAGGGGTGACAATTCAGGTCAACGGGTTATGTTTCGGGTCAACACGACACGATACAACAAGATTTTTTCGGATACGAACACGACATGACAAGAATTCGTATTTTTTTTAGTTGACACGAACATGACTCGAATAAAAAATAACATGGCACGACACGACAAGAATACCAGAATTTCTTAAATTTTACGCCTAAAAAACACGATAACGCGATAACACGACACGACTAATAATTAAGACACGAACACGACACGACACGACTTCGTGTAAAAAAAACATACGACACGAACACGAAACATCGTTTCAATTTCGGGTCAATTTTGTGTCGTTTCGTGTCTTTTTTTTCATGTCATTTCTAAAATTGTCACCCCTAATTAAAAGCAAGGACGAAGATACATTGGGTAGATTATAATTCCGCAGTTTAAAAAGTACATATAAATATTTATAAAAATATATATGTGTAAAAAATAATTTTTAAAATATTTAGAAGCGTATGTAAAAATAATGAAAACATTTATTTAATTTGCATTGAATTAACTATATTAATGTTTTATTCTGGGATTCATTTTAGCATTATAATTTTAATATTTGTTTGAGTTTATTTTAATGTTGTTTGTTTATATTTTAGAGTCAATTTTAAGAAATAATTAGGGATATTGTTGGTTTAAGTTTTGGATTGAAATGTTGGTTCAAATATTTGTTTCTCTTTTCATTAGATTAAATAAATTACATTATTTTTTTGTAAATACTAAAAAATAACCTTAAAAATGAGCTTCCGCCCTAAACCTCAAAAATCGCCGTTAAATTATCTCCCACTTTTAAAAATTACTGGCTCCGTCCATGATTAAAAGTGTTTCTATTAGTTTAAATAATATCTCAAAAATAATTTTTATAAAAAGAAAAAGTCTCAGGGCCGCAACATACCTGTCACGTGAAGATCAGATTATCAGATCATAGCTGGTAAAGCTTTGGGCAGAATTGCACAAATTTATCTTCTTCTTTTTTTTGTGAATAGGAGAAAAAACTATGATTTTTAAAAGTAATCCATTTGTCCCAAATTAGCAATGCACTATTTTATTTTGGGTTGTCACAATTAAAAGTCGACTTTCTCTTTGTTTGACATAACTAATGAAATAAGTATTAATCTTGATTATTGATTCGGTGTATCTTTAATCTATGTAAATAAATGAATATGGACTCTTATATAAACTTCGTAATGTATTTGTGAATTTTCTAAAATATTGTGTTAAATTTATAATGTGTATCCCAATTTTAGTACACTAGTTTTAGAAATCATAATTATTTAGAGTATTTAGTCGGGCAAAACTTGGATACCCACGATTATAAAAAAAAAAAAATTATTTAATCAACGAGCTTTTTCCGAAGCACAAGTGACCTATCCGTATTGCTCTGTCGTCAAAAGCAAGTTTTAGGTCAAGGAGAAAAGTTATAGCTTATAATAAGAGTCATGCTATTCTACCTCAATTATGGGACAATAAACGAAAATATAAACTCTATATGATTACATCATTCGAATGCAATGTGTAGTGAAAGTCAAGGATAAGAAATTGCCATTACTTAAACTTCGAATATTAATATAATTTTGGATTCTCAATAGTCACACTCCAAAAGTATTATATTGTTAGTGCTTTCCTCACTTGTAGTTCTCGTCAATTAATTATTGCCATGCTTAAAAAGTATGCAAGTCATAGACATGAAAAGAAAAAAAAAGAGCATCTTATTCTAGTAGGTGTATAGGGAACACTTTTGAGTTTTTTTTTTTTGTGTGTGTGTGTGGGGGGGGGGGGGGGAGGAAAAAAAGAGCATCTTAATCTGGTACAATATAAAAGAAATAAAAAATGAGGCAAAACAAGAGGAGGAAACAAGCATCACAAATAATGAAAACTTTTGAACATCAAAAGGTGCTATAATAGTCAAAAGTCCGATAAATCAGAGCCTCCACTGACCCATAAAATGAGGTATGAAAAATATACACTACACATTCGAGTACTAAATATGGGAAAAAGAAAATAAAAAATTTGAAAAAGAATTACACGGCAAATGGTCAAAATGAAGCGCAAGAGAAATGGGATCAGAGACTAAGTTACAAAAAGGGTATGTGTTAGGCACCCACTTCGTCCTTTCGATCTCTAGTGGGTGTAAATATATGTTCTCCTTCTCCACTGTCTATGCCTATGCGTATAGTGAATAAAAGTATGTGCATGTAACTCCACATATTTAATGTACATTATTTAATAAGAATAATTATTTATTTATTTGCTTGTTATGACAGTGAGATGTTACTTACTATATTTTATTTTTGTTGTTAAATAATTAGTATTTACGTAATGGAAATTGTCACCTTTTGGGAAATAAACACAATACACGGTAATATACTAATTAACATTTAAAGTGACTATAATTGTCACGACCCCAACCCAAAAGTCGTAGGGAATGAGTGTCTTGACATGCCACCAAGGCATTTAATGTTATGGACTTAAAATATTTCTTAAAATAAATGCAACGGAAATACATTCACATGGTCATGAATCGTAAACTATTGAAAAAATGGAATTACATCATCAGAGCTTTCTAAAAGGGAACTTCGTATATATTAAAGTATGAACGGATTACAACTTATGCCAAAATTAAAAACTTATTACTAAAGAGTCAAACATGCTCTATCTCCTAAAAACAAACGTTATATTTAAAATTATAACAAAAGAGCTCCTCAAGCTAGATCTTCAACATAGTCCTTCTACACTCCATCCTCCAGTCTAATTATTTCCTGAAAAATCGTTATTTATACAACGTCAGCTAAAAGCTGAATAAGATTTAATCTCCCAACATTCCAAGGTTTTCAGAAAACAGATACATATTCAAGTCAAAAGAGAAGGCATATACATATATGGATAGGAACTTGCAGTAAATAGATATATATTTTGAAATGATAGTATATATATCACAATTGGATAGCTCAGAATAAGAAGAATGCAACAAATCAAATGTGATATCTTTTTCTTTCAATCATATCATTTTGATGGCCAAGTACACTCTACTATCGTATTCTTCTACCGTATTATACCCCGGTAGTTGAGGGTCAATCGAACTAGTTCGTCACAACGCCTTATTTAGGGCACACCAGCGATACCCCAGCTGGGAAGGTTAGTCAATAAAGAGGTCCCTTAGGCCGAATCTTATTTTCAATATTCAATCTCATTTTCAATACTCATTTCAATCAGTATGTCTATATGGAGAGATATAAAATATCACAAATGAATCTATCATCGGTATCAGATGCATTTTGAGAATAAAAGCATTTCACAAAATACATAGTTTGCATAATATCATATAATTTAAATGTGCAAGAAATGACATAGAGTACTCACCTAAAATAGAGGCTCGAAAATATAGATATTGACTCTTGGATCACAGGTTAATCTAATAAATACAATAAATGTTTAATTATGTATTCTAAATAAAGACCAATTCTAAATATTGTGTTTTAATCCTAAAATATCTTGCTGAAAAAGGTTACTAAAACCATTTTCTCAATTTTTAATATTCATTCATCGCATTTAAAGAATTTCAATTCATAGTTCTTCCTAATCAGTCGGTTCCTAGTAGAGATGGAAGGTCACAGGGGCACCACTTAAATACCATCTCATCTAGACAGAACATTTCCGGATTTATTCCCAGTAGAGATGGAGGGTCATAGGGGCACCACTTAAATACCATCCCAACTAGACAAAATTTCACCGGGACTGACTTTAGAATTACTTAAATGAGATTCCATAATACGAGAAATTGCTTACAAAAATCATTTTAAAAAGAGTATATATATATATTTTTCAAACAAGTTGACATATTTTGAAAATAAAATCAATTTAGATTGTTTCCAAATTTTAAGTTTTGATTAGTAAAGTCTTTAGTGTATTTTACAAGCATAACTACTAAGTAAAGCTATAAAATACGAAATTAAAACTATAAAAATGAATTATAACATTTAAATAAAATCATACCTACGAAATGAATTCTTTCTTCGAAATTATAGAACTCCTTCTTAAGATATTTCCCAAGCTTTCTATCACTCTTTCTTACTATAATTCTCAAGGAATTGGTGTCAGTTTCAAATGAACCTTAAGGCCCTATTTATAGGTTTCCAAAAGTCTTACGGTGTTGACATGTGTCTAGGTGATCAAGCATTACAGTGGCAAGTCATCGTTTGGGTGTCGCATTTTGAGGTGGTCTTGCATTCTAACATCACCAAATGATGACAAGTGTTTTAGCTTTCTCTCTGAAGATGACATGTGTAAGGTGGAGGTGACCAGCACGTGGTGGAAAGGTGATAAGGGTATAAGGGTCATTTCACACATGAAGGGTAGTTTGGTAATTTCACACTATATATTTTCAATATTTCTTAGAGGTCCTTGAAAATATTCTATTTACAAAATGGCCCTTTTTGTATTTTTATATTAGTCCCTAAAGTTTCATAAAATTATATTTTCTACCGCAAAACTTATTATATACCTTAAGATATGTCATAAGACTTCGATTTCATCCTATTTACGATTGATTCTTCATATTTAAAAATGGGGTTTGTTATATTGATAGCCAATAACATCACATATCTAATAATACAACATTTATAAGATAGTAAGTAACACATGAGTGTAAAAACAAACTATATACATATGAGCACATAAAAGTGGGGTCATTACATCCTACCCTCCTTATGAAAAGTTTGGTCCCCAAACTTGACTCGTATTAATTTACAAACAAGTATGGATATCTCTCCTTTATTTCATCTTCCCGCTCCAACGTTGCTTCTTCAACTGAATGATTTCGCCATAATACTTTGACCAGTGGAATTATCTTGGTCCGTAATATTTGATCTTTATGGTCCAAAATTTCTACCGGATGCTCAATGTGTGACAAGTCTTCTCTAACTTGAAGAGGTTCGTGACTTAAGATATGTGTTGGATCTGGGACATATTTCTTTACCATTGATACGTGAAGCACATTATGTACACTAGAGAGTTCAGGTGGTAAGGCTATTCTATACGCAACAGCTCCTATCTTTTCAAGGATTTCAAAAGGTCCTATGTATCTTGGGCTCAACATCCCTTTCTTTCCGAATCGTATTACTCCCTTTGAAGGCGATACTCGTAAGAACACATAATCTCCTTTTTGAAATTCTAACTGTCGGTGTCGATTGTCAAAATAACTCTTTTGACGGCTTTGAGCGATTCGAAGTCGGTCTTGTATCAATTTCACTTTCTCTGTTGTGATCTGAATCAATTATGGTCCCAACAATTTTCTTTCTCCAACTTCTACCCAACATGCGGGAGAACTACACCTTCTACCATATAGTGCTTCATATGGAGCCATTTGAATAGTTGCTTGATGACTATTATTATAGGCAAACTCCACTAATGGTAAATGATCGTCCCAATTCCCCTTCAAATCAAGTACACAGGCCCTAAGCAGATCCTCTAAGGTTTGAATGGTTCTCTTAGATTGTCCATCTGTTTGAGGATAAAAAGCGGTGCTGAAATTCAATTTTATTCCCATGGCTGCTTGTAGGCTTTTCCAAAAGCGAGAAACGAATCTAGGGTCACGATCAGAAATAATTGAAATTTGGGATCCATGAAGCCTAATAATTTCCCGCACATACAACTTGGCTAACATTTCTAATGAATGGGTAATTTTAATGGCAAGAAAATGAGCAAATTTAGTTAACCTATCAATAATTACCCAAATAGAATCATTACCATTTGAACTCCTTGGTAAACCTGTCACAAAATCCATGGTAATATGTTCCCATTTCCATTCAGGGATATGTAGAGGTTGTAATAATCCTGATGGTTTCTGATGTTCAGCTTTTACTTGTTGACAAACCAAATAGTGAGATACAAATTCTGCTATCTCCCTTTTCATATTATTCCACCAAAACACTTCTCGAAGATCTCTATACATCTTGGTATTTCCAGGATGAAATGTAAATCTCGAGCAATGAGTTTCCTCCAAAATTTGTCTCTTTAGTTGGGCATCACGTGGAACACACACTCTATTTCCAAACCTCAATATATCATCCCGTATTGCAAATTCAAATTTCTTCCCTTCAATAACCTCTTCTTTGATCTTCTTCAGTTGTGGGTCATTTACTTGTGCAATTTTGATCCTTTTCATCAACGTGGGTTATACTTGTAAGGTTGCGATTATTACTCCTTTGCTATAAATACGTACATCTATTTCCATACTTCTCAAATCCGCTAACAAAGGTTCCTGATTTATAATGAGACATGATAAATTTGTTGTAGACTTCCTACTTAAAGCATCAGCTACTACATTTGCTTTCCCTGGGTGATAATGAATGTTTAAATCATAATCATTCATCAATTCTAACCACCTCCTTTGTCTCATGTTCAATTCTTTCTGAGTAAATATATATTTCAAACTCTTATGATCGGTATAAATCTCACAGGTCTCACCATATAAATAGTGTCTCCAAATCTTAAGAGCAAAAATTATAGCAGCTAATTCTAAGTCATGGGTTGGATAATTCTGTTCATGTGGTTTTAATTTTCTCGAGGCATAAGCTACTACTTTCCCATTTTGCATTAGCACACATCCCAAACCATTTTTTGAAGCATCACTGTAAATCACCAATCCTCCTGTCCCTGGAGGAATAGTCAAAATTGGGGCAGTTACTAATCGATTCTTAAGTTCTTGAAAACTATTCTCAACTTCCTCAGACCATTCATATTTTACCTTCTTTTATGTTAACCTGGATAGAGGTTTGGCAATGCTAGAAAATCTTTCAACAAATCTTCGATAATAACCTGCTAATCCAAGGAAACTACGAATCTCTGTTACATTAGTTGGTTTAGG
Organism: Sambucus nigra; assembly: GCA_949130495.1. Classification (NCBI taxonomy): domain Eukaryota; kingdom Viridiplantae; phylum Streptophyta; class Magnoliopsida; order Dipsacales; family Adoxaceae; genus Sambucus; species Sambucus nigra. The sequence continues at coordinate 634,002,853 of OX422215.1, read as the reverse complement.
CCAATCTAGTATAGCCTCGATCTTTTGAGGGTCAATCGACAGTCCCTCTTTGGAAATGACATGTCCTAGAAAAGAAACGCTAGGCAACCAAAACTCACACTTCTTTAATTTTGCATATAATTTCTCCTTCCTAAGGATTTGTAATACTATCTCTAAATGCTTCTCGTGTTCTTTAATACTCTTGGAATAAATAAGGATGTCATCAATGAAAGCAACCACACATTGATCCAAATATTTCCTAAACACTCTATTCATCATATCCATAAAAACGGTTGGTGCATTAGTAAGTCCAAATGGCATCACAAGAAATTCATAGTGACCATATCCAGTACGAAAAGCTGATTTCGAAATATCATCTTCCTTAATCTTCAATTGGTGATATCCTGACCTAAGGTCAATCTTAGAAAATACTTGTGCACCTTGTAGTTGGTCAAACAAATCATCTATACGAGGTAAGGGGTATTTATTCTTAATGGTTACCTTGTTCAGTTAACGATAATCTATACATAACCTCATCGTCCCATCCTTCTTTTTAACAAATAACACCGGAGCACCCCAAGGGGATATACTTGGTCTAATAAAACCCTTGTCTAATAGATCTTGTAATTGAACTTTTAATTCCCTTAATACTAAAGGTGCCATGAGATAAGGTGATTTTGAGATTGGTATGGCTCCAGGAAGAAGGTCAATCGTAAACTCTATTTCTCTACTAGGAGGTAGCCTGGGTAAATCATCCGGAAAAACATCTAGAAAATGTTTTGCTATAGGGATCTCTTCTAAACTAGGATCCTTAATTTTCAAATCAATAATAGTTGCAAGAAATCCTTGACATCCTTTCTTAAGAAAACTATAGGCTTGCATTGCAGAGACAATACACATGGGAGATAGGACGCCAGTTCCTTCAAAAATGAATTTTGGTTGGTTAGGAATTTGGAAAGTAAATGTCTTCTCAAAACAATCTACATTAGCATGATATGATGTTAACCAATCCATCCCCAAAATGACTTCAAAATCTCTTATGTCTAAAACTATCAAATCGACATATAGTTTATGACTACTAACATCTATAGGGCAAGATTTATATACTAATGTACCCGTCAATAAATCACCAGAAGGAGTAGAAACGTGTATGTTATGATTTAAGGGTTCGAGAATATTAGGAAAGCGATTAACGAAACGTAAAGACACAAATGAATGGGTAGAACCAGGATCTATTAAAACTGGAAAAGGCTGTGCACATATAGAAAGTATACCTGACACTACTGCATTAGAAGCCCTTGCATCAAAAGATTAGAAATTCTACCTTGTCTTCCATGATCTTTATTGTCATTAAAAGTCTTAGTTGGTGCCTTCCCTTTGTTAAGGTAATCTCTCATTTTATGTCCCTTTTGACCACACCCAAAGCAATTTCCTGTTTCCAGGTAACATGGTTGCCCTCTATGAATATTACCACATCGTTGGCATCTATCAACATTAAAGGGTTTATTCATAAAAGGTCGCCCTGTATTGGGTATAGTCATAAAGGGTTTATTATTGGTGTTCCTTCCTCTTTGTTCCCCAAACTTCCTCTTCCCTTCTCTAATCTGATTATATTCTTCACTGTCCTTCTTAGCTATCGTTGCTCTAGTCACCACATCAGTATATGATGTCAACTTCAGGATGGAAATTCGACTACGAATGTTCAACCTTAACCCACGTTCAAACTTCTTGGCCTTTAAAGTATTGGTTATCACAACATGAGGTGCAAAACGTGATAACTCGGTAAAATTCGCCTCGTATTGACTAACCGTCATATTTCCTTGAACTAAACTCATGAAGTCGGCTTCTTTTTGGTCTTGTACCATTTCAAGAAAGTATTTCTCATAGAATATCACTAGGAAATCATTACAACCTATGGGATTATTCCTTTCCTCGTATATTCTCTTAGTCATTCTCCACTAATGTTCGGCTTCACCTTCTAACATAAACGTTCCAAATGATACTCTTTGTTCATCACTTAAGAACATCGAGTATCTTTTCTATTTGCATCACCCAACTTTCTGCTTCAGTGGGGTTAGGAGTACCTTTAAAAGATGGAGGAATCAACTTCTTGAACTGTTCAATAGTACATTTACTTAGTTCAGGATTCCTTGGTACTCCATTATTTACTTTATGCTCCACAATCTTTGCTAGACTTTTGATCGCCTTGTATGCACCTTCCAGTCCTTCAATAATCGAATCACTAGTTCCCATAGATGATCTTCTCTTGGTCATTTTCTACAGTCATGGCAAAACATAAGATCTACTATACTATATCAAGATTGAAAACTAAAAGACCAATTATAAATAATATAACACATAGGGAGGGTTATCACATAATACTATCTCCTAAGGATGGAAACATAAAATCTATAATGTTCGAAACCTATGTTCAGTAGTCTACGGGTTCATAGCCTATGCTCTGATACCACCTCTGTCACGACCCCAACCCAAAAGTCGTAGGGAATGAGTGTCTTGACATGCCACCAAGGCCTTCAATGTTATGGACTTAAAATATTTCTTAAAATAAATGCAACGGAAATACATTCACATGGTCATGAATCGTAAACTATTGAAAAAATGGAATTACATCATCAGATCTTTCTAAAAGGGAACTTCGTATATATTAAAGTATGAATGGATTACAACTTATGCCAAAATTAAAAACTTATTACTAAAGAGCCAAACATGCTCTATCTCCTAAAAACAAACGTTATATTTAAAATTATAACAAAAGAGCTCCTCAAGCTAGATCTTCAACATAGTCCTTCTACACTCCATCCTCCAGTCTAATTATTTCCTAAAAAATCGTTATTTATACAATGTCAGCTAAAAGCTGAATAAGATTTAATCTCCCAACATTCCAAGGTTTTCAGAAAATAGATACCTATTCAAGTCAAAAGAGAAGGCATATACATATATGGATAGGAACTTGCAGTAAATAGATATATATTTTGAAATGATAGTATATATATCACAATTGGATAGCTCAGAATAAGAAGAATGCAACAAATCAAATGTGATATATTTTTCTTTCAATCATATCATTTTGATGGCCAAGTACACTCTACTACCGTATTATACCCCGGTAGTTGAGGGTCAATCGAACTAGTTCATCACAACGCCTTATTTAGGGCACACCAGCGATAACCCAGCTGGGAAGGTCAGTCAGTAAAGAGGTCCCTTAGGCCGAATCTTATTTTCAATATTCAATCTCATTTTCAATACTCATTTCAATCAGTATGTCTATATGGAGAGATATAAACATAACACAAATGAATCTATCATCGGTATCAGATGCATTTTGAGAATAAAAGCATTTCACAAAATACATAGTTTGCATAATATCATATAATTTAAATGTGCAAGAAATGACATAGAGTACTCACCTAAAATAGAGGCTCAAAAATATAGATATTGAGTCTTGGATCACAAGTTAATCTAATAAATACAATAAATGTTTAATTATGTATTCTAAATAAAGCCCAATTCTAAATATTGTGTTTTAATCCTAAAATATCTTGCTGAAAAAGGTTACTAAAACCATTTTCTCAATTTTTAATATTCATTCATCGCATTTAAAGAATTTCAATTTATAGTTCTTCCTAATCAGTCGGTTCCCAGTAGAGATGGAGGGTCACAGGAGCACCACTTAAATACCATCTCATCTAGACAAAACATTTCTTGATTTATTCCCAGTAGAGATGGAGGGTCACAGGGGCACCACTTAAATACCATCTCAACTAGAAAGAATTTCACCGGGACTGACTTTGGAATTACTTAAATGAGATTCCATAATACGAGAAATTGCTTACAAAAATCATTTTAAAAAGAGTACATATATATATTTTTCAAACAAGTTGACATATTTTGAAAATAAAATCAATTTAGATTGTTTACAAATTTTAAGTTTTGATTAGTGAAGTCTTTAGTGTATTTTACCAGCATAACTACTAAGTAAAGCTATAAAATACGAAATTAAAACTATAAAAATGAATTATAACATTTAAATAAAATCATACCTACGAAATGAATTCTTTCTTTGAAATTATAGAACTCCTTCTTAAGATATTTCCCAAGCTTTCTATCACTCTTTCTTACTATAATTCTCAAGGAATTGGTGTCAGTTTCAAATGAACCCTAAGGCCCTATTTATAGGTTTCCAAAAGTCTTACGGTGTTGACATGTGTCTAGGTGATCAAGCATTACGGTGGCAAGTCATCGTTTGGGTGTCGTATTCCGGGGTGGTCTTGCAGTCTAACATCACCAAATGATGACAAGTGTTTTAGCTTTCTCTCTGAAGATGACATGTGTAAGGTGGAGGTGACCAGCACGTGGTGGAAAGGTGATAAGGGTATAAGGGTTATTTCACACAAGAAGGGTATTTTGGTAATTTCACACTATATATTTTCAATATTTCTTAGAGGTCCTTGAAAATATTTTATTTACAAAATGACCCTTTTTGTATTTTTATTTTAGTCCCTAAAGTTTCATAAAATTATATTTTCTACCGCAAAACTTATTATATACCTTAAGATATGTCATAAGACTTCGATTTCATCCTATTTACGATTGATTCTTCATATTTAAAAATGGGGTTTGTTATATTGATAGCCAATAACATCACATATCTAATAATACAACATTTATAAGATAGTAAGTAACACATGAGTGTAAAAACAAATTATATACATATGAGCACATAAAAGTGGGGTCATTACAATAATAGCCAGGGATTAGGTGCGTGGGGTTTCCATGTTTAGATTATTCCCTCAGTGTAGGGTCCTATCGATCTTAAAGTAGTTTCTTATAATGTTTAGTCATACGTAACTAATTAACAATTAAATTGTGAATTTTATTTACTCGTACTGGCTAATATATAAACTTAAAAAGATAATTAAGGGCCCATTTGGTTATGTATTTAGAAAACTCGATTTAAATGCTATTTTTAAATACAGTTTTAAAATTCTGTTTTTTGTATTTATAATTATTGGTGCGCATTTGGTAAACTTGTTTTTAAATACAATTTTTTGAAAATTTGGTGAAATTAGCAAACATGTATATTTATATTATACATGTGTGTGTGTGGGTGTATATATAAACACATACATAAAAATTTCATACATGCATAATACATGAATGTATACATACATATATACATACATTATAAATTATATACATATATATTTACTATCATGTATTTTTACGTATATTTAATGAGTTATGTTGGAGAGTTTGACTATATATATACACATACATAATTTGATAATATTTTTCAATACTTATGTACTATATGTATATTTTATATTATTCCATACATTAATAATACATGTATAAAATTATATACAAGTATCATGTATCTATTGATAATATTATTTAACATATGGATCTTAATATATTATATAATTTAATAACATAAATGTACGTAATTTTGTGTACATGTACATATATATTTTTTATTTATAAGAATTACACACGTATTAATGTATTATGTATGTATATTATATATTAAGGTATAAATGCATTAAAATATTAAGAATAAATAATTCTGAGTTGAAAAATAAAAAATAGAAGTTATAAAATAACTATTTGCTATTTTTTTAAAAACTTGATTGTGATACATAAATATTATAATTCGGTGTTAAAAAACAGGTTGCCAATGCAAATTTTATTAGAATTGTATTTAAACATAAAAACATAATTATAGTTGCAAACCAAACAGGCTCTAATTTATTTGAATTTTAGTATTTTGTATTGATTTTTGGTATACTTAAAAAGTTTGTTTTTAATTTAATGAAATTTAAGTTTATTGGGTTAGTAAATGGCTTGGTCTGAGTTTCAAGCTATTTAGAGTACTATTTGAGCTCATTAGGTTAAGGCTTATATTTGGCCTAAGCCTATTTTCGTGATATTCACTCTGATTAGATTACTTAGGAAAACCTAAACACACTTTAGAAATTTGAGAAAACCTCAAAGCGCTTAAAAGGCGATGCACCAGTGATTTAAAATGAGTTAAAGGAATTGGTATTTTCATTCGTTAGTGGGTCCAAGGTAAGTATACACCGATTAAGAATTTAAATTGTATTTGTATTAGGATAGAGATAATTCATTGGAATTTGAATTAACACTTCTATAATCTGATTTTAATAATCTAAAACCTAATTTTCTAAATTAGCTCATTTGGTGAACTAAGATTTAACTCAAGTTAATGAATCAGGATATTTTGATATTAAATCGTATAATTAATGTTGTAATATGGATGAATTTGATATATTTTTCAATCATTTTAATGAATCTTATAAAAACCCTATATTAGGACTGTTGCTGTACCAACCTTGCGATCTTTTGGTGCTTAGAAGATTTCCAGATTTTTGAATCTAGCGTAGGTGCTTTTCTGCTAGAGTTTAGTTATATTATTTGGGAAACATTGTAAGGGTATAAGCCCAAGATTTATTTATTTATTTACATTATGATGGAGTTGTGATATTTACTTGCTGTTAAATTTATTATTTTAGTTGGTTTGGTTGAGTTTAATTATTGTCAATGAGATATTCATAAAGTTTAAAGTATCGGCCATTTTAAAATAATAATATTTTATTACGTTGTGCTGAGATTGGTATTAATTGATCGACAAGACCCATCTTCGACGTATCGTGCCTGGACAGCCTTTACGTGAGAAAAATGGGGATCGTTACATATTATTTTATGCGAACATACCAGTGTTCGTGGACCCTCCTATCGGCTCGAGGGTTCGTTCGTTCAGACCGGGTACCACGCACCGGCACAGGTGGGCTTATCGATTCTGTAGGTTATATAGGTATTATGTGTAGATGCAATCTACGGGGCGAGTAGGTGTTGATGCTGATGCAGCCTGTGTCACCGCTAGCTATGGGCCGTGAACAGGTATCCTGTGTAGGGATCGCTCCCAACTTGTGTGTGTTTTATGTTGTCCGCTTATGATAAGATATTCCTCTGGACTTGCCGATAAAGCACCAACGGTAGACGACATACATATATATATATAGATAGATAGATAGATAGATAGATAAATAGATAGATAGATACACACACACACACACACACACACACATCGTGGTGTACCTTATATGGGACTGTGTCTTCTTAGTCTAAAGATGTAGACAATGCTTAATGATAATAAAGTCGGGTAAATAAAATAACGTGGATAATTAATGATGAAGATGAGTCCTAATGAATAATTTGGCAGGCAATTATGAATGAGAATAATAATTGAACAATATAAGAAAGTGGACAATATTTAAAGAGAACAAGTAATGGAGTAGCCAATTATTAATGAGAATATTAATTTGGTAATTTAAGAGAATGAAACTTATAGTATATGCATAAAATCATTAATTGATCTGAAGAGATAGACAAGGGTTATGGGATATTATGATGTAAGAAAATGCACCTTGTTTATGTAAATTGTGAAATTTATATTCTGAAATCTATTCGGGGATTGTGGTGTCAGACATGAGTACCCACTCTTAGTTATTGCATAGCTGAATGGATTATTCTTTACATGACTGATTAAATAATGGAAGTTACAATTGACATTTGATTGAGGATACCAGTAGGACTATTTCTAGATAAGTGGTGAGGTACTCATTGCATGTGAGCGTCGGTTGGGAGATATCAAGTCTGAGTTAGTAACAAATTGCATATTTAGTAGTGAAGAATCCTTGCTCACCTCGAGCTCTGACCTAAATTATACATGTTTTCCCCTAGGTATTGTTAATGACAAGGATGACAGGACTGACGATGGATCAGACTTGCAGTTGCATTTGACGTAGTGGATTTCGCTCCATTAATTCTACAGTCGGTTATATTTTAGCATTTTGTCATTTTATTTCACACTGGTATTTGTATGGGCATAAGCCTAAGAGTTTTTTTAGATCAGTTTTACTTAGCTCTACATTATGGATATTGTATGATGATTCGATTTTTATTATTCATGAGTTGAATCAGTTTTATTCAGATGTATTATTTATTGTGGATTTTGATATAAAATAAAGAAAATTATTATTCCTTAGTGCTGAGAATGGTATAAATTGTTAATAAGTCCCATCTTTGGCATACCGTGCCTGGCTAGCCTTTATGTGGAAAAACGGGGGTTGTTACAGTTGGTATCAAAGCATGATTTTAGTGTCCTTAGAATTAGTGTATAAGCTTATCGCGTTCTATGTTGCGTCCTTTGATGTAGAGCCCTATGATTTGGAATGATTGTATTCTCTTAGATTGGTCACTACTCGCTCGAAAAAAGGGTTAGTTTTGGAGAGAGAGCCATGAGACCTTCGTGGGTCACTTGTTAGAATTGCCAAAAGTTGGGCAATCTGGTGCCTAGTAATTTAAGGAAATACATTTAGAAAATTTGAGGATATGATGTTGTACAACAATGCATCCGCAAAGGTTAGTTCGTGTAAACTATGACCTACAGCGAGATGGGCATCAAATTATAGATAAAATTATTTGGAAAAAAGAAATTAATGATAGTATCAGTGGTAATTAGGGCGTTTTCCTCCTTTGGAGTATGCAGGATATGTTTTTTTATATTGGGACATAGTATTCACTTGGGCTTTGTTAATACATTGGAAATAATAGACTTTGTATTTGGGAGGATGTTTTACATTGACCCGCCATGGGTGAGGAGGAACATTATTTTCATTGGTGCATGGATACATAAAATTGTATACTGGAAGGCTTATGTTGGCCTATTTGTTAGCTATGTCGGAGTATGATATATTTTTTTGGAATGAATTCCAAGTTATTTGGAATATGTTAATTTTATGTGGGCCGTTATGAGTTGTGTTCATGTTTGAAATATAAGATTGGTTAGAAATGGGCATTTCCCATAGTCGTGAGGATTATTGTGAGTTTTAAAATAATAAATTTCGATGGGAACTTGAGTTATATAAGGACCCTTAGAAAGTTGAGTATACTTTGTGAAGCAACATGTGAGTGTGATTTAAACATTTTAAATAACTTAAGGAGGTAGATACATGTGATTAAACTCAAATTTATGGAATAAATTGGGTGATGCTCAGGTGGGAGCAAGAGCCTTTTATGAGGGGGAAAATCGTTTGCGAGATAACATGATGGTATAATTTGGGAAAGTATTTCCTTACCGATTATAGGCAACAAAGTAGAAGTAAGTCTATTCATAGCTTCGATTATTGAGATTGCATATCACCGTGTGTAATGTTAGTATAGTGATGTTATTATTAAAGTGGAAATGGTAGGCCTGAGTAGAATGTGTATGCCTTTGAAGACTTAAATATGACTACGCCCTCTAAAGATTAAATATGGTAGAAGAATGTTCTACCTAGGTTGTGGTAATTGAGCTATTAAGTATGGTAAGGTCGGTTGACTCTAAAGTAGTTTGGTGTAACTCTTATAACAAGATAAGTGGATGGTTTGAAAACTAACAAATATTAAAATTTACATGATTAGCGTAAATGGTTATTTTTAATTTCCCTTTTTATCTTGGGTCGATGGACCTCAATAACTGACTAAGATGTGCAGTAGTGTATCGTGAGGGTTCCTTGTTTAGATTTCACTTACGAGACGTCCCACGTAAGAAATTGGTAGAAGTCAGATACTAGGATGGTGTTTTTTTATGCACGTATGTGATGGTATACTTGTTGTATGGATATGCTTGGTATTAATGGTACATAATAGATGTATATGCGTCTTTCATATATGTTAATGGTAATTGTGTGCATGTATGTAATGTGAAATATATGGGCACCTAAGTGATGTTATGATAGAGATAGATGGGCCTTTTCATTTCTCTCATAGGATATGAGTATGGACTAATTGAGTATAAACATAATTTAACGGTGCAAAATAAAATATGACTTTATGTTACCTTGAATTTGGAGGACAGAATTCTATTATAGGGGGTGGGGGGGGGGGGGGGGGGGGGGAATGTAATACCCCATATATTTTTGGAATAAAACAAAATTTAATAGGGAATATTTAATTCGGTAAAATTAAATAAATCAAGTTTGTTGGTAACTAGACTCGGTATTATCAATAAACTTTAGAGTTAGACTTTAGTGATTTGGAATAAATCAAAAGGGATTTTATGTTGAATTTTTAAAATAAAAGTATTGGAGTGAGTCATGTCACAATTAAATATATTTTTGGGATAAAAATATTTTGGAACACACTTTGAAAGGTATTAAGGGTTCGTTTGGGCATTTTAGACCATTAAGACTAGTCCCGGGGTATATATATATATATATATATATATATGAGTTGGGTAGTTATTGGGATAATTAGATTATGTATATGGGTTCATTTGGGGGTCCAAAGCTGGGGCCTAAAGTCCAACTCGGGAATGGGGGTAAAATATAAGATTAGGAGAAAGAGAAATAACTCCCCACTGCTAATCGTAACGTAACCCTAACATACCCACTTCAAGAGAGAGAGGAACAAAGGCCCAAGAGGAGGAAGAACGCCATAGGAGGAGGAAAAGAGGCTTCTCTACACAATCTCAAGCAAGGATTATATTCCCATTCTTATTCAATTTGTGCTAATCTTATATAAATGTTAACTCTATGCTTAGATTTAAAGTTGAATCATGTTTTTGAGACTCCACAATTAGAGATCTTTAAATTAGTGTAAAATTTGATGATTATTACATGATCCATGCGTAGATCCATAATCCTTTGTACCGAATTTGTATACATGTGATTTAAATTGAGGAGTTAATTGGAAGACATGTTGTAATTAATTGGAAGTTATGGTATTTTGACTTAAAAGTGGGAGAATCCAAGTATAATTATAAACTGATAATCAAGGTAATTCAACTGGAAAGTTTAATCCAAACTTTAAGAAAATTGTGTAGGATAAGCCATGATAATCCAGCCAAAACTTTATTAACATTGTTTTTTTTCTATTAGATATAAATGTGAAATGTGAAATTGGAGATTTGGAAGGCTTTGACATCACTGGGAGTTAACATAGACTCGTTTTGGGTTGAATCTTAGAAACGAGAGGAACGAGAAATGCAGAAAAATAAGAGTTTACAACAAAGAACAAGAGGCTGGAAACACTTGGGGTCATTCGAATGACCTAGGGTCTCATCTGAATGATAGTGGAAGTCGTTCAAATGACCCAATATATCGTTCGAACGACGGGAAATAATTTTTTTACGCTGCCATCTTTTTTTATGGAGTTATAATGTTGTTCTTTTGGGGATCTTTCTAAATTCTTTTTCTGGAGTTTCTACTGTTCTTCTTTTGGGGATCTTTTTGGATTAAATTAGTTCAAATCTTAAAAGGAGGTTATACCTAGGATATGAGATATGGGTATTAAGGGATGTTAAATTTCCAAGTGTGTCAACGTATTTACAAGAATTTGAGCGATAAATTCTAAAAGGTTATAATATGGGCCAAGGGAGTGAGTCCGAATATTTTTATTTAGTGACACCATTTTTAATAAATTGAATTTAGAATCGGGATAATAAACTCGGATATGAAGGGCTAGTGCTCTAGGAGTTAGGCATGAGGTAGTCGCTTTAATTTATTGTATAGATAATAAATTATCAAATATCGAATTTATATAAGGGTGATTGACCTAATAGTGGGATTTTGTATAATAAATACTGAAGGGTGAGGATACAGACCAAATGAGTCAGTTTGGGTAATGCAGTGGAGTGATACTACTTAACCATATTAGAGGATTTCTTATATATGTACATATAACCCTTTTTCCACATTAGTTGACTCATATATGTACATATAAACCCTTTTGAAAAGGTATTGAGAAGTGAATCATTATTAATAATCTGAAATGATTAAGGTTTGAGTCAAGAGGACAACCTACTAAGATTATTAAATGTATGGGTAAGGGTAGTTGAGGATAACTATACCTATAATTTTTTGATAACGTTAGTTTGGGAATAACTATGCCTATAATGTTTTGGTAAGGTTAGTTTGAGAATAACTATACCTATAATGTTTTGGGAATGGTAGTTTGGGAATAACCGTGCCTATAGTATTTTGGGAAAGGTTAGTTGGGAATAGTTGTATCGATACCTTTAAAGAAGTAATAAATTATAAAGCAAATGTGATTTAAGTCCAAAAATAATTTTATGAGACTTAATATTTAATCGGGAAGTAGTCGTAAGATAGCGGCTTAAAATGAGTTATGTTATAATTGACTAAAATATAATAGTTAAGGCAAGAGGGCTGTAACTTATATGGATGGATGTTTCCTTGGATTGAAGTATTTATAGAGTAATTACTTATACATATTGGATATAATATGTATCATATTATTTTGTGTGAACATACTAGTGTTCGTGAATCGTCCTATCAACTCGGGGGTTTGTTCGTTCAGACCGGGTACCATACACCGACACAGGTGGGCTTGGCGATTGTGTAGGTCATATAGGTACAACGTGGAGGCTCCATCTACGAGGGGAGTGGTGTTGATGCTGACCCTGCCTATGTCACCGCTGAGTATGGGCCGTGAAATGGTATGCTGCGTAGGGACCGCCCCTAAGTCATCTACCGTTGGTGTCTCGTTCGTTCTCTATCGAAAAGTCTGGAGGAATATCTTATATATATATATATATATATATATATATTTGCACATTGGGTGTACCTTATATTGGAATGTGCCCTCTTAGTCTAAAGATGTAGACAATGCTTAATAATAATATAGTCGGGTAAATAAAATAATGTGGATAATTAAGGATAAAGATGAGTCCTAATGAATAATGTGGCAGACAATTATTAATGTGAATAATAATTGAACAGTCTAAGAAAGAAAAACTATATTTATAGACGAGTAATGGAGTAGCCAATTATTAATGAGAATATTAATTTGGTAATCTGAGAGAATGAAACTTATAGTCTCATGGGGTAGATGACAAGGAATATGCATTAAAACATTAAATGATCTGAAGAGACATACAAGGGTTAAGGGATATTATGACTTCAGAAAATGCACTTAGTTTATGTAAATTGTGAGATTTATATTCTAAAATCTATTCGGGAATTGGGGTGTCAGACATGAGTACCCACTCTTAGTTATTGCATAGATAAATGGATTATTATTTACATGACTGATTAATTAATGGAAGTTACAATTGATATTTTTATTGAGGATACGAGTAGGACTGCTTCTAGATGGGAGGTGAGGTACTCATTATATGTGAGCGTCGATGGGGAGACGTGAAGCATGAGTTAGTAAAAAATTGCATATTTACTGGTGAAGAATCCTTGCACACCTCGAGCTCTGACTCAAATTATAAATGTTTTCCCCCCAGGTATTTTTAAGGACAAGGATGGCAGGACTAGCAAAGGATCAAACTTGCTGTTGCATTGGACATAGTGAATTTCACTCCATTGATTCTACTGTCGGTTATATTTCAGCATTTTGTCATTTTATTTCACACTGGGATTTGTACGGGCATAAACCCAAGAGTTTATTTATATTAGTTGTACTTATATTTACATTATGGACATTATGTGATGATTGAGCTTTTATTATTCATGAGTTGAATCAATTTTATTCAGATGTATTATTCATTGTAGATTTTGATATCAAATAAAGAATTTTTTTATTCCTTCAATTCTGATAATGGTATAAATTGTTGATAAACCCCATCTTTGGCATATCGTGTCTGACCAACCTTTACGTGGAAAAATGGGGGTTGTTACAGTTGGTATCAAGGCATGGTTCTAGTATCCTTAGAATCTGTGTTTGAGATTATCGCGTTCTAGCCAGCCTTTACGTAGAATGTTTGTTTATAGTTTAAACAATGGTTTAAAGGCATTTTGGGTTAGTACAAGGCTTAATAATAGTTTTGAGTCATTTAAAATCAGTTTTGGGCTGTTTTAGGTGAGGACCAATTGTGGATCAACCCCAATTTAGCGATTAACGGGTTGCAAGAGGTAATTAAAGATCTCATTTTATCACAAACATAATGGAAAAGAACTAGAAGGACTAGATAGAGAAAGAACCAAGAGGAATGGAAGATTTGAGGGAATTAGGGATTGGTTTCTCAATCAATATAGAATATAGATATCTCAATCTATATAGAATATGATTATGACAGAATGTGTATTATTATTTTGATTATTCATTAAAATCTGAATGTAATCATAACCTAAATATATTTTAAATGATTAATTTATTTAAATTCAAGTTTAACTTAATTTATATGTTAATTAAATTGAATACCCTTTATAATAATTAATTTCCTCATAAATTTAGTTTAAAACTAATATATTTTGATTTTAATCTATTTTATATTGAGAGTCACATAAAAACCTTATGTTTAACTAGGTTTTGTAAATTTTGAATTGGGTTTTTCTTGAATCTTGGGATAGATTTCGCATTTGATGATGGAATTAGGTTCTAATGGTTTTTGATGTGCCTTTTATCAATTGGATGTTGATTGGGGTATTTGGATGATGTTAATGGGTTAACTAATGGAGGTTTGAGAGAAGAAAATGGGGTTGAAGATGATGAATCTCATAATAAGTGAAGTTTAGGAGTTAATGTGTTGACCAATCAACCGGTTCCAAGGCCCCAATTGACTAGTGGTCTCATATATTGCCTAAGTAGGGACGTTTTTTGGTATTGGTTGGAATTTTAGGTTTAAGGCCTAGGGTTAGGGTTTGTTAGCCAATAGTTTTCATATATTCATATATTCTTAAGATTTGCATCATGAAAAATTGATTTTGGGATATTTGAATATTTTGAAAAATCGTTAATTTAAAGGGATTAAACGGAGGATTTTGGCATTCAAGCGTAAACCCGAGGGTAAAATGGGTTTTTTGAGTTGGAATTTGTACGTAAGAGGATTGATCTTATTAGTTGAGATTGATTTGGATCGTTGTGATGTAGGAGTGGCATGAATATTTGGGTGAGATAGGGTTAGGTTATGACTTCCTCGAGTGAGGTAGTTATTATGTTCACTAGTTTCATTTAAATTAGTTGTGCGATTATACGTAGACAAAATGGCTTGGTAGAGTAAATTAGGGCTAATCTAGATTGAATATAGTTGATATACGGTTTTTAATGTATGATAGGGTTAGTCTACAACTAGAATTGGCAACCCGAGAGGTTAGGGTTAATGAGTTATGTAATGAATATGAATTTATAGATGTAATGTACCTTTCTCTAATAGCGAAGCTAGTATAAATTGGTAGTGTAGTGTCATTATATGTATGTGGATTACCGAACCCATTTGTGAGGGTTATGTATGTGTATGATTTATGCCGTTAGTGAGGTTGGAAATTCCTTACGTATTTTATATACAATCCATACCATGTATAAGTTCTCGTTGGCGGGCGTACTAGGGGGATTCCATGATAGGGTACGTGCGACGCGGACCGTGCTAGTACGCCGGTGAGTAGACGGGCTATTATTTTTTTTCGTATTTTACTCCTAGGTCATACATATAGTTACCCATGACTGGTATGGTCTTCCAGGATATTTATTTCATAAGTCTTGGGTATAGTAGGCTTTATGACTAATGGGTAGACATCTTTACTATGATGAGGTCTTAGGTTTAGAACGACCTAAGACTATACTAGTATGTGTGAGAGATGCCTGAAGTCAATAATAATAGGCCTTCATTTTGTGTGGGCACGGGAGATTCTCTTTTATTTGTAAAAGTTGAAGTTTGTGCCGTTGTACGAACATTAGACGTGAGTAGAGGCTTTATCCTACATTATGTAATTATTGTGTGGTGGTACCAATGATAGTATGCCAGGTTATATTTTATATTGGAGATGTATATGAATTATAGTAGGGATATCTAACTACTTACTCATGATTTGGATTTGTGTTTTACATGTACTTGAGATGTGTATATTATATTTTTGCCATGATATAGTCAAATATTTATAGACTTGAGATATAAGCCTTGTATATTGGTTATTTGGTGAGACGTACCGTAAGTTTGAGACTACGACATAACTTATGTTTTATAACATAAGAGATGAACCTAAATCTGATAAGCTAAAGATTTAGTAATGATGATGTAATGATTTAATCGCATGGACAACATATGAGTTAGGAATTTAGAACTACATGATATTTTAAGTTGTTGGGTTAGGTAACTAATAACTTAAATTATCTTAAAACGCAATCGAAATATGTACAGTTATTATGTGACCCAGATTCAATTAAAATCTTATTATACACATGCTTGATGTTTACGTTTTCTTTTAAACATTATTTTTATACGTCTCTGTTGTGGTAGTTCATGTAGATATGGGACCGTTCGAGGAGCATCTCTAGCGACCTTTCATTTCTTACTTATAGTATTTTAGGAGTTGATTAAGTATATATCATCATTTTATTGTACTATTTTATTTTCATTTTGGTTGTACATGTATATTTACATTTAGAGATGACTTATATTATTTGGTTTGTAATTGGTATGAAAGTTGGTTTTGTGTGGCTTCAGTATTTCATTATATTGTCTTTGTTCTTTCGAGTCATGTGTATTTCTTATGCTAAGGATGTGGCCAAATTTTTTTATTCCCTTGATAATTATGGTTAGCTTGATCAATTTATTTATGGATTTTTTAGGGTATTACATGAAGGAAATAGGGATAGGTCTTTGTATCCTTATATGCAGGCTTTTGCATTGACCATTTAATATGTGTTGGGAACATACTTACTTGGATCATGGACTTATGTGATTTGTAACACCCCGTGTTTTTATTTATTATTTTAATTAATTAATTGGATTTTTTAGGAAAAAATAAATTCTTGAATTTAATAATTTTTATTGGCTAAATATGTTGGTTATGATTTTAGAAGAATATAATTTCAAACGGTTTCGAAATCGGAATTAAAATGGAGTTTTAATTGAATTTTTAATATATAGAAGAGTCCTCAAAACATAAAACTCTCTAGAGAAAAAAATATTTAAAAATATTGAACGGTCCGATCGAGCTGAGTTTTTTTTTTGTAGCATCCTCTCATCTTCAGATAATTCTCTGTAAAATTTCATCTAATTCCAACGGTCCGATCGTCCGAAATAAAAATTTTAGTGTTTGTATCTTATTAGAGTTCTATTAGGATTAGGATTCCTAATGACTATATAATGACTCTAATTCGTGGGGGGACTTCTCATAATCACTTTTTCTCAATTTTTTCACCAGAGAACACTTCTAAAAATATTTTCTTTCAACCATAATCATCAACCTCCAACATAATCAAGGTTTTGTCACCAGATTTGAAGGCTTATTTGGGGTTTAATCAAGATTGGTCCAAGAACACTTCTTTGCTAATTTTTCGAGAGGAATCCAGATTTCTAATCAGATTTTTCTGTCAAACTAATCCCAGGAATGTTGACCCTATTCTTTTCCTTTAGTGTTATGTGTCTTGATTGTAGCCTCTATTAAACTTATGTTTTCTAAAATAAGATATGAATATAAAGATTGAAGAGATAAATTTTGGGGCTGTTTTTCATAAAAAAATTAATGATACCGAATACTTATAACTGTGTATTCTTTGGGTTGTGTAGGTGTAGTCGATTTCTCTATGTGCATGTGCATGTGCATGTAGAGGAGCCTTTTAAAAGTAAATTTTGATATTTCATGTGAAAATCCTAGTTTAATTTAATTTCTTGTGTGGGAAAATAAGGATCATGATAGGACTTGCATGTAGCAATTATTCTGAAAATCATAATATTTAGGTGTTTTTGATTTTCACTTTTTAAATTGAATTATTTAAATGAGAATTTAGTATTATTATGAATGTTGTTATAATTTGGAATTGTGTTACTTTATGGAAATATGTTAATATTTCGGAAAGGTTAGGTATGGTAGATAATTGGTTTTCACCCTTGTTATAGTACACTTGTTAGGTATGGGACTAGTAAGTGGGCCTTAATTACGATTTATGCTAATTAAGTATGGTACTAGTTAGTGTAAGTCTATGCGGGTTATATAATTTGGGGTGGGGGCTGATTTTCTATATTATACCTTTGTTGTGATAGCCTAGGATTGATATCTAGGTGGAGTGAAATTTTGTAATCATTCTTTGCTTAAGATAGGACGATATTGTGTTTTGGGAATCCTTAGTTGGGACTAAAGGTTGTTTTGAGGATTTTCACATCGCTTTTAAGGGTGGGGGAAATTAATGTGATTAATGAAAATAAGGAATGTGGAATTTAATATCGCATGACTAAAACGGATATTAAAAATTTGTGGTGACATAATGTGTCTAGGGCCGACAGTTTGAACGGGTCAGAGGACGAGTTATGTCGTGTCGTGTGTGGAACCTTATCATATCGCGAGGGTCGCAGGATAAAAACGGGCCAGACGGCGGACTTGACAAGGGGACGGGTGCGTGTGTGGAACCTTGTCATATCGCGAGGGTCGCGGGATAAAAACGGACCCGACGACAGACTTGACAAGGGGACGGGTTTGGTAATATTCTTCACGGTTAAATCAATCAAATTTAACATTGTGGGAAGGTGGGTTAATTAAAATCATATTGGTGTGGCTTTTATGAAAACCTTGCGGGTAATTGTGAATTTATTTATGGTGATTATTAATCTTGTAATTAAAAGATTCTATTGTTATAGCCGATATATATAGCACTGTTGTCTGGGTTCAAGGACCCTATTTGAGGAGAGTAGCTGGTTTACATGCTCGGGGCTTTGGCTCTGATACATGCGTTGACTAATATTTTTCAGGATGAGAATTGGAGAAGCTGCATAAGTTTATCAGAGTTATCATTTGGAGAAGCAGCTGGAGTTATTCATTTTATGGCATAGTTTAGTTAGACTTTCCTTTTCAGTCAAATTATTATGAGACTTCATTTGAGTTTTATTGGGCCATTCGGTTCCAAAGTTGTTTAGAGGATTTCTGTTGGGATTATTCAGAATTTATTTAATCATTATTGGAGTATGGATTTCTTTTGGAGTTAGCATGTGATGTATCTTTTATTTCATATTTGGGTTTGATTAAAATAAATTATATTGTGGATTAAAATTTGATGTCTCATATCTGTCTCATGCTAAGAATGGTATTTTATTTACTCACGCCCGGCTTAGTTTTGGTGGCGGCAGACGCCAGAATTAGGCGGGGTGTGACATGATTGTCCTTCTTTTACTAAGAATTATAGAAAAGGGGGTGAACGAGGATCCTACCATTGTGAGGTACTGGGGAGAGGGGGGAAGAAGGGGTTAGATGTATGCAGTATTGCCCCTGTGTATGTAGAGAGGTTATTTTTGGGACTCGAGCTTATGACCTCTATATCACAATGGAGAAACCTTACCTTTGCTCCAGGTTCACCCTTTTACTAGAGAAGTATATACTCGACAATCATTATGAAGCCTTGGAATTATAATAAATTGATAAGAATTACAATTACTAATCATTGGCTTCATATGGTCTTGGGTATTAGATCGGCATGCTAAATTTAGGTTGTTTGGGTTCGGTTAAGATAAAAGTAACTGAAATATCAGAGAAAGATGCATTGCTATTATTGTAACCCAAATTAAGTTAATTCTTACTTTTGTTATACTTTCTAAGTTTAATCATGTTGTTGAAATATGTTTTCAGGTCCTAGGCAATAGTTGCTTCTATAACCTTGATTCATTTAACTTCGTTCTCATATCATGCATTCATATTTTAGGATGTAGGTGTCGAGACTGCATGCTCATTTCTTTTTATCGCATTTTCATTATTATTGGTATAGATTACTATTATTGAGATTACTTTATAACATAGTGGAATGTGGGAGAATCTTATATTCCAGTGATGGAGTATTTTATGCTATGGGTTTTGGTATGAGAGATATGTTGATTTTACTTACGTAGTTATCAGTTCTTTATTTTACGATTGATATTTGTCGGTTTTACTTATGTTGTTATTAGTTCATTATTTTACGATTTATATTTATTTAATTCATTCTTATAATGACATAAATTGTTTAGATACATGTATTATTCATATTTGAACTTGATCAATCTAGTTATGGATTTAATGGGGTGTCACAATTATGGTCAGATTATACCAGATTCTAGCGTCCTAGGGTCTTGAGTGCGTGCATCGCATTTCCAGATATCATTATTTGATACGTTAAGTCCTTGTTATAAAGACTTCGTATTCTTATTTTCCTTACTATTACTTATACACTTTTGTTAATTATTTTTCAGATAATAAACACCCCGAGGAGAGTCACACGTCCCAAACAAGTCACCAGTGCTGAGTCAGCAACATCACATTCGCAACCTCAAGATCCACACCATAGGTAGATGTCAGCACTTACGTCAATAAATTTGGCATCTATTATTGTGCAAATTATGCTAGTACTATAACATCCATGCGCTAGGATCAGATATCCCTCCAGAACATATGTTTTTACTTGCCTTTCAAAATACATCCGCCTATGAGAGAGCCATTAGTGCCTTTTGTAAAGGCAACCCAACACAGTTCACTGGATCCACATATTTTACAGTAGCTTTAGAGAGGAAGAGATGCATCTACACGTAGTAGAGTGCTCGAAGGTGCCGAGGAAGATGCTAGCGAGATTTAATCTTATGGTAGATAATTACAGTGGTGGGAGTCAATCACCATAAATGATTATTGGTCATAATTGTCCATTCAACAGTTTTGGATGAAATTTTAGGGAAAGTACATACCATCCTCTCAATAGAAGATTTAAGGTCATATTTTATGAAGTTACAATATGACGAGAGTACTATTGCATAGTACGAGCTAGAGTTTGATTGCTTTGAAATTCCCCCCGATGATGTTAACACGTAGGCAAAGAGAATAGATAAGTTTATTCGGGGCCTCACAAAGAGTATTAGTCAGGTGTTTCTTGGAAATGGACCTTCACCACTTTGAGTGAAATTAATCATAATTAAATGAAAAATTATTAAAGCAAAGAAAGGAAGCAATCAATCTCACTGTTGATGTAAAAAATTAGATTATCTCTAATTAATCAATCACAGATAAAAAATGAATAAGACAAGAGATTTTTAAAGTGGTTCAGCCTTGAATGAATGGCTTACGTCCACTGTTTGTGTTATTATTGACTGTTTGGGAATTCTCGATTACAGGTTTTACCAAGAAATTCCGAGTCCCCATATAATGAGGATGATACAATGTATTTATAGCCCTCAGGCTGTAAATGTGAAAGGGTAATACATAGCTATCCAATTGGCGTGTACATCTGTATGATAATAGTCAGCATTTAATGCACATTCAATCCTCTTAATTATTCAGTTATAAATGCTCCGAACGAGGTGCAGCTCGGACCGCCTGCGCTGCTCGGTATATATGAGTTGCTCGGTGTAATAAAGTTCCTCGGAGAGAACCTGTTGTTCAGAGTGTCTGAGTTGGTCGGGGAGGTTGAGTTCCTCGAAGTCAAGGTGTTGTTTAGAAATGTTTGTAAGTGCCATGTAGATTGACACGTGTCTCCACTTAACTGATCCACGTCAGTAATCTAAATTTGGTATCAACAGAAGCCCCCAATGTTTCACAGTTTGAGGTTGAGGAGTGTGGAACATTCTTTTTGAAATATGGCGGGATTAAATAGTCATCCTGAATTTTAGGAGTGTTTTCCTTGTATTTAATTTTCTTTTCGAATTCATAGAATCAGACTTTTCAAATTTTTCCCACTGCTTTGGTCTCCGTGTCTTTTTTGTCCTTTTAGCCGCTGGTAGCGAAAACGTCTTTCTTTGTAATAATTATTTTTACCCCTTCCCAAGGTAAGGTATTTAAGCGTTGCAGAAAATCCTATCGTCTCTTACTTTTTCAAATCTGTATCTTTGATCTCTCCATTTCTTCTCTATCTTGTGCGTTCGTTCCTTCCATCGTTCGTTATCAACTGATCTACCCTTGTTCTGTAAGATCTTCTTTCTTCTCTTTTATTTGCTTTGTTCATCATGGTTTACCTTATTGAGTCGCTTGATAAATTTCGTTCTGATTTTTCTATTCCTTCCTGGGTCATTTTGGAAGAACTTTCTGGTCCTCCTGATTATTTTCATTTGGCTGAGGGACATTGGTTCCCCAGTCTCTTTGTAGATGAATGTGGCTTTTCTTTTCCTCCAAACCCCTTGTGTTTGGAATTCTGTTAATATTTTGATGTAGTACCTGCAAAAATAGCCCCCAATACATGTAGAATAGTTAATGGAGTCCATAGGTTAAATCAGATGCATGGACCCGTTTAGGAATTCCAGAGATTATGTTTTGCTATAGATGGGCTGTCAGTGACAGTACTTTTTATTTGAAAACAAGGTTTTTAAATAGGGCTTTAGTTGTCAATCTCCCAGATGCCAACAGGGATTACTTTGAGCATGGGGTTGTCATGAAAAATTGGTAACATGCTCCATTAACTGAAAACGACGTATATCAGGGTCCCAGATGCCCTCCCTATGGCAATGGGATAGGTTGTTTTTATTCTATTTAGTTTTTCAAATCATGTTTTCTTTATATTCGATAAAATGCGTCACTGATATTTTGATTTTTATTTATTTGCAGTTGACAGCAAAAGAAGGTCTCCAAAGGAGACAGAAGTTAATTTAAAGCATTTGAAACTTATCTAGGGTTTGCATCAAACTGTCGCTGACGAACATATCAGATCAGCTTCGTACTTGTTGCAGTACAAGAATTACACCTCGTCTTTCACTGCTCATCCAGTGATACGTAACATAGAACCAACACCAGTTTCTGAAGCTTCTTCTCCTGAATCGCATATTCCTCTCAGCGACAGAATGAAGAGAAGAAGAGCTCCTGCCCTCTTCGATAAGTCTGCCTCTACTGCTGGAGAGTCAAAGAAAAGTAATCAAGATGTCCCAGAAGAAGGGACAAGACGAATTGAGGCACCTCCTCCAGCGGCTACTAAGAAGGTTGCCGAGAAGCCCCCTGTGGATCCAAGCAATATTACAGCTGTTTCCTCTCCTAGCGAGGTTATAGTTATATCACCGTCCAAGACGACATCCTTGGTCGAGAATGTTCCTGCTCCCACGAGGAAGTTGAAGAAAAGCTCCTCGGATAAAGTGGTTGAATCCCTTTCTCAGCCTCTAACTGCTGGAAGTGGTGTTCCCACTTTCGTTGCTCCGAGCCCTGCCATGAGCTCTGTGAAGTCTTGGATCATCCCCGAGATATTGAAGACAATCTTTCTCGGGATAGGGTTACCACCTTGGCAGCTCAACACATTGCCTCAGTAAGTATTACTACTCTAAACTTTCATTTTTCAATGTTATGTCCCTGTAGTGACATACAATTATTTTCCTTTTCTCAGTTGGTAACATGCTTCAACACCATTTTGAAAAAGGATGAGGCTATTAAAGCTTCGAGATCCTCGTCAGGGGTAGAGAAAGCTCTTGTAGGTCTGACACAGTCATTAAAGGATTCTCGTCAGAAGTATGACGAAGATAAAATTTCTTGGGAAAAGCAATTAAAAGCCACCGAGCAAGAGAGAGATAAAGCTGTTGAAGTCTCCAAGGGTTTGGAGAAAAAAATAAAAAACTTGGAAAGTAAGAATAAAGAGTTCGAGGGGAAGCTCTAAAATTTTGAAGAGCTTGAAAGTAAGCTCAAGTCTGCTGAGGAAGAGTTAAACAATCTTCATGAAGTTGGTCGTCAGAAGGAAGAAGTTGAGAATAAGCTGAAGGGTGTTGAGGAGCTCCTTAGGGAAAAGACCTCCTCGGAGAGAGAAAAAAAAGGAGAAAAGCTGTTAAGAAATCCTTCATCGCTGGCTGGGATAAGGGGTGGAATTGGGGTTTGGCTGCCATGATTTCACAAATGGAGTATGGCAGCCTCAAATACTTCAGGGATGGTTGGGTTGCTGCTCTAAAAGAGATGAATGTCGATGAGAATTCAGACTTATTTCAGCGACACATTCCTGGCCCCCCTCCTTCTCCCGGGGAAGAAGAAGAAGACGAAGCTGCCTCCGAGGGATCCTCTATGGTGATCGGAGATCAGATTTCTCATCCCCCAGTTGTCCAGACCTCCTGCGAGAAACTTCTACCAACCAACATTTCAACCGAGCAACTTCCAACACCCTCCGAGCAACCTTCTATGCCTTCCGAGCAACCTACATCTTCGTCCCAGCCTCCTGAAAAAGTTTTAGGAGACAAGGAGAAGGTGTAGCGTTGTTTGGACTTTTTCTCTTTTTTGTTATATGTAACTCTGGGCTATGTACTTCTGTTATGATATAATAAAATTTTAAGTTTTTGGTTGTGAAACTTAACTCCCTTTTTCTTGCTCTGCTTTTATTCTTCTTGCTCTATCTGCATTTTATTGATTCTTTCCATCTTTCCATCTATTTTCTTTACTAGTTTATAGCTAGAATGGAACTCTTGTTAGCCCATGATACAGAGCTGATGAAAAAATGTAACGAATACTTCAAGGCTGGCCATGCTGACTTGAATGAATCTCAAATCGTCGATATCCTTGGTCCAGATGCTTCAGAAAGATATTATTGTTAACTATCTGAATTGATGATAATTATCTGACGACCAAGCAAAGTTTGTGATATTTTGTTTCTCGACCAAATTTGGTGGTAATCTAAAATGTCATAAGTATAAAAAACTTATCACTTTTTAATTTTAAGCCCTGAAATGACTTTCCTTTGTTTAACCAACTGTTTCCGACCAACCGGAGTTGGTGGTTTTTTATTCCCGACCAACCTTAGTTGGTAGATTTTTATTCCCGACCAACTTTAGTTGGTAGATTTTCTTCCCAACCAACCGTAGTTGGTATTTCTGGGCAATTTTTCTTCCCGACCAACTATAGTTGGTGGATTTTCTTCCCAACCAACCGTAGTTGGTATTTCTGGGAAATTTTTCTTCCGGACCAACTATAATTGGTGGATTTTCTTCCCAAGCAACCGTAGTTGGTATTTATGGGAAATTTTTATTCCCGACCAACTATAGTTGGTGGATTTTCTTCCCAACCAACCGTAGTTGGTATTTCTGGGAAATTTTTTATTCCCGACCAACTATAGTTGGTGGATTTTCTTCCTAACCAACCATAGTTGGTATTTCTGGGAAATTTTTTATTCCCGACCAACTATAGTTGGTGGATTTTCATCCCAACCAACCGTAGTTGGTATTTCGGGATTTTTTTTTTTATTCCCGACCAACTATAGTTGGTGGAATTTCTTCCCAACCAACCGTAGTTGGTATTTCTGGGAAATTTTTTCTTTCCGACTAACTATAGTTGGTGGATTTTCTTCCCAACCAACCGTAGTTGGTATTTCTAGGAAAAATTTTTATTCTCAACCAACCGTAGTTGGTATTTCTGGGCTTGATGCGTAGTGTGTAGCACTAATACTCCGAAAAATTTTCAACAAAAGGAGAGAATTAGGCGAAATATCCAAAACTTTATTCATACCGAAGAAAACTGCATTACATAGAGATTAAATTACTGATAATATTTGCGCAGATGCTATGCGTTCCATGCATTCTTAAACTCCTCTCCTTCTAAGGTTTCGATTCTATACGTCCATGGTCGAACAACCTTTGTTACTTTGTAGGGCCTATGCTAGTTAGATTCCAATTTGTTGTGCTTTTGAATTAGTTTCTTTAGCACATAGTCTCCTTCTTTCAGGTCGCATTTCTTTACTCTCTTGTTGTAGAACAGAGTTGTCCGTTGCTGATATGCAGCGTTTCTGATTTCTGCCTCTTTTGTAACTTCCTTGAGCATATCCAAATCTAATCTTCTCATCCAGTCACTGACAGGAGAATTGAAATTCAGCACCCTGTGTGTGGGGAGACCCAGCTTGGCAGGTATAACAGCTTCACTTCCAAATGCCAGCATATATGGAGATTGTCCTGTGGTTGCTCGTGGAGTAGTACGATAAGCCCATAGTACAGAATGTAGCTCGTTGATTAAATTTGCCTTTGCATCATTTAATCTTTTCTTCAAGCCATTCAGCAGCGTTATGTTTGTCACTTTGGTTTGTCCATTATTTTGAGGGTGGCCTGGTGCAGAGTGAGTTTCAATATGTTCGATTGATGACGATACGCAGCAAACTCCTCGTTGTCGAATTGGGTTCCATGGTCTATGATGAATGCATGAGGAAGACCATATCTACAAATGATGTTCTCCCATATAAATTGATACACTTTGTCATATGTCATATCGATAAGGATCTTAGCTTCCACCCACTTAGTAAAGTAATGCACTGCGACGACGAGATATTTAAACCTTCCTCTAGTCCTTGGAAGTGGCCCGACCAAGTCAATTCCCCACATGGCAAATGTCCACGGGGAAGTAATGGGTGTCAACAATGCTTGGGGAGTTCTTAGGATAGTGGAGAAGCATTGACATTTGTCACATTTTTTGGCATAGGCTATACAATCATCCCTCATTGTCGGTCAATAATATCCCTACATCATTATCCTTTGCAGAAGTGTCCGATTTGTTACATGGGCTCCACAAGACCCTTTATGGACTTCTTCGATCAATTTATTTCACCTCGGTGGGATGTACACATCTCTGCATGCCAGCTATAATTCCTCGTTTATATAGAACACCATTGGTCAACACATAACGAGCAGCTTTAAACTTCAATTTCTTGGCTGCGAGTTTGTAAGTTAGTAATTTCCCTTCCTCAATATATGCCCTGATGGGATCCATCCAAGATGGCTCTAAATCAAGGGTAATAAAGTTCATCATCAGATCTTCATCTATGCTCTGACTAGCCAAGACTTCTATTGGGATTATTCTTTGTAGCTCGGTGTATATGGCTGAAGCTAACCGAGCTAAGGCATCTCCTCTTGTGTTCTCCAATCTTGGTATTCTAATTATCTGTACTGCAATCAGGCTTGATAAAACTTCCATTGTTTTTGTATAATACTTGATCATTAATTCTCCTTTGGCTGCATATACTCCCAGTATTTGATTTACAATCAACTGGGAGTCACTGAATACAATAACTTGCTCTGCCCCTATGGTTTTTGCTAAATTAAGACATGTAATCATAGCTTCATATTCAGCCTCATTATTAGAAGCCTTGAATTGGAAGCACAGAGCACACTCCAAATTGACCTCATCCGGGCTGTTCAAAATAATCCCTGCTCCACAGCCTGTAGTGCAAGATGAGACATCCACATATCGATTCCATATAGGTACCTCGTCTTCAAATTCTTAATTGGATAGAGTTCCTCGGTGGAATATTTGCTGCTTCCTTTTATCCTCCTCTAGCACTTCTTGCTTCTCGTCGACCATCTTCTTTTGCTCGTCGACCAACTTCTTTTGCTCGTCGACCAACTTTTTTTGTTCATCGACCAACGTAAGTTGATCGGGGTTTAAATTCTATGATCCTGTAACATCTACATGTTGGTCGGTATCCAGCTTTTTCTCATCAAAGGTATCAGGATAGGTGAACCCTGATATAAAATCTGCTACTGCTTGCCCTTTTAGTGACGATCTAGGCTCATAAACTATGTCATATTCACCAAGTTCTACTACCCAGTACATCAATCTCCCTAATTTTTCTGGTTTATGAAGAGCTTGCCTCAATGGCATATCAGTATACATAACTATGGTATGAGCTTGGAAGTACAACCTCATTCTCTTACTTGCCTCGATCAATGCTCGTGCTAATTTTTCCAGTCTTGGATATCTGATCTCTGCTCCTCGGAAGGCTTTGCTAGTGTAATAGATTGGTTTTTGCACTCCATTCTCCATTCTTATCAATGCCGAGCTAACTACATTCTTTGACACTGCCAAATACAAGCACAATCTTTCCCCCATCACTTGCCTGGATAATAATGGAGGTGCTCCCATATATTTCTTCACTTCTTAAAAATCCTTCTCGCATTCGTCATTCTATTCAAACGTTCTTTAGAGTGTTTTGAATAATGGGAGGCATCTATCTGTTGCTTGTGATACAAATCTATTAAGTGCTGCAACTCGCCCAGTGAGACTTTGTACTTCCTTCTTCGTCGTTGGAGATCCTAGTCCCAATAGAGCCTTGATCTTCTCTGGGTTTGCTTCGATTCCTCGTTGGTTGATAATATACCCGAGGAACATTCCTTCTCGTACTCCGAATATGCATTTGGTGGGATTCAGCTTCATTTGATATTTATCTAGTTGATCAAAGGTCTGGCCTAAGTCAATTAGATGGCCAGCAACTCTCTTGCTCTTCATCAGCATATCATTAACATAAACTTCCATATTACAACTGATTTGTTCTGCAAATACCTTGTTCATCAGTCGTTGATATGTTGCACCTGCATTTTTCAAACCAAAAGGCATAACATTATAACAATAAGTTCCCCTAGGGGTAATGAAAGAGGTACTCTCCCTATCTTCAGGTTTCATTTTAATCTGGTTGTAACCAGAATAAGCATCCATGAAGCTCAACAACTCGTGTCCCTAGGTAGATTCCACTAATTGATCAATTCGGGGCAAAGGAAAATGATCCTTTGGGCATGCGTTGTTAAGGTCAGTAAAGTCTACACACATCCTCCACTTGTTGTTTTTCTTCTTTACCATTACTACGTTTGCTAACCAGTCTGGATATTTGACATCATCAATAAATCAAGATTTCTAGAGATTCTCGACCTCCTCTTGTATGGTTTGGTTCTTCTCGGGGCTGAACACTCTTCTTCTCTGCTTCACTGGCTTGATCTCCTTATTCACATTGAGCTCGTGACATAAGAAATTTGGGTCTATTCCTGGCATATCCTCATGACTCCAAGCAAAAGTTTGTTTTCTGCTTTTTAGGAAAACTATCAATTCCTGTTTTAGTGAGGCATCTAACGACGAACCTATTTGAGTTGTTCGTTCTGGGTGCTCGTCATCCAAAATGATATTTTCAGTAACTTTCACCACCTGACCTTTCACGAGCTATGATTCGTCTCTAGGATCCAATGTTTCAATCTCTGCACCTTCATCCACTTGGTAGGTTGTAGTCTTTTTCCTAGATTCCTCCAATTCTTCTTGCTCGGCAGATGAGTAATAACATTCCCGAGCAATTTTTTGGTCACCCTTTACAACTCCTACTCCAAAATTGGTTGGAAACTTCAGACATTGATGTACAGTAGATGGTACTGCTTCGAACTTCTTCAAATCTACCCTTCCCATGATGATATTGTAAGCTGACTGGACATTCTTATCCATCACAAAGAAAGGTACTCTTTCTATTCGACAAGCAGGCCATGTGCCGATGAACATATTCAACTTGATCGTCCCAAGTGGAAAGACTTTCTCGCCAGCAAACCCGAGGAGGGGCCTGTGATAAGGTTCCAACTGAGACAACTTTAGATTTAAACTATCGAAGCATGAGTAGAACATGATATCCGCCGAGCTACCATTATCCACCAGTACTCTTCAAATTATTACTTCCTTCATCCTCATTTTGATCACTAGTGGATCATCATGAGGATATAGTACACCTACGAGGTCACTCTAAGAGAAACCAATGACAATTTTTTCTTTGTTCACCTTCCTCGGGTGATCATCCTCAGCTAGATTTATTCCCTGAATGTATGAACAAGCTTGAACTTCATTGAGGTAAGATTTCCTTTCTGCAGTAAGTTCCCCACCTCCTGCATCTCCACCTGTAATAACGTTACAATCAAATGATCCAAAATGAATTGAAAATACCTCACGTTCTGGCTGTCTTGGTCTCTTGGGGAGATTGGGGTCGTCTTCTGGAGCATCTTCATGATCTCTTTTCTTGTTTTCTTCTGCTCGATGAGGTGATCTAGACCTCTGTCTTGCTCGGTCGTCGCTTTTTCTTTCATTTCTTCGATCAACATACTTGGTCAGCTTTCCTCGTCTGATGAGTGCTTCGATTTCATTCTGTAGAGCTATGCAATTTTTGGTCGTGTGACCATGGTCTTTATGGAACTCACAATATTTGGCCTTATTCCTCTTGTCGGGATCTAACTTCATTTTCTCAGGCCAGTTTAGTTCCTCGCTATTCTTGATCTCTTCCAGGACATGGTTTATGTCCACTTTCAAAGGAGTATAATTTTCAAATTTCTTTAATATTTCCCATGATGGCTTTGCTTTTGACTTCTTGTCACCACCATTGTTCTTATGTTCTTTCTTTTTAGCCTTATCAACCTCCACCTTGGTCTCTTTGGTGTCCATGTTCTTCTTCGCAGCCATAGCCTCCTCGGTATTCATGATCTTGGACGCTTTTGCCATTAGTTCTGACATGGTTCCGGGTGGATCTTAGGCCAAAGTATAGTATAATTTATTGGGCAACAATCCACACATCAAAGCAGTAATTGTTGTCTTTTCCTCGTAATCAATAACTTTGAGCTTCTCGTTATTGAAACGAGTTATGTAATCCCTGGTGCTGTCACCTGTTTTTTGTTTAACACTTAACAAATGTGCCACTCGTTTAACTAGTTTTGCTCTAAAATATAAATTTCCAATGAAGAGCTCAGCCAGTTGAAAGAAAGTTGAAATCTTCCCCCAAGGAAGATTATTGTACCATATTTGTGCAGATCCGGTAAGAGTTCTCGAAAATTCCCTGCATCTCATCTCGTCTGGCACGGCATAGATGTCAGTAGCAGCTTGGTATTGTTCTATATGAAGGACAGGGTCAGTTTTTCCATCATATTTAGGGGTTAAAACAGGTGCTTTGAACTTCGATGGTGTGGGAAAATCCACAATTGCCTGTATAAAAGGCGTCCCTTGGACAAAAGTTCTTTGTAGAGGATTCTTGGCCTTAACCATTTCCCCTAGTCTATCCTCCAACCTTTGAATAGAGCATTTCCATGCATCATGTCCCTCCTCGGGCCTATTGGTTCGAGCAATTGATCGTGTTGAAGTCGCATCCTGGGATCTGTCTTGCCGAGTAACTGGTTGTGATTGGGCAGAACCCTCTCTTAGATCAGATGGTCATCGAAAGTTTCTCGACACAGCCTTAGGAGGACTTTTATTCTTCCTAAGGCCCAATCGATCAAAAGGAGAGGTCCTACTTAATATCTCCAATGCACTTGTCCTTTCTGGAGAGAGAGTGATGTGTTGTTCAGTATCTGTGGCTCATACTGACGAAGTTCGACCAGGTTGATAAGAAAAATCATCAGATTTCTCAGTGCGATATGAATCGCTTTTCCTAATACGCGAAGAAACTAAACGAGTATTTCTTTGAACACTTCGTTATCCTGAATGGGTCGGCGCTCCACCCTGGATAGTTTGCATGAGTTATCGCATAGTCTCTTGCATAGACGTCTGGCCTTGAGCCAAATTGGCCATAATTTCAGCCCGATCTTGGACATTTGGAGGATCTGATGGATTCGGGCGGGTTTCCAGCATTTCGATTACTAGATTCAGGATTATCAGCCATTGGTGATAAATTGTTTTGGTGAAAAATGAGAATTTCAGTCATTTCCCACAGACGACGCCAATCTGTTGATGTAAAAAATTAGATTATCACTAATTAATCAATCACAGATAAAGAATAAATAAGACAAGAGATTTTTAAAGTGGTTCAGCCTTGAATGAATGGCCTACGTCCACTGTTTGTGTTATTATTGACTGTTTGGGAATTCTCGATTACAGGTTTTACCAAGAAATTCTGAGTCCCCTTACAATGAGGATGATACAATGTATTTATAGCCCTCAGGCTGTAAATGTGAAAGGGTAATACATAGCTATCCAATAGGCATGTACATCTATATGATAATAATCATCATTTAATGAGAATTCAATCCTCTTAATTATTCAGTTATAAATGCTCAGAACGAGGTGCAGCTCGGACCGCCTAAGTAGCTCGGTATATATGAGTTGCTCGGTGTAATAAAGTTCCTCGGAGAGCACCTGTTGCTCCAAGTGTCTGAGTTGGTCGGGGAGGTTGAGTTCCTCGAAGTCAAGGTGTTGTTCAGAAATGTTTGTAAGTTCCATGTAGATTGACACGTGTCTCCACTTAACTGATTCACGTCAGCAGACTAAATTTGGTATCAACACTCACAACGAAGGGATTTTACGTGGTTCGAAAATTGCTATGTCCACGTTTGTTTTCGCTTTCTTTACTTTGTTATAATTAGTAAATAAATAATTACATGATCTTTTGCCTGGGGTGAGAGTTTATATCTATAGTGTTAGAGTTGGTTAAGTTCTAGTGAATTCTCCCAACTCTTAGTTAGGCCATCTCTTGATTTATGTTAATCTCCTCCGAGATTCTTGGTAACAAGAATGACTTCTCCCTATTTATCCCTCGTGACATCAATCTCATTTTGAGTAATAACTTCTCTTTTCAGACTGGGACCACTTGGGCAATTGTGATTTGGTCCATTACATTTTTTACCCCACCATTGCCCCAAAAACTCTTTCGATAAATGGTCCAGATAGTTTTGTAAGCTTTCCTAACCCAAATAATTGGTCGGACCATGTTAATTCAGCGTTAGGATTTTTCGGTGCCATATTTCGTAATTAATTGGTAATGATGAGGGGTACGTTGGTCATAATTTAGAAATGAACCGTTAGTTGCACTGATGATCTTGGTCTCCATTCCATATGACTAGACTCCTTGGATTTTGCTTTGTGTTCAGTCAAAAACTCTGTACTGTCATTTACACACTTCCCTACATTAAAAAATAAATAATTTTATTTTCATACTTTGCTTGTAAGTTCTCTTTGTCTCCCTTTATTTTTCTTGCAACTGATCTAAGCTTTGTAGCTTTTTCTAATCATCTCTATACCAGTTAAGTACTTAGTTTCTTCATTTCTTCTTTCACAAAAATGGTTTATTCTCTAAATGAGAGGACTATGTAAGAATTCAAAGTGGTATACTCAATCCCATCTTCAGTGATAATTGATTGTGCTCTGGTCCTTGAAGATGGTATAATTGTTAATAGTGGATATTGTATTCATACCTTCTCAATAGCTGAGGGGGGAATATTACTTCCCCCAAATAAAATATTCTAGGAGTTTAGTGACTTCTTAGAGTTGGTTCCCGCCTAACGTGCCCCAAACACAAGACAAATTATCAACGGATTCCATAGAATCAATGAGTTATACGGGACCAAAATAAGGATTCCATAGATCAGGTATTTCTATTCTTGGTTCCACACGACATATAGGGTTTTATAACTAAAAGTTAGGAAGCCAAACAGAGTATTAGTTGTCAAGCTTCCTGATTCTAATAAGGGTTATTGGCCTCAAGGTTTCATCGATATAAATTATCATTACTCTTCTTTCCTGGAGGGAGAAGAAAACCTACAATTTTTCTGCCCAGATAGGGGGAGGAAAATAGGTAAACTTTTTTCTATTGTTTTGAACTTGCTTGAAATTATACTATTACTAATGATTTTTTTCTTTTCTTCTATCAGTCTCGATTAAAGAAGAAAAATCCATGTCCCTCTCATTTCAAAATGGAGGAGTTAATCAAGTTTTGGTAACTAAGGAGGCCTTTAGTCCCAGGTAGTGAACATTCAAGGTCTTCTTCCTTCCTTTTTGAATATAAAGACTCTACTAGAAGATTCACATCTCATCCTGTAGATATAACTCCTGGCATTTCTCTTCGTCCCACAAGTTAAGGATCTTCCACTTCATCCTCTTTTAAGTCCTTGAACGTTGAGACCAACCCTACAATAAAGGATGATACAATGGAACCTAAGAGGAGGATTCTTTTGATCGATGATGACGATATGATTTCTTTTTCCCCCAAAGATTAGGTTCCATAGAGTACCAAGATTGGGGGACCTTTTACCATCATATCTATATTGGACTCTTCAGTACGGGAGGATAATATGAAGGAAAAGACTCACTATTTTTCAGTTTATCTATTACTCTCCAAGAGGGGTGATGCATAAGGTTCTGGAAAGGGCCATCAAGTTATATCGGTGGCCAAATCTCTTTCCTTGAACCTAAGTCTACTCAAGGGGGGATGTGCTCAAGCTTGATCACGAGGAGGTTGACAAGATAACCCATGACCATTTATCTTCTCACGTTGCTTACGCATTATCTCTAGTAATCATAACTCTTACTTTTCCTATTTATATTTTGCTCAAATGTTGTTACTTATTCATCTTTTTTATGTAGTTTATGGATGAATTCCTTGCCATTATGGAGAAGTGATCTGTGTAACCTAATATGGATGATCTCAGTGCCACCTTGAAGAATTCTGGATCTATTTCGGCCATTGATCAAAAGGACTATAAGGCATAGAAATCATCCACCAATTTATTGATGATTGGCTTAAAGTATAACCTTTCTCAGCTTAAGGTTAAATTCAACAAGATGAAGAATGATAATGACCAAGTGGTGATCGAGCGTGATCGTTTTAAAGTAAAATATCCGAAGGTTATCACTGCTGCCAAGGATGAGGGCGACCCAATAGGATATGAAGAGTCTTTAGACGATGTTAAGCATCAGTTTATCTTCACCAGGAAGTAAAACTTTAAAAACGTTTGGGATGATTCCTGAACAAAGGCTAACATCCCATTTGAGTACGAGATCTTTGGAGAAAATAATCCACGTTCACCACCAAGGTCGGAGGAAGATGGATGAGCATCCCCTTCAACCGATTTTGGCAACTCTAAAGCAGATAAGGGCGAGACCCCAGAGGTCTTGGAGCAGGTGAAGTAAAAAAACTATGAACTAGTTAGGAATAGTTCTAGGGTTCTTTTCCCTCTTTCATTAATGTTTTCTTGTAATGGCGTTGCCTTATTTTTATTATTATTGAAAAAATATTTCAATGATCTGACTTCATTCTTCACTCTTGCTGAGATTTTTTCTTTAAATTCTTATAGCCTAGCAATCATCCTTTGGAAACCTCATTTCTTGGTAACTTAGACTCCATTCTTGGGCATGGGGCTAACACTTAAGCTCTTCGTTCCTTCATTTCTATTCAAAATGCTCTAAAAAGGATGACTAAATCCTATAAGGAGCAGTCTTCCTTAGTGGATTAGTTAAAAGATAGCGTGAAGGACCTTGGCGACATTGGTACACTCAAGCAGGATGAGGGGGATTCTATAAGGGGATAACCCACCAAATCCAAAGGCGTTGGTGACATTAGTGCTCTTCTACAAACTGAAAATGATTCACTCAAGACACATCTCACCGGGACAAGGAAAACCTGAAAAGATAAGAGAATTGTGAAGATGTGATTAAGTTATGACATAATCAAGCTTCTCTATCTCTTTAAGATTGATCCTCAAGCGAAGTGGGATGGTAGTGATGATGAAGGGGGGATGGATGCCCCCATCAAGATGGATGAGGCACATCAGCTAGCATATAAGCATGGTTGGTTGATTGCTTTAGGGGTCCTGAAAGTACCAAGGGACTCTGAATATTGGTGCCGGTACCAAGTTGATTGTCTTGTGTACTACCATACCCTCTTTAAAAATGAAGAAAGTTGGGTTCCTATAGATGTTGTTCCCTATTAGGTAACAAAGAGATAATTCACATCTTATAATAGTGGTGATGAATTCTGACCAAACCCCAAAGATAATAGAAGAGAATATTTTGCTAGAATGATCACTCTCCGAGGTTGATAACCACGCTATCTTTTATCTATTCATGTATTATGAATTTTGTGAAATAACACAAGTGTTTGTATAATTCCACATCTATAATTTTTCCATTCAATTATCTAAGAACGTATTTATCATATTTGTTACCTTTTAGATTGTGTCATCTCACTACCTTAGGCCTAGAGAAAACTTTGGTAAAAATGCACCTGGTTTTTGAGCTATCCACCTTTGTAGAATTTTAGTTGACTAATATTGGATTTCATTGATGCCTAGGGATCCCCCATAGGGTTTTTACTTTCTTGAGAAATTCACGGGCGAAGATTATAAAACCTTGAGTTTAATATGTGGCCAAACTAAGGTGATATTGAATAATTCTTGAAAAATGTAAGCCTTTTGCCATTTGGGAATGCTCTTGAATAATTAGTTGAACCTGTTGAGCTTTATTAAAAACTTCAAATAAATTACGAGCAACATAAGTCTGAATTTAAAACTTTCTAGACTAATTAAGCTAGAAATAAAGAGAATTTAAAGTAAAACTTCCTTAGGTTGGTTGCATTCCATTCCCTTAGAACCTCCCCACCATCCATTATTTCTAAATAATAAGCTCGTTGATAATTTTCTTTGATGACCTTGAATGTTCCTTCCTAGTTTGGTCCTAATTTTCTATATGAAGGAATCTTAGCTCTTCCGAGAACATTTTTAAGAATGAAGTCGCCAACTTGAAATATTTTTATTCATTCCCTTGTTGTATTGGTTGGATAAATATTACGGGTAAGAGGTTAACTTTGTCATAGATTTTTTCATTCATTCATTATCTAGATCTAGCTCAAACTTTATGACTTATTTATTTATACCTTGCTCAGCTGTGGTGCTTATCATGGATGGAATATCAACTTTTAAAATAATAACTTTAATCCCATAAATTAGAGCGTAGGGTGTTTCCCAAATAGGTCTTCTGGAATTAGTATAGTGTTCCCATAGGACATGGGGAAGGTCATCTACCCAAGATCCCTTAGCCTTATCTAAAATGTTCTTCATGCCATCGAGCACCATTTTATTAATAGCCTTAGCCTTCTCATTTATCTGAGGGTTGGCCAAAAATCTGAAATAATATTTTATGTTATGGTTGTCACAAAAACAAAAAATAGCCCACTTTCAAACTGTGTGCCACTATCTGTGATGATTTCCCTCATTATGCCAAAATTTTTACACAATGTTCCTCTAGATTAACCTGATCATATAAGTATCCCTAATGTTTTCTAATTATTGGTTTAATACACTTAGTGAAGTAATCTATGCCAACTAAGAGGTGTTTAAGATTCCCTGGTGTTGGTGGGAATAGACCTACGATATCCAAACCCCACTTAGTGAATGGCCATGGCCTAGTTAGTGGCTTTAACTTGCCGGTCGATTGATGCAGCAAGAGGGAGATTTTTTTGGAATTTTTAACACTTCTTGACTTAAGAGGTTGCATATTTTTGCATATACTTCCACCCTCTTCTTTAATTGTTCGAAATTCTAGGGACCTTCCTCTAGCGTGTCTTTCATAAATTCCATTGTGATGTTTGTACAAAACTCAATTGACGTCACATAGATGCACACATTAGAGGTAGGTACCGATGAAAGATCTTTTATAGTGTTTTCATCTAGGCGCTAGATAGAATCGTGTAACTTTTATCCTGACTTGGAGGTCTTTGTTCTTATCAAATGGAAGGATGTTAATTTGGAGAAAAGTGATTATTAGATCCATCAATCTAGGACTTTCTTGCATGTCAAGAATATGCTCAACAACTATGGGATTTGTGATACTAGGATTAAAGAGGAATTATACTTCAATGGTTCTTAAAAAATTAGAGTCCATTACTAACCTC
This sequence comes from Sambucus nigra, assembly GCA_949130495.1. NCBI lineage: Eukaryota > Viridiplantae > Streptophyta > Magnoliopsida > Dipsacales > Adoxaceae > Sambucus > Sambucus nigra. The sequence goes on along the minus strand of OX422215.1, from coordinate 633,965,557 downwards.
GGGTCTGCTATGGTGTCAGAGTGGATATTATTCCCTCAGAGGAACTATCGAATATGAACTTCTATAAATTTGGCTATTAATTCACCTGTAGATATGTTTCCATTCGTTCATGCCTGGCATTGAAATATCTTGTTACTTGGTTGGTCAGCTGCTCTGAACCGTAGTATGTATAAAGATAGCTTGCCCCCACTGAGAGAGCTTGGAGTAGTCTAAAGATGAGGGATTAGTACTTAGTTTCTTTGTTGGGTGCTTTGTAGCCAAGTCTAATCCCTTACTCGATCATAGTATTTTATGGGGAAACAAGCATGATTACTACTCCTATCCACTTAGTGTTGGATGCTCCATCCATGCTAAGTGTCCACTTTATGGTCTGGTCAATCTCTCATCTTCTTAAATGACTGTCTATTTCCTGGTGGCTAAGCACCTCCTCTCGTGCAAATTTGATAATGAAATATGCCAATACCTGCCCCTTAATTCCCGTTCATGGTTGATATTATATATAAAATACCCAAAGTTTAACCTACCATTTAAACATTTGTCTAGACAAGTCAAACTTTCAAAGGATGGCTTTTAGGGGAAAAGAAATGATGACTATAATTGAATGAGCTTCAAAGTAGTGCTTTAACATACGTGATGCAATTACCAAAGAGTATGCCAAATCATCAAGTAGGAGGCAACATATCTCGGAATCTAGGAGCATCTTACTGATATAGTAAATAGGGTATTATTGTACTCACTTCTCACAGATTAAGGATGAACCGACTACATTGTTGGAAACTGGTAAGTAGAGATAAAGAGGTCTTCGGGATCTAGGATAGTTAGCATATGAGGTTTGCTCGTATAGGGTTTTATTTCTTTAAGGGACTTTGAGGATTCCTCATTCTAGGTGAGTCCTTTTTCTTTTTTCAATAGCTGTAAGAATGGTAGGCACTGCTCATAAGACTTTGAGATGAAACGATTAAGAGTAGATAGAATCCCTATTAACTTTTGAATCTCTCACAGCATCCTTAGAGGCTAAATGATGTTGATTTACACTATCTGGTCAGGATTTTCCTCATTTCCCTTCTTACTGACTAAGTACCCCTGTAACTATCCGGACTGAGCCCTAAAGGAGCACTTGGTAGCATTGAGATTCATTAGGTAGTGCCTGAGGATCTCAAAGGTCTTTTCCAAGTCCTTCGAATGATCGACTTTGAGCTTATTTTTTATGACCATGTCGATAATGTATATCTCCATCTTGTTTCCCAATTGTTTCTTTTGAACATCCTCATAACCAATCATTAGTACATGGGTCCTACATTTTAAGGCCAAAAGGAGTGAGCTTGTAATAATATTAGCCTAGAGTGGTGATGAACAAAGTTTTGTCTTGATTGGAGCCGAATAGAGGGTTATTATAAGAACCTGAGCATCCAAAAAACTCATTCGCTCATGACTAGCCGTGGAATCGACTAACTGATAGATTTTGAAACCTACACTACAAGAAAAATGAGTATTATGGACGGTAAAAAACCATCCCTAAAAGTACAAAAACCGTCCCTAAAGAGTATTAGGGACAGTTTTTGTAACGGCAAAAATCCGTACCTTATACTAGGTGTCCTAAATATTTTAGGGACGAATTTTACCGTCCTAAATGTTAACTAATGAACACTCTGCATTTGGCATTAAGGATGGATTTTTTCGTCCCAAATGGTGTTCCCGCGAAAAAATTCCAGCTCCCATAAATAGTATTAGGGACGGATAAACCGTCCCTAATACAACTGAGATTCTGGCAACCCAATTAGGACGGTAAAAACCGTCCCTAAAGGTAATTTTAATTGATGCAGAAATGGGTATTAGGGACGGTAAAAACCGTCCCAAAAGGTATTCTCAATTAATACAAATTATTATTAGGGATGGTTTATAACCGTCCCAATTGATAAATAAAAAATTATTATAAATAGATATATTATTATATGTTTTATGTTGCAATAATAATTTCCATCTAATTTGCATTATAAATCAAATCATCCGATAAAAAACACAATATATCAACCACATTCATTGAAGCACGTATCCAATAACAATTTTTTCCATTAAACTACATTCATGTCGAAATATTTAAATGAGTACAAAATCATACTAATTAATAAGATATACAATTGTCAAAAAATATTATCCCTAAATTAAGATAATAAATATGGTTGTCACGCTTCAAAAACTTCTCTTAGTGTCACATATAGTAGACACACTCAAAAACATGTATCTTCAACTTCTTGTGCACAACCTGCAATCAATAAATAATCATTTTATCAAAATAATATTATAGTAAAATAAATATCAAAATATATTAGTTAATCGTGTCAACAACGTTTTACAATTAAATTTTTTTTTTTGACAGAGTCTCCTTTGTTTATACATGAAAACCCACATGTTTAATCAATACAAAAGCCCGCACGGCTATAAGAATCCCGCATATCAACAATTCTTTACAATTTAAAAAAAAAAATTCGACAGAGTCTCCTTTGTTTATACATGAAAACCAACATGTTTAATCAACACAAAAGTCCGCACGGCCATAAAAATTGAAAAATCTCCCATATCAACAATTCTTTACATTTTTTTAAAAAAATCGACTGAGTCTTCCTTTATACATGAAAACTAACCTGTTTAATCAACACAAAAGCCCGCACAACCAGTAAAAAAAATTAAAACAACAATCTCTCATATCAACAACAATAATAAATAAACAATCTACCTGTCGCAAACCATTGTTTTGTTCATGTGTTCCACGCGAATAAAATATTGCCCTAAAATGTTATCCTGCAAAAAAATACAAGAAACAAAACAAAAAAGATATCAGTAGTCAACTAATGTTTAAACCTAAAAGTCTAACGGGACCGTTTTGTGGTCCCGTCCGAGATGATGGTCGGTTTGTATGAGTTACATTGGTCCTGTGCGAGGTGATGGTGCCTCTAACAGGACCGTTTTGTGGTTGTTTTATGCTTTCACCCCTTGACGCCAAGTTTTTTAGCCCAAGTTTAATTTTTAACAAATCTCGTTGTATACCTAAATGGGGAGTTCGGTGACTACGCGGTCGGTTCATAGAAGTTATATTGGTCCCGTTCGAGGTGTTCGTGACATTTACCGGACCGTTTTACAGTTTTACGTTTTCACCCTTCGATGGCATGTTTTTATGCGTAAGTCAATTTCTTGCAAATTTACATCATACACTCTAACCGGGAGCCCCGTGACTACGCGGTCGGTTCCTACGAGTTACATTGTTCCCGTGCGAGGTGTTCGTGACTCTTACGGGACCATTTTATGGTTGTTTTACATATTCACCCTTCGATGGCATGTTTTTATGCTTAAGTCTAATTTTTTGCAAATTTACGTCGTACACTCCAATCGGTAGCCCCGTGACTATGCGGTCGGTTCCTACAAGTTACATTGGTCTCCTGCGAGGTGTTCGTGACTCTTACAGGACCGTTTTATGCTTGTTTTACGTTTTCACCCTTTGATGGCAAGCTTTTATGCTTAAGTATAATTTTTTGTAAATTTACATCGTACACTCCAATCGGGAGCCTCGTAACTACGCGGTCGATTCCTACGAGTCACATTGGTACCGTGCGATGTGTTCGTGACTCTTACCAAACAGTTTTACAGCGGTTTTACATTTTCACCCTTCGATGGCATGTTTTTTTGCTTAAGTCTAATTTTTTGTAAATTTAATGAAGGGCCAAGCATATACTGCAAAATGCTCTCGATCAACCAAACCCCCAAAAGTCCTAAGCCATAACATATGCTCACAACTCAACCCCAAAACAGAATTAGAATTTGGAAAAGGAAGACTTAATGAAGAGGTAGATGAGGTTTTCTTACCAAATGTGTAAGAAATAGGAAACATGGACCGCTCTTGGAGACTATTCCTAAACAAAATGAAGGGCGGAGCAGGGGTATAGCTGCAGCGGGGTGGGGCGGGGTTGGGCGACATAGGGGTGAGGCGGGGTTGGGCGGTGCAGGGGTGGGGAGGGGTTGGGCGACGCAGGGGAGAGGAAGGTGGGGCGTCGGAGAGAGGGGAAAGAGAGATCGGGATGGGCACTAATTTGAGAGCTGCGAACGAGAGAGAGAGAGAGCGAGAGTGAAATGTTAGTCGTGGGTTGAATTTGGAGGAGTGGAAATTTATGAGGGAAAAATACATAAAAGGGTTGGAAACATCCATCCCTTTTAGTATAGCAAAGGGGACGGATTTTAAAACCGTCTCTTTTGGTATATTTAATAGGACGGATTTTAAAAACCGTCCCTTTTGCTCCGTCCCTTATCTTTGTTTGGCAAAAAATTAAAAGTTTGAGATATACCAAAAGGGACGGATTTTTAAATCGTCTCTTTTACTATATCAAATGGGACGGATTTTAATAATCCGTCCCATTTGGTATAGTAAAAGATACGGTATAAAAATTCGTCCCTTATATTAGCCCGCGAAAAATTAGTGCAAAAAATTTCCATATACTTTAAGGGACGATTTTAATTACCGTCCTTTATGGTATGTATAAAAAAGGACGATTTTTAAAAACCGTCCCTTTTGCTACTATAAAAAAGGACGGTAATTAAAACCGTCCCTTTTGATATAGCATAAGGGACAAAATGACACGGCCGTCCCTAATACTCCCGTCCCTAATATTCATTTTTCTTGTAGTGCTACCAGTTAGCAGCGACATATGTGCCCTCCACCCTTGGGATATAGGTTTAATGATTATGGCGATGTTACAAGTAGCTCATGTGAATTATCTAAATGCACCCTCCCTGGTCTCATTGATCAAATGGATTTTGTATTCCTCTAATAGCCCCTCCACATAAATATATAGTAATATCATTTTTGCAACATCCTTGTAGACATATAACGCTTCCTCTCTAAAACATTTGATGTACTCAATCAATTCTTCACCCGACTTTTGCACTTTCTTGATCTAAGTTCCTCAATGTGAACTCATCTTCATCCAATAAAACCTTCATTAGAAATTTCCTATACATTTCCTCCTAAGTGGGAGTGATATTTAGTGCCAAGTGAGAATACAATGTGTAGGCCTTTTCTGTGATATTTTTAGAGATCTCCCTTAAATTTCAAACATTTGTTATTATCGTGCACACCAAAATACTCTATTAATCTCTTGATGTGATCCCTTGGATTCTCACCTCTTTCATTGAACTTCATGAACTTGGGAGGGACGTACCCCTCAAGGTACGATTTTTCATTGATGACATCCTCATAAGGATTCTGCACCCCCTCATATATAAAATGTAACTCCATTTTACAACGAGAGCAACCTTTTTACCTTTGTCACCATGAAGGCTTTAGAGGGTGCTTCTCCATCTCCACATTCTTTACATCTGATGAACTAACTAGCGTCTCCATCTGCTCCGATGATAGTTTTTTAGTTGGGGTTATTTCTTCTATACATGCTCCTCAAACAGGAGCCATGGTTGGTGTTACACAAGCATGGCTTAGACTGGCCACACTTACGTTGTGTTTTCTTAAAAACTCCAAAAACATACTCATTCGATTCATCCCATAGAGTGGTGCGGATGCGAATATGCTTTCTTTCCACCTAAAAGGAGCAGGAGCTACACATTCTGAGATCGTTTGCCCCCATGACATCCTCATTAGTTGTCTAGTAACTCTAAAATCGATTACCGACATGAGTGCCTTTACAAACTAGTTGATTTAAAACATTGTAACCTTATTTATCCATGGTAGTGAGGATACCTTCCCAATGAAGTCGCCAATTTCAAGAGGGTAGTGATATTGTGGTGTATGAGTATTCTGAAGGGATGATGTGTGATGCACTCTAATAAAAAATAACCTTCAAGGTATTTAAAATTTCACGAACAAAAAGTAAATCAAAAGACAACTTTTGTAGTATAATAACAACTTTTTGATTAAAAATATGAGGAAGACAATGATTAAATACAAGCTTTTCAGTGAGAATAAAAAAATGGAATCACTTGAGAGTGATGATTCTTTGAGAGTGAAGAGACAAGAACTTCAAATACAAAGGAGACAGTAGGGTGAGAATACTTTTCTATGTTAACTTATGCAGAGTAATAGTGCTCAAGATTAAGGTTCTTATCTTGGACCTTGCCTTAGTGTCCAATTTATAGTTCAACCAAGGCTGGCATGACACATGCATTCCAAAAGGATATTCCATTGAGATAATATCTTAATGGTACCTTTTATCATATTTTACTATTTATCACTGTCCACTCTGATAGGCGATATCCTGTGTAACAAAAAATAAAAAGTAAATGTATCAGGCAAAATGCCAAAAAGTATGATTTTTCATTATTTCAAACGGTTACTTAGTAAATAATTTTGAAAACTTTTGCTAATGTTATATTCTCAAAAGCTCTACGAGCAGTGTCCTGACTGCTCACTTATTTTTACCAATTATAGATTGTGTAAGTGTATTTGACTACATGACTCACCTTTTAGGTCCCTCATTTTACTGTCCTCTCTTTCCTAGGTTATTGTAGTGGTTTATCCTTAGCTTTCTCAACAAGACATGTCTCTCAGCCTCTAATATAAAATTATTAAGAGATCCCAATTGGACATCTACTCAAGCCCCATTTTCTCGATCAAGGATTCTTTTTAAGCACTCATGTGTTCAAATAATAAAAGTGTTAGTAAATAATCTTATGTATAAACAACATTCTCTAAATGACCTGGGGTTTCTCCCTCATCACCCCTTACCTGACTTGAGGTTTCTCGGATGACACCCCTCACCAACTTGGGGTTATTCACATGGCGCCTCCCCCACTGACTTGGGATTGCTCATATGGCACCCGCTCACTGACTTGGGATTGATCATTTGGAACTCCCTCACTATCTTGGCTTTGTTTTCGTTCCTAGCAATTTTGGACTCACTCATCTAAATTTTCTTTGTTTCTATATTGGACTTGCTTACCACTTTGGGCCTTATCACTTTTATTATTTCATACCATTTTTGGTCTTGCTCGCCCAATATTATTCTACTAGCCCGCTGTTTAGGCTTGATTTCTATTTTGAGTCTTTTCATAGTAAACTTAACTCTCATAAGAGAATTATTTAGGTACCCTTCTAGACTACTGATGGGGTCCATCTATCTTGATCCTCTTAGTTTGTGTTGAATATTTTTCACTTGATTTGTAATGAACATTTTATTTGGTACATTATAACTAACACTTGAGAATTCACTGTTTAACTTTGAAATCAAATGCATTTCTTGCCTTTATTTATGCATGTGCTTTAGGTTTATATATTTTCCCATTTATTTCACTCAGCTAGACTGTTAATCTACTTGTTACAAACTAAATGTGAAAATATCTCATCAACCTCCTAAATATCGACTTTGGGCTTGCCTAAGTTGTTTAGACTTAAGATTTTCTAATGATTGTGACAGCTTACTATTCATACACATGGATCTTATCATTCTAACCAGGTGTTAGAATTAGTTACTAGAATTGAACAAATGTGCTAGGATCTATCACTGTATTAGTTAATTGTGGTTATATTTTGTTGTCCATAAGATTGCACTGGATTTCCAAGATTTGGTAAGATTTCTTGATCCTGACTTTTTCATAGACGTAGTCATTCATGAAGTGTTTGGGATATGCCTTCCTAAGTTTATACTTATAATCATATTTTCAAATCTTATCAAGCTGATCTGCCATACTGGATGCCAATTTTTGGATGAACCTAGGTTATATTAACTTAGGAATGCTTATGCCAAGTTACTGGTCATATAGACGGATCTCATCATTCGGACAATGTGTTAGTATTAGTTACAAGAGTCGATAAAATATGAAGGATCTATCCTTACGTTAGTCTATTATGGTCAGATATTGTCATCCATAAGATTGCGTTGGATTTCATAGACTTTGTTAAAACTTATTGATCATGACTTGTCACAAGATGAGATCATACATGAAGAGTGGCTTTTTATTATTAATCTTGATGTGCTCAGCTATGAAGTGGTCTTTCGCTTAAACTTCTTGCACACCTTTCATATCAACGGAATGGTGATTAGATAATATATAAAAGGTTGAAATGGCATTGTATTGGGGATGAAATCCTGATTCTCATTGATCACTAAGTTAAATTACAAGACAATAATAAGAGGTTTACATATTTGATTTAATCTTGTATTCCATATGCTGTTGTTGCTACTGGTAGTATTTCCCCAGGTTCTTGAATTTCCAAGGGTTCTTAAACTGTTCAACTTCTAGAGTCTTAATCCTGTAAGTTTCTAGTTGTATGACAATAGATAGTTTATACGAACTGTGCCAATTGGGTTTTAACTTTTTTGTTTTTTGAATTACCTTTTTTAGCACATAGTCTCCTTCCTTCAGAATGATTGGTTTTGCTCTTTTATTGTAAAACCATGTAGTTCTCTTCTGGTAGGGAGCCACCCATAGTATTGTGCAACCTCTGACTTCTTCTACTAGGTTTAGATCAAGTCCTCATATTAGATTGCTCTTTGGTGATTTTAAGGTAAGCACCCGATGACTGGGCAAACCAATCTTAGTGGGAACTACTACTTCAAACTAAATGCCAACGTGAATGGAGTCTCTACCTTCTTGGTGTTATTTTGTATCCCAAAGCATGCTCGGTAACTCATTGATCCAATTCCCTCAGCGTCATCTAGTTTTTCTTCATTCCTATAAGTAGAGTTCTATTTGTTATCTCTGACTTCCCTTTACACTGTGGCTGACCCAGTGTTGAGTGTAATTTCTAGATCTTTGATTATATACACTGGCCTTCGAGTTTTTTTGTTATCAAACTGGGTTCCATAATCTGTAATTATATCATATGGCATTCCATAAAGAGAGATGATGTTCGTACATATAAGTGTATGACTTTTTTCGTATGGAATTTTAATCAAAAGTTCAGCCTCCACCCATTTAGTAAAATAATCCACTCCTACAACCAGATATTTGAACCTATTCCTTATCTTTGGCAGCGGGCCGATCAGATCATTCCCCCATACGGATAAGGGCCATGGGTATGTGATCAAAATTCGTGTAACTCTAGAACTTTTTTGGATCATGACATACTTCTAGAATTTATCACACCTCTTTGCATAGTTCGTATAATATTCTTTCATAGTGGACTAGTAGTATCCTTGAGTAGCCACTCATTTTACTAATAATATGTCCACCAAGTGGGATCCACATGACCCCTATAAACTTCTTTTATCAAGTCATTTACTTTTTTAGGGTGGATGCATCTGAGTAGTGACACAATAAATCATCTTATGAACAAGATTTCACCTTTCATTAGTACCTTATGCCTTGTATTGGAGTCTTCTTCCCTCTCTTAGATCCGTTAGAACTTTGCCGACCTCCAAATATGCTTGGATGGGATCCATCCAGGATGGCCCCAAGTCTAAATCCATCAATAATACACATTCCTCATTTGTACAGCGGTGCACCAAGACATCCACCTGCACTGTTTAGCATAATTTCGTTATAGTGGGTGATGACAAGTGAGCGAGTGCATCCACTCATTTATTTTTTTATTCTCGGTATTCTGATCATCTGAATAGATAAGAATTTTAATAGTAATTCCTTCACCTCTGTCAAGTATTTCATTATGGATTCTTCTCTTGCCTCATAAACTCTGAGGACTTCATTAACTATGAGCTGAGAATCATTGTACACTGATAGCTTCTCAGCTCCTAGTGACGATACTAATCCCAGACCTACTACGAGGGATTCATACTCTGCCTCATTTTTGGAGGCCTTAAAAAGTAAGATGAGGGTATACTCCACATCGCCCCCCTCAGACATTGTGATTATTAAACCTACCCTACTATCGTTGGTGTATGATGAGACATCTATGAATAATTGCTAGACCAGGGGTTCTTTTTCAAAACTCCATTACATTAAATGCCCATTTTTGAATAATTTCATCATTTGTTCTAGGTCGGGGGTCTTTTCTTCCTTCTGAGCCGGTGAATCTGGTCATTCGGTGATCTGATCTGATGTATTTCTCTATGGGTTCTATTTTTCGTAGATCTACTCAATTGACTGGACTATTGATCTCTCCTCTGGAGATGTCTACTTAGTTGATTTGATGATCGATCTCTCTCTAGTAGGATTACGTTTGATTGGTTTCATAGATAAATTCTATTTCATAGAAACCTACTGTGTATTTTGTTTTTGCTGAGCTATCTTCTTTAGAAGTCGGCTCGACAGTCTTTTCTTCGTAAGTGAATTCAATGAAAAAATTAGCCACTGCTTGACCTTTAATTGATGTTACAAGTTCATACTGAATGTCATACTCTCCAAGTCCTACAACCTAATACATTAGTCTACCTAAAATTTAGGGTTATGAACACCTTGTTGTAGAGGTAGATTTGTATACATGATAATAATATATGGTTGGAAAAATGACTTAATTCTCCAGGAGGCTTTAATTAGGGCCAAGTGTAGCTTCTCTAACCTAGGGTATCAGATTTTTGCTCCACAGTAAGCCTTAATAGTGTAGTAGACCGACCTTTTCACCCCATATTCTTATCGAACTAATGCTGAACTGATGGCCGATTCTGAAACTACCAAGCACAAATAGAGTTTCTCGCATAGGATCAACCTAGATATGGTACATATTCTAGGTATATCTTCAGCTTTGAAAAATTTGTTTGACATTCGCTATTCTATTTGGAGGGTTTTCTTATCACTTTAAAGAATAAAAGACGTCTTTTTGTGTCTATAAACACAAACCTATCAAGTTCTGCCACACATCATGTCAATCTTTGAAAACATTTTTTGTTCACAGGAGGTTGGATGTTGATTAGTGCTTGGATCTTGTCCATGTTAGTCTCTATACCCCTATAATTAATTATGAAAGCCATGAAATTTTCCTCCTTAACCCTAAAAATCACATTTAACAGGTTCGAGATTTGTTTTAATTAATAAAAATTAGGCAAAGGTCACTGATATGGTCGACAACTTGCTTCATCATCATATCATCGACGTAAATTTCAATGGTTTCTCCGATGTAATCTTCGAAGACTTTATTCACCAGCCTTTGATATTTTGCTCCAAATTGTTTTATCCCCAAAGGCATAACGTGTAATTGCACGTACCTCGGCTAGTATTGAATGAGGTTTTCTCCCTATCTTCAAGCTTTATTTTTATTTGTACCCCGAATAAGTGCCCATAAAACTAACTAGCTCATGTCCGACGGTACCATTAACTAGCTAATAAATCCTGGGCAAAGGATAGTGATATTCCAAACAAGTTTTGTTGAGGTTAGTGGAATGTATGCACATATTCAAAATACAAATCGGGTACTTCACGCCTTCGACAAATTCTTCCTTATAAAATTTATACTCCTCTTCATGAATAAGCCACATTCTTCTCCTGACTAAATACTCGACGTTTATTCTTTACAAGTTTTGCATCTTTTACTATATTGAGATTGTGGAAGAGGAACTCTTAATCTATACCTAATATTTCTTCGTGGCTCTAGGAGAACAACTTCTTTCTCCTTGTCAATAACTCATCTAGTTCTTTCTTAAGAGTTGGATCCAATGACGAGCCAATCTGGGCTATTCAATCTCGGTGTTCGTCATCCAATATCACTGGCTTTATCTATTTAATTACTTGGACTTTGATTAACTTATCTCAATCTCGAGGATCTAGCATCTCTATATGATAAGTGATGGTTAATTTTTTTTCTATTTTTCCTGTTCCGTCGATGTGTAGTAGCACTTATGGGCTTCCATTTGACCCCTTTTCACCACACCGACCATATAATTGGTATAGAACATTAGATAGTGTTGGAAGGTAGATGAAACAACTTTGAACTTCTTCAATCCGACCCTTTTGAATATAATTTTATACAATTAATGGACGTTCTTATCCAGAAAAAAAAATCCTTTATATTCGATACGTTGGACAATTGTCAACGATAACATCTAGTTCAATACTTTCGAAGGGTAACATCTTCTCACCTGAAAATTCGATAATAGGCCTATAATATTCCTCTAATTTTCTATCCTTGAGCCTTAGATTCTCAAAACAACTATAGAACTAGATATCGGTCAAGCTGCCATTGTCGACGAGGATTCTTACCATCCGGCTCCCACGTACCATCATCGTGTTGATCAGAGGTCATTGTGTGGGTAAAGTACACCTGATAGGCCATCTTTAGAAAAACGAACTATAATACGATCTTTATTTAAATTTTTGGGCCAAGTTCCCATAACACCAGCTAAGTTGATCTTTATAATAAGAGTGCAGGCCTTCGCCTCATTTAGATAGGCTTTCCTCTATGTTGGTTCATTTCCACCACCAACGTCTAGTCCTGCTATGAATTTATAGCTAGACGAGATCCTCTTGACCTCATATATGGGCTCCTTAGATTTCTTAAGACGGTTTGGATCATCTTCTTGATCATCATCCATACTATATTTCTTCTCGTATGCATTCCTACGAGGGGACTCTAATCAATATTATCTTAGTTTTTTCTCTTTATTTTTATTGAATTGACAACCTTTGTCAACAACCTTTGTAATTTTTCCTTTCTATATAAGAATATCAATCTCATTCTTTAGAGCAAGGAAGTTATCCATTTAGTGAGCATGATCCTTATGGAACTCATAGTACTTGGTTTTATCCCTCCTGTTAGGAGAAGCCTTAAATTTTCCCAAACATTTTAGGTCTTTACTACCTCAAATATCTTCGAGGATATGGTATGCCCCTCTAGTCAATAGGGTATATTCATCAAATTCTTCCATGTATCATACTTTTGTTGTCCTTGGACTATTTTTTCTTTTTTGAGCTCTTTTTTGTATTGGCCTTAGAATGGATTAAGTCCTTGGCTTCCATAGCTTATTTGGTGTTCCTAATCTTACCAAATTTGGCCAGTAGTACAAATATTGTAATCGACGGCTCCTTACTTATCGTCCAATATAAATTTCTAGGTAATAGGCCACTCATGAGCATTGTGATTGTTGTCTTATCCTCATAAGAAATGAACTCTAGATTTTTTATATTGGATCGTGTGATAAACCCCCTTATTGTCTCATTTATTTTCTAAAGAAGATTTATCAAATGAGCCACTTTTTTGTCTGTCTTAGTACTGAAACATAAATTACTGGCGAAGAGGTCAGCCAACTATGAAAGTGTGAGATTTTCCCCATGGTAAAATATTGTACTAAACTTAAGTTGACCTAGTGATCGTACTTGTATACACCACATTATAAGACCCCTAAGCATCTCTTTAGGTCCCTAGCACTCCCTACTTCATCATGAAACCAAGGTAATACTCTTAGTACTGATCTGGAGGCCACCGGGGACTCCCAAGCTCCGTTTAACTACCGATCAACTTTCTCACCTGAGCAAAAGGTCGTTGGATCTTTGAAGGGTTCAAAACCCCCTTTCCAATGGTCCTTCCCATATATGAATCGGTGTTACGATTTGGACAAATGAAGCAATTTTCTTCATAAATTGATTTGGAGGCGCCGGGATCTCCCGAGCTCTGTTTCACTCCGATCAAATCTCTAACTTGAGAGAAGCTATTTGGATCCTTAAAAGGCTCTGAATCTCCTTTCTAATGGTCTACCCTGTGCCTGAAGTAGCCTTACGGTACGAACGAACGACCTATTTTACTCCAGAGGTTCACCAGACGCTTTTGAGGCCTCTTTGATCTTAGTCGTCTCTCCGAACCAAAGAATCCCTTTATGACATCTAAGGGCCTTATATAACCACTATAATGAGCCATCCCATTCATTAATCAGTCTTACGGTTCGAACGAACGATCCATTTCCTCTTGGCTAAAATTTCATCGGGCTCTTTCGAGCCCTATTTAACCATAGTCAATTCTCGAACCTGGGAGCATCCCCATGGATTCTTAAAGGGCTCTGAATACCCTTTCCAATGGTTCATCTCGTGTTCTATTTGTAATTATGGATTTCATTTTACAATCATTTTTTTAAAATCTTCCTTAGACTGCCGAATGGAAAACTAATTTCCTTGCTTATCGATAATGTGTCTGGGGTTGCCTTCCATTAGGCAGGTCAAGAACAATCTCGATCAGCACCCCCTGACCCCATTTACGCCGATTAAGAGCTCACTTCAAAAGACACCTCAACAACTTCCCTCTCAGTGATCTCAACAACATTCTCTCAAAGTCACCGTGGTTTTTATATTGAAACATATCCACCACATTCCATTTCCACCCTTTCCTCTCCCAATTTAGAAAAATATACTTCTCTCTCTTCCTGCCGCCTTCATCTAATTATAAGAGAAACCTTTCAACCATTAATATCAATCTTAAAGCTTCCAAAGAAGGTACAAACCTTTCATCCTCTCTTTAAATTCTCTTATTTTTTCATTAGTTACTTAATTCTTATTTTAGCATTTCATTTCTTAGATTGCACCTATTGATATCCAACTCTTTTATTAGTAGTATTTCACATACTATATTTTCTATAAAAAATCCAATAATAAGAAAAATAAGGTTTTCTTGTAAATTCTAAATGGGGACTTCTCACTACATTTTCTCACATTAAAACATCATTTCTCCATACACACGCACATACACACATATAAGGAAAGTCCTCGATTAGATGTATGGGATAAATCCCACCCTATGTTATATGCGAACCACGTGGAATTTGATGCCTTTTTAGGCTATGTAGGTGTCTCGGGTAAAATCCTAAATTCGATTCCTCCCTTATTTTTTTCATATCATGTAATTGTGATTCATGCTTGTGTTTTGTTCAACCTACACCATCGTCCTCTTATAAACGATTGGTGATCCGACAAATGCGTACATAATATTTTGATTACTATTTTGGGAACACTCATGGGGATCACCTCACTCCACCTTTATCCATGACGCGAGTTGAGTAATTCCACTATTTATTTATGTATACATGCACACACTTCACAGAGTTGTTAAGGAGAAGAATAACACATTCCTATGAGATCGAAAGGGCGAGATGGGTGCCTAACACATTTCTATTCTATAACTTAGTCCCCGAATCCTTGAACAAATTGGTTTCACAAGCATTAGTCTATCTTTTATGCCATTCTCTTGAGGCGATAACATTTTTTTTGCTTGTTTTGTGCAAAATAGGTTGCCAACTCTATCTCTACAAATCACCCCAATTAACGACGATTGAAGTGCCAAACGAAAGGGAATAAAACTCATGCGCGAGAGCGTGCCGATTGGGAGTGGGATGGACACAGTGGCGACTCTGTCGTGGAACTATATAAGAGGACTAGAATCTATTTTTACATGGGTGTTATTATTTTCTACATGTGTGTATGCACCTACTTGTAAGTTCCCTTTTCTCTCTATTACTTCTTGTATATATCACTTTACATACTTGTAAATACCCTCTATGTACACGTCACACTACTTACACTTGTATATAATGTAAGGACAAAAATTCCAATTGAGTCCGTTGAATGTTTATTTAACTTAATCCCAGAACAAAACACGATTGTGTCATAGTTAGATTTTTATTGTCACGATCCCACACATACTATGAGGTTTTGATGTTTATTCAATACGTTGCAACAAATCTCTAAAGAATTATCATGCTGGTTTTATGGTGCATATTTCATCTTCAAATCAAATTGCATTCCGAGATCACTCAGGTATGAATGCGTAATTTTAATGGGACTCAAAATTTATTTTAAAATTGTTTAAGGATGTTATTTTTATTAAAGAAATGTTTAAAAGAGTTTTAAAAGGATTACACTTTGTTTTATTCTGATAAGGATGACTAGAGTTGTATTTATACAAAATCTATTTCTCTTTGTACCTCAAACAACATCAAATGACATAAGCAGTCATTCGAGTGAGATCGCTATGTCATTAAAATAACATAGCCATCTCGTTCGAACAACAACTAATATCGTTCGAGCGAGCCGTCGCCTCAAGAAAATTATTTAAGGTGTGGTTTCCTTAAAATTTTGTAAGTGTGAAGTTCAGAAAAATACTATATGAACAATACGTTTTTTGCACATATTTTTATAAGGTTTTATAAGTACAAAACATCCTTAGAGTTTCAAACATCTGAGTTTTCATTATCATATGCAATAGTGATATTTTTTTGTACCTTGTTGGAGTTTGTTATACACTTTGAAGAATATTATTGGGTTTTGTGAAGAACAAGCGAAGGAGTTCTTGTTTTAATTCCCTAGACATTACAAGCCATATTACTGGACACTGAGGCATTCATCGAGGCGACTATCGTGGAGAGGTATCGCGGAAGGATTTGCATAAGCACTGTGGAGGAGTGGTTTAAGATCAAAAGAGCGTCAAGTCTCTTGGGGATAGACTCGTTGAGTAAGACTTGTGTCTATTCTTTATATTTATGATTCATAAAGGTAACCCATACACTTTGAGAAGAGGATAATGACGAACACAACTTGAAACTAATAACTTTGGCTACCAAAAATTCTTCTGATATTTAGACCTCCCTGATTCAAAGGTTGACTAATTTCTTTCCAATTAGTCCAGTGGTATTTTATTTTGTCTTGTTGAGAATATCCCCAAAAGAAATTAGAAAAAATAGATTCAATTCGACTAATAATGGTTTTGGGAAGTTGAATTGCAGTCGCAGTATGCATAGGGATATATGAGAGAACATGCTTAATCAGAGTAGATAAAAATTTCATTTTCCATACTGAGACTTTTGACCTAATTTTATCAATCAAATCAGTTAAAAAACAAAGCTTCAATCTCCCTTTATAAAGAGGGCAACCAAATTACTTTAAAGGCGAAGATTTAAAGGGCAGACCAGGGTTTTCTATCTATATGAACTTTTCTACCAATTGTGAAGTAACTCTTAAGCATATTGATCTTCTGGCCATAATATTCTTCATAATCATTAAGAAAATCCATCAGGTTTTGAGTGCTTCTTATACTTCCATTTGTAAAAATGATTATATCATCATCATAAGACAAATGGGCAATAATATTGGAACCTGTTGGATGCTTATAAGACTTGATTGTGTTGTCTAGGATGAGCTTATGTAAACCTCTGGAAAGGATTTATGAATAATAATAAAAAGAGTAGGAGAAAGGGGGTCCATTTGTTTTAACCCCTTGGTATATTTGAAAAAACCAGCAGTGTGACCATTCACAATGATAAAGAGCCAATTATTTGAAAGCAGCCTCCAAATCATGTCAATGAAGAATTCATTGAAACCAAACTTTCTCAAAATAGACAGTTTAAAACCACCAAGAGACTCGATCATAGGCCTTTTCCATATCTAGCTTGATAATTAGATTGGAACCATGATATTTTTTTATCTATCAGGTGTAAGCTCTCGAGCTAAAAAAATGTTTTAAGTAATACTTCTTCCTCTAATGAAACCACATTGATTATGAGAAATAATGAGAGGAAGGATTTTGGAAAGTCTGGAATTGAGAATTTTAGAGATGATTTTGAATGAAAAGTTAAATAAGCTAATTGGTCTGAAGTTTGAACAAGAAGAAACTTGATTTGATTTTGGGATAAGAGCAATAAAATTTGAAGACCATCTCAAAGGTGTTTTAGAAACAATAAAGAATGAAGTAATGGATTTGATAGGATCACTTTTAATTAAATCCCAAAAATAAATATAAAAGTTTCCATCAAAACCATCAGGGCCTAGGGATGCATCAGAGTTCAAACTTTTAATGGTAATGTGAATTTCATCTTCTGAGGGGTACGAAAAAAGGTTATCATTAAAATCAGAAGAGACAATGGCTGGAATGACATCAATAAGATCATGTAAGATAGAAGTAGGCTCATGAGATAGATTATTTTGAAAATTATTAACAAATTCTTGCTCAATAACTTGCTGAGAAGAAAACCATTGTTGGTTTGAATTAAGAATTTTTTGAATATTTAATATTTTTCTCCTTGACTTAATTGTGGAATGGAAGAACATAGTATTAAGATCACCTTTAGTTAGCCACTTTATCTTGAAATTATGATGCCATTATATCTCTTGAACTTCAAGGGCGTGATTAAGTTTAGCTTTTGTAGCATTCATAGCCATTCTAAGGTCTAATGTTGGAGATTGTTCATAGGAAATTTCATCATAAATAAGAGTATCTTCAAGATCTTTCATATTCTAAAATATATATCCTTAATAGTTTGTTTCTTCCACAATTTAAGATACTCTTTCATCCTTTTAAGTTTAAGAGAAAACAACCTCATAGGAGCAACTTGCAAAGGATAATTCCAAGATTCCAACATCCTTGAAATTAAGATGATTGCACCACATTTTTTTAAATTTAAAAGTCCTTGGATAAAAGTCCAAATCAGGTATGATGGATAGTAAAATTGGAGAATGATATGAGTAATTTTTATTGAGATGCTGAACTAAGGTAGAAGGAAATGCATCTCGCCATTTGAAAGTAGCCAAACCTCCGTCCAACCTAGCCCAAAACACATCATCCTCATCTTTTTTGTTACACCAAGTTAACTTCGATCCATTAAAACCAAGATCAGTCATACCACAAGAAGATATACTATCATTAAAGTCTTGGCTGAAATGAAAATCAATGGAGTTGCCCCCCCCCCCCCCCCCCATTTTTTCAGCTTGAGATGCCACCACATTAAAATCCTTAATAATCACATGAGGATAGTTCCATACATGAGAAGAGATATCATTCATCTTAGCCCATAACTCATATCTCTATGTTTTCTAACATTTAGAATACACTATAGTAATGAAAATGGGAGAAACTAGAGATTGATCTTCAATTTTCAAAGTAAGGGACTGCTCTTCATTAGACACTATGTCAATGGATAAACTAAACTTCCAGAAAAACCAATTTTTTGATGAGATGTTTGAAATACCACCTTTAAAGTTTAATTTTATCTTGACACTTTCAATACTATAAGATTATAGTTTTGGCTCAATTAAAGCTATAGAAGGAAGATTATGCATTTTGATCAAATTTTTGACTTTTCTAATAGTGGGTTTATTGGAAACACTTATAATATTCTAGCAAATAAAATTAATCATTTGGGAATGTGATGCAAAGTGGATGAATTTTGATTAAAACCATACTTGGTAATTCCCTTGAACATAGGATCTTGAATAGCTTTAGTCTTTACTGGAATGGTAACACCTGATCATTTAGATGCTTTATATAGATCCTTCAAATTAACAACTTTCTTGTTTCTTCTAGCTTTGACCTTGTAATAACCCGTGATTTAAATGACTTTTAAAATGGATTATATTTTAAATTAATGGATTAATTGGATTTTACTATAAATTAATTCATTTGGGTTTTATCCGAATTGTGGATATTAAAATGAATGATTCTGAATATTACTTAAAGATATTTAGGTAATATATGAATATGATGTTATTGATATTGCGGTGAGTTATTAATTCCATAATTTGAATTTTTAGTCGGACGCGGTATGGGACGTGTCGGGACTAATTTGTTAAATTAAAAAGGAAACTTATTTTTACGTCAACCTTATAGTCGTTTTGACTGAGTCGTTGCATCCGGAAGTGTTGAAATAGTCAGAAAAGTCTATTTGGATGTTGATTTTGGGTCTCGGGTCATTTGGAAATGAAAAGACACCCAAAAGGGCATTTTAGTCATTTTTACAAGGGGGATGAATAGTGATTTTGGATTTTGTCTTATTATAAGTATTTGGAGATTAGTTGTACGTGGGTTCATTCATCTCTTCTACGCAATATTGAGAAGTCATCTTCTTAGAGAGAGTGAAATGTTACTTGGGAAGCGAAAAGTTTGCTTGGAAAGGAGAAGAACTAAGAACCAAAGGTCACCACCACCGGAAGTGACCGGAGAAGAGAACCACCTGTGTTATACAACCCCAAAGGATTGGATCTTCATTAGAGGCAAGTGTTTGATAATTGCAATCTAAGTTTGTATATTGTCTATGTTAGGATATTTATAAAAAGATTAGAATTTTTACATGTTTGGAAGATAATGAAGAGTTGTTAATGGATTTCTGAAAAATGGAAGTTTATAGGAATCAAACTCATGATGTAGGTAGATAGTAATCAACGAAATATTTAAAAATCTTTTGAAGAAATGCTGAGAATCAATGGTGTGTTCTTGAAGATATCATGTATATAAATTTCTTGAAAAAGAGGTTAAACATATGCTTTTAATTCAAACTCTTGATGATTATAGGATATTTAGAGCATTAGAAATCATTCACATATGTTGCTATATCATGTAGTAAGGTTTATAAGGAATTTGGGTAGTTAATATGATGTTTTGGATGATTAAAAGTGATGAAACCCGTAGTAGAAGAAATGTAGAGAACTGGGCTGTTATATGGGCGATCGATCGATCGACCCCTGCCTTCGATCGATCGACCTCCCCAGAATCCTTGAAGTTGTTTATTTTAAATGCTTGTTCGTATCCCAAACCTTTTCTAAATCTTTGGGGATTATTAATTGGAAATAATGGGACTTAGTAAGGTTCAGTAAGCCCTAGATAAGAATCGAAGTGATTTGATTGGGATTTAATTGATTAGAATTATGATAATTAATTTGGAAGAAATTTCGGTTGCTAGATTCATGTGTTGGATTCTAATTTGTATGCATGAGGATTAAGTATAGGTCTAGTTCCAGTAGAGGAGATTGAATATAACACCAGGGTAGCCTTAGGGTTACAATTTGAGCATCAAGGACTGAGTTTAAGCTCATTATTGATTGCGCAAGGACTGAGTGTAGTACAAGCGCTTAATGGTATGGCTACTGGATAGAGATGGGAGTTCAGACCACATTTGGCTGAAAGAGGGGATGAGGTTATCCCGTTTGCAAATTTGAAGTCGACGGACCTCCACGATCGACAAAGTTAAGTAGTAGTGTATTGGAGGGGTTCCTTGTTTGAATTTCTCTTTGTGAGACGCTCCGCGCATGAAACTTTACGACATCGGGAGTGGAGAAATGTTATTGGTTGCGAGGATGTTGGTTTTGTAGATAAGTCATATACTGTGAATGAAACACTATAGACTATGAGCCATGAGATGATGGTATTCAATCCTAGTTGATAGAAGACGTGTTTATAAGATATTAGAAACAATCTATTTTAACCCTAATTAAGGGAGAGTTTAATTCGTGGTAATTCCGGAGATAAGATGATATGGACTAGTAGGATATTAGTGAATTCTCACTGAATAAATACATTGTGGAAAACCTATTTGAACCATGAGTAATGAGTGAGACTCTGGAATAATTAAATTAAGAAGTGAAGTTATAATATTTTAATACGTAGGATTTGAGAGATATAATGCTACGTATGGGAATTATCGTAGGGTAATGTGAGTACCTTGTTGTTATTATACAGGTAGATAATAATGCCTATTTGATTGATGATTTATGTGTATGACATACCTAGCTTACTTGCTATCGATGGGGAGGTTTGCACGTGAGGGAAGTCATGTCCTGATGAATCCATGGGATCTTTGATTTGTCGCTCAAGAACATAGGTCTATGAAAGACTTACCGAGGATTTGATAAGTCCGCTGACTATGGGAACGTAGGTATGTATGTGGCCCGTGGGTATGAGAACTATGTTCACCTCCAATTTATGTGTTGTTGTTTATGGTTCATGGAATCTTAATCGAACCTTTAGTCCCCTATTCGGCGACCAACGATATTGGGACATGATAGCAGAGTAATGCATTTCACCGCAGATGTGACTCGGGGTGCCGTATTATATATGTATAAATACATAATGAATTAAATGAATATATATAGAGTGGTTTGATTAATCTACTGTATGATAATTGTAGATGACGGTGAATAGAGGAAAAATAATTGAATTAAGTTAATGAATATTATTCTTATAGATTTGAAAAGATTAACTCATTTTAATGAGAAATAATTCATGTTAATGGGAAACGTATAAGAATGATTATACTACGTATGGTATGGGACATACGGGGTTATGATATGGGATAGAATCATATAATGGAAACTATTTAGGAGGAACCATTAACTAGGACGTTAATAGGAAACGTTAAGTGTGCACTCTAGATGAGAGGTGAGAATATCAAGTGAGAGTTTGGAGCTAACATGTACATAATAAATGCTTTATTGCACTTGTTAAATACTTTCTATTTTAAAAATCATTTTCACATCGGGCTCTGACCCGTTTCCTTGCATATTCTCTTTTCTATTGTATCTTCTCTATCAGGTGTCCAGCAGCAGGGACGTCGACCTTAGAGGAATATGACGAGCTATGGAGCTATGGCATATTGTTTAGATGCCTATCTTCATTTGATTCACAGTATTCTTTTAGTTAGGGCATGTCGCCCAAAGGAATTTAGTTATCTCTTTCTATCTAAGTCATACAGTTTTGTATTCGTGTCGTTTTAGTACATTTATTATTGTTGGGATTATGGTATTGGATTATTATGTGGGAATGTTTATTACAATTGCATTTAAATTCTTTTGAGTTACCTGTTTGGTTATTATTGTGGTAGAATAAAATTTGTAGTGTTATTCATAAACTAAAAATGGATTTTTGTTGAATTAAAATTTGGAAAGTTTTTAACACCAGCTTAATTGGGTATTGGGTGAGTTGTAAATATTTTTGACGGTGATGCTAAGAATGAGCCAACTGTATATTCTGTTTTAATTTGGTATGGGACTGGCACTCATAATTTAATTAGGCAGAGTATTATAGGTGGTATGAGAGCATCAGGTTCTAGTGTCCTTTAGGATCTGTACGACTTACTGTGTTTTCAGCTTAGCATTCTTTGATGTAGAGCCCTATGTTTAGGATTGTTGATTTCTTTGGTAAGATTCCGTATATATTATTGAATCTAATTTGTATTCGAACGGGTTTGTACAAGAAGTATGGAAAATGAGGGACATTGGACGGATAGCGGAGATCGTACTTAGGAGGTTATGAAGTATGTTCGAGGATAATGACGGTAGTCGAGGTCACCCCTATTATGGCACGAGAGGCCAGGACTGTAAAGACGGTTAGAACGCAACCTACAAATTCCAAGTGCTGCTACAGTCGAAGGTGAGGCCAAATTAGACTCACCCAACGTAGTATGCTTAGGAGAGGGTCAAATGGACAACTGTGGAGAGTCATCAGTAGAAGTTCTAGACATACGGAAATTGGGTGTGTTACCCAATGAAGGCAATATATTCAAAGGCATAGACATATAGTGGAGTGTGGTTAACTAGAACTGAAAATTTGGGGTAAATTTTTTCTTGACTCATCGGAGCAAAGTTATAATAGTGGGAGTCAACAACCACCACCCGCGAATGAGGGTACGTTTTCTATCTAAAGAATTATGAGGTGCATACTGATTTTTATAGGAATTAATATTGTATGTGCAAAAGGGTTACTAAACTTAGCCTATAGCACTGTTATTTACGTAGACTCACCGAGGGGTTGTGGGACACCTATATTTTTCATATCATCACGTTGGTCTGAATTTTATCACGGAATTACTTACTTTGGGCATGTCCGATCATGATGTGACTATCGACGTGGATTGATTTGTGGTATATGAGAGCGTATAGCCAACATATTGTCTTTAACAAGAGGGTAGATGAGTAGACTTTTATTGAAATCGATAAAACCTGTAGAGAGGTTATAAACTATTTACTAAGGACCTGAGGAGTTTCGATGACCGATTACTTTAGGTAGTAGTGTATCGGGGGGTTCCTTGTTTGGATTTCTCTTGCGAAACACCCCACGCATGAAACTAATAACCGTTGGGAGTCAAAATAAGTTAGGTATTTAGGATATGAGTTTATAACCTTTGCGATAAATCAGAGTATTATGGAAGGGTTTATGGTCACCCTGGATGGTTGGATTGTAGTAGTTTTCATAATTGTGAAATAGTAAGTAGTTGTGACTTCAGGATTTATTTATTTAATACGTGAGGATAATTTTTCCCAAACGTTGTCACGAGGATGGTATAGGGAAGATTGCGTAAAATTTAAATTTGTTTCAGTTGAAACTATATGGTGAGGCTTGACGTATAACATCAATGGGGGATTTTCGTTAATGTACTGTATAGGCGGTACGACTTAGATTACTTGCGATGTGAGATTTATACTCAGAGTTGACCTTACCAGTATGATTTGTCTCTTCGAATTTCGAGATGAAATTCTGTTATAAGGAGGAAAGTATGTAATACCCCGTGATTTTAATGACTTTTAAAATGGGTTATATTTTAAATTAATGGATTAATTGGATTTTACTATAAATTAATTCATTTGGGTTTTATCCGAATTGTGGATATTAAAATGAATGATTCTGAATATTACTTAAAGCTATTTAGGTAATATATGAATGTGATGTTATTGATATTGCGGTGAGTTATTAATTCCGTAATTTGAATTTTTAGTCGAACGCAGTATAGAACGTGTCAGGACTAATTTGTTAAATTAAAAAGTAAACTTATTTTTACATCAACCTTATAGTCGTTTCGACTGCGTCGTTCATCCAGAAGGGTTGAAATAGTTAGAAAAGTCTAATTGGATGTTGGTTTTGGGTCTCGGGTCATTTGGAAATGAAAAGACAACCCAAAAGGGCATTTTAATCATTTTTACAAGGGTGATGAATAGTGATTTTGGATTTTGTCTTATTATAAGTATTTGGAGATTAGTTGTACGTGGGTTCATTCATCTCTTCTACACAATGTTGAGAAGTCATCTTCTTAGAGAGAGTGAAAGGTTGCTTGGGAAGAGAAAAGTTTGCTTGGAAAGGAGAAGAACTAAGAACCAAAGGTCACCACCACCAAACCACCACCGGAAGTGATCGGAGAAGGGGAGAACCACCTGTGTTATATAACCCCAAATGATCAGATCTTCATTAGAGGCAAGTGTTTGATAAATGCAATCTAAGTTTGTATATTGTCCATGTTAGGATAGTTATAAAAAGATGAGATTTTTTACATGTTTGGAAGATAATGAAGAGTTGGTAATGGATTTTCGAAAAATGGAAGTATATAGGAATCAAACTCATGCTGTAGGTGGATAGTAATCAACGAAATAATCATAAATCTGTTGAAGAAATGCTAAAAATCAATAGTGTGTTCTTGATGATATCATGTATATAATTTTCTGGAAAAAGAGGTTAAACATATGCTTTTAATTCAAACTCTTGATGATTCTAGGATGTTTAGAGCATTAGAAATCATTCACATATGTTGCTATATCATGTAGTAAGGTTTATAAGGAATTTGGGTAGTTAATATTAAGTTTTGGATGATCAAAAGTGATGAAACCCGTAGTAGAAGAAATGTAGAAAACTGGGTTGTTATCTGGGCGATCGATCGATCGACCCCCTGCCTTCGATCGATCGACCTCCCCAGAATCCTTGAAGTTGTTTCTTTTTAATGCT
Organism: Sambucus nigra; assembly: GCA_949130495.1. NCBI lineage: Eukaryota > Viridiplantae > Streptophyta > Magnoliopsida > Dipsacales > Adoxaceae > Sambucus > Sambucus nigra. The sequence goes on along the minus strand of OX422215.1, from coordinate 633,940,215 downwards.
TGTTCGTCTCCCAAACCTTTTCTAAATCGTTGGTGATTATTAATTGGAAATAATGGGACTTAGGAAGGTTCAGTAAGCCCTAGATAATAATCGATGTAATTTGATTGGGATTTAATTGATTAGAATTGTGATAATTAATTTGGAAGAAAATTCGGTTGCCAGATTCATGTGCTGTATTCTAATTTGTATGCATGAGGATTAAGTATAGGTCCAGTAGAGGAGATTTAAAATAACACCTGGGTAGCCTTAGGGTTATAATTTGAGCATCAAGGACTGCGTTTAAGCTCATTATTGATTGTGCAAGGACTGAGTGTAGTACAAGCGCTTAGTGGTATGGCTACCGGATAGAGATGGGAGTTCAGACCACATTTAGTTAAAAGAGGGGATGAGGTTATCCTGGTTGCGTATTTGAAGTCGACGGACCTCCACGATCGACAAAGTTAAGTAGTAGTGTATTGGAGGGGTTCCTTGTTTGGATTTCGCTTTGCGAGACGCTCCGCGCATGAACCTTTACGACGTCGGGAGTGGAGAAATCTTATAGGATGCGAGGATGTTGTTTTTGTTGATAAGTCATATAGTGTGAATGAAACACTATAGACTATGAGCCATGTGATAATGGTATTCAATCCTAGTTGATAGAATATGTGTTTATAAGATATTAGAAACAATCGATTTTAACCCTAATTAAGGGAGAGTTTAATTCTTGGTAATTCAGGAGATAAGATGATACGGACCATTAGGATATTAGTGAATTCTTACTGAATAAATACATTGAGGAAAACCTATTTAAACCTTGAGTAATGAGTGAGACTCGAGAATAATTAAATTTAGAAGTGAAGTTATAATATTTTAATACGTAGGATTTGAGAGATATAATGCTACGTATGGGAATTATTGAAAGGTAATGTGAGTACCTTGTTGATATTATATAGGTAGATAATAATTTCCATTTGATTGATGATTTATGTGTATAACATACCTAGATTACTTGCTTTCGATGGGGAGGTTTGCGCGTGAGGGCAGTCATGTCCTGATGAATCCATGGGATCTTTGATTTGTCGCTCAAGAACATAGGTCTATGAAAGACTTATCAGGGAGTTGATAAGTCCGCTGATTATGGGAACGTAGGTATGTGCATGGATCGTGGGTATCAGAACTATGTTCACCTCCAATTTATATATTGTTGCTTGTGGTTCGTGGAATCCTAATCGAACCTTTAGTCCCCTATTCGGCGACCAACGATATTGGGACATGATAGCAGAGTAATGCATTGCATCGCAGCTGTGACTCGGGGTGCCGTATTATATATGTATAAATATATAACGAATTAAATGAATGTATATAGAGTGGTTTGATTAATCTACTGTGTGATAATTTTAGTGATGGTGAATAGAGGAAAAAGAATTGAATTAAGTTGATGAATATTATTCTGATAGATTTGAAAATCTTAACTCATTTTAATGAGAAACGATTCATGTTAATGGGAAACGTATAAGAATGATTATACTACGTATGGTATGGGACATACGGGGTTATGATATGGGATAGAATCATATTATGGAAACTAGTTAGGAGGAACCATTAACTAGGAGGTTAATAGGAAACGTTGAGTGTGCACTCTAGATGAGAGGTGAGAATATTAAGTGAGAGTTTGGATCTAACATGTACATAATAAATTCTTTATTGCACTTGTTAAATACTTGCTGTTTTAAAAATCATTTTCACATCGGGCTCTTACCCTTTTCCTTGCATATTCTCTTTTCTATTGTATCTTCTATATCAGGTGTCCAGTAGCAGGGACGCCAACTTTAGCGGATTATGACAAGCTATGAAGCTATGGAGTATTGTTTAGATGCCTATTATTGTTTTGATTCACAGTATTCTTTTAGTTAGGGCATGTCGCCCAAAGGAATTCAGTTATCTCTTTCTATCTGAGTCATATAGTTTTGTATTCGTGTCGTTTTAATACATTTATTATTATTGGGATTATGGTATTGGATTATTATGTGGGAATGTTTATTCCAATTACATTTAAATTCTTTTGAGTTACTTGTTCGGTTATTATTGTGGTAGAATAAAATGTGTAGTGTTATTCATAAACTAAAAATGGATTTTTGTTGAATTAAAAATTGGAAAGTTTTTAACACCATCTTAATTGGGCTTTGGGTGAGTTGTAAATGTTTTCGACGGTGATGCTAAGAATGAGCCAACTGTATATTCTGTTTTAATTTGGTATGGGACTGGCCACCCGGTATTTAATTAGGCAGGGTGTTACAAACCTCTCAGTAGGACTTCCATTTATGGTCTAAATAATGGGCAAACATTGTCAACTCTTCTTAAAGAGGAATTGAAATCTTTGATGTTGGCTCAGAATCAGATTCATAATCTTTATCATAAGCTGGGTGGCACTCTTTTAACAACGTATCAGTACTTATAGGTAATCTATCCACTCTAGTTACCTATTCAAAATTTTGAAATTGGTTAGCATTAGCAACAATCTCTTGGCTTTGAGTCTGTATTACATGAGAAATCTCTACATATGACTCTTCTGGTTCATTTGGGACTTGCATGGGTTATTCTATGGACTAGTCTTTCTAATATTGATTTTCATTCATAAGGAGTCTGACTTCCTTCTCAATTGGGCCTTGTTGTTATCTTTAATGATCACAGAAGCAGTAGGTTTAATAGGAGGGGACTGTTTGTTGGATTTATTCATTGGTGGATTCTTGAACATACAGTCTTCAAGGCAATAACCCTTTTTAGAACAATAAGAGCAATAATTTGGGCAATCTTCATATGAAACATCCTGTCAAAATCCATTGTCTCCTATACCATCCTATATTCTATCAATCATATTTTTGGTAAGGTCTAATTCAAGACAAACACGAGCAAGGCTAGGTCTTGACATGTACATGGTTGAGGCATCCAATTTCAGTGGTTTTCTAATTAACTCTGAGATGGAGTAAATAGGAAACTTGGCAAAGAAGTGTATAGAAATGTTTGGAAAATTAATTCAAATAGGAGTAATAGGGTTTTCAACATCAGGTTTAAATGATGGAATCCATTTAAAGGTTCACATGGTAAACTTACTTATATACCATTGATCTTTAGACCATAAACGCACGAAGTCGTCCTCTCTATTCAAGTGGATAAGAACATATTTAGAGTCTAGAAAACCAATATCTTATGCCTTTTTCAAGGAGAAGGATAAAAAAATTTAGGGATAAATTCCATCGAAGGCCTACCGTGAGATAATTTTCTAGCTATGGCATGTTTGAAAGGCGCTACCAAGGTATTTATGTCTTCTTGAGAGAATATGACTATAAGATCTCCTTTAAATGTGGATAAAGGTTTCAAAAGAAGATAAGAATAAGGAGATGATGAAACTACACTTGCAAAGGATCTTTTCCAAGTGTTAATAGGATTAAGAGGTTTTGGAGATGAGGGAAGGGTAGCAGTAATAAGGGTACCAGCCATGCAATCCTAGGGGAGAAACCCTAAATTTTCCAACAGAGAGATATGAGAAAGTTGGAGGGTGTTTTTTCTTATTTTTATTGTCATGATCCCACACAGACTATGACATATTAAAGTTTATTGAAGACATTGCGATAAAGATCCAAAGAATTATCATGTCTATTTTATGGTGCATATTTGTTCTTCAAATCAAATTGCATTCTGAGATCACTCAGGTATGAATGCGTAATTTTGAATCCATTGTATGCTTATTTGACTTTTTCCAGAAACAAAACACATTTGAGTCATAGTTATATTTTTATTATCACGACCCCACGCAAACTATGACGTATTAAAGTTTATTGAAGACGTTGTGGGAACGCTCCAAAGAATTATCATGTCTATTTTATGGTGCTTATTTCTTCTTCAAATCAAATTTCATTATGAGATCACTCAGGTATGAATGCGTAATTTTAATGGGACTCAAATTTTTTTTAAAAATTGTTTAAGGATGTTATTTTTATTAAAGAAATGTTTTAAAATATTTTTAAAGATTTTTAAAAGGATTACAATTTGTTTTATTCTAATAAGGTTGATCACAGTTGTATTTTATACAAACTCTATTTCGCTCTGTCGCTCAAACAACATAAGCAGTCCTTTAAGTGAGATAACTATGGTGTTCGAATAACATAGCCATCTCATTTGATCGACAGCTAATATCGTTTGAGTGAGATGATTCCTCAAGAAAATTATTTAAGGCGTGGTTTCCTCAGAATCTCGTAAGTGTGTAGTTTATAAGAACAGTATACGAACAATGCATTTTTGGCGCATGTTTTATAAGGTTATCTAAGTACAAAACATCTTTAAAGTTTCAAAGATCCGAGTTTTCATAATCGTATGCAATAGTGATCTTTGTTTTCACCTTATTGGAGTTTGTTATACACTTATAAGAATATAGTTGGGTTTTTCGAAGAAGAAGCGAAGGAGTTCGTGTTTCGATTTCATAGATGTTACAAGTCAAATCAGTAGACACAAAGGCACTCGTGGAGGTGACTGTTGTGGATAGGTATCGTGAAAGGATTCTCTTGGGCATTGTGGATGAGTGGTTGAAGATCAGAAGAGCATCAAGTCTCGTGGGGATCGAGTCATTGAGTAAGACTTGTGTCTATTCCCTGTAAATCCACATCATAGTGATTGTCTAGCTTAGGCCATCCAGGATTTTTTCCCTTGGTGGTTTCCTCGTACATCTGATGTTGTGAGCATTCTTTTCTTTTCTTTACTTTCTTTAATCACTAGATGCATTTTTAGGATTAATTAAGATAAAATTTGGTTAAGTCAAAATTGGTTCACAATTTGGTGTGGTTTATAAATTTAGAAAAAAGGTTTTTCATAAAAAGGATGTTTGTTTTTATCATCCTTAAAACACATCCGCATAGAAAAAGGGGCCTACATATAAGATCACTTATACCCACATGCTTCACACACCACTTAGAATATCCATGCTTAGGCTTCACTAGCACACACCTCCACTTATCACACTTGTATTTATCCATGCTCACTTGCACATATCACACGCCACTTGTAGTAGATCCATGCTTAGGCTCACTACCACACACTCTCTTATAGATATTCACATATCACTCACACTTATTTATGCTTAATGTAGTTTTTATGCTCCAATTTAGATTTATTTTTCATGATGCTGGTACATTATTACCCATCAGTATAATGCTTTATTTACTCATCATAAAAGACTCTCTCTATAATATACTAATTAAGAATCATGCATTTTGCACACTATATCACCAAGGGCATTGATATATTGACTAAAATGTTGTCCTGTACTGGGGACATTTTGTGATGGGTGCTGGTTTGGCAGGTCGCAGTTAGCCTAAGAAGTATGACTCTCACCTTCCATTGGCCTAATACCTTCGATGTGTATCAAACGGCTCCACCGCATTATACCACTTGACAAAACTCACGATGGGAGGTGTATAGCTAGTAACTCATTCACATACGTCAAGTGTAATGAATTCTCCATCACATGTACTATCCCTACGAGGTGTATAGTGAAGAAATTCACGTACACTCAGATATATGAAATGTCTAGTCCACACGTACCGACTGGCCTCAAAAGTAAGAAGTATATCATGGAAGTCATGCCAAGGGGAGAACCCTACCACTAGCCCAACAAATTGCATAAACCTATATAGGCGTTAAACCTAGGGCGCTTATATCTAGTTTGCCGGTTGCTACACAAAACTCTGTCGAAATACCGGGTCGGCATGTCGCGCAATTTTTTGCACTCTTTCACCATTTTGCAGAATAGGACCTTGTCCATGAGACTGAAAATAAGTCAAAACTTGTCTTACATATTTTTCAAACCCAATTTTCCCAGGCTTGGGTCCTATCTGACACTTTTTGCATTTAGGTAAACCTAATACAAGTGAAAACATAATAATATTAATAATTCTGAGACTCTTATTTCATTTTCCCCTCATTTTTCCTTTAATTTTTTTTATAAAAAAGCCAAAAATATTCCTCCTTAAATAAAAAAATATCAATTCTTTCCCTCCTTTTACCAAAATACCAAAAACTTTTTTTTTTCTTTTTTAAAAAAACAATTGTTTCTTCCCTCTTTCAAAAAAATAATCTCGAATCATTTTTCCTCCTCAAGTCGATTGCAAACCTGATTCTTGGATTGGCTCCCTATTGGCTTCAGTCTTTCGTGAAACCGCCTCGAAGCTCCGCCAGTTCCTCTTCTACTTCATCCGTCGATGTTCATAATTTAAAACAAAAGCGGGTCCATATTCTCGAAGAACTTAAGGTTTTCTTACCTCTTGCCACGGGTTCACTCGCTCTTGAGCCTGTCTGGTTCCCCGAAGAATATCAACACTCTCTACGCACCCTGTCTGCTAATGGTCCACCTCCAACTAAGCTCCCTATTCCAAACCTTACCCAGCTATGGGCTAACTTGCCAGTGCCTATTGATCCAAAGGAGGAAGAATTAAATAAGGTCATGGAAGACCTCAAACTGTTGTCCAAAAAATTTAATTAAGTCAGGATATCGGGGAACTACATGGACTACATCCATATGTCTCCCTATCCCAAATAAATCTATTGATAAGATCGGGAGCAGCGGGCCCATAATTATGTGCCTTCACATGTTTTGGAAGAATTACGCACCCAGCCATGTCCCGTATTGATGCTTTGGAAGAATTAATGGCTCAGATGTTTAAAAAAACTTTGAAAAAAGTGCCTTCCGATGGTTCCTATTCCTCGAATAATCTAGAATCTATAGTTGGGAGGATGTCGCCCCAGAATTACTATCTCAGTACAAGTATAATGAGGAGATAGAGGTTAATCGTCATGATATAGATATTCTTAAGAAAAACCTAGGGGAAATAATCAGTAGCTTCGTAGGAAAATGGAGAGAAAAAGCTGCCAGTATGACCAATCGACCTTCCAAAAATGAACAAGTCAATATCATGAAGAAGAATTTCTTACCCCATATTCGAGAGATTGTGGGAGGTCAGTATTATCCACACTTTCAAACCCTCCAAGAAGCGAGTGTAGTGATTTAAGAAAGTGCTACCAAGGTAGAAGCCTAATCAAAGAAAGTTATCGAATAGGCCATTACCAAAAAGTACAAGAAGCATGCCACTACTACAGTATCAACCATCAATAAAATCTCCCAACCTGCAACCTCTTGGGCACCAGAAAGCTCCCTAATTCTTCCAAAAAGGAATACATTAATATCTATGTTCCCTTATCCAAAATCTACCAGGCATTGTTAAGATAAAGCCTCATCAAACCCTTGGACCCCCATCCATTACCATAATCTCTTCCCAAGAACATCAAAATCGATGCCCACTATGACTTTCAGCAATTTGTAGGACATGCTACCGACCAATGTTTCCATATGAGGAATTTGATTCAAGGCTTGATTAATGGGGCATTGCTCCACCAAAGGATCCCAAACCCAATGCCACCAACAACCCACTTCTCGCACTTGAAAATTCCATTTATCTAGATAATGATCCAAAATTTGATCCTTCTACTCAAATTGTGCCCAGTAAATGACACATCATACTCATAATTTAACCTAAACAACTCAAAGTTTACCCGTATTTTCTCCTACACCCTACATGCTTTGTCGACCAAACTTTGTCACTCCTCACAAGGGCCATCATTAACGTTCGCACCCGATCCCAAGGGAAAGACATGGAGTTACCAACAATTTTGAACCAACTTCGGGAGTTTGGGCTGAAATTGCCTATCGAGATGAGGATTGATAGCCAGAATTTAGTGGCTTATTTATGGAAGACCGAAAATGTGCTAAAAAATCAGATGGATGGGTGGTACCGTTAGAAGAAGTCAGTCTAGATGACATGGTATGATCATATAAGACATGTTTTGATAGACAAACGAGATCTGCAACATTTTTAAACTACTCAATGCTTTGAAGCTTCAAGGGTGGTTGGTCCCTTCACTCATGCACCTCCCCATTAAGTGGGAAGATTTGTATGAGGAGGTCGTTGGGGTTATAGAATGCATAAATTTCTCTTGTCAATTAGACATTATTTCCATCGAATGAGGGGATGAATTTGATAGCTTAGATGATGAACCGAGTCTGAGAAAAGTTAGTCCATAATCAACATGTGTGAAATGATATCCTTCGAAGACTTGTTCGGGAAAATCAGTAAAGTAGCCAATTAACAAGAAATAGATGAAGACAAGGGGTTATTTTATTCCCCGCCTCAATAAACCACATAACCAGATTAGGGATACACTACAAGAATTCAAATCCTCATTCATCAAGAACAGATAAGGGAAAGGAAGTTGCCGAAGAATTTCCCATGCCAAAAATGACAATTGAGGAGAACAAGATTCTCGAACAACTCAACTCAAGCTAACATCACCTTATGGGGAATCTCAACGTCGTCCCAATTACACCAAAATTCTCTGATAAAGATTTTCACCAAGCCCATAGTCCCTCCTTCCACCACTCTCGATGAAGCTGTAAATATGGTAGGGTCCTCGACCTCCACTAGACTCTTTTCCTTTTATGAATTTTTTTTTCCAAATATTGGTCCCAGTCATAACTATGCCCTTAACATCTCCATTTAAGTGTTTGGAAATATTGTCCCACTCTCACTCGTTGACAACGGATCCACCCTCAATGTTTTCCCACTCAGAACCTTTAATTTCTTGGGGTTAAAAGCAAGTGGCCTTACTCCTAATTTCACCATAGTGTGTGATTATGATAATATTCATCGAGAGGTAACGAAATCCATAACACTCATAATGGGGGATGGAATTATCAATCCTATCACCGAGTTCCAAGTTATTGACATACCCACATGCTTTAACCTGCTTCTTGGTCGACCATGGCTTCATAACATTCAAAGGGTAGTTTTCTCCCTTCATCAAGTGTTGAAATTCCTCTCCAAAGGATAGGTTATCACCATTTTGGGGGATGATGATGGTACAATAAATGTTAGTACCAGCAAATTGATCTTGTAAATACACCATGGGAAGAATGACATGCTTATTTCCGACTTTAGGGTTGTTCCACTTCCCTTTCTAGTAGGGGATGATTTCAAAGATAGAGTTTATCTGGAACACCCGTTAGTGTGAATGTAATACAAATATTCAAGAACATGCATTCATGCCCAAAATGGGCCTACAACGACGTCAAAAAGGGATACTTGAGCCTACTATCCTGAAAGAGGCATTTCCTGCATGTGGACTGGGTGATTAACTGTCATAATAAGAACTCAGATGCTTTACTAACCATGAATAAAAAGGAGTTTACAATATGCCAAGAGTATTTTGAAGGATTTTTTGAATGGAAGATTTATTAAGGAGGGTGAATAATTACCCTTCTATGGCTTTCATGAACCATGGTATGACCATGTGGATAAGAAGATGGAATCGGGGATGGAAATCTTCTTGCTAAACAGCTACTCTTGGGGGTGAAGACTACAAGCATAAAGTGAAACCTTTCACCCAGAAAGTTATAGCCGTTGTCGAGGTCTCTGTGGAAAGTGATTCTAAAGACACATTCAACCTGCAGACACTAGGGTGGCTCTCTGTATGATTCATTCATAAGCTACACTGTTAGACCCATCCACTCTGATCAAGGCCATTGATAAGCTAATTCTCAACAAGAATGCTATACCAATCCTACCTGTTGACATTCAACCAAACCTTGATGTTGACCCTATTTCTTCACTATTATTGTTCCTCCTTTTTTCTGATAATAATGTAATCATCTCTTTTGATGATGTTCACAACATTGTTTTTCCTGAAAGTGAAATAAACGAGGATTTTTAGTATCTTTTTGTGTCTTACATTAATTTTCTTGATTCTAATCAAGCTCTTGATGATCATGACTTTCCAAATGAATTTTTTTAATTGATGTTAATAAGGTTAATAACAAACAACATAACCACGTTCAAATTAATGAGCATGAAACTGTTGTTATCAATCTCGATTCTAGTAGTCAACATCCCGAGATAAGGATATGGTCCACCCTTAACGAGCATAAGCATGCTCTATTTAAAGAAATTCTATCGTAATTTATGGACGTATTCGAATGGTCCTACGACTACATACCCGGCATAGATCAAAAAATAGCTTAGCTCGTGATCCCAACCCTCCCAGAATGCAAGTTTATCAAACAGAAGCTAAGAAAACTCTTCACCAAATGGATGCTTAATGTCAAAGAAGATCTAGTTATGCAGTTGAATGTAGGATTCATTCGAGTGATTGAATATTTCACATGGCTCGCCAACATCGTCCCTGTGCTGAATTCAGGAGGAAAAGTCAGCGAGTGCGTCGACTATCGGGATTTAAACAAAGCATCGAATGATGATTACCTATTTCCCGACATCGACATGATTGTGGAGAGCACATCCATGCACGTCCTCAAGTCATTCATTGATGTACTCTACAGATATAACCAGATCAAGATGCATCCTGACCATGAGGAGAAAACTACATCCATTTTCCTTTGGGGAACCTTTTACTGCAAGGATGTGCCATTGGGGATAAAAAATGCTGAGGCGACCAACCAAACGTCTTCAACAACCATGTTGCATGATTTCATAGGCAAAGAGGTCAAATTATATGTGGACAACATGATTATTAAGTCTAAGACTCGATAAGGTCACGTTCTCGCCCTCCAAAACTTCTTCGAACGGTTGTGAAGATACCAATTGTGGCTAGATCCATAGAATTTCATTTTCGCTATGACAAAAGGAAAGATTTTGGGATTCATGGTTGGCTAAAGGGAATCGAAGAAGATCCTGCCAAGATGAAAGACATACTAGAAATGCCACTGCCATAATGGAGAAGGAGGTCCGTGGATTCTTTGACCAACTTTAATACATCAGTCGATTTATCTGCCAGATGACTTTTATTTGAAAGCCCATCTTCAAACTCCTTCGGATGGATTATACAAAAGTCTATAATGAGGAAATTCAGGAAGCCTTTGACAACATCAAGCAATACCTTACTCAACCTACGCTACTTATGCCTCCATAGCCAGGTCTCCCTCTGCTCCTATACTTGACTATAGCGAATACCGCGATAGGGGCTCTGCTAGCCCAATATATCAAAAAATCCCACAAGGAAAGGTACATATACTATGCCAGTCAAACATTAGTCGATTACGAATTCAACTACACCGCCTTAGAGAAATCACGTGTCACCCTAGTTTGTGTCACTCAAAAGTTATGACACTATATGATCACTTTTCCCATCAGATTAGTATCCTAAATAGATCCTATAAAGTATCTTCTAGATAAACGTTCCCTATCTAACCGAATGTCCTATTGGTTGATGCTGCTAGATGAGTTTGATATTGTGTATGTTATATAAAAATCCATGAAAAGGAGAGCCATCTCCGACTACCTTGCTGACTACCCCATGAAAAAGGTCGATGTTTGGGTCTCTGAATTCTCGAATGAAGATTTTATCTACACCTCTCAAGACGACATTTAATAAAATGTTCTTTGACAAAGATGCCAATAAGAAAGGATACAGTATTGGGATACTCTCGATTGCCCCTGACGACTCTCGCACTCCCATTGCCATCAAGCTAGATTTTCCCTGCACCAACAATATGACTGAATATAAGGCATGCACTATAGGCTTCAAAGTCACCTTCAAGAAAGGTATCAAGCACTTAAATGCCTACGGGGACTCTTCCCTTATTATCGTTCAAGTCCTTAAAACATGTAAAGTCAAAGACAAAAAGGTCTTAGCCTTCCACATCCATCTAGAAAACTAGCCTCCCAGTTCCAAAATAACACCTTCCACTACCTGCCTCGGGCAAAGAACAGCTTAACCGATGCCTTTGATACCCTGACCTCCATGGTCGACTTGCCCAAGGGAATAACAATGGCCCCCTTCCTAATCCAAAAAAAGTTATGCCAACCTCCAACACTCTCCTCCTCGAGAATTATACGACATGACTTTTCCCTAACCGTTCACCTCTTAGGGTAATGACATCACAGGGAAAGTCACACCCAAAGCTTCCATGGGCATGAGTTCATCCTAGTCACCATTGATTACTTCAATAAATGGGTCGAAGCTGAGTCATATGTAGTACTAAATGCCAAGAAAGTGGCCAAGCTTATTCGAAAGAATATTATCTACCGAAACGTGGTTCCCCATGAGCTAGTATTCGATAGTGGGTCACATAACTAGTTCATGAGTATGGGGTTCATAGAAACAAATCTTCTCCCTAGCGACCCAAAACCAGTGGTGTTGCTTAAGACACCAATAAAAACCTTAAAGGCATCATGATTAATATGATCGGGAGTTACTGATATTAGGCCGTCTGAATCCCTTACACCCTCTGGGACTGCCGCACTTCACTTAAAACATCTACAGGGGATACCCTTTACTCTTTGGTATATGGCATGGAGGAATTCCTACCTGCTGAGATAGAAATACCTTCCTCACATGTCATGTTCAAAAACGAAGTTAGCGAAGAATACATGCATCAGATCCACTTTGATGAACTGTCACTCTTGGATGAAAAAAGGCTAAAGGCTTTATACTACAGATAAGGGTACCATCGCCGGATAGTAAGATCATTTAATTGAAGAGTTAAATACCATAGTGTCCAGGAAGGATACTTATCCCTTAAGGAGATAATAAAACATGTCTATAACTCAAGAGGGAAATTCAAAAAGATTGGAACGACCCCTAAATAGTGACGAAGATTCTCTAAGGTGGTGAAACTATGATCACTGACCTCGATAGAGAAGAGATAGCACATCCAATCAACTTAGATAGTCTCAAGAAGTTCTACACTTAGTTTTAAATCTCGGCATGCTATGACTGTTTTGGTCTCCCTTCTAAAAAAATATCTTCATTTCTCTCTACTTAGAACTACGTGGGGCCTGATCCTCTCAAAACCTTTTTGTTTTCAAAATGGAAGTCATAAAAACAATTTCAAAACCCCCAGAGGCACATAGGCAACTCATACACCTTACATGGGCACGGTCCCTTTCTTTCTCAAAATGATATTCTTTTCTAACCTCCGAGAATGGCGATTCATTTTATCATTTACATGAACCAAAGGATTATGTATGCCTTAGTGATTCGTATAAATAACTCAAATGCAAAACTCATCAAGAGGCACAAAAATATGATCAAAAGCATTTTTAGTTCAAATAAGGAAAAGATGGCACCATTACATAAAGTCTCAGCGAAGGGAGTTAAAACAAACTACCCCCTTTCACTGACTCAAAACCAGTCTTAAAACAACAAACCTATCAAGTTACACTAATTTTTTTTTAAAAATAAAAAAAATAGGAAAATACACAAGCTCTACACAGATTTCCCCAGATTCACAAAAGCTTTCTCCCATGTTCATAAATTCCTATCCAGAACTACTGGAAGACCCAGCCTCATCATCATCAGCATCCGTAGGTCCCTAATTTCCCCTTCGTGGTTAATATTTTGAATGATCTCCATAGATCTGTACGCCCTGACCCGTCTAGAAAAAAACACTATCCCATATTCCATGGTGTTAAAAAGAACAAATAATCTCAAGAGGGTCTCTTCCTCTTGGATCTTCTCTAATACACCACTTCAGATAGTCCCCCATTACATGCCAGACCGTTCTTATAGATTGAGATGGACAGTTAGATGGTCAAAGACTCTCCCATAAAGAACCTAGCCTCATGCGCTAAGATTTAGTCATCACATGTATCGGAAAGAAGTATAGAGTGTGTGGGGGCACTATTTTCTCCTACCCAACTTGTCACATAAGTTGCCAAGGGAAATATAATTAAGTATGTCGCAGGGTAACTAACCATGTGTATCGATACTCTCCTAGCTCCGAAACATGCTGCAATTCTCCCCACTATGGCACTAACCAATGAAGACACCGAGCTCCCTACTCCACAAACCAGTTGACCCAGTTCTCTACGGATGGGAAAAAATTGAAAAAGTACCGAGCAAAGAAATTTGGCACACCCGTCAAGCGGTACCTAGGAGAAGCTGCGAGACTGAACCTCTCAGCAAGCCATATGAACAACATCACCGGGATCCCCCTCAGAAAATCGGAGTGACCTTCTCCCCAAGTATAAAGACCATTCAAAGTCTTAGCCAATATCACCACCACAATATTAGGACGATAAGATATCCATGTTATTATCACAGCCAACTGGGGATTTACCTTTAAGTCCTCCATCACTAGCGAGAGCCTTGAAGTAAGGCCCAAGGAAATAACTCTGATAGAGATAGTATCCCCAAAACCCTTCACAATCAATCCCTAATAGACACTGAATGTCTATGGGAGTGATAGTGACCACACCGAACCTAACATGAAAAGTATGGGTATTGTCACACCACCTATCTCCCAAAGCATACAACACTGCAGTAGAACGTGATGTCTTATCCAAAGAAACAACTCAAATAAAACCAACATCATTACAAACTATTCAATACACCAGATTCTGCACAATACAAAAAAGTTTACAAGACCCACTTTACAACCAAGTTTTCTATCCCGTCATCCATATACTAACCAAGCCGCCAAGGCCTTCCTCTATTCAAAAATTCCAAAAAACTAATTTTTCCTACTTTTTTTCAGAATAAATCCATTTGAAAGGGAAGATATTTTTCAACCAAGCCTTTGAGGCCATCTTCTACTCAAACATGCCAAAAACATATTCAAAATTTTAAAAAAAAAAACACTTTTCCTACTCTTTCTCAAAACAAAAACTCAACATCAAATTAAAAATCAGGTAGAATAATCCACTAAATTAAGACAGCCAAACAAAATATGCATCTATTTTTGCCTTGTTGAAGTTTTTTTTAGGTTCAATGCTGCTACATCAAGCGTGCAACATGGTCAATAGAGAGCTCCCATAGTCAACGATGAATTTGTAAGAAAATCACAAAGGGAAAGAACTAGAATTATATATCGCCTCATATGCCCCACAAACCTCTCTCCTAGGTACCAAACATACCTAAGATCATACGACTGCAACCTCCTTTTATGTGTATCCCAAGGGAAAAAGGTCACCTACAATCCCCAATAGAAAATCAACATCTACTCAAGAGACAAAAGGCCAGGATATGCAAGAAAAATCCAAAAATTACCCAAAAAATTCCTAAAACTACCAAATAAATATTAGAACATTTCTTCATCAAGAATATCATTTTTTGGAACACTAAACTCCTCAAAAACTCCCAAAATCACTAACAGGATTAATATTATACTTTTATCCCTCGCATAAACCCTAACCACACCTACCCTTAACATATTTCACAAACAAAACAAACAATGCCCCCGCATCAAATGCTACTACAATTCCCCGCCATAATCTCAAATCTTCCCCACTGGAATATCAACCTCAAACCAAATGCTTCCCCCCAGAGGAATTGCAAGATAATACCTTCCTCGTTACCTAGTGGAATCTCTAGGATAAACTTTCTCCCCATTTATTCACCAACAGAATTTCAAGATAGGCTACAATCAAAATCCCCCGCGGATTCCCCAACGAATTTAGCCCATCTTAAAATAACATAATACCCATCTTGATGTCTCGAGGATAAATACTTCCCCAGTAGAGTCTTAAAACAACATCATCCTCAGAATAACCAACTATATATCTGCATCCCCAAGATAATTTAAATATTTCCTAAGAGAGAAACTCAATGCGTTGTGACTTTAGGTCCTCAGAATCGACCTCGACCTGTAGAATTGGTCCCTATAATCTTAGGTGCTCAAAATCGATATCGGCCCTAAAAAATGATCATTACAATCTTAGGTCCTCAAATCCGACCTCAATCCACATAATTGGTCCCTATAACCTTAGGTCCTCAAAATTAACCTCGACCCTCAGAATCGTAGTCACAACTTTATGTCCTCCTAATTGACCTCAACTCGCAAAAAAGGTTATCATAACCTTAGGTTCTCAGAATCAACCTCGACCCGCAGAATCGGCCCTACAATCTTAGGTCCTCAGAATTGATCTCGACCCTTAAAAGCAGTCATTACAATCTTAGGTCCTCAGAATTGACCTCGACCCGTAGAATTGGTCCTATAACCTTTGGTCCTTAAAATCGACCTCAATCATTAGAATTGGTCATTACATTCTTAGGTCCTCAGAATTGACCTCGACCATGAAGAATCGGTCATCACAACCTTAGGTCCTCAAAACAGATCTCAACGTGCAAAATTAGTATTCATAACCTTAGATTCTTCGAATCGACCTCGACCGATAGAATCGGTGCTTATAATCTTAAGTCCTCAAAATCGACCTCAACTCGCAGAATCGGTGCATATAACTTTAAGTCATCAAAATTAACCTCAAACGGCATAATAGATCACCCCTATCACAACTTCAGGTCCTCAAAATCGACCTAGAACCATTGAAATGGTCACCCTCAACCCTCTGAATCGATCACCCTCGTTCTCTTGGTCCGTAAAATTTACTTTAAATACTCTCTCTTCCAACATCAACGTGGTGTCTATTTGATAGCCTTCACTTATTCTAAGCTCACCCATTGAGGGGTTTTGTAGGCACCACATTCTAGAACCCTCCTAATCATCTTCTTAAGTCCCTATTACTCACTCTTTCATCATGAAACCTAGGTCATACACCAAGTACTGAATTGGAGGCCATTGGGTACTGTCGGGCTCCGTTTGACTACCGATCAACTTTCTCACCAAAGAGATAGCTCATTGGATCTTTGAACAACTATGAATTCCCTTTCCAATGATCTTCCCATGCATGAATCGGGCAGACGATTCAGACAAATGAACCTCTTTCACCTAAAAATTGATATGGGGGCCACCGGGTGCCCCCAGGATCCGTTTGATAATGGTCAAATCTTAGACTCGAGAGAATCTCTGTGAATCCTTGAAGACATCTAAATCCCCTTTCCAATGATCCACCTTGTGCACAAATCATCCTCACAGTACGGACAAACGACCCGTTTTACTCCAAAGGGTCACTGAGCACTTTTGAGTCTCGTTTAACATTGGTCACATCTCCAAATTGAATGAAGCCATTTATAAAAATAAAGGGCCCTACATAACCTTTCTAACGGTCCATTACGTGCGTGAATAGGCCTTACGATAAAGAAGAATAATACATTTTTCTCTTGGCCAAAAGATAGTCGGGGGCTTCCGTGCCCCGTTTGACCATGGTCAATTCTCTAACTCAGAATCGTCCCAATGAATTCTTAAGGGGATATAAATACCCTTTCTAACGGTTCTTCTTGTTCACGATTTGGGTTTACAGATTCTATTTTATGACCCTTTTTTCTGGAAAATATGCCTGAGACTTTCGAATGGCAAACCCATTTCCATGCCTATCAATAGTGTGTTTGGGGTTGCCTACCGATAGACAGGACAAGGACATTCCCGATTGGAACCCCCTTGACCCCATTTAAGGAGACCATGGTCTTACTTTGAAAGGCACCTGAGAAACATCCCTCTATGTGATCTTAGAAACATTCTCTTAAAGCCAGCGTGGTTTCCATATTGAAACCTCTTCCCCACATTCCATTTGCATCCTTTCCTTACTTAATTTGTAAAAATTCCCTTCTCTCTCCTCCTACTACCTTCATCTACTTACAAGAGCAGCCTTTCAAGAATTAAGATCAACCTCACAGCTACCAAAGAAGGTCTAAACCTTTCAATATCTCTTTAAAATCTCTTATTTTCTCATTAATTACTCAATTCTTATTTTAGAATTTCATTTTATTAGATTGCACCTATTAATATCCAACTCTTTTATTAGAAGTATCACACATACTATATTTTCTATAAAAAAAACCAACAAAAAAAAAGAGGATTTGCTAGGAAATTCCAAATGGGGATTTCTCATTACATTTTCTGACACAAAAACATCCTTTTTCCACACACACACACACACACATAAGAAAAGTCCCTGATTGGATTTATGGGATAAACCCCACCCCATGTTATATGTGAACTACGTGAACTTTGATGCATTTTTAGGCTACGTAGGCGTCTCGAATAAATTCTAAGATTCGAGTCCTCTATGTTTTCCTATATTATTTTCATGTCATATATTTATGATTCATGCTTGTGTTTTGTCCAACCTACCCGATCGTCTTCCTATAAACGATCGGTGATCCGATAAATGCATACATAATGTTTTGATTACTATTATGGTAACACTCTTGTGGATGATCTCACTCTGCCATTATTCATGATGCCAGCTGAGTAATTCCACTCTCTATTTATGTATACACGCAAACACTTAACGGAGTTGTTAAGGAGAAGAATAACACGTGCCCATGAGAGACCTAAAGGGTGGGATGGATGCCTAACACCTTCCCATTCCATAAATTAGTCCCCAAATCCTTAAACTAAGTGGTTTCACAAGCATTAGTATATATTTGATGCCATTCTCTCGAAGCGAAAATATTTCTTTTGCCTGTTTTTCCCAAAATAGGTTGTCGACTCTATCTCTACACACCACCCCAATTGACGATGACCTAAGCACTCCGAAAGGGAGCGAACATCCCACATACTTTTTGATTGGGTGAGTTATATCCACAATGGCGAATCTACTGGGGAACTTTTATAATAAGACTAGACTCTATTTTTACATGGGTTTTATTATTGTCTAGATGTGTGTATGCACCAACCTGTATGTTCCCTTTTTCCTCTATTACTTCTTGTATATATATATATATATATATATATATCACTTCTCACTCACTTTTAACTTCACACACTTGTAAATACCCTCCATGTACATTTCACACTATCTACACTTGTACTAAGATGACTTATACCCACATGCTTCACACACCACTTAGAATAAGCATGTATAGGCTTCACAAGCACACACCTCCACTTATCACACTTGTATATATACATGCTCACTTGAACATATCACACGCCAGTTGTACTTGTTCCATGATTCGGATTAATACCACATACTCACTTGTATATATTCACATATCACTCACATTCATCCATGCTTGGTGTAGTCTTCATTTTCCATGCTAGATTTATTTTTCAGGATTGTCCACACATACCAATTGACCTAAAAAGCAAGAATTATATCATGGAAGTCATGACAAAGGGTGGAACCCTACCACTAGCCCTAAAAATTGTATAATGCTCATATAGGAGTCAATTTAAGGGTACTCATGTCTAGTTTTTTTGTTTGCTACACGAAACTCTACCGAAATGTTGGGTCGGCATGCCACCCAAATTATCGCGTTATTTATTCATTTTTAAAAATAGGACCCTGTCCATGATCTTGGAAATACGTCAAACCATGTCCTACTGATGATACACAAATATTGCGTATTTTATCCTCCGAACCTACGCTTTTTAGCCCCCTCGGGTGCCTTAATCTCTATATTTAAGCCCGTTAACCAGACAACCTCGGTTTATATTGTTAACATGCTACAGAGGTATAATTGGGCTTTTGTAGGTATTTAGGTACTAAGTATGGAGTTCAGACGCATTTCGGTGAAGTTTCATACGCAATCGCACGTTCAAGGGCATTTTAGTCTTTTCACAGCTTGGGCACCTGGCCCAACATCTTCATGGAAGTTGTATCCCTCCTTTTTAGCTTTGCATGGCCGTGAACGGTGCCCGATTCCGATCCCGAATGAAGAAGTTAAGGCAATTTCAGCGGAGGGAAAAATAAGGAAGCAAAAGAGGAGAAGAAAAGAGGAGAAAAGATGCAGTGTGATGTTGCTGCATTCTGCCCTGCTTGATTGATCGATCGATCATTCTGGTCGATCAATCAACCATTCTGAATTGTCAAAATTTGGCCTTAATCAATCGATCGAACAAATGGGTGGATCGACCGAGGCTCTATTTTTCAGCAGATATTTTGGATTTCTTTTCTTTTCTCTTTTCTTTTCTAATTTAATTCCCACTTGGTATAGAAGCCAATTTTGATGTATATAACAGAGGTGAATGTTTTTAGATAGTTTTAGAAGATAGAATAGTTAGGGTTTGGGTGATTTGCTTAGTTCTTCTTCATTTCTACTTGGTTTGACACCCCATTTGTTGTGTAAGTTGACTATTCATCATCCTCACCATTAATATAGATTGTATTTCATTCATTCTTTCTTTGATAATTAGGTTTACATGCTTTGTTAATTAGTTTACATGCTTTGGTTACTTTCTTTCTAGTGTAAATTTACTACGTTTATTTACCGCTTTCCATTTACCGCATTTTTAACATGCTTTCTAGGTAATTTAAATTAGGTTGTGCTTGAATTGAACTCACTCGGGTTGACGCATTACATTGCTTTGGTGATGGAGTTTACTGGTATATTTCGAGTGCGTTGTCCTAGTTATTACGCCTAGGAGATTTGACAGGGCATATCATGTATGTCCCGTGCTTACGACCTTTCACGCGTAATTTTTGGGATATTTGTTGACGCCAAAATCTTATTAGGCATTTATGATGATTTAGGACGTGGCAACCCTTGATTTAATTAACTGTCAAAGCGAGATGCATTTGAAATAACTCGTCGACTCATGTAACCATTTTATACTAATTAACTCAGGTGAGGGATATTCGAGTCAACCTATAGTTTTACTCGCTTTCATAATCTAGTTTCAACACATTGCCTAGATTAACTTTTCCTTTTAGTTTGTAATCATCTTTTACACTTTTATTTCGGAGTA
This sequence comes from Sambucus nigra, assembly GCA_949130495.1. NCBI lineage: Eukaryota > Viridiplantae > Streptophyta > Magnoliopsida > Dipsacales > Adoxaceae > Sambucus > Sambucus nigra. The sequence goes on along the minus strand of OX422215.1, from coordinate 633,919,589 downwards.
TTAAATCACTTAAATTCTAGAAACTTGTCTTTGTGGATTTTCGATACCCGACTTACCGCTGTGCTTGCCTCGCAAGTGTAGTAGTAACTTAGGTTTTTGTATTGAGTTGGAGAAACGAAAACAACGACTGTGCACTTAACACGCGCACACTTTTCGCACTCAATCAAAATGGCGCCGTTGTCGGGGACTAGTTTGTTTTAGACTTTATTTGATTTATTATTTCATAGTATCTTATTTCTATTTGTATTATTTTCTAACCTTTTTGCAGGACTTCCACATTTGAGCACTTAGAAATGGTCGAATTCTTTCCGCGCGCACTTACTTTGTGGAATTCGCCACTTTGAGCCATTTTTGGGGTAAGCATGCCTTATTCCAATTCTTTCGGTAATCCTTGTTATAATTCTCAAAATTCTCGCAAACCTATGACTTTCGATGAATACTTAGAATCCCAAATATTTGCAAATTCAAATATTACTTTGGGCGAGTATAAAGAAAGTCAAAACTTAGGTTATTAGAATTTTGATGATGATGACAATGATTTTGGGCCTTTACCTCCTTATAATAGGAATTTTGAAACGAATTGCAATAGTTTTCAAAATTCCTATAATAATGAGTTTTCGTTTAAGTCCGATGGCAACTTTGAAAGTTCCCATTTTCATGCATCCGCACCTCAACCCATGACATTCTATGAGGGTTTGCGTATGTATGAGAATGAGAAAATTGAAACTCGTTATCGGGAAGAAAATCGTTCGTGGGAACATGAGTTGGATTTATATTTTGAGTCCGACGACGATTTTTCTTTCGAGACTTTCGAGGTCGAAGAATGTTTTGAACCAAATGAGTCACTTGTGCCTACTTTGGAAGAAACCATTCTAGACTTTTTCCCATCGCGTAATAGATATTTAAAGTGAGGATGATAATGACGTAATGTCTATTTGCAATGAAATGATTTCTTCTTTGGCCCCCAACGAAGAACATTTCATTGAAAATGATATTATTTCATTCGAAACTCAAACTTCATTCGTTGATGATTCATCTCATGAGTTTGAATTTCATTCACCCCCATTTTCATTCTCTATTATCCCACCGGAACAAGTACCCGATGATTCGGTTTCAAACTTTAATGTTTTAAACTTTTTCGCCGATGAGGAGTACTTGCTCGAGTCGCCCTCCACAATCGCATCTTTGCCTTTGTGTGCGCCACCTCCCATTACGCATGCTAAATCCTTGGGAGGATATTCGGTTTTTCTCGGTCCCCACATGTCTTTGTCACCCGTTCAACTGAAATCCCCCATCGTCTCACCAAAACTTTTAATTGGCGATGGTTCATTTCTTCCACCTTACACATGCCTTTAGTTGTGCAAACGGAATCTATACTTTTCGAAAGGCATGCTTGTATGTGAGGGTACACCGGTTATCCTCCAAAATCAAATCGTTTTTGTGGTGGACCCTCACCTATTTAGACTTTTAGTGTATAGTTAGTGTGAAGTCTAAATAGTAGGTTGTATATTGTTAGCCTTTTATTCTTTATTTCTTTAGTTTTTCTTTCCTTTTTAATTTAGTCTAGTGTAATTATTTAAATTTTTGTTATTTATTTTTGCTATGCTCGGTACTAACTTGTGTTGTAGATTCTTTGGACTTGTTCTTATGGGGATCGCTCCAATTTTGGGTAATGTCGCTATTTTCCTCTCTTTGACTTGGTTCTTAATTTACATTGAGGACAATGTCAAGTTTTAAGTTAGGGGGTGTGGGATATTCTATCCATTTCTGTTTTTTGTCCATGTTTTTGGTCACATGTTAGGTATTTAGTATGCTTTTCTTAGAAAAATTCAAAAATTTCAAAAAGATTTTCTTTCTTTTTTCTCATTTTTTGGTCATTTTACCTTTGTTTTCGAAGATAAATTTTAATAATTGCCCGATCCAATAGACAACCCAATGATGCATGTTCTCGATAATAGAAGTTATTAGACTTTAGTCTCACTTATTGATATTATGAATAAATTCATGAATTAAACTTTAATCCCATGAGCACATGCACTTTTTTTGCTATCTTGATTTGGTTTAATATTTTTATAACTCGGTAATCGTTCGTTGCATTGTATATACTTACACCGAGTAAGCTTAGTACCTTCGTCGTTTGTGAGTGTATACACTATTCTTTCTCATTGAAAACGTTGAATTCGTTGGTAATCTCAATATTCTTTCATTTGATCGTTCATTAATTGAGTTAATATATGAAATGTATTACTTGAGCATGATTGTCATATATTGTTTTGACTCGAGAATTGCGTAAACTTTCTGAAATGATCATAGGCCCTCTTTGTTATATCACCCATATTAGCCTTGACCTCACACTTATATGCTTTCCCACGTTAAACCCTTTGAGCCTAAATATAGCCTTTCATTTCATAACCCCATTCCCATAACCGACTCTAAATGGGAGTTATAAACCATACATACACTTTCCATACCTTTGTTTTGATTGCTACATGGGATTGAATGATGTTGTTGTGATGTCGGTTGCAATTTAGGCATATGAGAGTTTGATAAGTAAAGAAAAGAAAGTAGTGAAAAAAGTGAAGAAAAAAAGAAAGCAAAAAGCAAAAGAAAACAAAAGAAAACATGAAAAAGAAGAAAAGAAAGAAAAGAGAAAGTTGTAAATGTTGTATATAGTTCAATAAGCTTTGATTACTCTCCCCGATGATATATCTAATGCCGTTTTGGAACTTGTTTTCCAATTTTGACATTGCCTGCATTTTCCCATTATCCCGATTTTTCATTCCGAACACTTTGAATCCGTACATACACTCCTTTCATTTCATACCCTAGCCATACCTACATTATAACCCTATTAAAGTCCTATGTGATATTAGGTTGATGTAATTTAAAAGTCATAACAGTTGCGATAATCTGTGAAAATGCATTTCAACTCTTTTAGTGTGAGGTATCTTTCATTGAGATAACAATTTTTCAGTTTATATATAGCGTTCTTCTTTTGTGACATGTGCGCGGCCTAGTTTCTATTTACATTTACTCTTTAGCCCGCATGTCCCGTGTGTTACCTCCCTATTTCAAGTGAATTCACTTGATGAGTGTAATGCCCGTGAGGATTGAATATATGCTTGCTTTAATTTAGTATCCGATTTATTTAAGTTTTTTCCAAATCACACTTTTCATGTGCTCACTCCCCTCCCACATTTTAAGGTTTCAATTCTATGAGGTGCATTCTATAATGTTAATGATTCGGACTTTTGTTTGAATTAGTTCATTTTGCTAATAATGTGTATGAAATCTTTTTCGTTGTTGTTGGGCTTGTCACATGTTGGTTTGGACATATTTTGAGGAAACCATGTGATGTTTGTGGGTACCATCTCTGAAAACCCTCACGAGACTACACTTGTCCACTAGGGAGACCTAGGGGTTTAATCACTTATTACATACGCTAAATGCAATAGAATCGCCCGCGAAAGTGGCCTTATCGTTCTTATGATTTTAAACCATACTTTTTTACTATCTCCTGCTTTTGGTTTGCTTGTAGTTCTTGTTGCATCCTATTTCATTGCTAGGGACTAGCAATGTGTAAGTTAGGGGGTGTGATGATACGCAAATATTGCGTATTTCATCCTCCGAACCTACACATTTTATCCCCCTCGGGGGCCTTAATCTCTATATTTAAGATCGTTAACCAGATAACCTCGATTTATATTGTTAACATGCTATATGAGGTATAATTGGGCTTTTGTAGGTATTTAGGTACTAAGTATGGAGTTCGGACGCATTCCAGTGAAGTTCTGTACGCAAGCGCACGTTCAAGGGCATTTTAGTCTTTTCACAGCTTGGGCACCTGGCCCAACATTTTCATGGAAGTTGTATCTCTCCTCGCTAGCTTCGCGTGACAGTAAACGGTGCGTGATTCTGATCCCGAACGAAGAAGTTACGGAAATTTCAGCGGAGGGAAAAATAAGGAAGCAAAAGAGGAGAAGAAAAGATGAGAAAAGATGTAGTGTGCTGCTGCTGCATTCTGCCCTGCTTGATCGATCGATCGATCATTCTGGTCGATCGATCGACCATTCTGAATTGTCAAAATTTGGCCTTGATCGATCGATCGACCAAATGGGTCGATCGATCGAGGCTCTGTTTTTCAGCAGATATTTTGCATTTCTTTTCTTTTCTCTTTTCTTTTCTAATTTAACTCCCACTTGGCATATAAGCCAATTTTGATGTATATAACAGAGGTGAACATTTTTAGATAGTTTTAGAAGATAGAATAGTTAGGGTTTGGGTGATTTGCTTAGTTCTTCTTCATTTCTACTTGGTTTGACACCCCATTTGTTGTGTAAGTTGACTATTCATCATCCTCACCATTAATATAGCTTGTATTTCATTCATTCTTGCTTTGATAATTAGGTTTACATGCTTTGTTAATTAATTTACATGCTTTGGTTACTTGCTTCCTAGTGTAAATTTACCGCGTTTATTTACCACTTTCCATTTACCACGTTTTTAACATGCTTTTTAGGTAATTTAAATTAGGTTGTGCTTGAAATGAACTCACTCGGGTTGACGCGTTGCTTTGGTTTGGTGATGGAGTTTACGGGTCTATTTCGAGTGTGTTGTCCTAGTTATTACGCCTAGGAGATTTGACAGGGCATATCATGTATGTCCCGTGCTTACGACCTTTCGCGCGTAATTTCCGGGATATTTGTTGACGCCAAAAACTTATTAGGCTTTTATGATGATTTAGGGGGTGACAACCCTTGATTTAATTAACTGTCGAAGCGAGATGCATTTGAAATAGCTCGTCGACTCATGTAACCATTTTATACTAATTAACTCGGGTGAGGGATATTCGATGCAACCTATAGTTTTACTCGATTTCATAATCTAGTTTCAACACATTGCCCAGATTAACTTTTCCTTTTAGTTTGTAATCATCTTTTACACTTTTATTTCGGATTATTAAATCACTTAAATTATAGTAACTTGTCTCAGTGGACTTTCGATACCCGACTTACCGCTGTGCTTGCCTCGCAAGTGTAGTAGTAACTTAGGTTTTTGTATTGAGTTGGCGAAACGAAAACAATGACTGTGCACTTTACACGCGCACACTTTTCGCACTCAATCACTTACATATATTTCAATCCCAATACAAGTGAAAACATAGTAATAGTGAAAACATAATAATAGTAACCTAATACAAGTGAAAACATAATAACAGTAGCCATGCTGAGATTTTTCTCTCATTTTCCCCCTCCTTTTTCCTAAAAAAATAAAAAATGCTAAAAAAACTTTTCCTCCTGTTATAAAAAATGCCAAAAACATTTTTCCTCCTTTTATCAAAAGTACGAAAAACATTTTTCCACCTTGTAACAAAATACCAAAACCCGTTTTTCTCTTTTTCAAAAATACAAAAAAATATATTATTTCTTCCCTCTTTCAAAAAAATAAACTCTAACCATTTTTCCTCCTCAGGTCGATCACATACCCAATTCTTAGCCCGACTCCCTATTGGCTTTGGTCTTTCGTTAAACTGCCCAGAAGCTCCACCAATTTCTCTGCTACTTCATCCAAGTTCAGAACATATCTTCACTAGATCTTCATGTAAAACTTCGATGAAGCACCGAACGTACAGCCTCATCTGATGGGAGTCCTAGTCCAACTCATTGCCAAGCCCGACAACCTTCAAACCAAGGTCCATGAGATGTAGTGGTTGTCCATCCCGATATCTCTCTTTCCTCTTTCCCTGTGTTTGGGGGGGGGGGGGGGGGAGTGAGAAAAAGGTATCGCTCCCACTTTCTCTAAGAGCACTTTGGTCGTAGTCGATGTGGGATGAATGTAAAGATATGGAGTCGCCAATCTATTTTTCATAAAATAGAAAAAAGAAGATGTCGCCTCCTCGAGAGAGCCGCATCAATGAAAAACTGATGCTTATGAAATTAATAGTTCCAAGGTTCAGGGGCTGAGTTACATAATGGGAAGGTGTTAGGCACCCATACTGCCCTCTGGTGACCCTTTATGATTCTTTGGATGTATTCAGCCGATACTACCGACAAATATTTACGGCACAACATATATTTTGGAGGTATTATTTTCTTTATGCGTTTGTATTTTCCTTTATGCATTTTATTTTGGATTCCTTCATTGCTTTCTTCTGATTGATGATCCTTTGTCCTTTGCAGACGTGGTTTTATGAGGTGATTGGACTTAATGACCACTTATAGGTTTGAAGGATAAGTCTGTTGGGGACTTCTGTTGTATTTATAGGTGGTGAAAGTCCAATCGGCAGTCTAGAGAGTCTTTCTCTTTAGCGGTAGTGCGTTAGGTGTTGAATGGCCTGATAAGAGATCGGGTAAGTTCTTCTTTCCTCTTGAGACCATTTTTCCTTGATGATATTTTCAGCTATTGATTTTCCACCGGGGATCTTACAAGTGACCTTCTATCCGTAGGAGATGGCCATCCAGCATGCAGGGGTGATCGGGAGAATGCGCAGCTGCTTCGACTGTCGACGCACGAGTTCAGTTACTACTGGTATTTGGGGGAGAAAGAGTTCCGGGGTAGATGAGGTGGAATTCAACTTTACCCTTGGGATTCCTTTCATATTCTTTGTTGATTGTGGTAGCTTAGCGTTTGCATGCTTGATGTAGGAGCGTTACACCAGAAAAGAGACTCAAAAATGCAAAAAGATAAGCATATTTTTATTTTATTATCTTGATTTAGTGGCTTACTTTATATGCACTTTAATTTACTATTGAGTTTTTATTTTGATAAAGAATAAAAAGAGTGTGCTTTTGGAAATTTTTGAATATGTTTGAGTAAGAGATGGCCTCGATGGCTTGTTTGAAAAAGAGCTCCCCTTTAGAAAGGATTTATTTTGAGAAAAAGTTGGAAAAATGAGTTTTTTTGGAATTTTTGAGTGAAGGAAGACCTTGGAAGCTTAGTTAGTATATGGAAGATGAGATAGAAAGCTTGGTTATAAAGTGGAGATTATCGCCTTTTCTGGATTGTGTTGAATCTGTTATGTTGAAGAGACTGTGCTAATGTTGGAGCTGTTGCCCTTGGCTTAACTTCAAAGCTACTAATGGTGATTGGGGACCTGATGGTGGAATATCAATTGGCTGATATTACAGCGTGGGTGTTATACCGTCTCAATCTTATGGCGGTGATATTGGAAGATACCCTGAATAGTCTTGTTGCTTGGCAGGAAGGCTATTGTGACTTTCTAAGGTTCATCCTAGTTATGTTGTTCTTGTGGCTACTAGAGAGATTCCATATGGCTGTCCCTCCTAATATGCATTGGAAGTTGTGCCAAACTTCTTTACTAACTACATTATTAGTATATTGCTGGATATCGAGAGTTTGGAGAACTAGTGTGTGGAGTACGTGACTCGCAGTTTGTGCTTATCAGTGCCTTAGTGGGGAGATTTACAACCCATTCTGGAACTAGGGGAATTCTAGTGTGTTCGATTAGCCTCTGACATACCTCTTTCTACTTTCCATGGAGGCTCCTGAGTAAATTTGGATGGGAGAAACTGTGCCACCTAGGACACTAGACTTATTTCTCGTGGAGGATTTGATAGAGTGTTGTGTATGCGACTGGGCTCTTTGTGGGAGAATTATCGACTATCACCCTTCCTTCCTAGCCTGTTGGTAGATATTGGCATGTTTTGGGGTATTACATGAAATGGTTGTGGAGGGAGATAGTTTCCAAGATTCTAGTTGAGTATACCAGTCAAAGGTGGTTCTCCATGTTTGACACAATGGAGGGAGGTGTTGTTATTTTCCCTAGGCTAGTTCAGACTTATTGGTCATGGAGAGCCTTCGATATTCCATCATAGTAGGGGGTTTGGGGACCCCGAGATGTAGGTAATGATGGGGCTGCTTCTTTTGGTAGCTATAGGTAGGATCCCTGGGGAGTTTTATTTTTGAAGCTTTTGTGATGTTTTTGGTTATATGTGGGAATAAAATTTTGTGAAGGTTATCTAGGAATAGTTTTTCTTGTTTTATTTTTAGGACAATAGGGTTTGGTTGGTGGGGACGTTATTTGACTTCCTTTGCTTATGTAATTGTAACGGAATTTTTCATATATGAAATAAATAAAGTTTCAATTATATTGTTGTGCCTCTTGATGAGTTTTGCATTCGAATTATCTATACCAATATCTAAGGCCTATGTAATCCTTTTGTTCATGTAAATTATAAAAATGAACCATCATTCTAGGAGATAAGAAAAGAATAGAATTTTATGAAAAAGAATGGGGTCGTGGTCATATAAAGCGTATGAGCTGCCTACGTACCTCTAGGGTGTTAAAATTTATCAATTCTAATTTTTAAAGTAAAGATTTTTAGGCAATCAGGGTCCATGTAGTTCTGAGTAGAGAGAAATCAAGAATTTTTTATTTTTAGAATATAAAGGAGATGATAAGACTCATAGCACGTCGAGATTTCAGGATTAGGGTAGAATTTCTTAAGGCAGTCCAGGTTGACTTGACGGGCTATCTCTTCCCCCATCGAGGTCGCTGAGCATAACGACATCGCCAAATAGGATCTTTTTCAAAATGTAGGGGCTACTCCAATTGGGCTTGAATTTCCCTTTGGGATCCCAGATAGGTTCTACTATTTATTTAAGGGCGAAATCCCATTTTCAGACACAACGGTATTTGACTCTCTTGTTAAATGAACGTGTTATTCTGCAATGATACCCTTGTATGTGATATAGAGCCTTCAGTCTCCTTTCATCCAAGAGTGAAAAATCATCGAGACTACTTTGATGCTAATTTTCCTCATTGACTCCGCTTTCAATCATGACGCACAGTGAAGGAATTTATAGCTCAACGGGTTAGACTACTTCCATTTTGTATACTAAAGAGCAAGTGGTATCCCTAGTAGATGCTCGTACTGAAGTGCCATAGTCCCAGAGGATGTAAGGAATTCGATCGTCCTAATCTTGGAAACTCTCGATGATTTTACTAATGGTTATTTTGAGGTTCTTATTAGCATCTTCGATTGCACCATTGGTTTGAGGTTGTAGGTTGAGGATGGTAGTCTTTGGATCTCGTACTCATCATCACCTCTGTGACTTCTGCATCGAAATATAACCCATTTTCTGACACTAGCTCGTATATGACCCTATATCAATATATAACATTCTTCTGGATGAACTTGGACACCTTTTTGACATCCAATATTGCAGATGAGTAGGATTCAACCCATGTAGTGAAGTAATGAATGGTAAATAAGATGAATACATGCTCGTTGGAGGCTTTGGGTGAAACTTTACCTATAATATTAATGCCCCATGTGGAGAACGTTCAGGGATAAGTCATATTATATAATTCATGCGAAGGCAAGTATTGGAGGTGGGAGAATTACTGGCATTTAAGACATCTTTGCACATAGGCAGTGCAATCCTAAACCATGGTAGTCAAATAGTAACCCTGTTTGATATTTTCTTGGTAAGCATATGTCCATTTATATGGGGTTCGCACTCCCCGCTATGCATTTCTTATATCATCTCTTTATTGTCAACCCCTAAGATACAGTGTAAATGGGTTCCATTAAAATTTCTCTTGAACAAGACTTTATTACATACATTGCATTGGGTAGCCATTTCACGGAGGGTTGCTCAGTATTTCTTGTTGGAATCTTAGGGATACCTACCATGTTTGAGGAGAAACCTAATACCATAATACCAACAATCGTCTATATCGAGATCTTCTTCTATGATCATCTCAATGCGGTAGTAGTGGGTAAGTTTAGCGTGCTTTTGGACTAGAAAGGGGGCCATTATTATTCCTTCGAGCATGTCAATCATGGAGGATAAGGTAGCAAAGGAATCAACTAAGTTATCCTTTTCTAGGATTAGGTAATGGATGGGGATATCTTGGAATTGGGAGGCCATCTCTTCTAGGTGGGTATGGAAGGGTGAGAGTTTCTTGTCTTTCACATTCCATCTTCTAAGCGCTTGACTGATGATGAGGGTTGAATCCCCATAGACATCTTGGTATTGAATTCCTATCTTGAGAACGACTTTCAGTCTTACCGTGCATACCCCATATTCAGTCAGGTTGTTGGTGCAGGGAAAATCCAACTTGATGGTAATGGGAGTGCGAGAGTCTTTAGGGGAAATTAGGAGTATCCAAATTCCATATCCTTTCTGATTGATGGAGCCATTAAAGAACATTTTCCAATGGAGGTCTTCTTGGGAGGTACAAAGTATATTTTCATCCAAGAACTCAAAAATTCAAACATCAATTTCTTCCTTAAGGTGGTCAACAAGGTAGCAGAGACGACTCTTCCTTTTATGGATTTCTACATGACATACATAATGTTAAATTCATCTAATAGCATTAAACATCGGGTCATTCTACTAGACAGGTCAGGTTTCTCGAGCAAGTATTTGATAGGATCCATTTAGGACACAAGTTTGATAAGAAAGGCAAGCATATGGTGCCATAATTTTTGGGTGACCCAGACAAGGGACACACAAGCTTTTTCCAAGGTAGTGTAGTTAACTTCATACCCGACTAACATGTGACTAGAATAGTAGATGGCTCTTTCATTGCTACACTCTTCAAGGTACGGTGTCTGTTACATTCATGTATAGGATTAGGGGTAGACTAGGTTGTGGTGGCATGAGTACTATAGGTCGTTTAGGTATTGCTTGATTTCGTCAAAGGTATCCTAGCAAGCTTCGTTCCAAACCTTAGTTGAATACTTTCAGAGGAGTTTAAAGATGGGTTCATAGATAAAAGTCAACTGGCTGATGAACTGACTGATTACTGTAATGTTTTAAGGAATCTCAGGACTTCCTCCTTTATTTAAAGTGGTGGCATTTCGAGTATGGTTTTCATTTTGGCAGGATCCTCTTCAATACCTTTTTCTCTATATATGAATCCCAAAAGCTTTTCTTTGGTAACGCCAAAAACACATTTATGTGGGTTAAGTTATATATGGTATTACTATGGTTGCTCGAAGAACTTTCAGAGAGCGAGAACATGACCTTCCCTAGTCTTAGACTTGATAATCATATCATCCACGTAGACCTCGATGTATTTTTGTATCATATTATTCAAGATGGTTGTGGCAGCCCTCTGGTAGGTAGCCCCTGCATTTTTTTAGACCAAATGGCATAACAGTGTGACAGAATGTTCCCCAAGGGGTGATGAATATAATTTTATCTTGATGATCCGGGTGCATCTTAATCTAGTTATATCTGATAAAATCATCAAGAAATGACTTGAGAGCGTGTCTAGTTGTATTGTCCACAAATATGTCGATATTGGGCAGCGGGTAATCATCCTTCAAAGAGGCCTTGTTTAAATCTCGGTAGTCAATGCACAAGCAAACCTTTCCTTTAAATTTAGGCACGGGTATGATGTGGCTAGACATGTGGGATATTCGATCACTTGAAAGAAATCCACGTTCAATTGTTTGACCACTTCTTCCTTTACCTTGAGCGACCATTTGGTGCAGAGCTTTCGCAGCTTCTGTTTGACCGGTTTGTATTCTAGGACGGTTAGAATCTCATGCCGATTGATCTCGAGATTATTGTTGGGCATATCATAGTAGGAACATATGAAAATACCCACAAATTTCTTTAGTAATTCCTCAGGTTGCGTGCTCTCTTGATCGTCAAGGGTGGACCTTATCCTAATCTTGCACAGTTAGCTACTAGAATTGAGATTAATAACAACATTTTCATCTCCATTAAGTTGTATGTGGTTATATTGTTTGTTATTAACCTTATTAAGATCAGTTAACAATTGTTCATTTGTAAAATAATCACCATCAAGAGTTTGGTTAGATTCAAGACAATTAAGGTGAGGCATAACAAGATACTCAAAATCTTAGTTTATTTCATTATGGGGAAAACCAACGTTGAGAACCTCATCGAAGGATGTCTCGTTACATCAGAATAGGGAGGATAATAAAATAAGAGGAAAAGCGATTAATATCAGAGTTGGGTTGTTTCTCAGCGGGTGGAACTGGTATGGCATGACAGTTGAGGAGTGGTGCGTTAACATCTATGATCGAGAGGGATGGATCCAATAATATAGCGCTTGAGTCGACCATTCAGAGTGTCATCCCAGTGTCTGGAAGTTGAATTAATCCTTAGAGTCACTTTCTTTCGAATCTCTGGTAGCAACTATTATCTTCTCAATGAGTGGTTGAATATAATGTTGGGAACTTTCATCCCATGAGTAGTTGTCTCGAAAAAAGATCTCCTTTTTCTGGTTTCATCTTCTTATCCACATAATCATACCAAGGTTCGAAAAAGCCTCAAAAAGGGAAATCTCCACCCTCTCTGATGAATCTTTTGTCCAAGGAATCTCTTGAGATAGTCTTGTCAGTCTTTGTACTTCTTTTCAATTGAGGTTGTCATAGCATTCTAAGTGAGGGTTGATAACCCAAGACACAAGGAGGAAAAGCTTTCTTCAATATTATGGGTTCAAGTATTCACTGATGTCATCATCCCAGCCCCAGTCTAGGCATGAAGTGCATGTTCTTGAACATCTCTATTATATTGACATTGCCATGAGGGATGTGCTCTGGATAAACTCTATCATTGAAATCCTCCCCTCTTGGGAGTAGAAGTGGTTTGACTTAGAAACCGGACATAAGCATATCATTCGCCTCATGATATATCTCTAGTACTGGATTGCTGGTGTTATCATTCTTGGTGTTATCATAGTCGTCCAATATGGTTATGACCTGGCCATTGGCGAAGAACTTCAGTTTCTGATGTAAGGAAGAAAATCACACCCATAATACTATGGAGCCATGGTCGTTCGAGAAACAGATTGAAACAAATTAGGTTGTCGATGAATTAGAATTCAAGAACGGGATTTATAGGGTCAGTCCCTATTATAAGATTTGTGGATCCCATCACTTCTTGATGAGTATTACCATAAGTGTACCCCGTGACAGAGGTTGGCGTAAGTTCGCTCATTTTCAGTCCCAAGAAATTCATGTTCTCGATAGGAAAACATTAAGAATTGATCCATTATCGACAAGCAAAAGTGGGATGGTCTTCCCCATGACTTCGATAGAGATATTGAGAGCATAGTTGTAGTTTAGACCAATCTTAGGGATTTCTTCTTTGGATTAGGAGAGCATTTTAGTAGAGGTTAGAACTACGACCATATTCATTGCTTCTTCTAGAGTGGTGGAAGGAGGGACTGTGGGCCCGGTAAGTAGTTTGATCAAGGCATTCTGGTGCAAATGGAAAGACATAAAGAGTCCCCAGAGAGTGATGTTAGCTTGGGTTTTCTTCAATTGATCTTGCTCTCCTTGGAGGTCATTTCTGGTATAGGAAGTTTCTCAACACGTTTTCCCTTATCGATCGCTGAAGGTTGGGGGTTTGGAACTTGGTAATGCCTACCTCATCTATCTCGAGTTATTCAAAAAACTTTTTAATATCTCCTAGCAACTCGTTAAACGATATCATTTCACATATGATGACTATTAGACTAGTCTTTTTAGGGCTTTGCTCTTCATTTGAACTATCGATTTCATCCTCCCATCCGATATCAATGACATCATCTTTCCACGAAGAGTCAATGCACTCCAAAACCTCAACAACCTCTTCGTATAGATCCTCCCACTAAATGGGGATATGTAAAAGTGAAGGGACCAAGCGCCCTTATTGTTTCAAAGCATCAAATATATCGACCATACTTTAAATTTCATCGGTCTATCGAAATAAGTCTATTATGATTTGGATGACATCATCTAAACTGAGTTTACTGGTAGGTACCACCTAACTATTTAACTCTTGAGCCCATTTCCAAGCTTCCAAGAATAATTTACTAAATTTCTAGTAGTCAATGGTTATCTCTGAGGGCAATTTCAGCCTGAACTCTAGAAGTTGGTTCAGTACTATTGACAATTTTGTATCTTTTCGTCTAGAAGGAGTACGAACATCAATGCATGCTCTAGTAAGAAGAAATAGAGCTTGATCGGTAAAACAGGTAGGATGCAGGAGAAAATATAGGCAAACTTGGAGGGCTTTAAGGAAATATATGGGTATGGTGGGTGATTTACTAGGTACGATATGGGTAGATGGATCAAATTTTGAGTCTTTTTCTAGGAATATTGCATTTGCATGATTTCGGAATGGATGATTGGTAATGTTTGGTTTAGGATTGGTTGGTGGGGCGATGATACCCCGATCAATTAGACCTTGGATTACATTTTGGATATGAAAACACTGATCAATGGTGTAGCCGTCATTTTAGGGAAAATCACAATGGACATTAGGTTTGAAATTTTTGGGAAGTGGGTTTGGTAATTCACGAGGGTCCAATGGCTTGATGAGATTTAAGCTTGAAAGGGCTTGGTAAACTTTGGACAGGGGGCACATGAAGCTTAGTGTATTCCTTTTTTACGGTTTAGGGTGGCTTTCTGGTGCCCATAAAGTGGCAGGCTGAGAAATGTTGTTAATAGTTAAAACTATGGGATTGACAGGTTTCTTGTATTTTCTAGGAGTGAAATGTCTGGATACTTCCTTCGGCTTAACTTCTATCTTGGTATGACTTTCTACGATCTCCACTCCTGCTTCTCAAAGTGCTAAAAAATGAGGGTATTAATGTCTTCCTATAATATCTCGAACATGGGGCAAGAAATTATTCTTCGTAATACTGACTTGCTCCTCTTCGAAAGGCCGGATAGTCATGGTGATCGCTTTCCCTCTCCACGTTGCTATGAAGTTACTGACTGATTCCCCTAGATTCTGTTTGAGAAGTTTTAAATCACGGTGGGTAACCTACGATTCCTCGTTATACTTGTACTGTGACATGAATTCACGGGCAATATCCTCCCAATGGTGAATTTTGGACTCTTAGGAGATAAGAACCAACGAAGAGCATTGTCCTTCAAAGTCTGTTGGAATATTTGTGGCATTATTTGCTTAGAGGATCCTATGTATGGAAAAAAATTTCAATTGAGTCCATTGTATGTATTTGAATTAATACTGGAACAAAACATTATCTTTGAGTCATGAATAGATTTTTTATTGTCACAATCCCACACAATCTATGACATAAAGTTTATTGAAGATGTTGCGTCCATGCTTCAAAGATTTGTCATGCCAAAATTATTTTGGTGCATGTTTCATGTCTTCATTGCATTCTAGTATCTCTGGTATGAATGCATAATGATTATGGGACTCGAAAAATATTTTTAGGATGTTATTTTTATGAAAAAAATTTGTTTATTCTGAGGTAAGGATCATTTAGAGTTGTGTATATAACAAACTCTTGAGTTTTGTGGTTCAAACGACATTGCAGGCCGTTCAAGTGAGATGTACATGTCATTCAAACGACATGGCCATTTCCTTCGAGCTACATGCTTATCTCGTTCGAAAGTTGCATCGACTTAACTTTTCTATTTAAGGCGTGTTTCACTCCGAATTTCGTAATTTACAGAACAAAAAAAATAGTTTACATACAATACGTTTTCTGCACAAGTTTTCTAAGGTTTTCAAAGTCTAAAAACATCATTAGAGTTTCAAGATCCAAGATTTCATACCCTTATGCTATAGAGATCTCGGTTTGCACCATTGGGTTTTTTCTTCACTTTGAACATTGGTTTTTGCAGTGAAATGGATAAGGAGTTTGTGTTCAACATCATAGATGTTGCCAAGCCTTCTTGGTGGATACTAAGACATACATGGACCCGTGTGTTGTGGACGAGCATCGTAGAAGGACTTCTGTGTGGGCACTATGGAGGAGTGGTTGAAAGATCATAGGAGCATTAAGACTTGTGGGGGATTGAGTCGTTTAATAAGTCTATCATCTGTACCTTATAATACCTTATCATAGTGATTGTCTGACTTGGGTTGTCAAAGGGATTTTTCCTTAATGGTTTCCTCGTACATCCGATGTCGCCTTTGTAAACTCATTTATTATTCTTCCTTTAATAACCTAGATGCATGTTTAGGATTAAATAAGATAAAATTGGGTTTAACTGAAATTGGTTCACATATTTTGTTCGGTTTAAAATTTGGAAAAAGTTTTTTTTAAAAAAGAAAGTTTGTTTTGACATCCTTAAAACACATTTGAAAGTTTGTTTTTTATTGTGTTGATCGCTTGTGTTTTTAAGGATGAATTTTGGAAATTATGCAAGTTTTAGAGCTCATGTTTTTAATGGCACTAACTATGTTTATTGGAAAATAATAATGAGAAGCGATTTGAAATCAATTGACGAGCGTGTGTGGTTAGCGGTTAAAAAAGGGTTTGACTCCACCGATTACACATGAGGGTGGGGATACTACTTTAAAACCCGTTAAGTCATGGAATAAATCCAAACATAGACTTGGACTTTACAGCTCTAAAGGTCTTCGCGTTATTTCCTCATATGTCACACCAGAAGAGAATAATAAAATCATGAAGTGTGAAACTTTGAAAGAATCTTGGGATATTCTTGCACTTAGTCACAAAGGCACTAGTATGGTTAGGGAATCTAAACTTCAAAACCTCACTACACCGTTTGAAATGATTAAGATGCTAGAGAGTGAGTCATTCGATGGGTTTTAGGATAGGTTGTCCAATATTGTCAACTCGTCTTTTAAGTTAGTAGAGAAAATACTCAACAACCGAGTCATAAAGAAGATTCTAAGATCGCTGCCGAGTAGGTTTGATGCAAAAGGGACCATTTTGAACTCCTTGTGTATGCTTGATTTGACGAAACTTGAAGAGATTGTAGGTGACTTACAAGCATATGAACTCGATACGTTTACCTCCAAGCAAGTGCCAAAGAAAGAAAAGGGCATTGCTTTGAAAGCCCAGAAGGAGGAAACTAACACTACAAAAAAACTGCTTTTTACTACGATGCTCCAACCGTCTCAAAAAGTCCTCTAGCCGTCTCAAATGCCTTTTGTGACGCCATTTGATACGGCAAATGGGCATAGTATTAGACCCCCGTTTTAAAATCTTTTTGAGACGGCAAAAGTCGTCTCATAAAGTTTTTTTGAGACGGGAAATACACCGTCTCAAAAGGTCACTGCTTATAAGACCCTTTTGAGAAGGCGAAAAGGCCGTTTTTAAAGTTATTTTTAGAGGCGCCAATTAAAGTCCTAAAAGAGTTTTTGAGACGATAACTTAGCCGTCTCAAAAAGTCCTCATTTATGGAATCCTTTTGAGACGGAAAAGAAGCCGTCTTTAATCATTTTTGAGACAAAATTAAAATTTCATCCATTCCATAATATGCTCAATATACTTTTAAGAAAAAAATCTTAAAAATAATATACAACATATTTGACATCCCATTTCAACAAATATAACACACAATCTTCCATTCAACTTAAATTATAGTCCATACAAAGGTAAAATAGACAATTTCAACATTGTGACCATCAAAATAAATATCTATACAAAATTTCACTTGTCTCGTTAGAACAAATACATAAAAACCAATGAATTCCTAACATAAAATAATGTAAGTAAACTTGAAATCTTGAAGCATACGACCTCCATTAGAACGTGTCTTGCCTTTTCCATAAAAGATTTCGACCTACAATAAAATTTATTTAGTGTCAATTACCGTAAACAAAGAAGTAATATTTTTATTAGTTCCTATTTATGACCATCTTTAAAAACATTAACAAATTTGTATATCTTCATATTATTTACTTCTAAAAACACTTAATATTTTTTTTAAAAATCGACAAAATCTCCTTTGTTTATTCGTGAAGACCAACCTATTTAAACATAAAAATTAACTCAAAATCAACGATATAAATACCCACAACATATATACTACCTAACACTCCATCACATATATATATAAAATAAAATAAAGATGTGTTATTACCTAGTCGTTATGGGCCATTGAAGCGATGGAAGCATGATGAGGGATAATACTCTGAAACTAACTCTGCATTTCACTTCTCATTTCATTTTTATCTGTAGAAGTGCTTGTTAGTGACGAATCTATAATTCTTCGAGCTCAAGTAGATATTGAGCGTCTCGATCTTCAGCGTCTTGTCGATGTTGAGCTTCTCGATCTTCATCATCTTTCTATATCCACACCATTCTTATCATATATGAGATAGGTAAGTGTGTAACAATCGATTATCTGCAATTTTCCAAAGATATTTATGCATACATTATATTGGCATACATAAGTGAAGTCATATATAAGATAGGTAAGTTTGTTTTGGTACTCACATTGTTTAAAATTGGTGGTTGACACAGCAGGTTTGAGATGGCGCTTAATGATATCGAGTCATGAAATTGGTGTTTGCCACATCATCCCCTGCACGAAAGAGAAAAAAGTATTCATGAACCAGCTACAACTCATAATTTTAAAAAAATATTCATCAGTTATAATATTTTCGAAAAATATTGAAAATATAATTTTTGAGAAGGATATTTTTAAAATAAAAATAAAACACTCCACATTAGTGTTATAAATCAGAATGGACTACCATAATGGAAGTAACAACCAAAGAAATGGAAGAAATTAAATTAACTATTGGAACGAACATTCGTGTAGTTATACACCAAAATGGATAGTTAAGTAGTGTTATACATCAAATTTATACATAAAAAAGGATACTTAAAAATAAACATATATAACAACTGTTATAACATATAACAATTATATCTGTTATAACATATATAACATATTACAGTTATATATGTTATAATAGTTATATATGTGTTATTATAACATATATATATGTTATAACAGTTATATATGTGTTAAAACATATATATGTTATAACATATAACAGTAACATATATATGTTACATATATATGTTATAACATATAACAGTTATATAGGTTATTATAACATATATATGTTATAACAGTTATATATGTGTTAAAACATATATATGTTATAACATATAACAGTAACATATATATGTTATAACATATAACAGTTATATATGTTTTATAACATATATATGACATTGGTCCACACGCTCCATTGTTAAAGAATCTCACACAGCAAAAAGGATATATATATTTCTTGCGTCTGAAACTATACTATGTAAACAATACATTAACTTAGAATCCTGTTTTTAAATTTTATCACTGTTAAATTATGCAAGAAAAGATGCATGTGTGATATAACAAGATATCCATAAGAGGGCCCAAATAACTCCAATTACAGATGAATTGAGAGATAATCAAGAAAATAAAACGCACACCAATATGGGCACTAATAGCAACAACCAATGTGATACATGTTGAGGGTGATGATAGGGCCTAGTGGGAGTGGTAAACCTAATTTCTTTCTATGTATTCCAAAGGAGATGTGTTCCCGTATGACCAACAAAATATATTTTTTCATATGCAATGAAATTTTTGGCCATTATATAAACATGAATGCATCTTTTGTGACTTTCTCATGTTCTATTTACCATATTACTCACATTTACACATGGTTTTCTTAAAGAGGATTTGAGTAGATGTATTTCATGGCTTGAAATAGACAATAAATTTGATGACCCAATTGCACAAGCTTCTCCGACTATCAAGTGCAGTTCCACTTATCACAAAATAAACAAACAAATAAACATTGTGGATGACACGTTCTTGTATACTCCTTTCACATCCGAACCACCCCTCTTTGGATGAGGAGCTATCATTGTTCAATTCCCCTGCTCTATAAAACATAAAAAGAAAAAAAAATTATACGCACATATATATATATATATATATATATATATATATATATAGTTAATATGTATGTATGTATGTGTGTGTGTGTGTGTGTGTGTGTGTCTCTCTCTCTCTCTCTCTCTATATATATATATATATATATATACACACACACACACACACATACATACATACATATTAACTGCAATTCTCTGAGTTACTTTTGATTATTTGAATTTGTCTTGACTAGATATACTTAAAAGAGATGGTATATTCTGAAGCACAGTGCTTGGACTTTCTTCTACACAGTTCCATTATATCACAGTTTAGATATATGTAATGAGTTGAGGCCATCACATAAATCACATCCACTGCTAGTGAGAAGGTGAATATTAGACAACTTAGGATAGTGATAAAGTGAATATAGACAACATATCAACTCAATTTCTAAGAGGATTCCAACTTCCCTAAAGAATGAATTCCCCATCAATCGATTATTGTTCTTAGTATACTAATATGAGTATATTATCATTTAGTAGTAAGGTATTCCTTATATTTAGGATTGAATTTATAACAATATTCTTTTACGTATAAATATAATAAAAGTGTATATGATGTGTGGCAATGAAGGGAGAATCCATGTGTTAACCTTAATTACTCCGACATAGGGGGATTTGAAACACTTTCCAAAGCTCACAAGGATTTCTGATCCCTAAATCACAATTCTATAAGATTTGTTGGTAAGTTCACGGGAAACTTGTTGGGGGGGGGGGGGGTGTTTGAAACTCGTTGGCAGAGAATAACAGTGAAGAGGGCATACAAACAGTTTCTAGCGAGAAGATTGGGCAAAAACCAAATTACGCAACTTAAGATAAATAAATTAAGTTTAAACCATAAAAGTGTATTACATAACCCCTTTGGCATGCCCAGCTCACCATTATCCACAATATTACCATAACTTCCCACCGCCCCCAAATCTACGACACAGCCCGTACCACGCTACAACCACACAAACAACTCAGACGAGGTATAAATCCTCAATGCTACATCCTACAAATTATTTTCATGTACTAACTATTAAAATGAAAGATATTATCTACACTTGGGAGAAAAGATGCCCTGCTAAATTCCCTTTTAGTGGATGCTAAAATATTTAGTTCAGACCCTCCTCAGCTTTTAAACCAATTCTGTCTTGCTGACTTTGGTCTTATATTTCACACAATGGAGCATATGACCAACCTATTGAAGAACATTTTTACAGTCTCAAGCACATACAACAGGATGATGGAAATGTAAGAAAAGGTTCAATATCCACATTCAATAGCATGAAAGGAGCAAAAAATTATTGCTTGATGGTGATTTGCATTTTGATTTGAGTTCAGTGTTTATGGTGGAATTTTACCTATGAAGTGAGAATACTCTCCGAAGATCATGTATCCTTATGTGACATGTGTTAGTCAGGCATTTGACCTAGAATTGTTCATCATCTTTGTAATTCTGGAAGAAAGGAAGGTGGGACAATGAATTCATGAG
Source organism: Sambucus nigra (assembly GCA_949130495.1). Classification (NCBI taxonomy): domain Eukaryota; kingdom Viridiplantae; phylum Streptophyta; class Magnoliopsida; order Dipsacales; family Adoxaceae; genus Sambucus; species Sambucus nigra. The sequence goes on along the minus strand of OX422215.1, from coordinate 633,898,446 downwards.
AGGTCTTTCTTTGGATAGTTAGAAGATTCTGCACCTAAAGATCAGTATAAACACAGTTAACTTTATATTCAAATTGGACACCATGTCTTTAAATCAACTTCTTAAAAAGGGCAGTTAGCTTTAGATCCTCTGCTTATAAATCCAAATTGGACTATATGAATACTTTCTTGAATCTTATTCCCAGTGCTACCATGTGGGAGATTTTGATAAAAAATAATGAAAATGATGAATCATTTAGTCAATCAGCACATTTCCCTCCTGATGTATTCATAAAGGGTTTTTTGTCATTGAATTAGGTTGAATCATTTACTCAATCAATTCATTTATAGATTTTCCATCGACCCGTTCATTCGTAATGTACCATATGAGGATGATGAACCTAGACCATGTTAAGTCTGAAGTTCTTATTCCTAGCAGTGAGTTATCCCAACATATTAAGTATGTAGACAAATGGCATGATAGGAAATTTTACATTTTTCAGATTGTGAGCATGTATGCTATCAGTTAGATAATAATTATCATAAGTTTAAGGTATCTATCAATTTTTTTTTCTCGGCTTCTATAAAGGAGGAAACAACATTGTAGTATATTACTCAATATGTCATAAAGAAACTCAAAAGTGTCAAAATGACTATCAGTTTGCATACTATACTGAGTTTCATGCAAGTGATTACCTATATATTGTAATACCCCGTATTTTTATCGATATTTATTTAAGGGATTAATTAAATTAAATGTGAATTAATTGAGAATAAATCCGGATATAAATACTAACGAGATGTGAGTTGGTATTTGATTATGTTGTGTATATATGGCAATATATGAATTTTGAAAATATTAAAATTATCGTGAGACTGAAATACGATAATTTGGGAAATTTAGTTGGGACGCGCGTGTCAGTCGCGTCAGGAATGTAATTACTTGAATTAAAGTGAATTTTATTTTTATCAATCGAATGGTCATTTTGAGTGCGCCAACGAGTCCGGAAGGGTCAAAATAGTCCAAAAATACTAGCCGGGGGTTTAGTTTGGGTCCCGGGGCATTTTTGGGCCATACCGGCAACTTAAAAGGGTAGTTTGGTAATTTTAAAAATTAAGGAATTAAAACCCACGAAAATTAGAGTTAATATTAATTATTTTAATAGGGCCACTAAGGCTATTACCAACAAAAAGTTTAGAGAGTGGTTACGTGAGTTTTGAGAGAAGTGGGAAGAGAAGTTACAAGAGCCAAAACCACCATCTTCAACCTTAGGAAAAATCTGTAGAGAGGGGAGAGAACAACCTTCAACCTTCAACATCAAATTCTGAAGAACAATCTAAGACAAGTGGTTTAATTACATTAAATTCAAGCGAATGTTTCTTCCATGCTTAGAATTGAAATAATTGCATTATATTGGGTGTTTGATGAAAACCCATGAAATTGGAGATAGAAATTCATGATATAATATAGGGATTGCATGTAGAATGTTATTGGATGATTGTCCTATAAAAAATACAACTTTTTATGATGTAAAAACGGATTTATAAAGGGAAATTAAAGACATTAAATTTCTGGGTTCATATTCATAGGGTTTGGGGTAAAATTTGGGGATTTATGATAATTATATGTTGTTTAGGATGATTGGACCCCAAAAATATGTTAAGATACGACCTAATAAGGTTTAGTGATGTTTAAGAACCTTAAAATACTATTGGGATAATCTTAGGATGAGTTTGGAGAAGAGAAAAATTGAGAAAAACGAAGTAGGGAATTTCTGGGTTGAAACTGCCATCTCGTTAGAAGACCTGCCCAGGTCGTTCGAACGAACTTCTAACGAGATTACAGTATGACTTCTAGCGAGTTGGTACTTCGTTTGAATCCCTTCGTTCGAACGAACTCGTTCGAACGAGACTTCTAACGAGTTGACAGAATGGCCTTTTTGGCCTGATTTGATTTCTAGTATCCCGTAGCCTTGTTTAAATGGTGAGATAACTTTCCCTTATTAACTAGTAGGTATAGTTGGGAGATTTGGGGTATATTGAGGAGTAAAATTTAGAATAGTGGCTTGAACCGGATAACATTTGTGGATTAGGACGCGAGTGACTAATCACGAAGTGAGTATAATTGATGACTTAAATGCATATAAACCGGGGACATGTGATTTGTATAACACTAAAAGTTGGTATAAGAACGAAAAGTATACCACTAATAAAAATATGGTAATATCTAAGATGTGAGAATTCTTAGTATATGTAATTATCTGTATATGACATACCTACTGTACTTGTTATCATGGGAGGTTGGCGTTCGTTTAGGGCCATCTAATCTTTGTGTGCCTACGGGGGGGATTTAGATTGGTACCTCAAGGACATAGGTCAGAGAAGGGCTTATTGAGAAGTTAATAAGTCTGCTGATCATGGGAGCGTAGGTATGTGCGTGACCCATGTGATGTGAACTATGTTCGCCTCCATTGTTTGTGATTGATGTTAATGAAACATTTCCTGAGAGATTCGGAATACGTGGTCCTCATGTACGTGATGTACCGGGATTTGATAGCAGAGTATGTGTTCACCGCAGCTTAGTCTCGGGGTGCTAGTATTGTATATTTATGGTGAGAATAATATACTGTTAATTGAAGTGAATTGACGTGAATAATTGTGAGTATAAGTAATAAAAATGGTTTGTATAGTAAATGGGAAGTTTTATAATTAATTGAAGTGCTAAAGTGGGAAAACTGTGTAATAAGGTACAATACTCTATTTAATAGAAGATGTTGGGATGTAAATTGGAATTTACATAGAGATGTTAGATTTAGTGTTGGACTAGATAGTTAGGGGAGCAACTAGAATGGGTACGGGTACGTTAGGAGTGCACAAATAGTTGAGAGGTGAGCATTTCATGTGAGAGCACGTCCTAACATGTACTTTGCATTCATTGTTTTAATGTCATTAAATCACTTGCTATATTTTAAACTATTTTTCCACAATCGGACTCTGACCCGTTTACTTTAAAATATATTTTCTTGTAAAAACCTTTTTAGGTGCCCAGCCACAAGGACACCATGCATAGGAATTTTATTCAGGTGATGTGTTGTTGCTGCTGTGGAAGTTACAGGACCTTGACAGTAGACGCCGCCATTTCTGATCTTGACTCCATTATCAGTTTTTATCTTCTGTTGGGCATGTCGCCCATTCCTTTTAGAGAAATTTTACTTATTCAGTTATTTTAAACTTTGGAATGTAATTCATTTTAGTGATGCAGAATTTGTATTTATTTATTTTGGGACTTGGTTTGTTGTGAGGAGTTCTCCTTCAGACTCATTAGTATTGGATGGTTATTCTATTGTGACTATATACTGTGTTGGTTGTGTTAATCTCTCTCTTAATTCCTTTTTCATGTTAATCGGGTTTAATTAAAATGGACAACTCACTTTTTAAATACTAGGTGGTTAGTAAATATTAAAATGTTTCGACAATGATGCTATGAACTAAACCAACTTGGCATTTTGTATTAATTTAATAAAGGAGTAGCTACCCAGTATTTAATTAGTCGAGGTGTCACATATATCAAAGTCAATATATCAAAATAATGATTTTCAATATTATTTATTTGATTTATGTGTTATGATAAATTATAATAGGACACATGTGCAAAACTATTATATGAAACAATAACCCACTTAACACAATTTATGGAGTCTAATGTGGGTAATAGTGGGCTTGTTGTGGCATTCGACCCTATGTAGAGAAGTAAGATTGTATGTTTCACGTCATTATATTGGTGGATGCACTTTGCAAAAAAGGGATGGTAAGAGAATCTGAGGATGCTCTTCAAGTTATGAATTAAAGAGGTCAAGTACCTACTGTTGTTACTTATGGAACACTGATACATGGTCTCAGCAAAACAGCAAACACTAGCTCCGCAATTGACAGGCCTGAACATAATTTAGTGGTTTGAGCACTACCAAGCATAACCAAGTCGAGTCAACATTGGTTTGAACATAATTTACTGGTTTGAACATAAATTCAAAGGTTTAAAAATAATTCGAAAGGTAAAATTCAACCTAATATGAGCATTACCAAGAACAATGAAGCAACCTACTTGGACCCCAAATCACTGGAACACTTGTAATTTCATAATCCAGATGAAAACACTTATCCAATAAAAGCCATTACTCTCAGTCTATTACCAGGCACAAGAAACAACCAAAAACAAGAAGAACAAGAATTCAATTGTGATTGTGATTGTGATTGTTTATTAACAAAAATGTGGGACACATACATACTCAGAAAATAATACATAAGATAACATCAAGTTTTAAAATTTAAATAAATGGACAATAAAAGTCCTAGAAAGAAAATATGTAAATAAATCTTCAAGAATCCAAACAATATGTACCCAAAACAACCACACATCAAAGATATATGATACTAAAACACAAATTAATCCTAGAAAGAAAATTTGAAGATAATGACCAATAAAAGTCCTAGGCCTAATATCTCGAGTTCGAACAACTTCACAAGTTTAATTAGGACTCATACCATTTGAACACTATGGAAAAACTTAAATTCATTGATCTAACATATCTCACGTATAAATCAAAGTCATATATTACCTACATTTTAAATATGGATTGTTAGGAGATTTGAAGTTCAATGTCAGGTGTTTGACACTGAATAAAAAATTACTGTTAGCATCAATCATTAATATTTGAATCAAGAAATATTCATGATAGTAGTGTATGCTAGGTGTACAAAGGAGGAAAGGGTTGATCCATGGGATCAGTTTACTGATATTTCTCAAAATTTATTTTCCAAACCTCATTTAGTAATTGTTGAATTTAATGTAGTGGCCTACTCCAGAGAAAAACTAAGTGGGAACCAAATGGATTTACAAGTTGTGGCTGATTAGAAGCCATTAAGGCAGTGAAAAATCATTCAACCTATCAAGGCAGTGGAAAATCATTAGAAGCATAGAAGACTTACTATCCATAGATTATAAGGTCATCAAGGGAATTTGATAGAGGATAAGGAGGAGTTGGAACATCATTGTCAATCACTTCAGTTGCTTGATATTAGAAAAAAGTTCCAAATATGAATATCCCAGAGATTAAAATCCTTATGCCATCCATTGTTTCTCCTGAATCAAATGAAATGAAATGTCCAGGGCCCGATGGATTTAGTGGGGAGCTTTACAAAAATTGTTGGCAAATAATAAAGGAAGACCTTTTAGAAGCAGTTAATAGCTTCTTTGCAGGATCAAAGTTGCCTCAAAGTTGAACAAGTTCCTCAATTTTTCTAATTCCGAAAACTAAGAACCCTAAGACCCGTGGAGATTACAGGAAATAAGTCTATGCAATTATTCTTATAAGATTATTTCTAAGTGGATGCCCTATGATTTCTCACCTCTCTTTTGCAGATGATGTGAGCATTTTTTCTAGAGGAGATAAAAAGGGTTTGAAAGCTATTGTGGAGTTCCTTAACAAATATGAAGAGATATCAGGTCAAAAAATAAATGATTCAAAAAGTAGTTTCATTTTGTCTGACAAGAAGCCCCCTGATAAAAATGTTCATATTGAACAGACCACTAGATTAAAATGCAGTAAACTCCCATTACAATACTTGGGATGTCCTATTTATAAAGGAAGGTGCAAGATAAGATACTTCTATAAGCTCATTGATGCAATTAGAAGTACAATTCAAGGATGGAAATCCAAATTCCTATCAACTGGAGGGAGATATGTTCTTATAAAACATGTTTTAACATCCATCCCTATATATCTTCTTGCCTATTCAAAACCTCCTAAGGCCATTATAATAAAAATTCATAACATGCTAAAAACCTCAAGAGGAAGCACTAACACTAGGTCGTCTTCATTAACTTAGGTAGAAAACCAACATATTGCACAAGATAAGAACAACAAAATGAGAAGACTTATGGTTTAGTTGAACAAGAATAGAGCATGGGGGCATGGGAGAACAATCTCCCAAGCTGACACAAAGTACCCCACATAGTGCACGAGAAGACTTTTTGTTCTTTTCTCACTTGTGACCAATACTAGAAACATTGCGATATGTATAATCTAAGACTTATCATTGAACTTCGCAATGTACAAGTATTACCATATTCTTTTCTCACTACTATCGGCCTAAAAGGCACCAACTCAAGTGTGCGTTTATAGGGGAATATTACAGTGAGAATAGACATAACCAAACCTCCTAAACATAAGAGAAAAAAGAAAAATCAACAAGGAGATATGAATATCTGAGATAAGAAAACTAAAATCTGATGGCGTCGAGGCGTCGAGAAGTGAGAGGGTTTATAATTCGATCAAAGATATGATGGAATTGGGCATTTGAATAATAAGGCCGACAAAACGTCTTCTACACATTAGATTAGATGCTCCATTTAGAGGGTTTCTGAATGGCTTCCTAAGATTCCCATGGTGTGGTGTCCATTAGACCTTTGTACAAAGATGATGAGTCCCTCCTAGGTATGCAGGACAACAAAATGATTTACAAGCATAGAATCTTAAATAGAACCGCTAAAGTGAGCCAATATAATGTAGATGATATACTAAGCGTATCTGTGGATGTCGTGTCGGATTTGGCACCCGATGCTCAAGTACGCTATGAAGAAGGATTCAAATACAAAAATATATAGTTTGAAAAAATAATGTTGGTTGATGGTTGTTTCATATTTGAACTTCTATGAAGGTCAGTGACTCGTGAACATAATGTTACACACCTGATATTCATTAAGGATTGAGATCACCTTATAATGAAACACAACTTACTATGACTAGAGAACTAAGTCCTTTTTTGTGTTATTGCATAACTCTTCCAGCCTACCCTCCGAAAAATTATCATAGATGGTACAAATTGGTCACTTAAGAAATATGTGATTGATTTGTTCCTTGCTACTGTGAGTCCGAACTTCCTGAAAATGGAAGTAAAGGATAACATGGATGAAACTGATGATCTACATATTTAGTTAATGAGTGCAATGTTATCACTTAAGAAACATACGCTTCTGCTTTTTGACAATATGTTGGACCAAGACTTCAAAATGAGAGAGGACGGTGAGATAGATGAGACAAAATGTGATCATATATTAGATATTTTACACAGGTACAATCAACTAAGATATAATGTTTGTCCAGACAATTATCCCAGTGTGTATTACTCTATAACTGATCTTGACAAGGTGAGCATAAAATTCAAACCGAGCGACGACCTGGATTTTCTACTTGTGAAATTTTAAGCTTCTTGTTTCATGTCTTCTTGTTTGATGAATCTTTATCAAATCACGTCTTCTTTGATGGTATATCCTTACCAAATTGTATCTTCAAGATTGTGAGACCCTGATAATACATTTCATGTGATTGTGACAGAGGGGACGACTCCAACATTACCTGTGGAAGAGGAGACAATTATAATATCACGTAGTCGTTGTTTATTGTCAGGGTTGTTGCATCTTCTATGTCATATATCAAAATTTATTTTTTGTTTGTTTAGTTGGTTGTGTCATATATGTGGTACACATTGTTTATAATTACTATCTGTATGCGTTGATGACTTCACCGAAACATTCTTGAGGAATTTGATTGCTTATGAGCAGTGTTCCCCTAATGTATTGCATTTCATCACATCTTATGCTATGCTCATGGACACGGTGATAGATTCTAAGGAAGATATTAAATTGTTTATAAAGGAAATAGTGTAGGGCCCTCTCCTCTACTTTACCCCTAAATATCGTATTTTTAGAATATCAACACTCTTTCCCCGTGAATACACCTTCAAAGGACAATAAACTTGCAATTTTGGTTAGTCAACCAAATGTCATCCAATCATATTCCCCCACAAGCACTAGACAACATTGAATACAAAATTATATTAGATACTAGTGGTAGCACATGTGATGCGCGGGAAAGTGTGGTTGAAAAAGTTACTATTTTTTAATCGAATGTGGTCATTCAAATAGCACTCCCCATAAAGTTTATAACTAACAAAAGTTTGGGGAACAAAATAAGTTAAATACCACGCGAAAGTATACCACAAAAATATTTAAGTTCCATATATAGTGAATAAGATTTGTTCAGATTGATAATAAATATTGACTATTTGTCTTGAATTAAAAACATGACGTGAGTCGCCACATAATTATCAGTAATAATTATGAGAAAACGGACATTTTCCACATGATACTTTGATCGCGCCTCTTTTTAATCCACTAGGTTACTATTTATTTATTTATTTATTTGTGGGGGGGGGGGGGGGTAACTATGAGAAAAAGTTTACTTGTCTTTTTATTTATTTATTTCAAATACCACCTCATATGTTGGAGTTTGTGTCCCAACACTTAGTGATATGAATGTTACTATTTAGCATTTGATATGGTGTTGGATAACATTGGCGATTTTTCAATGGTAATAAATGTTACAATTAATTGGGTTATCCACCCTGATTTGGTTGAGTGGTAAGGAGGGTTTCGCTCTAGACCATAGGTCGTGAGTTCGATCCCTCCCCACGGATACCTGCCCTGAGGGTAAGGGCAGGTCAGAGTCGTGTGGGAATGCCGTAAGGTATCTGGTTCCGATTCCCCATCGGATGCCAGATTTAAATTGGGGTGTGTGTTAGGGTAGCTATGGCACTTTCACCCCCCCTGTTTAGCAAACACGAGGGAGTCCAGAGGGCTCGTTCGTGTGGAGGTTCATGGCTTCAAAAAAAATAAAAAAAATAATTAATTGGGTCAACCACATAGATCACAAAATAAAATCATAATCGAATAGTAAATCAAATTAATGGCATAAACTATAGCAAAGAACATGAATTAATTGACAGAAACAAATATATCAATAATTCTAACTAAAATTCACACATACAAGCATATAAATATTCTTATAAATTAATCTTAAAATCATACTACAACAACCAATTGACAATCCGGGTTTTTAATTGGCTCACCCTCAACCTCCTACCACCACTACAAATCAATTCAGTATAAAAACTAATGATATTAATCAATAACCAATAATTAAAATTACCCTTTATCCATATCAATTCGAAACGTCAATGAAAATATGTCACGCAATCACTAATTCGTAATCAGTAATCGCCCTGTCAAATACCCATCAATAAAAAAACATATGATTTCCACTAAAAATCATAATTATGATATAATGCAGACAAAACTTACTATTTAATGATTATAGGTAATTTCTACTGTAACAAAAACCTCCAACTATTCTAGTAACCACCCAACTACATCGAGGGGACATCAAAACTTTTTCATTATCTTTTCTTTAATTTTAAGAGCAACCAAACAAGGAATTTGACAATCAATAGATAAAAAAACAAATATTATATCATCAACCATAAAATCCCAATTTCATAATACTCTACTACACTCAGCCCTAATTTTTGAAACCCAACCTAACTAGAAACCTACACAATCACAATCCCATCACAACCAAGAGAAAGCGAGCACTGCTTACCACCTCCTAGGGAAGGGGAGAGATCTAACGCGAGCACCAATGTCCAAGGAGAAGTGAGAGGGAGATCGTAAGGGAGAACGTGGATTGCGATTTCTGTCCAGTTTGTGTTCTTTTTTTTGTTTTGTATGGAGAAGGGTTTCATTTCTTCAGAAGGCGGGAGTTAAATTCGGGAGGGTGGGATCCAAAAATATTTGAGCCGTCTCATAAAGTGTACTATTTAAGACGGGTGTTATTAAGTTGTCTCATATGTATTAATTTATAAGACGGGTAATTATAGCCATCTTAAATACTACTAGTTATTAAGACAGTTATTTTTACCCGTCTCAAAAGATATGCTTTAGAGACTAAAATTTTAGTCGTCTTAAAAACTACTTTTTTTGTAGTGTAAAGTTTTGGATGGCGATTCTAATTTAGATTTTTAGGATGTAGCCTTGTTTGAAAAGAAGTTTTAAATTTTTCTTAAGTTCCAAAAGAAATCGAAAGATGCCTAAAGATTTGAGAAATTCAGGAAGAACAAGGTAGATCTCGTGCCTAGGATAAGAGTGAGAATGTCATGAGGGTTGATTCGGATAGGTGTTTTGGGTGTGAAGGTTATGGCCACAAGGTTATTGAATGTCCCACTATAATTAAGAAGAAGGGAAAGGAACCGATAGCATACAATGACACCTTAAGCGATAGTGAACCGGAAGAGGTAGGGAGTTCCCCTATTGAGCATAAATTTGTAGAATTCATGGCATGTCATGTGAGCGATGATGATAAATCTTCCCATGAAGATTCTCATGTGCATGACACTTTGGAGTCCATTGAGTGTGAAATCCCAAGTGAGTGAGGGTGAAGCAAGTGAGGATGAGGAGATTGAGGTAGGATAGTTACAAGTCTCCTTTAATGAGTTGTATGCGTAAATGATAAAGGTGAAAAAGGACAACTTGAAATTTCAAGCTAAGTTGAATGAGCGTGCCATAGAAAATAATGATTCTTTAATTGAGGATCTTAGAGTAAGGAAGAATACTCTTAGGGAGAAACTAGAATTTATTGATAAAGGTAGATATAGTCTTGGCGGTTTGATGGAGGCAATAAAGAAGGAGATTATAGAGTTTGAGGAGTCTAGGCATTTCCTTGAGTCTAGGATTTGTGTTCTAGAAGAGAGATTGAAAGACTCTAGTAAGGTGAAGATTGATTTGGAGGCTAGATCAGAGAAGTTGGATAGGATGTTAGGCACCGTCGAAATCAAGGGAGATAGGGTTGGTATAGGCTACGATGATAGAGTTATTTCCATTCCCAATGACAATGCCAATACCAATCATATGAGAGAGCTAACTAGGAAAGTAAGGAGAGGTTGACATTTTGGTAACCATTCCCTCCGTGTTTGCACTGGCACTCATTGTGGTAGGAAAGGTCACCTTAAACGTTTTTTCTATGACCTTAGTAATGCTCCAGGGAAGTTAAAGAATAAAGTCGTTTTTGTTCCCGAAACCCCCATGCGTAATTTTACACCTACTTGGGTTAGGAAATTGGACTTAGAGGCTCTCGAAATTAAACTTCATGTTTCTTGTTTGGTTGCACTTGATTCTTCCCATGCTAAATCGAAAGGATGATTGTGTTGCCAAGTTTGTCATACGCTTATCTTTGTATCATGATATATATCTTGCTAGTCTTACGACATTCGTATATTTTGTATTGTATTATATTTATCAAGTCTTATTTGAAAAATAAAAAAAATTAGATTTTTGGTTTTAAATATTTTTGAGAAAAATACAAGAAGATTTTATTTTTGGGTCAAAAATATTTTTAGAAAAAAAAAAAGATTTTTGATTTATTTTTATGTTGTGAGTTTTTCATGTTTGATGTGGCATATTAGCGTGCTTAGACCCCCATAATTTTGTTATCCATGTGGCTAGGACATTTGGTCATAATTATTGATGCGTTGAATGAACTTAACCATTGTCTTAATGGGGTTGTTCCGAAGTTGATATGCATTTGAATTCGATTTCGTATATATGCCATCTATGCACTCATGCACGAGTTTATATAAATGTTTGACATCTCATGCATATTTTAGTTTGGTGATACTTTCTTATCTCAACTTTGTCATCTATGCGTAAGTAAACTTAGGAGGAGGTGTGCATGTAAAAACCGTTTACCGTGAGGACTGATAATGCATAAATTGAAAAAAAATGATGAGTGTTAACGGGAAAGGGTTGCGAGTGAATAATAATCACATTGTGAAAACTATCGTTTAAAAGAGCCCGAGAAAAAAATTAAGGCAATAAAAAGAATCATATGCCAAAATAGGGCCAATCGTATTTCTCTAAGTTGAGAACAATAGAAACCGTAAAAAGAGCTTAAAAAAGAATATATATGTTTGAGGGAGTTTATATGGAAAAATTAAATGGGTTTTGACCACAAATCCTTATATTGAAAAATCATATCATGACGCTATTATTTGTTGAATCGTCAAAATTCTGTATTTGTATGTATGTTGATTGTTTAGTTCATTTAGTTCAATAAATTAATTGTCACATATGGCTAAAACTAAGTTTTATGACATTTAGCTAACAATTAGAGCTTCTTGACCATTTCAATGTGTTGGAGTTGTGATTCATTTGTGGTAGTTCATGCCCATTTACTCCATATCCTTGTTTTAGCATATTGATTCTATGTTGGCATTAAACTCACATTGTTTTACTTGTTTTATTTTTTTTATTTTGAGTCTGTTTTGCTAATGTTTGCTCTTTACAGTTGATTTTCTTTGGAAATTTTTTCACTGGAAAAAAATTCATCATTTGTAGAACTGGAATTGAGAAAATTTATTGTCATTAAAATGACAACTGGGTTTTATTTGAGCGATAAGTTGGTGTCGCGCGAAGTTTTTACTCACACAAGGTTCTAGCGATAGGAAGAAAGTGTCAAGTATGGGTCACGCGAAGGTCGCTTGAAAGGTTTCATCACGCGAGAACACATGTTTTTGATGTTTATGGGGTTGTTTGGTGACTTGGTTCGAGCGACATGAAAATTTGGTCAAACGACAGTGCATTGTCATTTGAGCAACCCCTAGAGTATTTTATGGGATTCTTGTATTTCATACCTGCTTCATTTTATTGATGATATCATACCGTTTTAGGTATTTTTGGGCAGTTTAATGCAGTATAGGATGATTTTCATGATGGTTTTTTCTGCATCATTCGTTTAGTCACATCATTATTGATTTTGGTGATTCAAGTGTAGTGATTTCTATTTACTAGCTATGAATTTGATATATTCTGATTATTTTTAGCTAGACTTACCTGTTTATCTAGATATACTTTGTTGATTATTCTTATTCTAGATATATTGATAAATTGGTATCTTTTTCACTGATTGTGTATTCGAGACATTAAGGGGGAGAGATGTATGTGATGTGGGGGAGTTATGGTTGTTTGATGAGTACGTAGTTTTGTTGCACAAATTGATATCCTGATGTTTGATGTTTATTTCCACAATTGGTATCAAAATAGTTTTCTCACATACTTAACAAATAATTTGATTGTAATTTTACAAATTGGTATCGATATTTCATATTGGTATCATAATGGTTATATCATTTGTTCCTCCATACTTCACTAGGTATTTGTCTGTTTCATGTGTGTAGGTATTCTTCAGCGATGTGAAATGTCGAGACCATCAGATTCAGATAACTAATGCTTACTGAAGCATCATTTATAGTCTTTTCCTATAATTTTTCACTGTGGGTTTATAGGATGGGATTTAGGCATCAGACAGTTTGGCGACCCGACTTAGGCATTTCACTATTTGGATTTCGTCCTAGAATAGTCAAAGGGGGAGATTTGTAAGGACAAAATTTACAATTGAGGCCATCGTATGTATTTGACTTATTCCCAGAACAAAACGTTGTCTTTGAGTCATAGATCGATTTTTTATTGTCACGATCCCACACAGTCTATGGCATAAAGTTTATTGAAGACATTGCGACTAAGCTTCGAAGATTTATCATGCCGAAATTATTTTGGTGCACGTTTCGGTCTCTAAGGTATGAATGTGTAATGCTTATATGGGAGTAAAAAATGTTTTTATGGTGTTATTTTTATTAAAAAAATGTTTTTAAAATGTTAAACTTTGTTTATTCTGAGATAAGGATCATTTAGAGTTTTGTATATAACAACCTCTTGAGTCTTATGGTTCAACTGACGTTAGAGGTAGTTCAAGTGAGATGTACATGTCATTCGAACGACATGACCAATTCGTTAAAGAGACATGCTTATCTAGTTCTAATGATGCACCGACTTAACTTTTCTATTTCAAGCATTTTTCACTCAGAATTTCGTAAGTTAGAGAACCATAAAAGAGTTTACATACAATACGTTTTCTGCGCAAGTTTTCTAAGATTTTCAAAGTACAAAAACATCCTTAGAGATTCAAGATTTGAGCTTTCATACTCTTATGCTATAGAGATCTTGGTTTGAACCATTTGGTTTTGTTAATCAATTTGAACATTGGGTTTTGAGGTGAAGAGGCGATGGAGTTCGTGTTCAGCATCGTAGATGTAGCCAAGCTGTATTGGTTGATACTGAGACATGCGTAGACACGTGTGTTGTGGACAAGCATCGTAAAAGGACTGTTGTGTGGGTACTTTGAAGGAGTGGTTGAAGGATGAGAGGTTCATGAAGACTCGTGGGGGATCGAGTCGTTGAGTAAAACTATCATCTGTACTTTGTAATACTATATCATAGTGATTGTCTGACTTGGGGCATCTGAGGTTTTTTCCCTTAGTGGTTTCCCCATACGTCTAGCGTCACCTTTGTAAACTTATTTATTTTACTTGCTTTAATCACCTAGATGCATGTTTAGGATTGAACAAGATAAAATTGAGATTAACTAATATTGGTTCACATACTTGGTGCGATTTAAAATTGGAAAAAGGATTTTTAAAAAAGAAAGTTGGTTTTGGCATCCTTAAAACACGTTGGAAAGTGTAAGGACATTTTTCTCATGTCCGAAATGTTTCATTTATTTATGTCGTACGTCGCTACATTTGGCACGTCACCTCACGATCTCACATGATGGCCTCTATCCAAATTCCGGGAATCAAGCATTCAACATCTCCATTAATATGACCCACATCTGCCTCAACGACTTCACGTTCCACGATTTTAGGGACTTAATGCAAGTGGTACGCAAGGGAAGTCAAAACAGTGAAAAAAGGCACGATAGGGGTGTTCAAGGGCATTTTCGTAATTTCACATCCATATTTCAGAGGTCTGATCAACTAGAAAGTTGAAGAGCTCGCCGCAACGAAGATACTGGAAGAAACGACACCTCAATCCGAGCTACGGTGAAGGAGTTATGACCTTTTGAAGTTGGAGAAAATTCCTTGAAGAATGCTGTTTTTTTTAACCCCAAACCAGAAAGGTACCCCAAACCGATGTACCCCAAACCGCATGAGGTACCCCAAACCGGTTCGGGGTACCTGTACGCTGGATACATTTTTAGAGTTTTAAGAACGTGGATCTCTTCATCCATTTTCCTATAAATACCAACTTCGGGGGAGTTGTTTTGTAAGACTTTAGAAGACGTTTTTGAGAGTCCCAATTACTCTAGTCTTCATATTTTTTGAGTCCCAAGACTCATGTTTTGATTCAAACAATTGCCAATGCTTTGTGAATCTTTTTGGTAACCCAAGAACACAACGTTGTGTTTGTTCAAACCTTTGTGGAGGGATCTTTGCAACCGAGGGCTGGTGTCATTGATGAGGGAGTCTCTACAAAGTTTTATGGCTGCGTGTCATTGAGGAGTGTTGCGGTTCTTCCTTTATTAATTGGAGTGAGGTTCATGTGGGTTCGCTGCGTGTGGATTCATTGCTGACGACACCGACTGACGCCTGCGGGTATTCCTGTGTCACTGTATTTTATTGTAATCCGTGTAAGTTGCGATTTACTTATTATAGTGAAATAAAAGATTTTTGCCCTGCGGGGATTTTTTCCTGAAACTTGTTTCGCATACTTTATTTGTTTATGGGTTGACACACGCACCGTAGATGCATGTTTAGGGGCTGAATTTATTTGATTTAAATGTAGACTCTAATTAAATAAGGGTTACTTGAAAACTTGCGAAATTTAATTTAAATCACTATTACACGCATTTACAAATTGGTATCAGAGCAGGTTGCTCTAAATTATCGAGTGATCCTGATGTTTTAAAGTTTTTTCCCTGATACAATTTGAATTCTCACATCGTCAAATGGGTATCAGAGCTGGTTACGCTAATTTATCGCGTATTCCTATTTTCCGCAAAAGCGTGTGATACTGATTTTTTTTGAAAAATCAATTTTGTGAAAAATCGCAATTTTTCAATGGAACGCCTGTTTAATGAGGAGCCTATTTTTGAAAAAATTCACGACCATGCTGAAAATTTAAAAAGTTTGAATTTGAAACTTTGCAAAAGAATTAAAGTTTTGGAAAAAGAAAATTCTCTCTTTAAAATTAAGATTGAATATTTGCAAGCGTTCCAAACACAAAGTGATATTTGTCGTGAGCACTTTGGTAATTTTTGTATTGATTTTGATTCTTTGAAAATTGCCAAAAAGGAGAGTGATGATAGGGTCATATTTTTAGAAAAGGAATTGGAGGACCTTAAAAATTCGATGGTTTGTGTTTGTGCCAAAGAGGAGAAAAATATTTTAGTCAATAAGTATGTGGCACGTGAAAAGACTCTTAGAAAAAAGTTTTCTTTAATTGAGGGAGAGAGAGATACGCTTTTAGGAATTATTGAAAACTTGAAAAAGGCGTCCCTTAATTTGGAAGAGTCTAATTCTTTGCTTGAGTCAAAAATTTTGAAGTTAAAAAATGATTTGACAGACTCAAGTATGTTTGATAGTGATGGTAATGGCTCATCTTGTTCTCATGCTTCTAGTGCTAAAGCCAAAATCATATTTTGTTTTAGAGGGTCAATTAATCCCAAGGACATTAGAAAAGATCACACTTTAGGTAACATTCCTCCCGTTTACACATGTTCACATTGTGGTTGGAAAGGTCACCTTAGAAGATTTTTTTGATCTTGGAAGAAGTCCTAGGATGTCGATGTCTAGTGTTTCCGTGGTTCCCAAATCCCCCACACGACGTTTCACATCTATTTGGGTTAGGAAATCACTTTTAGAGGCACTAGATTTTAGACAAGTTGATTCCCGTTTGCTTGCACATTATTCTTCTCTTGCCATATCATATAGATGATTGTGTTTGCATGTTTGTCATACACTAGTTGTGGTTTCATGATTTACACTTTTTTGCTAGTGTTATGACATGTGTACTTTTTGTATAAATTTTTGTTTTTCATAAAATTTTTGAAAAATACAAAAAGATTTTAGTGTGTTAAAATTTTGAGAAAATTCAAAAAGATTTTTGTATTTTGTTTGCACCGTTTATGGATAGAAACTTTGGATGATCGAGTCACAACATCATTTCATTTTTTCATGTGACTATTTGATAGTGTTTTGAGACAATAGGTCAATTCATCCTTGTGCTTTATAATGTTTGGAGTCATTAAGATGTAATTAAGTGTTACTTCCTACATGTTTGACTCATGTTTCCTTTATTGCACACATGCACGAATTTGTTTGATTATTGTCCTTGTCTTATCACATGTTGGTTGGGTGTTTTCACTTCAATCCTGTCCTTAAAACGAACCAAGCGCGATAAATTTTGATAAGGAAATTGTGCATATAAAAACCGTTTTGTGAGTTTGTGTGCTTTGTTTGAAAACGGGGAAGGGCTGCGAAAGGTTCTTTTTTCCTTTGCGAATACTAAGCCACTGTTAAATTGGACCTAAAAAATGGAGGAATTTTATTATCCGAGGTCCAAAGTGGTTTAAAAGAGCCCGAAAAAATTTAAAGGCAATAAAAAGAAATTCATGCCAATTATGGGCCATTTAGGTTTTTGCACCAATTCTCCAAAGTTTGAGAATTTAGATTACCTCTAAAAGAATATATATATAAGGGAGTTTGGTTGGAGAATTAAAACGGGTTTGCACATCCTTGAAATTATTGAAAATGCGCTACATAGTTTTGGACGTTATTGGTGTGGAAATCATTTGACTTTGATTTGTTGATTTGCATAAGACGATGTCATCTAAATTCAATAAAAATACACCTAAGGATACTTTTGATGTTCATTCGTTAGGGGTACACATATGCATCGTGCATATATGATTGATTGAGTTGATTTACCTATCGAATGTGTTCACACCCATTCATTCCCTTTCCATGACTTGGTTGTTTGAGTTTATATCCATGGTGTGATTTTTGTATCATATTTTTTTTAAATGGTATCTATTTTTTGCTTTGTATGAAAATTTTGAAAAATTCAAAAATAGTTTGTGAAAGTTTTTTTTGAGTAACTCTTTGCAAGAGAGCGTTTACCATTTGATTGATCCTTTGTTTTGAATACCGTGACACCCTGATTTTTCTTGTTTGATTCATTCTTCTTATCTATCTATTTGGGGACATCATAAAAAGGGGGAGAAAGAATTATCTTATTTTGGGGGAGTTTGAATTTTGGGGGAGTTTTTGAGATTTGACTTATGCTTTCATCATAAATTGGTATCTATGTTTATCTCATTTCTAACTCGATACGTCACTTGGTATTTGCTTTATCTCATGTGTGTAGGTACTACATTGATGATCACCGAATTGCACACCCTGATGAGAAAAGATTTGAGATTTTGAAGATTAAAGATTTGAAGTTTTTAAGATTTGAAGAACAAACGACGAAGACTTATTCATTTGTATCTTTCCAGTTTTGGGTTCATGGGAGGGTAGATTTGTATAGGCAATTTCGGATTTTTATGTATGTACCGACATAGACATAGGGGGAGATTTGTAAGGACATTTTTCTCATGTCCGAAATGTTTCATTTATTTATGTCGTACGCCGCTACATTTGGCACGTCACCTCACGATCTCATATGACGGCCTCTATCCGAATTCTGGGAATCAAGCATTCAACATCTCCATTAATATGTCCCACATCTGCCTAAACGACTTCACGTTCCACGATTTTAGGGACTTAATGCAAGTGGTACGCAAGGGAAGTCAAAACAGTGAAAAAAGGCACGATAGGAGTGTTCAAGGGCATTTTTGTAATTTCACATCCATAGTTCGGAGGTCCGATCAACTAGAAAGTTGAAGAGCTCGCCGCAACGAAGATACTGGAAGAAATGGCACCTCAATCCGAGCTACGATGAAGGAGTTATGACCTTTTGAAGTTGGAGAAAATTCCTTGAAGAATGCTGTTTTCTTTTAACGCCAAACCAGAAAGGTACCCCAAACCGATGTACCTCAAACCGCATGAGGTACCCCAAACCGGTTCGGGGTACCTGTACGCTGGATAAATTTTTAGAGTTTTAAGAACGTGGATCTCTTCATCTGTTTTCCTATAAATACCAACTTCGGGGGAGTTGTTTTGTAAGACTTTAGAAGACGTTTTTTAGAGTCCCAATTACTCTAGTCTTCATATTTTTTGAGTCCCAACACTCATGTTTTGATTCACACAATTTCCAATCCTTTGTGAATCTTTTTGGTAACCCAAGAACACAATCTTGTGTTTGTTCAAACCTTTGTGGAGAGATCTTTGCAACCGAGGGTTGCGTGTCATTGCTGAGGGAGTCTCTACAAAGTTTTATGGCTGCGTGTCATTGAGGAGTGCTGCGGTTCTTCCTTTATTGATTGGACTGAGGTTCATGTGGGTTCGCTGCGTGTGGATTCATTGCTGACGACACCGACTGATGCCTGCGGGTATTCGTGTGTCACTATATATCATTGTAATCCGTGTAAGTTGCGATTTACTTATTATAGTGAAATAAAAGGTTTTTGCCCTGCGGGGATTTTTTCTTGAAACTTGTTTCGCATACTTTATTTGTTTATGGGTTGACACACACACCGTAGATGCATGTTTAGGGTCTGAATTTATTTGATTTAAAAGTAGACTCTAATTAAATAAGGGTTACTTGAAAACTTGCGAAATTTAATTTAAATCATTATTACACGCGTTTACAAATTGGTATCAGAGCAGGTTGCTCTAAATTATCGAGTGATCCTGATGTTTTAAAGTTTTTTTCCTGATACAATTTGACTTCTCACATCGTCAAATTGGTATCAGAGCGGGTTACGCTAATTTATCGCGTATTCTTATTTTCCGCAAAAGCGTGTGATATTGATTTTTTTTGAAAAATCAATTTTGTGAAAAATCGCAATTTTTCAATGGAACGCCTGTTTAATGAGGAGCCTATTTTTGAAAAAATTCACGACCATGCTGAAAATTTAAAAAGTTTGAATTTGAAACTTTGCAAAAGAATTAAAGTTTTGGAAAAAGAAAATTCTCTCTTTAAAATTAAGATTGAATATTTGCAAGAGTTCCAAACTCCAAGTGATATTTGTCGTGAGCACTTTGGTAATTTCTGTATTGATTTTGATTCGTTGAAAATTGCCAAAAAGGAGAGTGATGATAGGGTCATATATTTAGAAAAGGAATTGGAGGACCTTAAAAATTCGATGGTTTGTGTTTGTGCCAAAGAGGAGAAAAATATTTTAGTCAATAAGTTTGTGGCACGTGAAAAGACTCTTAGAAATTTTTTTTCTTTAATTGAGGGGGAGAGAGATACGCTTTTAGGAATTATTGAAAACTTGAAAAAGGCGTCCCTTAATTTGGAAGAGTCTAATTCTTTGCTTGAGTCAAAAATTTTGAAGTTAAAAAATGATTTGACAGACTCAAGTATGTTTGATAGTGATGGTAATGAATCATCTTGTTCTCATGCTTCTAGTGCTAAAGACAAAACCATATTTTGTTTTAGAGGGTCAATTAATCCCAAGGACATTAGAAAAGATCACACTTTAGGTAACATTCCTCCCGTTTACACATGTTCACATTGTGGTAGGAAAGGTCACCTTAGAAGATTTTTTTTGATCTTGGAAGAAGTCCTAGGATGTCGATGTCTAGTGTTTCCGTGGTTCCCAAATCCCCCACACAACGTTTCACATCTATTTGGGTTAGGAAATCACTTTTAGAGGCACTAGATTTTAGACAAGTTGATTCCCGTTTGCTTGCACATTATTCTTCTCTTGCCATATCATATAGATGATTGTGTTTGCATGTTCGTCATACACTAGTTGTGGCTTCATGATTTATACTTGTTTTCTAGTGTTATGACATGTGTACTTTTTGTATAAATTTTTTTTTTTCATAAAATTTTTGAAAAATACAAAAAGATTTTAGTGTGTTAAAATTTTGAGAAAATCCAAAAAGATTTTTGTATTTTGTTTTCACCATTTATGGATAGAAACTTTGGATGACCGAGTCACAACATCATTTCATTTTTTCATGTGACTATTTGATAGTGTTTTGAGACAATAGGTCAATTCATCCTTGTGCTTTATAATGTTTGGAGAAATTAAGATGTAATTAAGTGTTACTTCCTACATGTTTGACTCATGTTTCCTTTATTGCACACATGCACGAATTTGTTTGATTATTGTCCTTGTCTTATCACATGTTGGTTGGGTGTTTTCACTTCAATCCTGTCCTTAAAACGAACCAAGCGCGATAAATTTTGATAAGGAAATTGTGCATATAAAAATCGTTCTGTGAGTTTATGTGCTTTGTTTGAAAACGGGGAAGGGCTGCGAAAGGTTCTTTTTTCCTTTGCGAATACTAAGCCACTGTTAAATTGGACCTAAAAAATGGAGGAATTTTATTATCCGGGGTCCAAAGAGGTTTAAAAGAGCCCGAAAAAATTTAAAGGCAATAAAAAGAAATTCATGCCAATTATGGGCCATTTAGGTTTTTGCACCAATTCTCCCAAGTTTGAGAATTTAGATTACCTCTAAAAGAATATATATATATATGAGGGAGTTTGGTTGGAGAATTAAAACGGGTTTGCACGTCCTTGAAATTATTGAAAATGCGCTACATAGTTTTGGATGGTATTGGTGTGGAAATCATTTGACTTTGATTTGTTGATTTTCATAAGACGATGTCATCTAAATTCAATAAATTTTTACACCTAAGGATACTTTTGATGTTCATTCGTTAGGGGTACACATATGCATCGTGCACATATGATTGATTGAGTTGATTTACCTATCGAATGTGTTCACACCCATTCATTCCATTTCCATGACTTGGTTGTTTGAGTTTATATCCATGGTGTGATTTTTGTATCATATTTTTTTTAAATGGTATCTATTTTTTTGTTTTGTATGAAAAATTTGAAAAATTCAAAAATAGTTTGTGAAAGTTTTTTTTGAGCAACTCTTTGCAAGTGCGCGTTTACCATTTGATTGATCCTTTGTTTTGAATACCGTGACACCCTGATTTTTCTTGTTTGATTCATTCTTCTTATCTATCTATTTGGGGACATCATAAAAAGGGGGAGAAAGAATTATCTTATTTTGGGGGAGTTTGAATTTTGGGGGAGTTTTTGAGATTTGACTTATGCTTTCATCATAAATTGGTATCTATGTTTATCTCATTTCTAACTCGATACGTCACTTGGTATTTGCTTTATCTCATGTGTGTAGGTACTACATTGATGATCACCGAATTGCACACCCTGATGAGAAAAGATTTGAGATTTTGAAGATTAAAGATTTGAAGTTTTTAAGATTTGAAGAACAAACGACGAAGACTTATTCATTTGTATCTTTCCAGTTTTGGGTTCATGGGAGGGTAGATTTGTATAGGAAATTTCATATTTTGTAATTCGGATTTTTATGTTCGTATCGGCATAGACATAGGGGGAGATTTGTAAGGACATTTTTCTCATGTCCGAAATGTTTCATTTATTTATATCGTACACCGCTACATTTGGCACGTCACCTCACGATCTCACATGACGGCCTCTATCCGAATTTTGGGAATCAATCATTCAACATCTCCATTAATATGTCCCACATCTGCCTCAACGACTTCACGTTCCACGATTTTAGGGACTTAATGCAAGTGGTATGCAAGGGAAGTCAAAACAGTGAAAAAAGGCACGATAGGAGTGTTCAAGGGCATTTTTGTAATTTCACATCCATAGTTCGGAGGTCTGGTCAACTAGAAAGTTGAATATCTCGCCGCAACGAAGATACTGGAAGAAACGGCACCTCAATCCGAGCTACGGTGAAGGAGTTATGACCTTTTGAAGTTGGAGAAAATTCCTTGAAGAATGTTGTTTTCTTTTAACCCCAAACCAGAAAGGTACCCCAAACCGATGTACCCGAAACCGCATGAGGTACCCCAAACCGGTTCGGGGTACCTGTACGCTGGATAAATTTTTAGAGTTTTAAGAACGTGGATCTCTTCATCTGTTTTCCTATAAATACCAACTTCGGGGGAGTTGTTTTGTAAGACTTTAGAATACGTTTTTTAGAGTCCCAATTACTCTACTCTTCATATTTTTTGAGTCCCAAGACTCATGTTTTGATTCACACAATTGCCAAATTGTTTGTGAATCTTTTTGGTAACCCAAGAACACAATCTTGTGTTTGTTCAAACCTTTGTGGATTGATCTTTGCAACCGAGGGCTGCATGTCATTGCTGAGGGAGTCTCTACAAAGTTTTATGGCTGCGTGTCATTGAGGAGTGCTGCGGTTCTTCCTTTATTGATTGGACAAAGGTTCATGTGGGTTCGCTGCGTGTGGATTCATTGCTGACGACACCGACTGACGCCTGCGGGTATTCGTGTGTCACTGTATTTCATTGTAATCCGTGTAAGTTGCGATTTACTTATTATAGTGAAATAAAAGGTTTTTGCCCTGCGGGGATTTTTTCCTGAAACTTGTTTCGCATACTTTATTTGTTTATGGGTTGGCACACGCACCGTAGATGCATGTTTAGGGTCTGAATTTATTTGATTTAAAAGTAGACTCTAATTAAATAAGGGTTACTTTAAAACTTGCGAAATTTAATTTAAATCACTATTACACGCGTTTAAAGAAAGAAAGAGGGGCCTACATCCTAAGAGAGTCATGGCTCGGTGGTAACTTCAGAGATGAACAATTGGGGGTCCACTACCCCCTCAATTCTCAATATTGGGCATATTGAACTTTTTTGGTAGCCTTGCTTTAGGATACGGAGACATATTGGTGTAATCTATGTAGTTATCGAAGATTATGACTTGGTCACAGTTCTTGGTGAACATCTTAAGGTCCTACTTGACCTTATTCAACTGTTTTTCCTTTGGATCAACAATCATGGGTAGGTTAGCCCCTGGTCGGGCAAGATTCGGCATAGGGAATCGAGCTGGTGGTGGCCCATTAGGAGGAGGGGCACGTGGAGCATGCTCTTATTCATCGAGGACCTAAATAGGCTAAGGTGAAGGCGGACCCAAAGCGCGAGTGAATAGAACCTTAGGCTCTTCGGGAATAGGGAATCGATTTTATTGTATCTCATGAACCTTGATTTGAAGTTTGTCAATCTTGGCAATGAGTTGGGCTAGGACCGTCATCAAATCTAGTTCTACATTCGGTACTTCGTCGATGTGCTCCATGGAAAGCGGGTGAAGGTGGATTCTAAACTCGAAGGAAGTAGTGAGAGAAATAACGGAGCCTCAGAGCGATTCTACGAAAGATCGAAGTGAATAGGGATCCAGATTAAGAGTCGGTATGCAATTGACCTAAGAACGAGAAAATTTTGGATATATTTTTTAAGGAGACAGGGGAAAAGTGATGGAAATATTTTTGACATCTTTTGAAAAGAGGAGGGAAAAACGCTTTTGGGTAAAAAAAGAGAGGAAAAACCTTTATGGTAAAAGGAAGGAAAAATGCTTTTGGCCTTTAGATAAGAGAGGGGAAAATATTTTTGACACTTTTGGTAAAGAAAGAGGAAAAATGAAAAAAAGGGTCTCGACATGATTATTATGAGTATTATTATGTTCTCACTTGTATTAGGTCTACCTAAATTCAAAAATAAATGTTGGACGGGACTCGAGTCTCAAAAAATCGAGTTTGAAAAATATGTAAAAGCATGGTTGGACTTGTTTCGAGGCTCATGGACAGGGTCTCATTTTGAAGAAGAAGAAATCACGCGAAAATTTGGGCGGCGTGACGACCCATCATTTCGACAGACTTTTGGATAGTAATCGACAAACTAAATATGAGTGCCCTAGGTTTAACGCCTATATGAGGGTATGCAAGTGTTAGGTTAATTATAAAGGTTCCCCCCCCCCCCCCCCCCCTTGGAATTACTTCCACGATATACGTCTTGCTTTTGAGGGAAGATGATATGTGTGGAGAAGCCATTTGATATACATAAGTGTATGTGAATTGCCTCACTATATACCTTGTGGGGACAATACATGTGAGAGGGAATTCAATATACTCGATGTACGTGAATGAGTTCCCTGCGATTTACCTCCCGTCATGTCTTCGGTCAAGCGGTACGATGCAGGGAGAATTATTCGATATACATCGAAGGTACTTGGCCAATGGAAGGTGAGAGTCATATCGCTTAGGCTAACTGCGACCTGTCGGACTCGCACCCATTAAGAAGTGGCCCCCTAGTTATAGGACAAAATTTGTTCAATATCCATGCTCTTTGGTGATGTGGTGTGCAAAATGCATGATTCTTAATTAGTATATTATTGAGAGAGTGTCATGATGAGAACTATACTAATATTGAAAATTTTGCAAGTATGAAAAGTAAATCTAACATGGAGCATGGAGCATGGAGATTGTACTAAGCATGGATATGTGAGGGTGAGTGATGTGTGAATATCTACAAGTGAGTGTGTGATAGTGAACGTAAACATGGATCATATACATGTAATATGTGAAAAGTGAGATTAAGCATGGATATATACAAGTTTGGTAAGTGGAGGTGTGTGTTAGTGACACCCAAGCATAGATATTCTAAGTGGTGTGTGAAACATGTGGATATAAGTGATCCTATATATAAGTAGTGTTAAGTGTACATGGGGAGCATCTACAAGTGTGTGAGTGAGTAGAGATATAAGCATGAGGTATATATATGCAAAAATAATAGAGGAGAAAAAAGGGAACATACATGTAGGTGCATACGCACATAAGAAGAAAACGATGACACCCATGTAAATGGAGTCTATCCCTCTTATGAAAATTGTCCCCAGCAGAGTCGGCATTGTGGCCATCCTGATATCTTTCTCTCCTCTCTCCATATGTGTGGGTGTGTGGGGGGGGGGGGAGGGGTGGAGTGGAGGAGGGGGAGAAAAATTTCTCGCGCCCACTTTCTCTAAGAGCGTTTCGACTGTCATCGGTGTGGGGTGAATGTAAAAAGGTTGAGTCTCCGACATATTTTTATAAAACAAGCAAAAGAACATGTCGCCTCCTCAAGAGAGCGTCATCAAAGATAAACTGATGCTTACGAAAACAATAGTTCGAAGGTCCAGGGGCTAAGTTACCAAATGGGAAGGTGTTAGGCACCCATCCCGCCCTTTCGGTCTCTCGTGGGATTCTGTTACTATTTTACTTTATTTCTCCTTGAAGTTTATGTGCGTGTATATATATAAATGGAGATAGAAATCGCCCAACTCATACCATGAAAAAGATAGAGTGAGGTCATCCATAGAAATGTGCCCAAAGTAATATCTAGTTAATACGATATATGCGTTTATTAGGATATTGATCATTATGAAGAAACGATAATATATGTTTTCTGAAATGCTAATAAGGATCACAAATATAATATACATTAAAATAATGTATAAATGAAAAGGTGCGAAAATAAGAGAATTAGAAAAATTGAAAATTGGACTCCAGTCTCAGGTTTAACCTGAAATGCCTGCATAGCCTACAAAGTCATCAAATTCAACGTAGTATGCATATGGCGTAATGGTAGGGTTTATCCCATAGATTCGAATGGAATTTATTATATGTGTGTGTGTAGAAAATGTATTTTAGTTTTGAGAAATTGTGATGAATAATCCCGTTGGAATTTATAGGTGTATACCTCTTTTTGTTTGTTTCTTTTTTTTTTATAGAAAATAAAGTATGTGAAATACAACTAATAAAAAGGTGAGATATTAGGAACCCGTCACCACAGTCGCTTCAGATGAGGAACCTGCCTCAACTAATGGTGGTCGCGAGGAACCCTAGATTATTGAGGATTCTATCGTGGTTGAGATAGCAGGCGAGGAACCAATTGTGGTCAAAGTGACGAATGAGATACCCCTCAAATGAGATCCCTCAGACGAGGGGCTCACAGCTGCGAAAACTTCCAGCGAGGAACCCCTTGGTTCCAATCTTACGATGATAATATTTCTTGCGAGGAACCCTATGTCGACTGAAGCGTTTGAGAGGAGACCTCAGCGGCGTAGTGTCATAAAGTTGCGAGCAACCCCTGATGGGTAATATCCCTCTCGAGGAAATCTCAAATACACAAACTACAGACGAGGAGCCCAGAAGAGAGGAGCCCTTCTCAATAACCTGTGGGTGCGAGGAACCCACTATAAACTCAGCTCCAAGAAAAGGACTTTCAAGCAAGGAACCCTCCTCTAGGGAAGGCAACGGCTAGGGACCCATATAGGTCCTCGCCCAAAAATTCAACCCGTTGTCAGCGGACATCCTCACCACTATGACTGAAGAGGTACTAGGCCTGACTCCTACCAAGTTTCACTTTCTTAAAAAGAAATTGAATAGACAAATCTAATGCAGAGAGTCTTTTCTACGTCAAGAAATTTGATGAGTAGAAAAGGAACACTAGTGATTTTTGAGAAAACTTTTATGCATGATTTATCTACCTACATTGTGCGGTGGGTAAACCAGAATTATTTTTTTCTCTTTCTTAAAAAGAATAGTAGAACCCCTACTAGATTAGAAGAGGATCCATTATATGAAGGTCTTTCCTCGTTATACTTGGGGGTATATCTAATCCAAAGTAAAATTATCGTGAGCAAAGTCCCTACAGACCCGACAGGACCAGTAGGAGGTTATCTTCATAGTAATAATAGAAAAAAAAATCACTACATTTTTTTATTATTATTCCATACATATTTATAGCCTAAATAACAAGTCCTAAGCTCTGTTCTCAAGAAAAATTTACTTGACCAAGTTTTCAGAAAATAGGGAGAAGTGGGTCTACCCCCCCCCCCCCCTCTAAACTTGTTATTTTTATGAGACAAAAAGGTTCCTAAGAAAAGTTCGGAACATGGACCCTGCGGGCCAAGGGAAATTTTCAGTATAAAGAAATAGTTATTTTCTTTACTTATGATATATGTGAAATTTTATGCAAAGTTTGTGGGAAGAAGAAGGGCTAACCCCATATCCTAGTTACTCCCTAAGAAATGAATGGGCATAGAAAAATACCCCACAGTCACATGGGGTTGCTCTAAAAAATATATACCCCAAAGTCACACGGGATTGCACTAAAGAGTACCCCACAGTCACATGGGGTTGCGCTAAAAAGTCATAACTTGCTGAGATATATGCAAGTACCCCACAGTTAGAGGGGTAGCTCCTATATTTTAACTTTCTCAACTTATATGCAAGTACCCTGCAGTTAGAGGGGAAGTTTCAAAATTTTAACTTGCTCAGCTATATGCACCCCACAGCTAGAGGGGAAACTTCCAAATTTTAACTTGCTCAGCTTATATGAAAGTACCCCACAGTTAGAGGGGAAGTTCAAAATATTAATTTGCTCAGCCTATATGCAACTACTCCACAGTTAGAGGGGAATCTTCAAAATTTTAACTTGCTCAGCCTATATGCAAGTAGCCCGCAGTTAGAAGGGAAGTTTCAAAATATTAACTTGCTAAGCCTATATGAAAGTACCCCACAATTAGAGGGGAAGCTTCAAAATTTTAACTTGCTCCGCCTATATGCAAGTACCCCACAGTTAGAGGGGAAGTTTGAAAATTTTAACTTACTCAACTTATATGCAAGTACCCTGAGGTTAGAGGGGAAATTTCTAAATTTTAGCTTGCTCAGTTATATGCAAGTAACCCACAGCTAGAGGGGAAACTTCTAGATTCTAACTTGCTCAATTATATGCAAGTACCCCATAGTTAGAGGGGTAGCTTCCAAATCTTAACTTTCTCAGATATATGCAAGTAACCCATAGTTAAAAGGACAGCTTCAAACTTTGAACTCGCTCATCCGATATGCAAGTACCCCACAGTTATAGGTGAATCTTCAAAATTTTAATTTGCTCAGTTATATGCAAGAACCCCGTAGTTATAAGGGCAACTTCAAGAATGATATCTTGCTCAGTTATATGCCAGTACCCCACAGTTAAAGGAGTAGCTTCAAACTTTAAATTTGGCTCATCCTATATGCAAGTACCCTACAAATAGAGGGGAAGCTTCAGAAATGACAACTTGTTCAGATCATAGGCAAAGTACCCCACAAACTACGGGGCAATTCGATCTTGAAGTTCTCACAGAAAAATAGAGAAACTCACAGTCTTGAGCAAGTGTCAAGCATACATATAAGGTGCGACCGTTTAGCACCTAAAGGCTCAAAGGGCACCGGAGCACTCACAGTCTTGAGCAAGTGCCAAGTATAAATATAAGGTGCGACTGTTTAGCACCTAAGGCTCCAAGGGAACCAAAGTGCTCACAGTCTTGAGAAAATTCCAAGTATAAACATAAGGTGCTCCAAATGAGCACGTAAGGATCCAAGGAAATCGGAGCACTCAAAATCCTAAGCAAGTGCCAAGTATAAATATAAGGTGCGCCAGCTGATCACCTAAGGCTCTAAGGGCATCGGAGCACTCATAGTCTTGAGCAAGTGCCAAGTATAAACGTAAGGTGCTCTAGATGAGCACCTAAGGCTCCAAGGGCATCGGAGCGCTCAAAGTCTTGAGCAAGTGCCAAGTATAAATATAAGGTGCGCCAGTTCCAAGGGCACCAGAGCGCTCACAGTATTGAGCAAGTGTCAAGTATAAATATAAGGTGCGATAGTTTAGCACCTAAGGCTCCAAGGGAAAGGGAGCGCTCACAGTCTTGAGCAACTTCCAAGTATAAATAAAAGGTATGAAAATTTCGTGCACAAGTGTCTCGACATTACAAGACACTTCTGCACGAGGAGACTAATATTGAGAAGTCCTCAATAAAGTAAACAAATGATAAAATAGCTTAGAGTGTGGGGATCCATTTAGAGTGGCTCCACTAGCCCAAGATTTCAAGTTTGACAGAAAATAGCCTAGGGCGAGGGTTTCAACCTTGAATGATCCCTCTTACCAAACTTGAATCTACAAAAAAAGACTCAGAGCTAGGGTCTCACCTCGAGCAACCCCTCTACCCAAGATAGAAGGACACAGAAGAAATCCAAGGGCGAGGGGCTCACTGCGAGCAACCTTCTACCCAAAATAGAAGGACAAGGGCGAGGGACCCACCGCGAGTAATCCCTTTGCCAAAGAAAGAAGGCCACAGAAGAAGGCCAAGTGTGAGGGTCTCACCGCGAGCAAACCCTATACTCAAGAAAGAAGGCCAAGGGCGAGGGTCTCACCGCGAGCAATTCCTCTACCCAAGATGCACTACACCAAATCTGCACTATTGTCACGGTCATTGACCTTGACAAAATTGACTTGTCAAGGTCAATGACCGTAACAATTCTGGGCGAGACAAATTTTTTTGTCACGGCCGTGTCACAATCATTGACCTTGACAAGTCCATTAGAATTGTCACGGTCGTGTGACAAGTTAGTCACGGTTAACAACCGTGACCAACCCGTGATAATATTTAAAAAAAATCACGGTCAATGACCATGACAATTCTGGGCAGAATTGAAAAAAATTATGCTGGGCAGTATGGCCACTGCCACTGCCCAGCAGTATATTTGTACATGTTATAGCAATGTTGGTTGTACCTATTCAAACAACATATATCCAAATATACCCAAGATAGTGCAAATATATATTCATGACGATATAATCCAAATATTCAAAATAGTAAAAATATACATGACAATATAATCCAAATATAATTAAAATGTACAAACTTAAAAATAATGTTACTACATGTCTTGGGTAAATGTGATGAGGTGAGTTGGCCACACGATATACGAATTGACACACCCACTAATATACATCGTGCCGCATTATTCGCGCAACCACAATAGGGAGTTCTCCTTCCTGGGTATCACATGCGTGACGAGCACTTTGGACTCGATCCCTTGAAGCGCACGTCCATGAACTATTCCACCCTCGACGTATTCGGATCCCTCAACCCCCGCCCTATCCGCTGTCCATCAAATACATCTAATATGAACACGCTCGGCCAACCAAGTGTCCACAATGGTCTGGGTACGGGAGCCAAATAAGGAAGTGGTTCATCGAAATACGCGCATGACTGTGAAGAAGCACCGAGGTCCACATCCTCGTCCTCCTGCGCCTCGTTCTCCCGCAACTCCTCCTCCTCCACCGCCTTCTCCTTCCCTTTACCTTTCCCATTCCCCTGTCGGTCTCCGCCCAATGTACGCTTCATGAATGTGTACATATCTTCGATCGTCACCTCCAAACGGGACAGCTTCGTGTCGTGTGAATCCACCGTTTGAGCCAACCCGGTGTTGCTCATCTCCAATCCGATGATCCTAGATTTGGCCACCTGCGAGATCAACCCCCTTATCCTCCCCTTGCGATCAGAGCCAAGCACTTGGCTAAGTGTGTCTGTGGACAAAGACGCCTTGTCGGCATCAGACTGTGACTCATGCACTTCCTTAAGCTTTGTGTGAAACGACAAAAAGCACATGATTAGTAAAATAAGTAAACTAAAAAATTATAACGTAATTAACAAAAATTAAACTGTCGGATTACTTAGAGTCATCGCCGCGATGCTCGGGAACACCTCCTTGTCCTTCCCCTTCTTCGTCCGAAGAGCCACATAAGTATCGAGCCTATGTGGCTTACCCTCTGGCCCACTCCCTACCCCCTGAAATAAACTAAAGTAAAATTAGTATCGGCCCCGCAAAGTAAAATAATGAAGAATAATATATTTTTGTAGTTATAGAAAAATTAAATCTTACCTTCATCCTATGCTCCACCTCGGCGTAAGAGGTCCGACTGGAGTAGTGCACGTCCGTCTTTTTTGCCCGGTTTTCCCTCCCCGATTGGCGAGATGCCAATTGTCGATCCTCGATCTCATTGTCAATGAACTTTTGCCATTGTGCCAATGAGATCGGCTCCTTGGGCGGGAAGGATCCACACCATTGTATAATAGACTCTCGTGTTTTCCCAAATTACCGTCTCCGCTTATTTTTCTTCCACGTCTTGTGTTGCTCCCTCAACTGCTCCAAGACGGAATCGCGTAGCTTTGGATCCAAGTTGAATTGTTCCTGTCCAATAAATTCAATGTTAGTTGCGAATAAATATAAATATAAATATAAATATAAATATAAATATAAATATAAATATAAATATAAATATAAATATAAATATAAATATAAATATAAATATAAATATAAATATAAATATAAATATAAATATAAATATAAATATAAATATAAATATAAAATGAAAATGAAAATGAAATCGAAATTGAAATTGAAATTGAAATTGAAATTGAAATTGAAATTGAAATTGAAATTGAAATTGAAATATTCATATAAATATAAATATATTACCTGTAGTGCCGCCCAAACATCTAACTTGAGCTCATATGGCACCTCCTTCCAACTCATAAACCCCGGGACGATGACCGTCTTTAGAAGCTCGAGGAATCTCGCTAATAGCTCTGATTTATTCTCGACGGTAATCCCAAATTTTCCATATTTGGGGAGCCTAGGGGAGGAGGAGCCCTCGTCGCCTCCGCTACCACCGAGCCCAGACGACATCATCATAAACAGCATCATCATCTTTGCCTTAATATCTGAAGGAGACATTTGCTGTAAAAAATGTTATTAGTACAGATAAAAAAAATGTTAATAGTACACATACACACACCCCTACCCCACCCCCACCACACACGCGCACACGTCATGCCACTTTTAAAACTAACCAACCCAACATTTCATCAATTAAACTAACAACTAAAGTATACAATTATTAATTTACTAATTTACAATGAGGGGCAATCCTACTTTCATATGAAATTGACATTAATTATTAATTTACTTTCATCTAAAACTATACAATTAAAATTACAATTAAAGCTATAAAATTTCTTAATTAAAGCTATACAATTGTTAAAATTGCCCCCCCCCCCCCCCGGCCCACCACCCCCACCACAACCCTTGCCCCCCTCCCCCCGCCACGCACACACCTGCGCACACAAACGCACACCCCACCCCCACCACCCCACCCCCTGCCCCCACCACGACCGTGACAACTACATTTGTCATGGCCTTGTCACGGTCAATGACCGTAACAACTCTTTGTCACGATCGTGTCAAGGTCAATGACCGTGACACAAAACGCGTGTTTTATCATCTTATTCATTGCATGATCTTTTATCATCATCTTATCTGTATATTCATTGCAATTATCTACTTCTTTAATTCTTTATCTTTATATTTATTCTTTGAGATTCTTTTATATTTTTAAAGTCTCTTATCCTCATTATATTTTATCACAATATGCATATCTTATAAGAGAGTCGGGTTTGGCATGAATAATTTGTAATGAAGTCTAGAACGAATCTTACTAAATCAATTGGGGTATTTTCATATTTTTATTACTTTATTAATTTATTGTTTATCAATTAAATTATGACATGAGATAATTATAATTGGAGCATAAATTTCATTATCATAAAGGGATAAATCCAACGAAGTACAGAGATTCTACAAATTAAAGTGAGAATTAAATTTAAGACTTTCTAACAACATGGATGTGTATGGATTCTACATAGTTGGGCATGAAAGTAACTAATGATATTCCTAAAAACATACAATTGACAAAATTTTGTGAATTTACTAAACTTTATATAATATTATCAAATTCTGTTAAAAAATTATCTAGGGTTTTACCTAATTGAATTAATTTCATGAATAAAATTATTATCAAATTTAAATATTTATATAATTAAATTTAACATATAAATTCTAGAACTTTTCTAACATTTACACAATTCTAACTATCACTAACCTTGCATTCATACTAAAATTTACATAGTTTTAACAAATTATAACAAAATATTATCATATTTTTAGTTAGAAAATTCCACCCCCACCCCTCCCCCCTCCCCACACCACATCCCACCCCCACTACCCCCTTCCCCCCTCACCCACCACACACCACCACACACATATATACACACACACATACACACACATATACACATACCCCACCCATTCCCCCACTCCCCCCACCACACCTGCACCACCCCACCCCCTCCCCCCACCACACCCCACCCCTACCACACCTGCACCACCCCACCCCCATTACCCCCTTCCCCCCCTCCCCCACCACACACCACCACACACATATATACACACACATACATATAAACACATATATATACACACATACACATACACACACATATAGAAATGAAAGAGAAAGAGAGGAAAAAAATATACCTTAGAGAGAGAGAGAGCAGAAATCGCTTAGAGAGAGAGGGGGGGGGGGGGAAACCATAAAAGGTGGGAAAAAAAGATGCCTAGGGCTTTTTTTAATGCAAAAGTTGTCACGGTCGTGTCAAGGTCATTGATCGTGACAAGTCAGTGACAAGTAAATTTGTCACGGCCTTGTCACGGTCAATGACCGTGACAACTCTTTGTCACGGTCATGTCAAGGTCAATGACCGTGACACAAAAGGCGTGTTTTTTGTCACGGTCAATGACCTTAACAAGGGTGGCCGGGTGAAAGGTGACAATTTTGTCATTTTGGTGTAGTGATGAAAGGCTACAGAAGAAGGTCAAGGGTGAGGGTCTCACCGCGAGTAACCCCTTTGCCCAAGATAGAAGGTCACAGAAGAAAGACAGGGGTGAGGGGCTCACCGCAAGAAACCCCTCCGCCCAAGATAGAAGGCCAAGGGTGAGGGGCTCACTTTGAGAAACACCTTTACCCAAGATATAAGGCCACAGAAAAAAGGCCAAGGAAGAGGAGCTCACTATGTGCAACCCCTCTAAACAAAGTTAAAGGCCATAGAATAAGGCTAAGAACTAGGGGCTCAATGCGAGTAACCCCTCCGCCCAAGTTGATACCCAGATAAGGAGGTCCACTATAAGTGGCCTCATCTACAAAACTTGGGATGAAGTGACAGAACATTTAATGAACCTAAGGGGAATGATGAAGGAATCCTAGGGTCCCTCAAAATAAAAATAAAAACAAATTTATGGCGTACAAAGCCTTTTGGTCTACCCAACACAAAAGACTTTACACGAGGGGTTAATGTAGAAGGGTGTTTCAAGCTTCACCACTATATTTGTGGGTGAGGGTCCCTCAAAGACCCCCCCTTCAGCTTACAGAAAATATGAGGTTGAGGGAACCCCCAGGTCCCTCCACCGCAGAAGTGCCATATTCGAGAAGGAACCCCCAGGGTCCCTCCACCACAGAAGTTCCACATAGGAGAAGGAACCCCCAGGGTTCCTCCACCGCTAAAGTGCCATATAGGAGAAGGAAACTTTAGGATCCCTTCACCGCAGAAGTAACATATTGGAGAAGGAACCCCCAGGGTCCCTTCACCGTAGAAGTACCATATTGGAGAAGGAACACCCAGGGCCCCTCCACTGCAGAAATGCCATATTAAAGAAGGTAACACACCTAGGTAGCAGTAGAAGCCTATGTTGAGAAGGCCCCCACAAGGGTCCCTGTAGAAACTCAAGTTGAGAAGGGCCATCGCAAGGGTCCCTGCAGAAACTCAAGTTGATAAGTGTCACCACAAGAGTCCTTGCAAAAGCCCAAGTTCAGAAGGTCCACCGCAAGGGTCCCTGCAGAAACTCACATTGAGAAGGTCCACCGCAAGGGTCCCTGAGGGCTCGGGCAAGGGTGCCTACAAAAACTCAAGTTGAGAAGGGCCGCCGCAAGAGTCCCTGTAGAATATCAAGTTCAAAAGGGCCACCGCAAGGGTCCCTACAGAATTCCAAGTTGAGAAGGGCCATCGTAAGGGTCCCTGTAGAAACTCAAGTCGAAAAGGGCCACCGTAAGGGTCCCTGTAGAAGCCCAAGCTTAGAGGGACCCCGCAAAGGTCCCTGCAGAAACTCAAGTTGAGAAGGGCCACCGCAAGAGTCCCCATGGAATATCAAGTTGAGAAGGGTCACCGCAAGGGTACCAATAGAGGCCCAAATTGATAAGGGCTACCGCAAGGGTCCCTACAAAAACTCAAGTTGAGAAAGGCCATCGCAAGGGTCTTTGCCAAAACTCAAGTTGAGAAGGGTCACCACAAGGGTCCCTGCAGAAGCCTAAGTTGAGAAGGGCCATCATAAGGGTCCCTGTAGAAACTCAAGTTGAGAAGGGCCACCGTAAGGGTCCCTGCAAAAGCCCAAGCTGAGAGGGCCCCTGAAAAAACTCAAGTTGAGAAGGGCCACCGCAAGAGTCCCTACAGAATATCAAGATGAGAAGGGCCACTGCAAGGGTCCCTGTAGAAACCCAAGTTGAGAAGGGACACCATAAGGGTCCCTATAGAAACTCAAGTTGAGAAGGCCACCGCAAGGGTTCCTACAGAAGACCAAGCTGAGAGGGCTCCCTCAAGGGTCCCTGTAGGAACTCAAGTTGAGAAGGAACCATTGTTAAGAGGGACTTCCCAAGGTCTCTGTAGAAACTCACGATGAGAGGAACCCAACCTAGGTAGCCGCAGAAGCCTATGTTGAGAGGCCCCCCCGCAAGGGTCCCTGCAGAAACTCAAGTTGAGAAGGAACTATTATTGAGAGGAACTTCCACCCAAGGTCTCCGTGGAAACTCACATTGAGAAGGAACCCCACTAAGATGGCAACATAAGCCTATATTTATAGGGACCCCAGCAAGGGTCCCTGCAAAAACATATGTTGAGAATGAAATTCACTTATATGGGGACAGAAGCCCAGATTGAGAAGGACTACCCCCCAAGGTCCCTGTAGAAATGACATTTGAGAAGGAACCCCCCAAGGCTTCCTCAAAAGAAAAAAATGATGTTTGAGAAGGAACCCCCCCCCCCCCCCCCACACACACACACACTAGGGTTCCTCAATAGCAGAAACTTTCATGGGAGGAGGGACTCGCACGGTCCTCTCCCCTCAGCTCCCAGAAAACCAAGTTTGGATGATGGGGCGTCTACCATAAGCAACCCCTCATCATGAAAAAAGAACATAAGTTCTAACACTTATTTTCTTGTACGGGTTACCTAATTGATCAAGCAGGGCTCAAGTAGGCCAGTTGGGATCTCTTAGGAGTTATGGCTTGGCGGCTGAGGGATAAGGTATGTTGAGCAAGCTTAACCACTTAGCTCTATAGGATTGATAGAATACTAGTAGGAATACCCAGAAGTCACTCAAGACTACACACACCTCACACTTAGTCACAAGTGAAATGAGCAGCCAAAGGGCTAACTGCTCATAAGAAAAGAACTGTTCATAAAATGATTTTAAAGGAGGGGGTTCTCTAAGCCCCACTCAAGAAAAATAATTTTAGAAGGGGACTTCAAGACCCCCCCTCAAGATTAAAAATATTTTAGAGGAGGTGGTCCTCGAGACCCCCCTCAAGTTTATAAAGTTTGTACCAAAAGTTACCGTTTCAAAAGATATTTGGCAAATAAGATATTTTGTCTCCATTAGAAGATATATTTGCTTTTTGATTTTGGTTGGCGCAAAGTGGCACCTACCAGAGGGGATAGGGAGAACTGCCTGCAGGTAGGGACAAATAGTACACTGCAGACTTTGTCCCTCACCAACCCTCTAAGTTTTTGCGCCAAAAAGTGCCGACCCATCCCTAGTGCCCAAGTATAAATACGACCCCTGGGCAAGGTCATCAAAGAAAAGAGAAAAACTCAATATCATAGTTACTCTGTCAAAATCACACCAGAACCTCTCTAGTATTCTCTCCCTGCTCTCTCTCTAAGTGAAAAATGCCTTGTTCTTTCACTCCCCACTGACAGACATCACTCTCTGGAGGTCCTCTTGAGAAAAGTTACTATTATTGTTATGGAAGTTCATCTTCTTGCAGGGAGGGAGTTCCATCTTGAGATCCATTTTTACCAAACAGATAAGGTTTCATCAGAAGGTGCTCTAGAAGACCTTGAAGACCTTGCAGGCAGTGTCCATTGGAGTGGGTCACGCCTCACCCTTTCCAGTTATTCATAGATCCCACTCTCACTACCCTCTACACACACACACATACACACACACACACACACACACACACACACACACACACATATATATACACACACACACACACACACACACACACACACACATATATATATATATATATATATATATATATATATATATATATATATATATATATATACACACACACACACACACACACACACTAGGGTATGCCCGTGCCTGAAGGCACGCTGATAATCGCAAAACGGTAAAAATTTAAAGTACATCATTGCAAAAAGGCAAAAATTTCATTCCCCATCAAAAACTATAATTTTTTTAAAAAATAGCCACAATCTACTTTATTTGTAGGACTTTCCACCCTTCTTAATAAATAACAAATAATCGAACAACATTCATATAGTCTAAATTCATCAAATAAACTCACATATAACATTAAATATACAATATTCATCAATCGAATTCACATTGTGCCTTAAATTAACAAAGTATCAATTCTATAAAAAATGAACATAGTCTCCTTTGTTTATTGTACTATCCACCCTGCTTGAGGGGTAACAAAAGCAAATTATAGCTACTAAGGAAATTCTAAAAAAAATGTACCTAGTCTCCAGTACCTTCATCTATCAAAAGAAAATTAAATAACTAAATTCACAAAACCATAATCCCATATCTGAAACCATAATCTTCTTTAGCCAAAATAGAGTTCAGTGCGGTGCCAAGCCTTTGGATTGTCATACGAAGTCCTCATCTTAGTTTGTTGACCAAAAGATTTGTGAGAATATATATTATGGCTATTGATTGGCAGTTCCATGCTATTGTGCATTGATTTAGCCTTTGGACTATCGTATGCACTGGTTGTTATTTCAAATGTACGGTTGTGGATTCATCAAACACAAATTAGCCTTACAAAAAATGTAAATGAACTATCAAAACAATTCGAAATCCATCAAAAACAAATTAGCAAATATAATCAGTGAGAATTCCAATGTATTGTAAGAATTGAGAAATCGGTTATTCATATTCAAAATGCATCCATGATAGGCTGCAATCATAATCATCAAAATTCTATAATACATTAAATTCAAATCCATAACATAAAAATCATCTAAATTTTGTAATAAATCAAGTTATAACAATTATAGAAATTCAATAAAAATAATTGAACCCACACGCAATATATAAACCATCATAATCATTCATGCATGAACTTAAATCAACAAATAATGTACTTCTTTGAACCTAAATCAACAAATAAAGTATATATACCAAAAAATTACCATTTTCTTTACTTTTTAGACTTCAGTATATTTTCGACTATGCTTTAGAGAGAACATAACACACCACAATGCAACTGTAATTTGAACACCAAGATCATGGAATTGGTGATTGAGATCAACTGATGTAACCTCTGGAAAAAGATTTTCTACATAAACAGTGCTAAATAGAGCTAAATGGTCATTACCTTACATAGTTTTAGCTACACCATTAGTTTTATCTATATGCTATTAGTCTTCCCAAAAAAGTTGCACCTTTGATCCACTCCACCAAATTAGTCTCGCCCCATACATATCTTGTTAAGCAAAGCCATCGGAACTACCGTACAATATCTCAATATGTTATATACATGCAAACAAATTGTTATTAAAAACAACAAACTGAATTTATACATCAATTGGTCATATTTATTAATACATACTTATAAAGTAAATAAGCATCCCATTTCCCTTTAGTTTCAACATATTCTTCCTAAATCACATTCATCAAAAGTATATAACTGTTCGAGAAGACTCGCCCCCTAAACCTCCTCGAGAAGACTTGTCCCTGTTTGAAAATCGGTCGCGGTTATAGCTTACAGCACTATTGTCATTATTATAACACAAATAGTTAATAGTAGCCGCAGTTCAATACCTAAAACAAAACAATGAAGAGATAGTGGAAACAAACCCTGCAAAGGTGTATATCATTTGAGAAATATCAAACCTAGTTTGAAAATTAAAATCATGAGTGTAGGGTAAAGTGAATAAAAGAACTAAAGTGTTGAACATTAATAAGAAGTCCATATCTTTGAGAAATGTACAAAACATTAGGTGAGACAGAACAAATCACTCACATTTAAACTCGGGAGTGGGTTGATCCTAGTTAAACTCGGGAGATCTATAACCAAAGA
Organism: Sambucus nigra; assembly: GCA_949130495.1. Taxonomy (NCBI): domain Eukaryota; kingdom Viridiplantae; phylum Streptophyta; class Magnoliopsida; order Dipsacales; family Adoxaceae; genus Sambucus; species Sambucus nigra. The sequence continues at coordinate 633,858,658 of OX422215.1, read as the reverse complement.
CTAATAATATGCTAACAAAACCCAAAAAAAATATGATGCACACAATGTCACAGCAGAACCAAAAATAAAAAGCACTATGTCCAAAAATATATTTTTTAGGTGGGTTGTCCTTCGTTAAATATGAAGCACACAATCATTGAAACTTATTTTGGACAAATTGATGAAAAGCCGTACAGTAAAAAAAATTACCTAGGTTGTTCTTCATTATTTTTGTTGTTGTTCTTAACATGGGTTCGCCGAATCTAAATTCATCAATCGGAATACCCACTGGTTCTTAACGTGCAAACGGTGCTTCCATTACCATGCTTTAATGCAAAAAGCATATTCCTCACATATTTGGTCAGCGATGTTGTATGCGGGGATATAGAATATGTGATTTTTATGTATAATGAGAAATACATCAAATAGAGTATGCGATTTGATTTTTTAGAAAAAATAAAAAGAATGAAAGTAACAAAATAGGGATTGAGGGATATTATATCTGTTATAATTCAGTGAGGAAAAATGATATGTTATGCACTATATTGAGGCAAAATGATCTATTCTACACTACATTGTCCATCAGATAATTATCATTTAGTTCCCTATTCTTACTAGGTATTGGTAAGAACAGGTAACAACTGAATTAACTGAAGGAACATAAGATAATTAAATATAGGTAAGAACATTGTCCTTTAACACTAAATTGTCCCTTTAAGTTAATTCAGGGCACTCAATAATAACTGAAGTTAAATAATGTACCAGAGATTGGTAATTATTCGAAGTAGGTAAGAATAGAGAACTAAATGATTGTTGTAGGTAGGACAAAAGTCACTTGATAATATGGTCCATTCCTGAAGTTGGTAAGTACCTAACAACAACTCTATAACTCACACAGATGGGCCATTCCTGAACTTGGTTTCAACCGAAATAAGCACCTGCAAAAACAGAGACTATACGTTTCAAATTCAAAAAAAAAAGTTCGAATAAATTAGGTTACACATTATAAATGATTTGAAGACTTGTAGTAAATATTATGAAGACTCGTAGTAAATACTGATTTGAATCAATCTCCATAACTCATTGGAGGTACATCTAGAATACATGAGAATGAAAGATTTCCTTTATATAACACAACACTGGTGATTCAGTCATAAACACATAAATCACTCAACACATTCAAATTGAATGATTCAACGCCTCTAGGTCATGCTCGAAGAGAATCAAATAATCAAAAAAATGAAAATAAAATAAAAAAAATTAAAGGATAACTTTTGTATGGTTTGAATTGGCGTTGGACAGAGATTAGACTGATGATGGTACTCATTAGTGATCAAATTGATGCAAATAGAAATAAAAAATAACTTGAGACTGAAAAGAGAAAGCAAACAGCAAACTGCAAACATAATAGTAAACAACAATTGCAAAACAAATGGACTGAAAAGAAAGAAAATAGCAAATAGAAATTAGAAATTGGAAAGATGCAAAACATTCTTCAGTAAAAAAAATTGTATTTATATCTCGCATTGTAATTACTACAATTATAAACCCATAAATTCTCATAAAATATCATTAGTCTTTTATTTCAAACTTGTCAAAGTTTTTGTAAGTTACACATATGTAGAATGTTAACTCTTCAGATCTACAGAAACACACATTTGTAGAATGTTAAACTCAAAGAAAAATAAAGTTTGTTTTGAAACCACCCACCTTGACAAAATTTGTGAACTTGGATCTTTATTAACAACCAAGCGATGAAGCTAAATAAAAAAAAATCACTTTCAAAGCAAAACAATATTAAAAGATATTTATAAATTTGTTAATTACCTCATATTCGACTTGAACTGCTACTAAAGCCCGAACGATCCGCAACAATCTGAACGGTACTGCTTCTATTCAAGAATGATCTGAACCATTTCTAAAACTCTAACAATCTGAAAAGAGTGAACCCCAAAAAAAAACAAACTCTGAAACCAAAATAAGTCAAATTAGAATAAAGTAAGAACGAACATACACCACATTTTTTGGATCTATGATGGGAGCTGATATGATAGTGTTGTCCTTATAGCTAATATGATTCGATCTTCTCTGTGCAAGGGCAAATGACTGTAAAAGGAATAGAAGGTAAAATTCCATAGTGTAGAACCTAATGTTTGTAACAACAACCATAAATTAACAAAAACCACAACTCGAGAACTGATATATGTGGTGATAATAATGTTTTGAACCATCTGATGTGGTCTAAATCAGATTGGTTGCTAATCAGACCATAAAGGCATTTTTACGAGCCTAGTTGCCTTCCCTCCCAGACACTTGGCTGGTTTATTGCCCAAAATCGTTGACATATTGATCTTACAAGTCATCATTGAGAAATTTATAGCCCAGAATCGAATGGGTTTTAGATCTGTTGACCACAATAGATACAAAATAAGATACATCGCCCAAAGACTGACCTGTGTTGTTATAAGATAGATTTGTTGAAATCCTCTAATAGATCTATGTGCCGAATGGATACACTAATTTTTCCTAGCAATTATAAATCAGAAACAAAAAATATAGTTAGACTTGTAAAATCATAATTTAAGAATGACGAGTGAGAGAATGGGTCTAAGTGTGGCGGTGGGTGGTGGTTCAGCTCAGAGAGATAAACGAAGAGTATACCTGGGATTCGAGGTGTAAAGATCCTTCAAAATCTGTAAAATAGAAATCGATTATAACAAAAGAGAGGAAATATAATTAGTCCAGGATAGAAAGGGATATAGAAATTGACCGAAGTTGTGAGAGAATGAGAAGTCGCCGAGGGTTTATTGTGATTGTGAGAGTGTATCGTAAGGTTTGTGTATTTACAAACATACCCCTCAATTTTAATTTTTGAAGAAAAGGTGGAAACAAATTAGTGTGTGTCAAATGAGGGGGAAACCAAAATTGTCAAGGGTAAAATAGGAAGTGCAAGAAAAACTCATTAAGATGACATCATATTTTGATATTATGGCATACATAAGTTTCCTACTTTATTATATATATAATTAATTAATTAAGTCTGTCTAACCCGTGCCTAACTCTCCTGGAACTAGCCTATTATAACCGAGTCCATCTACCTTATACAAATTCTTCTATATTTATACTGGTTCATAATTTTGGGTTTACTCACTCTTCGAGAAATCCCAACCAGATATTTGAAATTCTATCCCTTTCATAATATATATACATAAAGGACCTAGACTTGGATTTCTTTCAATTTGGCTTAGCAACGCCCCTAATATATCCTAACGAAATTAAATATGTCCCTACTCATATGTTAAAAATGACACAAAAGTTTCCCCGATAATTAATTTTGAATTAAGGGCATAAATAGAAAATTTTCCCCAAAACTGGGTAGCCTAATCAATTCGGCCATATTTCGAATTGATTCGACTAAATCGATTCGCCACGAACTGTTTGTCTTCTTCGCATACTCTGTTACAATTTCCTTCATTGTTAACACTTAAAGATTTATCATTTTAATTATGTTATCACCCAAACCTTAATAACGATTTATGTATGTTCTTAAACCTTACTAAACATACAAAATACCATTTAACATCAATGATTCTCGCATTAATTCAATAATTCATGAATTTAGGTTTTTCCACCATTTATCCCATTATCTTCCAACATTCAATTTCTCAATAATAAAATCAACACATATAATTATGGATTTTGAATAGGAATTTAATTTTAATAGTACTACATGATATCTCATCCCCAATTTCATGTTTAACCCACTAATTTACATTCCAATCATAAAAATCCATTTTCATACGAGAACCCACACAAAAACATATTTTGGTTTACACCCACTATAATATGAACTGAAAAATTGCAAATTATATTGAAGGAAAGTTAACCACTTGCCTGATTAGATTCATAGAGTTTGATTCCTTTGAGGTATAGGATGAATTGATAAAGAACACTCCTAATTCCTCTTGATTTGAAAATTATATTGAAATAATGTTAACCACTTGCCTGAATAGATTCTTAGAGTTTAATTCCTTTGAGGTAAAAGATGAATAGACGAAGAACACTCATAATTCCTCTTGATTTGGCTCCCAAAAGCTAACCAGATTTCTTCCTCTTTTCCTATCTCAGGTCTTAGGGTTATAATATGAATAACTTCCGTTCAAACCTTATTAATTTTGGTTAAATAAATGCTAAACCCTAAATTAGGCTTATGGGCCCAGCAAAATGACCTAAACACCCCCGTGTGGACCCGGTTATGCCTAAAAAAAAGTTGAGACCCAATTACTATCTCTAAGTACTTTTTTTTTACTATCTTGACCAATTCGGAATCAACCGTGCACTCAGAATCGTCATCCGAGTCACTTTACTAAAAGTCACCATCTCGACCTTAATATGATCTATACTCAACTCCTAGTTGAGATACAATAAAATCCCATCGTTTAACTCGCTACGGCACATAATAATAATCACGTATTGTTCACTACACACTTAGTAAATTTTATTCTATTTATACTAATCATTATCTCTCTCGATTAATATTTAAATACACACGTGATAATTAATTCAATTAAATTACAACACACATGTAATTTAAATTTAGTCGAATGAATTAAATATTTAATGCTAAAAAATATGTGGTGTTACGTAACCCTCCCCCCCGCCCAATTACAAAGGAATTTCATCCCCAAAATTAGGTCATACCTGCGGCGAATAACTCTGGATTCTGCTCTTGCATGTCATCATCCCGCTTCTATGTCGACTTGTCGAACTCTAATGAATGGTACCACCTTAGACCGCAACTTACACTTACTATGATTTAGAATAGCGACGGCTCTCTAATCACATGGTACATCTGGCTGTAAATCGATATCCTCAAGTGGATCGTGCCAAAAAACTCTCTCGCTCCTTCGATACTTCTTTAGTGATGCCATATGGAACTCTTCGTGTATCTGCTGATGATGCTCAGGTAATCCCAGTCTATATACTACTAGTCTCACTATTTCAATAATAGTAAAGGGTCCCACATACTTAGGTACAAGCTTCCCTTTCTTGTTGAACCTCATGACCCCCTTTATGGGAGACACTCGTATGAATACCTGGTTGCCAACCTCTAACTTAACGTGTCTCTGGTTTGCATGGGCATAACTCTTCTGCTTGTCCTAAGATATTTGAATATGCCCTCGAATCAGCTCGATCTTGGAAGTAGCCTCCTGTATCATCTTTGTCCCCAATAATTTGTTATTCCCCACCTTTAACCAGTAAGCGGGCAAACGACAAGTCTCCCATATAATGCCTCAAATAGTGCCATCCCGATGGTGAATTGGTAAGAGTTATTATATGAAAACTATACCAATGGAAGGTATCTCTCATATTCTCGTCCAAAATAATGTATACACATCCTTAACATGTCGTTTAGCATCTGATTAACACGTTTAGTCTCTCCGTCTGTCTACGAACGATATGTGGTACTCAATTTCAAGTCTGTGCCCATGGCCTCCTAAAAACTCTGCCAAAAATAAGATACAAAGATCTTATTTCTATCCGATATAGTGTTAACTAGTACCCCATGCATCTTAACTATCTTCACAAGGAATAGCTACACATACTGCATATTCTCAAAATCTATATGAACTGGAAAGAAATGGGCTCCTTTGGTATGTCGATCCATTATCACCCAAATGGAGTCATGACCCCTTTGTGACATCGGCACCACTATAATTAAGTATATTGAAATTCTCTACCACTTCCATAAGGAATATCCAATAGTTGTAGCATTCCCGAAGGCCTCTAGTGGTCTACCTTAACTAACAAATAGATAACGCACTTCGAGATAAATTCTCTGTGATGTCCCGTTTCATTCCCGCCACAAATACTATCTCCTCATGTCCTGGTACATCTTATCCCCACCAAGATGTACCACAAATCTTGAATCGTGGGACTCTATCATAATCGTATGCCTTAAGTAATCATCATTTGGCACCGTAAGTCTCTATTAAAATGTAGGCCTCCCTCTGAGATGATCGAGTAAGACTCTTCACCCTCAGTAAATAATTGGCGTACCCTGTCCTTACAGAAATTATCCTCCGCCTGTGCTTTCACTAGCCGCATAATAATATAGGTAGAGATAACTAAAACTTCCATTTACGCTCTGGAAATCTCATCACCGTGTCGAAGCTCAAGCTACTTTGCGTTTTAGACCTCTGCTAACTCCCCCATAGGTCATCGGCTCAACGTGTCTGCCACCATGTTAGCCTTACTAAGATGATATTGGATATCAAACTGGTAGTCCTTCACAAACTCGAGACACTTCCTCTATCTCATAATTATATCCTTCGGGGTGAAGAGATAATAAAGCAATTTATGGTCTGTGAATAACATAAACTACTCCCCCAGAAGATAGTGCCCCCATATCCTTAAAGCAAACACAATCGCTACCAACTCAAGGCCATGTGTGAGGAAATTCTTCTCATATGACTTGATATTGTGAGATTCATAATCTATATCCCTCCTGCTGCTGTAATACACCCTTAAGTCCCTGCAAAGATGCATCCGTGTAAACTGGTACTCTACCCCTCCCCTAGGCAATGCGAGTATAAGTGTTGATGTTAATTTGTCCTCTAGCTCATCGAAGGCTAATTGACAGTGATCTCTCTACAAAAATGACACCCCCTTGCGATTAAAATTCATTAATTGTCCCACAATCTTTGATAACCCCTTAATGAAATGATGATAATAATCATCCAACCCTAAAAAGCTGTGAATCTCTATCAGTGTCGTGGGCTGTCCCAACTCCCTCACCACTGATACCTTACTCGAATCAATATCAATACCCCTGTCAGACACGATGTGGCCTAGAAAGTTCACCTTCCATAGCCAAAATCAACATTTCACGAATTTGGCATACAACTGGTGGTTCTATAGTGTCTGCACAACCCCAGCGGATGCTCTGCATGCTCCTCCCCAGTGCGAGAGTAAACAAGAATGTCATGTATAAACACAATCACGAACTGGTCCAAAACTCCCTAAATACCCTGTTCATGACATCCATGAACACTACTCGCACATTGGTGAGCCCAAATGGCATCACCCTAAACTCGTAAGACCCATACCTTGATAGAAAAGTTTTCTTAGGAATGTCTTCCTACCGAATGCACAACTGGTGATATCCCAACCTCAAATTAATTTTAAAAAAGTATGTCGCTCCTCTCAACTGGTCAAATAGGTCATCGATACTCAATAACGGATACTTATTCCGTATTGTGAACTTATTCATCTGCCTATAGTCAACCAACACATGAAGCGAACCATCCCTCTTCTTCACGAATAACACTGCTGCAGCCCACGATGATATACTTCGTTGAAAAAAAAACATTCCCTAAGAGCTGCTGAATCTGCTCCCTTAATTCCTGCATTTCTCAAGAATCCATGTGATAAGGTGCTCAAGCAATCGGTTTGGTACCCGGTGTAGGTCGATAACAAACTCTATCTCCCGACTGGGTGACATCCGTAATATCTTCTAAAATACATCCTTGAAATCTCTCATAACTGGAATAGAGTCTAATGGGATAATTACCTCATGTGAGGTCTTTTCCTCAATATAGTATAAGTGTGTGCGCAATCCTCCCTCGAGAAGAGGAATCTCTACTAAGAAAATCTCCTTCTTGGAAATGGAAAATACTACGGTCCTCTCGTAACAATCTACCATCGCTTTGTAACCCGCCAACCTATCCATGACTAGAATGACATCATACACTTCCATATCTAACACAAGGAGGTATGGTGATAAATTTAGTCTTCGAATAATAATGTCTACCCCTCTACATATCGAGTGTATAAGTGACCCACTACCCAACGGTGACTCTACACACATAGGGCGAGTGATGTCTATCTCTAAAAGACCGATCGCTCATGTAAATTAAGTGGAAATAAAGGAATACTATGACCCCATATAAAAAATATTCCTACCCTCATGCCCATGAATTGGAAATGTACCCTCTTTTGTCGATGACGCCTAATGTGGTGGTGGTCTGGGCACATTCATACGTTATACACATGTCCCTAATACATCTGCCCTTGTTACTGTGGGGCTGGTAAAGTTGGGGCTATCAGAGGCATCTGCGTCTATCTTCCCTACTAGGAACCCTATTACCGACCCCTTGCTCTCTCTGGCCACTCTCTCTTCATATGCCCTATCTGGCCACAAATAAAGTAATGCCCCTGAAAGTGCCCTTGTCTCTGGCCATTCTGGCCCTGATAAGGTTTCGCCGAATGTTAACCCTAATGGACCCTGCCCTGTTGGTCTCCACCATTATTACCTTGCCCTTAATGGACCTATAAACCTATTACGGCTGGTTAAGACCCTGTTGGCCCTATTTGAAACCCTGACCGTCCAGTCGGTAGCCTCCTATTCTTAACCTCTTGGCCTTATCCCCTTCTCGGGAATCCTGCCTTTTCTATCTCACCACCTGCTATTGAGGTTCCCCACTGCCACTATTACCTCCTGTCTTCCCTGACTGACTCATCACACATGCCCTCTTACTTCCCTTCAGGTGGAAGCGGTGGTCTTGGCAGTGCAAAAGTGCGGAATTAATAACTTCCGTATATGTCTATATTGTCGGGTTGCCAAGTAAATATTTCCTAATCCTCAAGGCCAACCTAACCATAAATGTGAGCCTTTTTTCTCCTTAGTGCTCACCTTCTCTAGCATAAAGTTAGCCAAACGGGTGAACTCTTCATTGTATTCAGCCACTAATCAGTCACCTTGCATAACATCATTAAATTTCCTCTGCATCTCCATCTGAATAACTAACGAAAAGTACTTGTGATCAAACTTCTCCCTAAACTCTGGTATTGGCATCGTGTCCCTCTCCTCTGAGGTGGTGATAGACTCCCACCACTGTAGTGCGGCTCCTATAAATCTGAATATGGGAATCATATATTTCTAAGTGTCGCTGCACTCAACCATACGTAGGTGATGCTGTAGCTTCCTCTTCCATTGACATCCTACTATAACTTCCGAGCTCCCTGAAAACTCCGGTGGGTGGCCTTTCTGAAAAACCTCCCTAACTTTCTGCCAAGACAACGGCCCCGGTTGGGCCTGAATCACTAGTGCCACTGGTGTCTATGGCTAAGTCTGTGGAAAATGGTTGTCCATGGAAGTCATGGTTGCATGGACTCCCTGGGACACTATCTAGACCACCTGTGCATTTGTCACTAATCCCAATAGTGGCTACAGTTTTAATTCCTCTGGCTCCTGATGATCCTCTCTCACCTTATATCTTGCTACTGCTCTAGCTGGTCTACCTCTCTTAGTGGGCATCTATAATTTAAAATGAGTTACATGAGTTCACAGTCAATACGAATTTTAATAGCAGAAGCATGATATCTCAGACACGTAAAGAAAAAGGCAACAGTCCTTACAATATTGCTCAACATCAAAAGAACGCTAGTCTATAATCGTAGTAAGCAGTACATATCCTATGGAAACTAGAACCTAATGCTTTGATACCATCTATGACACCCCGCCTAATTATACAATGGGTGATCAATCCTTTATTATATTAAAAAAAAAATTCCATCTAGTTCATCATTACCATCACCGTCGAAAACCACTAATTACTAACCACCTATGATTTAATTAAGCTTGTGTCAATTTTATCTTTTCAATTAATCGATAACAATATCAAGAAAACTAAATTAAACCATTCACACATTAATAAAGTCTAAGCCATCACAGGATATAAATAAATAAAAGTCTTGCCGAATAAACCATTGGATACAAACCCCAAATCCAAATGATAAATCCAACAAATAATAAATATATATCAACACAAGTGTGAGATGAAGAAACTGAATAAGATGTTGTAGGGGCAATAGGCCCAAAAATAAAACACTGAGATCAGTAAATCCTAATCTAAAAATGAACGACTGAGGTATCAGGTCCAAATCCAGCATGCATCCACGTATGTTGTAGCTACGCATCCCTAGAATAGATTATTAAGTCTGGCATCCCTATAGATGGACCACCCAAAAGGTTTTGAAAATATTTTTGGCAAGGGTTAGAACACAAAACATTTGAAAAACATTTGCAAGTGATTAAGTTTCCAATAACTAAAAGGCATGAATACATTTCATATTTAAGCTAGTGTCGTACTCACTTGAGATAATCCTCACCCCTCAACTAATGTGCACACCTACCCCTTTTTTTGTAACCCACCTAGTTATACTACCCCATCTAACCAGCCTTATTATGAATCCTTCCTTGTCCACTAGCCTAGATGAGTAATATTACTATATATTTTTAAATTATTTCACCCAATAACTCTTTTATTCCATTCAAATCAAATCATATAATGTTTCACCAGTTATATATGTAATTGAATTTCACTTCATGTATTTTACTCGTATATAAATATTCACAATAACTATTTACATATAATTATACAACAACATTCACCCACATGCTATATATAATATTCATCATTCTGAGTAATAACTCACCAGATATTTTCTCTAAAATGCTATCACCCCAACAATACACAATCCAACCCGGATACCACGGGACGGTTAACTCACACCGAATCAGGTAATAAAATAATAAGCGAAGTGGTGAAAGTCATAGTTCCTCGAGTGTGAGACCGAATCATACCCAAGATTGTCTTACCGCAAAAGAATCACAACATAACATACTGAATGCTATGACCTGGGGATTATAATCTCCCTTCTTTCACGAGCCAGGAGATGCACCCACATTTCGTAACCTCCTATGATTGCACTAGAGGGGTGTGTATTCGTATAAATATCCTTCACACCGATATCTATAATAAGCACACAAGCATATATATATATATATATAAAATTAATCAAGTTCGGCTAACCCGTGCCTAACTCTCCTGGCACTAGCCTATGATAACCGAGTCCATCTACCCGATTCAAATTCTTCTTTATTTATACTAGTTCATAATTTTGGGTTTACTCACTCTTCCAAATATCCCAACCGGATATCTGAAATTCTATCCCTTTCATAATATATATCCATAAAGGTCCTAGACTAGGATATCTTTCAATTTGGCTTAGCAACTACCCTAATATAGCCTAACGAAATTAAATATGTCCCTCCTCATATTTTAAAAATGACACAAAAGTTTCCCCGATAATTAATCATGAATTATGGGCATAAACAGACAAAATTCACCAAAACTGGGCAGCCGAACCAATTCGGCCTTATTCCGAATCGATTCGCTGCGAACTGCTCATCTGCTTCGCATACTCTGTTATGATTTCCTCAATTTTCAACAAATAAAGCTTTTCCATTTCAATTCTATTCTCACCTAAACCTTAATAACGATGTATGTATGTTATCAAACCTTACTAAACATCTAAACTACCATTTAACATCAACGATTCTCGCATTAATTCAATAATTCTCGAATTTGGGTTTTCCCCCCATTTATCCAATTATCTTCCTAAATTAGATTTCTCAATCACCAAATCAACATATCTAATTATGGATTTCGAATAGGCATTTAATTTTAACAGTACTACATGATATCGCATCACCAATTTCATGTTTAAGCCAGTAATTTGCATTTCAATCATAAAAACCCATTTTCATATGAGAACCCACCCAAAAACGGATTTTGGTCTACACCCACAATAATATGAACTGGAAAACTGAAAATTAGATTGCAAGAAAGTTAACCACTTTCCGGATTAGATTCGCAGAGTCTGATTCCTTTGGTGTAGAAGATGAATTGACGAAGAACACTCCCAATTCCTCTTGACTTGGCTCCCAAAAGCACCTCAAATTCCTTCCTCCTTTCCCCTATCAAGTTCCTAGGGTTTGAATATGATTAACTGCCATTCAACCTTGATTAATTTAGATTAATTGAAAGCTAAACTCGAAATTAGGTTTATGGGCCCAGCCAAAATGACCAGAATAACCCCATGAGGTCCCGATTATGCTTAAAAATGTTTCGAGACTCAATTACTACCCCGAGTACTTTGTTTTGACTATCTCAAACCATCCAGAGTCAATCGTTCATTTAGAATCATCATCCGATTAACTTTACTAAATTTCAATATCATGACCTTAATATAGTCTATACTTGACTCCTTGTTAAGATACAATAAAATCCCATCGTTTAACTCGCTACACACTTAGTAAATTTTATTCTCTTTGTATTAATCATTATTTCTCCTAATTAATATTTAAATGCACACTTAATAATTAATTCAATTAAATTATGACAGACTTGTAATTTAAATTTAGCCGAATTAATTAAATATTTAATACAAAAAATACGGTGTGTTACAAGAACCTCCATCCTCTACCTCATAATGACATCGTGTAGAATTCGCAGTTAGCTGTGAGCTCCTCTCATTCATGGACGCATAGTTTGGATATAACCAAATCAAATTAGCCCCTATCAATGAGGCAAATACTGATTTATTATAGATAAAAGTACCTATTGTTACAAAATTATTCCCCTCAGACTAAAAAATGCAAGTGAAACCTATTAGAGGGTAGTGAACTCCATATTAAAAGACCTTTTTGTATAGACCATGAAGGTATATATTGATGACATGATGTTGAAAAATATGTCAACCTCAAATCATAAAGGAAGATATGTATTTGTACCTAGCTACATCGCCAATAACTATTAGCTCAGACATAATTCGAGAGAAATTTAGGGTTCAATATCGTGTTTAGTACATGAGCCGAGCTATCTAAGGGCTCGAAAGCAAGTATCCAAGAATGGAGAAGATGGCATACTCCTTTATTACCTCAACTAAGCATCTAAGACCTCTTTTTAAATCTCATGTCATTATGGTCATGATCGATCAACCCTTCCAATAAATCCTCCACGAGCATGATATTAGTTATCAACCACAGAGTTCTAGCAAGGGTCGGGATCTAAATGACTTCATTATATAGTCCAAAAATATGTAAGAGGTGGAAGAATACTCCAAGAACTAAAATGTAGAGGTCATAATAGTGGCTGAAAGGCCCAAAGCTTCTATTTGAGGAGATGGAAATCAGTTCTTGCATGTGGGTACTACACGTGGATGGCTTCTCAAATAATTAGGTAAGGGGGATAGACTTCATTTAGTTATCCTCGACAAAGGTACTATCTATCTTTCCCTCTTTTCCAAATTCGAAGTCTCTAACAATGAAATTGAGTACGAAGCTTTGATGGATGGCTTAGGACTATATGTATACCTAAAAATACAATACTTGGAGGACATTAATGACTCTTAATTAGTGTTCAACTAGGTCATAAAGGTCTACGAGGACAAATGTGATAAGATGTAAGGACACTTGGAAATTTTTGAGAACCTCATCAAGAAGAATCTTGATTTTTGTATCAAAAGGGCCCCTTATGAAGAAAACTCAAAAATTGACCATCTCGCACGAGTAGTTTCATATAATAAAGTAGATCCTAAGGTCTTAGATCAACCAAGCATCACTCAGCTCTAGATCAATTAAAAACAGAGATCGATTGGATTCCGAACTATAATCCTCCAATCAAGGATTACCTAAGAGATGGGATCCAAGACAAAAGATAGGCGTTAACTCAGACAAATAAAATACATTTCTTCTTCGTTAGACATAAAACATGGATTACTATTCAAAAAAGGCTACTTCTCAGTACCTTAGTGAAGCCTTAGCCCATCAGAATTTAGTTATATCCCCATAAACCTTCTTGAGGGTGTTTGAAGCTCCCATATAGGACCATATACCTTAGTGTATAAGGTTTTAAGGCAATGATACTTTTGGGATACATTGGAAAGTAATTTAAAGATATAGTCCAATATTGTGACAAATTCAAAAGGTTCAACTTTATTCTAAAGCAAATAGTTTAGAAGATGTCTCTAATTCTAAGTTTGTGGCCCTTCGCTAAATGGGGTGTGGACTTGGTAGGACCTCTACCCTAAAGAAATTTTCAAAATAAGTTCTGCATTGTGGTCATTGATTACTTCACCAAGTTGGCTGAGGATAATCCCTTACCCACCATCACAGAGAGGAGTATAATTAAATTTATTTGGAAGAATATCATCTGCCTTTTGGTTTACCCAATGCCATCATCCAAGGCACCATAAATAGTCTAAAAACCCAGTATTCTGGGAATTATCCTCAGATTATGGCATACGCAACCATTAATCCTCTCTAGACCATCATGACGCTAACGATCAAGTTGAAGTAACCGACATAATAACCATACATAGCTTAAAGAAGAGGTTGGAATAGGTCAAAGGGCAGTGAGCTAAAGAGTTTTCAAGCATTCTGTAGGCTTATAGGACCAAGATTAGAGGTCCAACATGGAAAGCTCATTCTTCCCCAACCTTTGGCACAGATGAAGTGATTCCAATGTATGTTGAAGTTCCCACACATAGAGTAGCCCTTTTTTTAACTAGAGTGCAATAATAAATTTCTTAAGAGGTATCTATATGAGTTGGAAGGAAAGAGGGAAGATGCACTAATTAAATCCCCACTTTGAAGGTATAACTAGGATTGGAATCAAAGGGTTCCCCCCATCACTTAAAGGAACGGGGGTTCAATGGGAATACAAAGATGCATTGCTTTCGTAGTTCCTCCAGCCAATAGGTTCATTATTGCCCTTGTTGGGCAATCAATAGGGAGGGAGAGAGAACTAGAATTAGATTAGTCAGTAGTGAAATTGTAAGAAAGAAAGAAAGAAAGAGAAGTTTGGTCATAGATCATAGTAGTGTGGTCTACAATCAGTGTTTTGATGCATACAATCAGAGGGCAACCTTATATTTTAACTTGAATTTTCTCCGCAAAAAGTTCAAGGTGGGGACTTGGTTCAAAGATATGTTACTCTGGTAACTAGAAATCTGAATGAAGGGAAGCTAGGTCACAAATGGAAAGTCCCAAATTTAGTGACTAAGATTATGAGCCTTGGATGCTAGTGACTCACGAATATAGATGGTTATGAACATCCTCACCCTTAGAATGCAGAGCACCTCAAGAAATACTAACAATGATGTATTTAATTTCCAAATAAAATGAAAAATAACATTTTTTCTACAAACAATGTGTTCAATATACGTATTCTTTGAAGACTTATAAGGAATTCAACCTAGGCTCGAAAAATCTAAATCGAGTTACCAGGGCTTCAGTTTTGGATTAAAACTTAAACAATCGTCTAAAGACCCAAAATAAAGAGTTACAAGGACTAGAACCTTGGATCTAGGTTAAAGATAAGGTATTCAAACTAAAACTTCAAGATGCAAATATTATAGACTTGTCTTAAGAATAACAGTCAAAGGTTTAAGGACCTCAAAAATACTTCTTCCCATGGGTTCAAACAACTCAAAAATATTAGTAAAATATCTAAGGACCCAAAAACTACTATAGGAATCATCAAGGTTTTATCCTTTTATCCTACTCAAATTGAGTAAGGTCCAAGGGATAACAAAATTCAACCTAAAGGCTTTTTTGCACTTAAGAAAATATGTTTTCCAAAAAGGTCAAAGTCATATGAAAAATAAGAGACCTTAGAGAAGTATTTATTTGACCTATATCTTAAAAAAATCCAAGTGTCAAGGACAAAATTTTACTATAAAATCTCAGGCTTGTGCAAAACTTTCATTTTTGATAAATATTTTGGGGGATAAGTGTTCAAACGTAAGAAATTTGTCAAAACATATCCGATTTTATGACATAAAATTGCAAAGCCCAAGGTTCAGAGCTCTTATGACCCATCGTGGAACCTCAGAAGCTCTCCTGGGTGGGGTAAAGGTGCAGAATATCTTCATCCCATTCTCAAACCCCAAAAATTAAAATATACCCAAGTTCAGAGATTTTATAACCCTTTGTGGGACTTCGGATTTCAAAATTTCTAAATCTAGAGGCCTTATGAGCCTTTTGTGGAGTTACATGTTTCAAAAATGCCTAAGTCCAGAGATCTCAGCATCAATTGGGGGGCTTATGAAAAAAATAAATTTCTTTGTTCTAAGGACTTATGACCCTAAAGTAAGCTATAGTTTTTCTCTAAAGTTTTCATCTTTGGTGTAAACATGTTTCGGGGGTCCTTGGACCCTTGTGGAACAAAGTTCAAAGTATGAATTTTAAATTTAACATCTTATGACCTTGAATAGATTTACTCTTTGGCTAATAGTCCTAAAACATATTTGGAGGGATAAGTGTTGATACAAACATTTTGGACTTTTAGTCGTAAAAAAGTACAAGTACTAGGTATTATATGTTTCTAGGGTCTTAGACCAATTGCAAAACCTCAGTCTGAAACTTATAAACTTCACAAGTGCTTAGTAGAATACTTAGGATCCCCAAAGCTAGTTCAATAAATTTTCAACTCAAGTTGCTGAGGAAAAAATATTGTACAAAAATTCCAAAGGAAAGGAAAGGGGAAAGAAAGTATGAAGAAAAATAGAACAAAAAGTAAAGTCTCATGGTTCAAGAATTACTCTTTTATTAAAAATAGAAGATGGGATTACAAATAAAGACCAATGAACAACTGAACAATTCATAAAACAAATACATAAAAATCCTTTTAAGGTTTAAAGCTACTAAGGTCAACGAGAGCTTCACTTTTATAGGGCGAAGAGGTGAAGCTATTATCCTTGATTTATTCTTCTTTGGAATAAAAAGAAAAGTATTCAAAATATTCATCATCAGAACCGTTTTCCTCATCTGGGCTATCTTTTTAAAATCAAGGGGCTTCGATAAACAGACCAGAGGCATTCATACCCAAAAAGGAGCCTATACCTTAGCCTTATAAGTTTCAAACCTAGAGCAGAAATTCTGAAAATAAACTTCTTTAAGGCCTCAAACTCAAGATAGGCATCAAATTGGTTATACACATAAGCATGCATCTTCCTATGTTGATCTTTATATCTTCCTCAACATATATCTTTTACAGTGTATGTCCCTTAGATGTCAAATAGTACTTTTTCAATAAGTAGGCATTAAACTAATTACTTAAAATGCCCCACACCATCATCTGATTAAAGAAGTTTATTTTAAAATCTTAGAATCTTGGTATGTTGTCTTTGAAAAGTCTCCACAATCACCTTGAAGTCAGTCTAACCAAGGGTATGTAGCTCCTCCACCTTGGCCAAAAATAAGGGTAACAAAGATGCATTGTCTTTTTAAGTTTTCTGGTTCAAGAGATTATCCTGCTCCAAATAAAGAACATTTTGATTTCAAGATATACCTCTCGTGTATCCATGGGTTATTGATCATTTGGTCCATATGCCTCCGGATAAGGTCCCAACTAGCTACCGTTACACATCTTTTTCAATGATTTTTTTTGTAAGGACAAAGTTCCAATCGAGTCAATTTATTCGTAATTGCCTTAATTTCGGACAAAATATTTTGAGTTATAGGTTAGGGTTATTGTTTTCACTCTAATCCTTTGGTTTGTTCAGATGAAGACGTAGAGATAAAAGTTTAGAGATCATATCATCATGTTGTGTTTAGTGAGTTCTTCCATCTTCAAGTTCCAAGGATCTCTTAGGTATGAATGAGTAATTAATTTATGAAGAAAGAGTATTTAGAGTTAGAGGAGTCTAGGCATTTACTCAAGTCGAGGATAGTTTAGCTAGAGGAGAAATTTAGAGATTCGAGTAGGGTCAAATTGAATTTGCAGACTAGGTCGGGGAAGTTCGATGAAATTTTATGACTTTTCCAAATCAAAGATGACAAGTGTGGTATTAGATTCAATGATGAAAAGACTTGTGCTACCCAAGTTAAGACCATGCATTTGAGAGAGTCAGCTAGGAACATTAGGAAAGGTCAACCTTTAGGTAATTCCCCTCGTCGTATTTACACTTGCACACGTTTTGGTAGGAAAGGTAACCTTAGAAAGCTTTGCAATTGTCCTAAAAATGGAGATAGTAAGTGTAAGAAAAGAGTCACCAAGATTCCCAAAACCCAAGAGCATCACGTTACACCTATGTGGGTTAGGAAATTAGATTTGGAGGCGTTACATATTAGACTTGTTGATTCTTGTTTAATTGCGCATGATACTTTCGATGCTATATCTAATGGTTAATTGCGCCCTCATGCTTATCATACACTAGTTTGTGCTTAATGATATATGTTTGTGAGTGTTATGAATTGCATATCTTTTATATTTTGATTTTTATTTTATTGAGTCATATTCAAAAATATGAAAAGATTTTGTATTTCTTTTGAGTGAGTTTATTTTCAAAATTAATTTTTATTTTGCAAGGTTTTACAAAAACTCAAAAAGATTTTTCGTTTCTATATATTTTAGTTTTACATATTTTGTATGGCATATTTGTGTGTTTGAATCCAATTCATTGCATTCTATCCATATGACTAAGACACTTGGTTATGATTGTTAATACTTAGATTTTTTGTAATCAC
Organism: Sambucus nigra; assembly: GCA_949130495.1. Lineage (NCBI taxonomy): Eukaryota > Viridiplantae > Streptophyta > Magnoliopsida > Dipsacales > Adoxaceae > Sambucus > Sambucus nigra. The sequence continues at coordinate 633,840,300 of OX422215.1, read as the reverse complement.
GCTTGCATGGTGATATTTCAAGCTTGATTTTCTTAATGGATTAACTTTGTATATGCCTCTGCACAGATGCAAGAGCTCTTTGAATTTTAACTTCACATATATATTTGAGCTATGTGAGATATTATCCCATCAATATTGTCATCCATATATTTTGTGACTATGGAGGATTTGCCCATGTAATTAATGTTTCTCGTGAGATTGTTTGATTTTATTGAAAAGTATAAGGGTGCATGAGAAAGGGATACAAAAGGAGCAAATCACCTTTAAGGAAAAGACGCCATTGGCAAGAGACTAAAGAAGTATTAAAGGCAATAAAACCAAAAAAATTTCCAAGGCCAACATGTTTAATTTGTTTTATTTTCAAAAATGATAACTTCAAATGGATTGCGAGAAAAGAAAATATGACATATGTCTATATTTTAAGGGTGTTATAGTTGAAGATCAACGAATTTGCACAATGAATCCTAGTTATGGTTATTTTTTCATGGCGATATTAATTTATAGATTCGCTAATATTCTAGGATTGTGTGCACTGTGACTGTTTGTTCAAAGTGAAAAATTGTCACTTAAGTCGTTTAATTCAAGATTAAACTATCTAAGTAACTCCGAACTATTTTTTGAGGAAACTCTTTTCTTTAAATCAAACAGATTAACCACAAGATGTGTTTAATAAAAATATGTACGAGACATGTTCAAGATTATGTAACTAGTTTTGGAAAACAAAACTAAAATCGTTTAAATCAGCACACCAACAAGAATGAGATGAGGTGACGTAGAAAGATTAAGTACACACAGTTTTTAATTTCTTAAAACCTTACCCAACTGAGGAAACATCCAAGGTGACTTCTAAGTCACAAACCAAAAATCCACTAAAACAAAATATACAAGTTACAAGCTATTTAACACACACGCAAACAAAACATACTTATACAAGTTTAGAATATGTACCCACTGGATTGATTCTAACTTCTTTGTAGTTCTGATATTGTTCTGGCTTTCTCAGCATTTTGTTCCAGCTTTACGTCGACTCTTGATGTTTCAAGATCTTATAGACAACACTTCTTGTGTTGTAGTGTGATAAGTGTTTGTGACAGTGTTCTAACACATGCATGCACACCACACTCACACACTTATTTATACAGACAAGTCTTATCAAATTACAGAACAGATCTAATTGATTAGGGCTTTCAGTTTCTCTCTTATTTAGAACTAAAAGACTTCTTAATCTTTCAAAATATCCAAGAATCCAAGGTTACCTTGCTCAGAAGATGACCAAGGTCTTAAACAATTTCAAAGGGTTTTGAAAATACCTTTTGAAATTGTAAATCACCAATTATGGTTCCAACTAAATTATAAGTCTTGTTTCATAAGAACGAGAAACAGAAAAGGATTTGTTGATTCTTGAGTTGTGAAAAACATTTACAGAAGAAAATAATCAACAAATATAATTTCTCAAGATGAGAAATGAAATAATGCAGATCTAAGAGATATATGACATAAAATAACAAGATCTACAATTTCCATGAAAATAAATAGAGATCAAACCAAAATGTCCAAGTTGGTTACAAGATCTTAAACATAGAGGATTCAAACCACGAACAAGCTTCAAACCATCTCCAAAACAACTCTCAAACACTCAAGTTTGGTTTTGGTTTTAAACTGATTTTGGATTTAAAATGATTTTAGGGTTTGAAAAAGATTTTAGGGTTTGGATGATTTTAGGGTTTTCTCTCTCTGGTTTCTCTCTCAAACATCTGAGGAAATGCAAAAACTTCTGAGGTTGAGACGATTCATTCCCTTAAATACACATACGGTTTTCATATGGATCATAAATGAAGTAATGTAGATCGTCGATAAAATAAATGAACGAACCAGATTAAGTAAAGAGTTATGTGAGAGTAAGAAAACACAAAATAGGTCGTTATGCAGTTGACAAGTGTAAGGCTCAGATCATCTAACAAATGTGTATGAAAACTTAATTACAAACACACCTTTAAGTCTCAAGCGCTTTCTGATTCAACCCAATTAAGCATTCAGGTTAGAAATGATATAATCAGTATTAGTATAATGACCCCAAAGCTTATAAAACACAACTTTTAATTTCTTAAAAATCATTCAAATTTTTATAAAAAGATCCCAAAATTATTAAAAACTTATTTAAAAGGGAATTAACTCACACACAAGCAAATGATGCAAGATATAATTTATTTATGCAATTCTAGTATGTGGAGTTGAGGATTTACCTTTAATACCAACAAGAGGAATCATGTGTAGAATCTGAGGTTCTTCAGAATCTAGGGGTTGGGACTCAAATTTTGTCACAATTTTCAAACTAGATGAGCACTTATACAATGGAGACTCAAGTAAGTCAAGAGTATAAGTTGCTTCAATCCCCCCCTTTGAAAATATGAGACAAAATCTCCTTTGAGTCAACTAGGACTCGTAGGGATACGGATAAAAAAAATAAGAAAAACCTATTCCTATACAAAATTCTATCTACCCATGTCCTAGAAAAAGAAAATTACATAACTCAACTAATTAAAACCAATACCCTAATAACATCTATTGTAGGAAACGGTCCAGATTCCTGCAAATAAAACTAAGATCAAGCTTTTTAGAGATGTGTAGAAGAAAAAAATGAACTCATAAGACTAAAATGTCTCCCCCATTTAGTCTCAAATGGAAAAAAGGAAAAAAACTTAAGTCACTCGAGTTTATTCAGTACAAATCATGTCGATCGATTTTCTTAAGGACTCAAATCTATTGTAACCCAAAGGTTTAGTAAACATATCTGCGAGCTGCAATTTAGTAGGAAGATAACTAATTTCTAATTCCTTAGGCTCAACTGATTCGCGAATAAAATGATGTCTAATTTTAATATGTTTTATTCGCAAGTGTTGAACAGGATGTTTAGAAATATTTATCGCGCTTTGATTATCACAATAAAGATGTAATAGGTCTTCTTGAATGCCATAGTCAATTAGCATTTGCTTAAGCCAAAGTAATTGGGCACATCAACTACCAGCAGCTATGTATCCAGATCCAGCTATAGATAATGAAGTGCAGTTTTGTTTCTCACTATTCCATCCAACCAAATTGTTATCGGTATAGTAACAGGCTCTTGATGTGCTCTTACTATCATCAGAACACCCTGCCCAGTCGGCATCAGTGTATCCTATTATAGTACTTGGAGTGTCATTGGTGTACCAAAGTTCCAAATTTAGAGTGCCTTTAACATATTTAATGATTCTTTTTACATAGACTAAGTGGCTCTCTTTAGGATTATTTTGATAACGGGCACACATGAAAACGGCGTACATAATATCAGGACATGAGGCAGTAAGGTATAGTAAGATTCCTATCATACTGTGATATAAAGTAGAATCAATGGATTTTCCATTCTTATCTTTAGATAATTTGACAATATTACTTATGGGAGTTCAAGATTATTTAGCACTTTCAAGCCCGAATTTTTTAACAATCTTTAAAGCATATTTCGATTGTGAAACAAATAAACCTTCTGAATTCTGTTTAACTTGAAGACCCAAGAAAAATTGCAACTCCCCCATAAGAGACATTTGAAATTCTTTATGCATAATTTCAGAAAATAATTTAACTTCTGAAGGGTAAGTTGATCCAAAGATGATATCGTCGATATATACTTGAGCTATAATAATATCTTTGTCAAAATGTTTGACAAATAGAGTTTGATCATTTCCTCCTCTCTTAAAACCTTTATCCAAGAGAAAGTTAGAAAGACGTTCATACCAGGCTCTTGGCACTTGTTTCAAACCATACAAAGCCTTTTTAATACGATAAACATGATTTGGATAATAAGGGCCAACAAACCCTTTGGGTTGTTCAACATAGGTCACTTCAGTCAAGATTCCATTAAGAAAGGTTGATTTTACATCCATTTGGTAAAGCGTAAAGTGCAAGTAAAAGGATATGGAAAAGAAAAGATGAACAGATTCTAGACGAGTAACTGGAGAAAATGTCTCATTAAAATCTATTCCTTCAATTTGAGAATATCCTTGAGCCACTAATCTGGCTTTGTTTATAATGATTATCCTACTTTCATCAGTTTTATTTGTAAATAGCCAACGTGCGCCAATAACCTTTTTATGATCAAGCCTAGGTACGAGATACCAAACATCATGAATGACAAATTGAAGAAGTTCTTCCTGCATGGCAGAAATCCATTATGGCTCATTCAATGCCTCATTTACATTCTTTGGTTCCATAAGGGAAATAAAACATGCATAATGAGCATAGTTTCTTAATTGAGATCTTGTACGTATAGGCTCACAAGGGTTACCAACAACATTACCTATGGGATGATCTTTAGAAACCCAGTGAGGTACTTCAAGTTTCTCAATTGGTAAAGAATCATCTATTTTTGGGGTATAATAATTTCAAACTCTTCCACAATAGTTGATTATCCATTCTTACTCTCAGTAGTAGTGTCACTTACAATAATGTTTATGGATTCTTTTAAAGTCTTTATGTGAAGATTGTAGACACGGTATGCTCTACTGTTGGGTGAATATCCTAGGAAGATGGATTTATCTCCACGAGTCTCAAATTTGGATAAGAGTTCTCTGTCTTTACAGATGTAACATGTACTACCAAAAGTTCTAAGGTATTTAAAATTGGGCTTCTTTCCATATCATAGTTCGTAAGGAGTTTGTTTAGAATTTTTCCTAAGATAGACCCTATTAATAATGTGACACGTAGTACGAATTGATTCTACCCAAAAATATTTAGGTAAACACTTGGCATGAATCATAACACGTGACATCTCTTGAAGGTCACGATTCTTTCACTCAGTAATTCCATTTTGTTGAGGAGTCTTAGGAGCACTAAATTCATGTTCGTAACCATTATAGTCACAATATTCTATAACACCTGTATCTATTAATTCTCCTCCTCTATCACTACGAATTCTATTTACTTGAGTGTCTTTCTCATTTTCAATACGAAGTAATATTTTTAAAAACGTTCTGAAAGTGTCTGACTTTTGTTTTAAGAAGGTCACCCAAGTAAACCTAGTGAAGTCATCTACCATAACTAGAATGTAAATGTGTCCACAAACACTAACAGTACGAGAAGGACCCATTAGGTCCATATGGATGAGCCCCAAGGGTTTAGAGGTAACGATATCTTTAACTTTCTTATGAGGTGCTTTAACAATTTTTCCTGCCTGACATGATCCACAGACAATGTTAGAGATAGGTTTGATCTTTGGAATTCCTCTAACTATTTCTTGTGAAGATAATCTACTAAGGCTATCGTAATTTATGTAACCCATCCTATTATGCCATATTTCATTGTCATCCATTCTGGCAATGTTACATACTTCAGTACTGTTTTGGACAGTATAACAATTATCGGGAGTCCCGAGTCCTGTAATTATGCACTCACCTTTTCATTTAAAATCTTGCAATTATTCTTTGAAAAGTTAACAGTGTCATTTGAGTCCCAAAATTACGAGATACTAAGTAGATTAGCCTTAAGACCTTTTACTAGAAGAACATTTTCAAGAACATGCAATCCTTCTTCTTGGAGTGTTCCTTTACCAATAATTTGAGATGATACACCATCACCGAAAATAACTTTTCCTCCAGCAATGCTTGTTTTGTTTAAAAGTTTTGTATCATCCCCAGTCATATGTTTTGAACACCCAGAGTCTAAATACCAACCATAAGGGGTGTATTCAGCTTTTAAAGTAGTAATTACAATGTTACACTTCATCTGGGGCAATAGATCATCTTTTCGAACCTAAATAGCTCTTGTTTCTATTTTGCGCATATTTTCTCATTTGATAAAATTTACGAGCATTATATTTTTGTTGAAAAATATTTTGCGCATGCATTTGAGTTTTATGGAGGACATGAGTATTTTGTTTAGAAAAGTGCCTAGGAATTCTTCTTGTAAATGATCTTTTAGGTCTGGTATTTCTCTTTCTATAGTTAGAGTTTTTCTTCGGTTGTCTAAGAAGAACATAATTGTTACGGCTTCTCCTAGAGTAGTTATAGTTTTGGTATAAAGGAGTATTACAGACATGATTAATTAAACATCTAGAGTAGCAACCTTTGAAAGAATATCCGTCTATGTCACAGTAAGAGCAATACAGATTGCTTGATGAGGGTATCTCCTTAAGAAAGTCTCTAAACATAGGTTTCATGGGATGTTGACGTTGAACCTTATTCCTAGGTGATGATGCTGGAAATAGCACCACCAGTCAAGGTGTTCGTAAGCTTAAACTAGTGATAACAATGGCAGCACAAGAGTATACTATATATATATATATATATATATATATATATATATATACGAGATTGTGGTGAGGAGAAGAGGATTAACACCGAAATATAAGTGGTTCAGCCAATCAGGCCTACGTTCACTGTGCAAGTGTGTGATTAATATCACTTTATAAGGGCACTAATGGCCATGGGTACAATCTCTCAAGCTTTCTCTCTCTACTGTGTATTTGGACAGAGTTTCAGCTAGGGTTGACAATTTCGGGGATCTCTTGCAAGGTAGAGGGTGACCTCTATACATAGTGCTTGGGGGTGTAGTGTACAATCAAGCATGCAATGAGCATGTGTGTGCTAATATAGCAAATCTGATGAAGACATTTGTCACTGTCACAGGTAGAATGATGACAAAATATTCCTCCCACATGAGGGGATTGATTTATTATAACTGATTGTGTACACGTGTTCCCAACCATACATATGCTGATGAAGACTCGACCATCTTTGATTGGTCCCAACCTCGGCCTGCAAGAGGACGAGGTTAGTGTGGTTGGGTAATTTCTTGATCAGTGGTGACCTTGGCTCAGCGGGAGAGCCGAGGTAAGGCAGGTGGAGCTGAAACGTCGTCCTGGGGCGAGGTATTGGTGGAGCAGCAGGAACGTTGGTTGATTCCCAACCAAAATTGGTTACGATGAAGGAACACCCCTTGCAACCTCGACTTGCACCCAACCAAGGTTGCAGCCTTGGCCTAACTGATGAATAACTGCCCCCGTGGATCATTAAGACCTCTCCTTCTAAGGTAACTAGTAATGTCGGCCGTGGCCAACCTTGCTTAGGACGAGTCCGCTGGGGGCCAATCTAAGTCCCTTCTAACCTCGGCCATCTCGCTGGCCGAGCCGATGGGGTACATTTAGGGTATATCAATCACCCCTAGCCCTTAGATACCTGTGTGATTAGGTGCCTAAGGGGTATGTTTGTCCGAGGTTGGATTTCCCTGGGTGTTAAGTACCTTTTCGACAAGTGTCAACTACTGAAGTAGCCAGCGTGCCTGACAAGGGTATTGATTGCAGTCTTTTGGGCTCCCAAGGCAATGATGGGCCTTGGGATGCGTGGGGGGATGTTTTGAGGGTTAAACCCTCATTTTCTTTCTTTCTCCTCCATTTTTTCATTCTCTTGCCTGTATTTTCTCTGTTCCCTCTCTCTACAAGAGCTTGGTTAGTAGCGCATTGGGTGGATTTTGCTTGCCAACTCATCCTCTCTTCTCATTGCATTCCATCAGGTACCATCTATCATACCTTCTTCTTCATTTTTTCTTTCCTTGTTTCCGTTTTTTGCATTTTTTGGCGAGTTCTTTGAGTTTTTCGGATCGCTTGTGTTTTCTGGTGGCCCTGTTTCTTATTGTTCTTGATCGTTCTTCATTCAAATATCCAGTTTGATCCTTAATTAAGTCAATCCTGTTTATTTAGGAGAATCATAAGTGTAGGGTCTGACTCATATGCTCAGGCTCCTTTACCAACTCTTAGAGGAATTCCCCTCTCTTAGGGAGAAGACCTTAGATAAAATTAGGCAAATAGAAAGAGCCCAAGAGGAAGCTCGTAGGGCAAAGGCGTTCCCACTCAGACCTATCTTTCCACCCCCTCTGAAGGTCATATACCCTGAGCCAGTCGAACTAATTAAATCAGTAGAGGTCCTAGTTGAACCTACCCCCATATCTGAATTTGAGTCGTCCAACTCAGACCCTATGTGTATGGACTCCTTTCAAGAGGCTATGGACTTTTCCATTCAGCAGAATTAGGTCCCTGATCAAGCCAAGATTTCCAGTCGGGCCTCATCTCATAAGAGTTCAAGCACATCGCACTCTTCCTCCGATGTTGAGATTGTAGGATCTAACATGGCTGTTCCACCAATCCTTGAAGCCATTCCCCTATCGGCTGTCACAGGAGCTGAGTTCGCCCAGAGGTTCCGAAGTGGTGCCCCATCGTCTTCTCAGGCCGACGTTGAACCGGATGATGATGATGGTGCAGAGAGAGATGTTGACACCTCTGAGGTGGCCGAGATAGAGAGCACTGTCAGTGAGGTCAACCTCCTAGCCTTCATACATCTATATTCAATAAGTCCTTCTACAAAACTCTAGAGACCTCTGAGGGAAGAGAGGGCTTTCGGTGGCCGAGATGGTGACATCTTCTTGTACGAGCAGATGTTCAAGTTAGGATTTTATCTGCCCATTCATCCCATCATCAGGGCTATATTTTCCTACATCAACCTGGCCCCTTCCCAGTTGTCACCCTTTGCCTGGAGGGTGATAATTGGAGCTATTGTCTTACAAAGGGCAGTTCATCATTCAGACCTTCCCGTCCAAGTCTTCACATGGTGCTATGTCCCCTCATATGCCAGGAATCATCTGAGATATTACCATTTTTTAGCTCGGAAGTCAAATAAAAAGATGTTGCAGGTTACCCAAACCTCGAACCATAATTGGAAACCACGCTACTTCTTTGCCTTAGGGCCATGGGAGTTTGGTCCCTGTGCCTCCTCTTCCTCCCTAGAGCCGAGAATACCCCTGAGATGGGGAAAGGTGACAATGGCTTTCAGGGCCGACCATGGGTTAAGCGTAAATAATCTTCAGAGGGTTAAAGACCTTCAGGATCATGGGGAGAATGGTCTTCTAGTCAAGTACGAGCATTTGATGACTCCCTACTATCTCTTCGAGACTGACCTTGGGGGGAGTCCTTTGACCGAGCTTCGTAAGTTGCTTTATTTTTTTAGCAAGTTATACCTCTGGATTTATGTATCTCTGATTTTTTAACTCCGACCTTTCTATTTTACAGAGCGTCCAAAAGGGATTTCCGATGACCTTTGGGAGATGGCAGCCCCTAGTCTCATGAAGCTGGTGAAGATGGTAGGTCTTAATGCACCTTCTCCCTCTCCAACCACCTTAAGGGATAAGGCCTCCAAGAAGAGGAAACATGCCGACCCTGTCCCTGAAGATCAGAGGTAGAAGAAGAAAAACCAAAAGGGGGATCGTGCCATCCACATTTCTTCTGAGGATGCATTGATTGCTCACTTGAAGCAGCTGAAGATTGGTGACAGTCTCATCGGCCATAGTCTAAAGGCCCTGGATGCCATCGGCGATGCCATGACTGACTCTGATAAGCGCTTCTGTCACTCTCTAGATAGGCCTCTATTGGCTGAGTTCTCCCTCCATCATTCTATCCAAGTAATACCTTAAACTTTTGCTTGTGCTGCAAGTGTAACATCGGTTTGAACTATACCGAATCATAGACTGACATCTCTGCACGTGTTCTACAGGGTCTTCTCACCATGCACCATTTTGTTAACTGGACCTTGGGGAAACTTCCTCTGATTGAGAAGGGCCAAGAGGCTGAGAAGATCGAGGCCACTTTAAACGCTGAAGTAGAGCATTTGAAGGCTTCTTTAGAGAAGTCTGATGCCAACGTGAAGAGGTTAGAGAAGGACGTGGACAAGCTGAGGAAGGGTCACAGCACTGCCCTGAAGACTCAGGCTGACTCTCTCAAATGTAAAGTTGACGTGGCTATGAAGGCTGCTTGGATGATACCTCCGAGAAGATCTTGGAGGAGTATAAAGTCTCTGATGAGTTTGTCAGCTTCGACTTCGAATACCTGGAGAGGGGTGTGAAGGCCACTGGAAAATGAATTGGCATGAAGGAGAAGGAATCAGGGAGCATCTCAGCCTCTGACTTCATCGGTTTGGGTTATGTCGATCCTCGATTTGCTCAGGCCTTACAAGAGGTAGAGGAGGAGGGAGGTGCTTCACCTACCGAGACTACCCCAAGATGACACCAGAACTGAAGATGTTGGCACTAAGGACGATGGGGTGGAAGTGACCACCCTCGGCCAGGAAGACGGAGGCATGGAAACTAACCCTAAGGCTGCGCACACTTGACTCTTTTGTGAAGCTTTTTGTAATTTTAGTTTTCATGAACTGTAACCTCTGATGACAAGCTCTGCTATCTTGCAGTTTGTAACTCTCAACTTTAGTCTATATCAGCCTCTGAGGAGGGCTTTATTTCTTTCATTGTTGAATGTTTATCGAATGATTTTTTATATCTGAAGTCTCAATATAACCGTCTAAGGTATGAGGTCATCCAAGTATGATGTCCAACCTCAGACCTTGTCACCAAATTATGATGTTATAAGGTCTGAGGTCATCACATAAGATGTTATCCCCATAAACAATTATTCACCAAATTAATGATGTCTAAGGTCTGAGGTCATCCAATTATCATGTCATACCTCAGACCTTGTCACCAAATTATGATGTTATAAGGTCTGAGGTCATCACATAAGATGTTATCCCCATAAATAATTATTCACCAAATTAATGATGTCTAAGGTCTGAGGTCATCCAAGTATGATGTCCTACCTCAGACCTTGTCACTAAATTATGATGTTATAAGGTCTGAGGTCATCACATAAGATGTTATCCCCATAAATAATTATTCACCAAATTAATGATGTCTAAGGTTTGAGGTCATCCAAGTATGATGTCCTACCTCAGACCTTATCACCAAATTATGATGTTATAAGGTATGAGGTCATCACATAAGATGTTATCCCCATAAATAATTATTCGCCAAATTAATGATGTCTAAGGTCTGAGGTCATCCAAATATGATGTCCTACCTCAGACCTTGTCACCAAATTATGATGTTATAAGGTCTGAGGTCATCACATAAGATGTTATCCCCATAAACAATTATTCACCAAATTAATGATGTCTAAAGTGTGAGGTCATCCAAGTATGGTGTCATACCTCAGACCTTGTCACCAAATTATGATGTTATAAGGTCTGAGGTCATAACATAAGATGTTATCCTTATCAAATTCTACCATTCAAGCATAATGAACCGAGAATTGACACATGAATTGATCTTCTCATTAATAATCTCTTCATAAGATGATACATTTACATGAAAGCTCTTTGTAGCATCATATGTAATACTTTTTTAGATGATCAACGTTCTAAGGATTGGAAAAAGGTTCCCCTTCGAGGTTTTCTAGCCTGTAGGTCCCGAGCACAACCTCCTCAACCACTTTGTAAGGACCATGCCAATTCGGGTGAAGCTTTTTTGCCTTCTGTAACGTCTTCTTTAGCACTAGGTCTCCCACATCTATGGGTCTTGATTTGACCCTTTGATTATAGAGCTTTACTCTTATCTACTGGTAAGCTGCTTGCCTGATTTTTGCGTCTTCCCTTCTCTCTTCAATCAAGTCTAGGTTGAGTCTTCTCTCCTCCCTATTCTTCTCATGGTCATAGCTCTGAACCCTATGAGTAGGGATACCTACCTCTGTTGGTATGACGGCCTCTGAGCCATGTGACAACATAAACGGGGTCTCCCCCGTTGGTGTCCTAGCCGTTGTTCTGTAGGCCCATAACATAGCATAAACCTCTTCAGTCCATCTACCCTTAGCTTCTTCTAACCTCTTCTTGATCCCGTCAAGGATCATTTTATTTGTGACTTCAGTTTGACCATTTGCTTGAAGTCATCCGGGAGAAGAGAAAAATTGCTTTATACCAAATCTTTCGCAGTATTTTTCCAGGGAAGAATTCTTGAACTGGGTTCCGTTGTCCGAAATGAGGGTTCTTGGGAGGCCATGTCTTCATATGATGTTTTTCCAAATAAATTGGAAGGTCTTCTGCTCTGTAATCATGATCATCGGCTCTGCCTCTACCCACTTGGAGAAGTAATCAATGGCAACTATAAAAAATCGGTAATTATTTGCAGCCCTTGGCAGGGGACCCATTAAGTCAATTCCCCATACTGTAAATGGTCAAGGGGAACTGATTGACGTCATAGGCTGATGAGGCTGATGGGGAATAGTGTAGAATCTCTGACATTTGTCGCACCTCTTTACGTAGGCTGTAGCATCCTTGACCAAGGTCATCCACCAGTATCCTTGCGTAATAATGCTCTTGGCCAAAGGTCTTCTTCCTATATGATTGGAACAAGAACCTTCGTGTACCTCCTGTAGGACGCGGGGAACTTCTATAGGATGAATGCATCTGAGGAGAGGTAATAGGAATCACTTCTTATATACGACGTCTCCTACCATTGAGAACTTTACAGCTCTGTACCTCAGTTTCCTCCTCTCTAACTTTGATTTCGGTAGCTCTCCCTCTCTAATATATCTGATAAGGGGGTCCATCCATGAGTCCCTTAGGTTTATATTGAGGTAAGGGTTACTGACCTCTTCTTCTTCAATGGTCGCCTTAGGCAAGATCTCAACTAGGACTTTTCTTCTGATGTCTGTCTTGGTTGCTGAAACCAACCTTGCTAGTGCGTCTATGTGACTATTGTTTTGACGAGGTATTCTCTTCATCTTTACCTCTTCGAAGCCTTCGAGTATCGTTCTCACCCTCTTCAAGTATTTGTCCATCCTTTCATCCTTGGCCTCATAAACCCCCAATACTTGATTAATAACCAACCTTGAGTCACTATGAAGCAAGAGTCGTCTTACCCTAAGGGTATTTGCCAGCGAGAGACCTACTACCATGGCCTCATATTTCGACTCGTTATTTGATGCCTTGAAGTTAAATCGTAGGGCATATTCGACGTTAGTACCATCCGGGGATGAGAGTATCAACCCCGCATCGCTCCCCCTTTCGTAAGGGGACCCATCGACAAAAAGGTTTCAGATGTCTTTATCTAATGAGAAACCACCTTCTAACATTATTCCCTGCCTGAAGAGGTACCGGTCTTCCTCATTATCGACTATTCCATCTCTGGCTCCCTTGGGCATAACCTCTTCCGGGTATCGGAAGATATAATTGTTTGACCCTTCTACAGTCTCTAGATCATTCTCAACCTCGACCTCTTTCCATGTGAACTCGGCGAAAAAATTTGTAAGTGTCTGCCCTTTGATGTCCATCCTAAGCTGATAAGTAAGGTCATACTCCCCCAAATCAATGGCCCGTGTCATCAATCTACGCGACTTCTCAGGTTTATGGAGGACCTGTCTTAGTGGGGAGTCGGTGAGGATGACTATGGAATGGGATTGAAAGTATGGCTTCATCTTCCTAGAAGCATGTATCAGGGCGTAGGCCAACTTTTCCATCCAAGGATAATTTTGTTCAGACCCTTGAAGGGCCTTACTATTGAAATACACAGGCCTTTGGACCCCAACGTCTTCCCGTACTATGGCTGAACTTATAGCTGACTCAGAGACTACTAGATAAACATATAATTTCTCTCCTACTATTAGTTGAGATGAGAGTAAGGGAGATTAGAGGTAGGAATTGAACTGATTAAAATCCTCATCACACTCTTTGTCCCACTTGAAGGCCTTTCTAAACACCTTAAAGAACGGAAGACACTTGTCCGTCGCCCTTGAAATAAATCTGTTGAGTGCAGCTACTCTTCCAGTTAGTCTCTGAATGTCCTTGATGCTTCTTGGTGTCTTCATATCGAGCAAAGCTTTAATTTTCTTAGGGTTCGCCTCTATTCCCCTTTTATTGACAATGAAATCAAGAAATTTCCTAGCTCCTACCCCGAAGACACACTTCGCAAGGTTGAGTTTCATTTTGTATAGGTCCATGGTATCGAATGTCTTTTCCAGGTCTACCATATGAGTGCAGGCCTTTAAGCTCTTCGTTAACATATCGTCTACATACACCTCCATGGTCTTGCCTATTTGGTCTTCAAACATCTTATTCACAAGATGTTGGTATGTTGCCCCTGCATTTTTCAATCCGAAGGGCATAACCTTATAGAAATATGTCCCTTTATCCGTGATAAAGGCTATCTTTTTCGAGTCTTCGGCATATATGAAGATCTAGTTGTAGCCTGAATACGCTTCCATGAAGCTCATGAGCTTATGTCCTGTAGTTGCATCTACCATCTGGTCGATCCGAGGTAAGGGATAACTGTCTTTCGGGTAAGACTTGTTCAGGTCGGTGAAGTCTACGCACATTCTCTATTTTTCATTGTCTTTGGGCACAACGACTGCAGTCGATAGCCACTCCGAATATATGACTTCCCTGATAAACTCAGCCTCTTCCAACTTTTTGACTTCTTCCCGGATGACGTCGTACTTCTCCCTAGAGTAGATTTTTCATCTTTGTTTGATTGGCCTAGCGTCCTTAGTCATATTCAGCTTGTGGCACATAACCTCAGGGCTGATGCCAGGCATATCCGCGTGACTCCAATTAAAGACACTCTGCCTCTTCCTCAGGAAGTTTATCAGTTATTCCTTAATTTTTTCCTTTAAGGCTTTGCCGACCTGGACGGTTATTTTCGGCTCGTCCTTATTGAGGACGATGGATTCTACCTCTTTCGCGGTCTCTCCTTTCTTCAATTTCGTTTCATCTCTGGGGTCAAGTGTATCAATGTTATATGTGGTAGTTGCTCTCTTATGAGCCTCTCTCTCCTTAGCCGAGTTGAAGTAGCATTCTCATCCTATGGTCTGGTCACCCTGCACTTCCCCTACCCCATAGGGGGTCGGGAATTTTAGCATCTGGTGGACTTTCAACGGCACGAACTCAAACTCCTTAAGGGCTAATCTTCCTATGATGAGGTTATAGGACGAGAAGACATTTTCGTCCATAAAGAAAAAATTGATCTTTCGAGTTAACCTCTTAGGCCACTCATCGTCCATTCTCACGTCCATCTCATACATGCCTAACGGATGGACCTTTTCATCGGTAAACCCCATTAACGGATGATGATAGGGTACCAGCCTAGCTATGTTAAGGCCTAGGCTTTTGAAGCACGGCCAGAACATCACATCTGTTGAACTTCCTCCATCTATAAGAATTCTCTGTACCTCATATCCATGAACTCTTGTTGTGATTACTAATGGGTCATCATGTGGAGCTAGGATGCCTTTAAAGTCGAGTCGGGAGAACCCGACTATGAGAGTGTTTATGTCCACCTTCTTTCTCTTCTGCGTTGTCTCGGAAGACGTCAGATTTACTATTTCAAGTTTGTCCACTGACTTGGCCTCTGCGATATGAGCTTTCTGGTCATCCACTTCAGAATCACCCCCTGCAAGTCCTCCGTATATGGTGTTAACACCAAAGGAGATCATACCAACCCTCTTCACGGGGGTGTTGACATCTTTTGATGAAAGGTCCGGATCGTCTTCATCATCGCCATCTGAGTCATTGCCCCTTTTTACTGGGGTATCATCATGACACCTATCTTTTCTCCTCTTTTTAGGGTCATCTCTTCCCTTTTTGGGAGCCTTGCTATCAACGTACTTTCTCAACTTTCTCGATTTCAACATCTTCTCGATCTCATCCTTTAAGGTGAAGCACTTGTTTATGACATGGTCGTGGTCTTGGTGGAATTCACACCATAAGTTTTGGTTCCTCTTATGTGGAGGAGCCTTCAACTTCTCTGTCCATCTTAGGGATCGGTCATTCTTAATCTCATTGAGGATGTGTTTGCAGCTTACAGTAAGAGGGTTATAACGTGCAAACTTGTCATCCACTGATCTCTTCTTTCTATCTTTCTTCCTTCAGAACTTCCCGATACTACCGTCGTTCTCATCTTCATACTTAGTAGTCATAGCCTCTTCAGTGTTCATGATCTTCCTCGCAGTTTCTAATAGTTCTACCATGGACTTGGGAGGGTATTTCGTAAGTTTTCACAATAACTTCCCTTTCTGAAGACCTCCTATGAGGGCGTTCATGGCAATATTCTCTTTATAATCTTCAACATCAAGTTTTTCTTTGTTGAACCTGGCGATGTAGTCTCTTAGGCTCTCGTTATTGCCTTGCTTGACATACAACAGATGGGTGGTCTTCTTTTGAGGTCTTACCCCGAAGCAGAAATTGTGAATGAATCGTTCATCCAAGCCTTTAAAGTTCTCAATTGAATTCTTTGGCAGAGAAGTAAACCAGATGTGCGCAGCTCCCGTCAAAGTCCCGAAGAAGGCTCGGCATTTCATCTCATCTGGTATTGAGTAAATGTCCACCGCTGACAGGTACATCTCAATATAATATACAGGATTGGTGCTACCATCATACTTGGGAGTCACTGTAGGTTGCTTGAACTTGGCTGAGGTAGGGAAGCTCACTATCTTAGCCGTGAACGGAGATCCTTCTGATAAACCTCTTTGCAGTGGATCTTGATTTTTGATGAGGTCTCTTATCTTGTCCTCAAGACGTTGGATGGAGTCATTCCATGGTCTTGCAATGTCTTCTTGGCCGAGGTTGTCCCCAACCACCTCCAAAGGGTGGACTGAGGGTTCCCCGGCCGCAGCACAACATCTTCTATTGACCTCCTCTTGGTCTCTTCCTCGTCCCGGATGAGGCTGACGTTGCCTCTCTTCCCTTTGTGAGCCGGCTGCACTTCACGACCTTGACAATCTCCGCCTCAGGTCATTTACTGGGCCGAGCCTTTCAAAGGATGACCCTCTGCTCAGTCGATCAAAAGTTGATCCTCGTTGTTGGGCTTCTCCACTCTTCTGCCTCCATAACCTTGGCTCCGTTGGATAGGATGAACTGTATTGTTCGAACCTTCATACGGCTCCCAATAATCTTTGGGAGCATCTTCTGCCTCCAAATCATCATACCTAACCTTAGGGAAAGGGTGTCCTTGCTTCCCTAACGTTTAGGGTCAACAACGTCCCTCCTCCACTGAGGCATAGGTTGGTCTTTTTGTGGTGCCTGGGGTGGTCCTCTAGTGTCAAGATGAGGCTGAACGGCCGCTGGAGTGATCATCTCCGATGAGTTCCCAGGTGGTCTCAACATGTTTTAACTGAGCTGTGCAAATTCCTCCTTCATCGCTTGCTACGTTGCTGCCAAATACTTTAAGGTTACCGCCACCTCAGCCATTTTCGGAGTGGGGTGGTGCCTGGCTGGAACCAGGTCCACCAGCCCCAGACGGCGGAAGAGGTGGTGGTAATTCCGGTGCCATATGTTTGCACTAAAGAGCTGGTGTAGTAGATAAGCTTAATACCTTACAGGACCTCTTTCAATGGTGAAACATCTCCACATAAGGGGTGAGGCCTAGTTCACCACCAGAGTCTCCTGAGGTTAAGCAAGATATGAGGAAGAGATAGCTTCTCGTTCCCACAGATGGTGCCAAAATGATGATGCTGGAAATAGCACCACCAGTCAAGGTGTTTGTAAGCTCAAACTAGTGATAACAATGGAAGAACAAGAGTATACTATATATATATAAGAGATTGTGGTGAGGAGAAGAGGATTAACACCGGAATATAATTGGTTCAGCCAATCAGGCCTACGTCCATTGTGCAAGTGTGTGATTAATATCACTGTATGAGGGCACTAATGGCCATGAATACAATCTCTCAAGCTTTATCTCTCTACTGTGTATTTGGACAAAGTTTTATCTAGGGTTAACAATTTCGGGGATCTCTTGCAAGGCAGAGGGTGACCTCTATATATAGTGCTTGGGGGGTGTAGTGTACCTCTCAAGCATGCAATGAGCATGTGTGTGCTGATATAGCCAATCTGATGAAGACATTTGTCACTGTCACAGGTAGATAATGATGACGAAATATCCCCCCCACATGAGGGGTGTGACACCCCGACTAATTAAATACTGGGTAGATACTCCTTTATTAAATTAATACAAAATATCAAGTTGGTTCAGTTAATAGCATCACTGTCGAAAACATTTTAATGATTACTAACCACCTAGTATTTAAAAAGTAAGTTGTCAAATTTTAAATTAAATCTGATTAACATGCCATAAGTGAAATATAAAAGAATAACATAACCATTCACAATAAAGTCCAACTGGAGTAGCCATCAAATAATAATGAGTCTGGAGGAGATACTCCTCACAAAAATCCAAATACGGAAATGAAATAAGTAAAACAATCGGTATCCTGAATTAATTACAAACCAAAGTATGAATAATCATAATATAAAATGTCTCTAAAGGAAATGGGCGACATGCCCTACAAATGATGAAACTGAACATGGAGTCAAGACTAGAAAAGGAGGCGTCTACTGTCAAGGCCCTGTAACTTCCACAACAGCTACATCTCGTCACCTGAATAGAATTCCTATGCATGGTGTCCTTGTGGCTGGGCACCTAAAAAGGTTTTTACAAAAATAGATTTGAAAGGAAACGGGTCAGAGCCCGAATGTGGAGAATAGTTTTGAAAACAGCAAGTGATTTAATAACATTAAAAAAATCAATGCAAAATACATGTTAGGACGTGCTCTCGCATGAAATACTCGCCTCTCTACTAATTGTGCACTCCTAACGTACCATACCCATTCAAGTGATCCTCATATCTATATAGACCAAGATGAATCCTAACCTTTCCACTCGATTCGCAATTTAATCCCAACATCATCAATTAAATAGAGGGTTTTACTTTAATTCTTGGATTCTCAATTATTAACAACACAATTTACTCGAGGTTATCCCCTTTTTATTTTCTCAAGGCGTTACTATAATTATTCTCACAAGTAAACATGACAAGTATTTTCATTTAACGTATATTATTCACATCATAAATATACAATACAAGCACCCCGAGACTAAGCTGCGGTGCGCACATACTCTGCTATCCCATCCCGGTACATCACGTACATAAGGATTACGCATTCCGAATCTCTCAGGAATCGTTATCAGATAATAGCAAATCACAAATAATGGAGGCGAACACAGTCACATCACTTGGGTCACGCACATACCTACGCTCCCATGATCAGCAGACTTATTAACATCTCAATAAGTCCTTCTCTGACCTATGTCCTCGAGGTACCAATCCAAATCCCCCCCCCCCCCCCCCGTAGGCACACAAAGATTAGATGGCCCTAAAAGAAACGCAAAACCTCCCATGATAGCAAGTATGGTAGGTATGTCATACACATAAAATCATATATATATACTAAGCATGCACACATCTTAGTAATTACCATAATTTATTTGTGGTATACTTCTCATTTTCATACCAACTTTAAGTGTTACACAATTTACGTGTCCCCGGTTTATATGTACTTAAGTCTTCAATTATTCTCACATCGTGATTTGTCACTCGCGTCCTAATCCACAAATATCATTTGGTTCAAACCATTCCTCTACATTTTACTCCTCAATATATCACAAATCTCCCAACTATACCAATTAGTTAACAAGGGAAAGTTATCTCATCAATTAAACAAGGTTACGGGACACTAGAAATCAAATTAGGCCAAAAAGGTCATTCTGTCAACTCGTTCGAACGAGAGTTCGTTTGAACGAAAAGGGCATCGAACGAGAGTTCGTTCGAATGAAAGGCACCGAATGAACTTCCCCCTCGTTAGAAGGCAAATTGTCACCTCGTTAGAAGCTCGTTCGAACGAGCCCGTTCGAATGACCTGGGCAGGTCTTCTAACGAGATGGCAGTTTCGAGCCCAGATTTTCCTACTTCGTTTTTCCAAGTTTTCGTCACCTCTAAACTCATCTAAAAATTGTCCCAACAGTATTTTAAGGTTTCTAATCGTCACTAAACTTTCATAGATCGTATCTTAACATATTATTGGGGTTCCAATCTTCCTAAATCACACAAAATTATCATCAATCCCCAATTTTCCCCAAACCTTATGAGTACGAACCCTAGAATTTTAAAGTCTTCAATTTCTCTTAATAAATCCATTTTTGCATCATAAAAAGTCGTAATTATTTTAATATAATCGCCCAATAACAATTCTACATGCAATCCCTATATCAAAACCTGACTTCTAACTCCAATTTCATGGATTTTTGTAAATCTCCAAATACAATGCAATTATATAAATTTCTAAGCATGGAAGAAGCATTCGCTTGAAATTAACGTAATTAAACCACTTGCCTCTGATTGTTCTCTGAATTTGATGTTGGATGTTGAAGGTTGCTCTCTCTTCCTCTACAATTTCTCCCAAGGTTGAAGGTTGAAGATGGTGGTTGTGGTTTTCTCTTTTGGGAACCTCTCCTAACTTCTCCTCAAACTCTCGTAACCCTCTAATCAGTTAAGTGCTGGTAATGGATTAGTGGGTTAATAATATCCTAATATTTAACTCCCAAAATTCGTTGGTTAATAATCCTAAAATTTCAAAATTACCAAAATACCCTTTTAAGTTGTCGGTATGGCCCAAAAATGCCCCCGGACCCAAACTAAACCCTCAGCTAGTGTTTTCTGACTATTTCGACCCTTCCAGACATGTTGGCGCACTCAAAATGACCATTCGGCTGATAAAATAAAATTCACTTTTTAATTTAAATAATTACATTCTTGACGCGACTGACACGCGCGTCCCAGCAAAATTTCCCAAATTGCCGTATTTCAATCTCGCGACAATTTCAATATTTTTAATATTCATATATTGCCATATATACACATTATAATCAAATACCAACTCACATCTCGTTAGTATTTTATCCGGATTAATTCCCAATTAATTCACATTTAATTTAATTAATCCCGTAAATAAATATCAATAAAAGTACGGGGTATTACATACTTCCCCCCTAATAACAGAATTTCATCCCAAAATTCGGAACTAGAAAGTACCTGGTAAAAACAAATCTGGATATCGTTCGTGCATCTCATCCTCGCGCTCCCATGTAGACTCCTCGGCATTATGATACCGCCACTGAACACGTACCAACGGAACTATCTTTAAATGCAGTTTCCGCTCACTTCGGTCCAAAATAGCAATTGGCCCCTCCTTGTAGGAGCTATCAGGATGGAGATCGATGTCCTCCAAAGCAATGTGAGAATGAGACAAATCGTCTCTAAGATATTTCCTTAGCGAGGAAATATGGAACACATCATGGATCCTGTGCAAATGCTCCGGTAACCCAAGTCTATATGCAACGGACCAAATTCGCTCGATGATAGGGAATGGCCCCACATATCTCGGTGCCAGTTTCCCCTTCTTCCCAAAATGCATAATCCCTTTCATAGGAGATACTCTGAGTAAAACCTGGTCCCCCACTTTTAACTCCCTGAAGAACCTCTTCGCATCAGCATAGCTCTTCTGCCAATCCTGAGCTACCCGAATGCGACTCCGTATCAGTTATATCCTTGCTGAAGTATCCTGAATCTCTTCCGATCCAAGTAGTTTGTTGTTCCCCACCTCTAACCAAGATGCTGGGGAACGACAAGGTCTACCATACAACGCCTCAAATGGAGCCATGCCAATGGTGAACTAGTAGGAGTTGTTGTAAGCAAACTCCACCAGGGGAAGATACTGGTACCATCCACCCCCAAAGTCAATGATGCATATACACAACATGTCCTCCAACATCTGATTTGTACGCTCGGTTTGCCCATCGGTCTGCAGGTGATAAGCCGTACTCAGCCATAATTCTGTGCCCACGGCCTCTTGAAAACTCTCCCAAAACTGTGAAATAAATATCTTGTCTCGGTTAGACACGATATTTAGGGGCACACCGTGAAGTCTCACTATTTCTGCAATAAAAATCTGGACATATTGTCCCGTAGTGTAGTCTGTCCTTACGGGTAGAAAATGAGCGACTTTGATCAACTTGTCCGCAATTACCCAAATGGAGTCGTGACCCCTCTGTGACGTAAGTAACCCCGTGATAAAGTCCATGGAGATGCTCTCCCACATCCATATCAGGACCTCTAATGGTTGTAGAAGTCCTGTCGGTCTTTGATGATCCACTTTTACCAGCTGACAAGTGGCGCATTTAGAAACAAACACGGAAATATCTCTCTTCATCCCGCTCCACCGATACTGACGTCTCATGTCTTGGTACATTTTGTCCCCACCGGGATGTACCGCGAACCGTGAGTCATGCGACTCTACCATCACCCCGTGTCGCAATTGCTCCCCTTCCGGAACTACCAGTCTCCCATTGAAGCGTAATCCCCCATCTGAGCTAACGATATAGGATTAGGCTCCCTCTACTAGTAATCGAACTATCTGCTCCTGACAGAACAAGTCATTTGCATGTGCCTTCACCACTCTCGTGACGATCTGCGGTGTAACAGTCATCACCGACATGAATGATCGGGTCACGATATCCTAGTGTCCCAACTCTTTCCACTTCGCCTTCCACACCTCGGCCACCTCATCTACTGGCCTACGGCTCAACGCTTCTGCTACCACGTTAGCCTTTCCTGGGTGATATTGGATATCGAACTGATAATCCCTCACAAACTCAAGCCACCTCCGTTGCTGCATATTCAACTCCTTCTGCGTGAATAGGTACTGTAGGGACTTGTGGTCCGTGAACAATCGAAACTTCTCCCCCAGGAGATAATGCCTCCAAATCCGAAGGGCAAATACCACTACCGCTAACTCCAAGTCATGGGTGGGGTAATTCTTCTCGTGAGGCTTAAGCTTACGGGAATCATAAGCTATGGCCTGACTCTCCTGCTGCAATACACCTCCAAGTCCTTGTAAGGACGCATCGGTGTAAACTAGATACTCAACTCCCGATCTTGGCAATGCTAAAACGGGTGCTGAGGTCAACTTGTCCTTCAACTCATCGAATGCCAACTGACAGGCATCACTCCAAATGAACGGCACACCCTTACGAGTCAGATGTGTCAAAGGACCCGCTATCTTTGAGAAACCCCGAATAAACCTCCTGTAGTATCCTGCTAGGCCCAAGAAACAACGGATCTCAGTCGGTGTCGTGGGCTGTCCCCACTCCCTCACCCCGGATACCTTCCCCGGATCAACAGGTATCCCCTGGTCAGAAATAATATGCCCTAAAAACTGAACCTCCTTCAGCTAAAACCCGCACTTATCATACTTTGCATACAGCTCGTTCTGACGTAGTGTCTGCAAAACCTGCCTCAAATGCTCGGCGTGCTCCTCTTCTGTCTGGGAGTAGACCAGAATGTCATCAATGAAAACAATGACGAACTGATCTAGGAACTCTCTGAACACTCTATTCATCAAGTCCATAAACATGGCTGGAGCATTGGTCAAGCCAAAAGGCATAACCCGAAACTTATAGGAACCATATCTCGTTAAGAAAGCAGTCTTCGAGACGTCCTCTTCCCTGATACGCAACTGATGGTATCTTGATCGCAAATCAATCTTTGAGAAGAAAGAAGCTCCTCTCAGCTGGTCGAATAAGTCATCGATTCGGGGCAACGAATATTTATTCCGTATCGTGACCTTATTCAACTCCCGGTAATCTACACACGACCTCAACGATCCATCCCTCTTCTTTATGAACAACACAGGAGCACCCCACGATGAAGTACTCCTCCGGATAAACCCCTGACCCAACAACTGTTCAATCTGATCCCGTAACTCTCTCATCTCGACTGGAGCCATACGGTAAGGTGCGCGGGTAATAGGCCGAGTGCCCGACGTCAAATTGATCACAAAATCTATCTCTCTACTTGGAGGTACTCCAGGTATATCCTGAAATACATTGACAAACTCTCGAACAACCCGAATCGAATCAAGTGGTATTACCATTTCCTTAGAGGTCTCCTCCTCTATATAGTACAAGTGAGTGGACGATCCTCCCTCAGGGCGAGGCATCGCCACTAAAAACATCTCCTGCCCCGAAATGGCAAAGATAATACTCCTACTGAAATAGTCAATCATGGCTCGGTACGCAACTAGCCAATCCATACCAATAATGGCATCATACTCGGTCATCTCTAACACTAACATATCCGCGGGTAAGGTAAACCTCCCGATCTCTATACCCACGCCTCTACATATAAGGGAAATCACGGAACCCCTGCTCAACGGTGAATCTACGCAAGTAACCGTGCTCTCGGCGGTGTCTAAAAACCCAATGGTGCGTGCAAGTCTCATAGCAATGAAATAATGTGTGGCCCCCGTGTCAAATAAAATACGCCCCATAGTCCTCCGAATAGAGAATATACCCTCAATGGTCTGTGGATCCTGTGGGGCTGCGACATGCTGAAGCTGATACACTCTCCCATACTGAAGCTGTCCCTGCTGAACTGGGACCGCTGGAATGGGTGGTAATGCTGCCATCTATGGCGGTGCTGGGAGGGCGGGGGGAAACATAGGCCACTGTGGCTCCTACCGAGCACCCTGCTGCTGCTGTTGTGGGGCCCTGCCTTATCAGGACAATCTTGGCGTTAATGTCCAGTCTTTCCACAAACATAACACCTCCCCAGGAAGTGTCCCCCTCGCTGTCCCTGCTGCCCTCGGCCCTGGTGGCCGTTACCATTCCTCCTCTGGCCATGCTGGCCCTGTTGAAACTGTTGTTGCTGCCCATTCTGACCCTGCTGGCCCTGATGGTCGTTCGGACCCTGATGGCCCTGCCTGAAACCTCCCTGTCCGTTTTTGAAATTCCCTGATCTGAACCTCTTAGAATCCCCCTGCTGGGAACCCTGGTCACCCTGCCTATGTTGTCCCTGAGCAGATTGTGTCCCGTTGGCACCATTTCCCCCAGTCTTGCCCTGATGGCTGGACTCTCCTGATCTCTTGCTCTCAGTCATGTGAAAGCGGTGATCCTGGCAGTGTAGCAGTGCAGCGTTAACCACATCGGAATAAGTGGCCAACGAGAGATTCCCCAATAAATGCTGACGGATCCTCCATGTCAATCCATCTGTGAACTTCTGAATCTTCTTCACCTCAGTCGGTATTTCATCCGGAACAATGTTCAGTAAATTAGTGAATTCGGCCTCATAATCGGCCACAGTCCTTCCCTCCTGCTTGAGGTTCATCAGTTTCCTCCTCATCTCCGTGTGAACAACTGACGAAAAATACTTGCAGTCGAACCGCACCAAAAACTCCTGTATACTGAGAGTATCCCTCTCCTCGGCGGTGGTAATGGACTCCCACCACTGTAATGCAGCTCCCACTAGCTTGAAAGTAGCTAGTATCTGCTTCTGAACATCGGTGCACTCATACATCCTTAAGTGCCTCTGAATATCTTTCCTCCACTGACTAGATACCACAACATCGGAGCTACCTGCGAACTCCGGAGGGTGTGCTTTTTGAAAAGCATCACGAACGCATTCCCAAGCAGACAGGAATGCATGTGCCTGAACTGGCGCGGCTACCGACGCCTAGGGTGGTGCCTACTGTACAATGGCTATAGCGGCATTTACCGCTTGGGCTACAATGGCTGCAACCTCGGCGGCATTCATAGTGCCCTGTACTGGTGCTGGCTGGGGATCTGGCTGTGCATTCCTAGGAACTCGTTGCACACGTCGTGGAGGCATCTGAAATAAGATTAAAGTTTATAAGTTTGCAGTTATAAACTCAAAATAGTTAAAGAGCGAAGCATACATAAAAGAATACAACAGTCCTAAAATATAGGGCTCTACATCAAAGAAAGCTCAGCGGAAACATAATAAGTCGTACAGATTCTAAGGACACTAGAACCTGATGAAGATTGATTGTGTACACGTGTTCCTAACCATAGATATGCTGATGAAGACTCGTCCATCTGTGATTGGTCCCAACCTCAGCCTGGAAGAGGACGAGGTTAGTGTGGTCGAGCAATTGCTCGATTAGTGGTGACCTTGGCTCAGCAGGAAAGCCGAGGTAAGGCAGGTGGAGCTATAACGTCGGCCTGGGCCAAGGTATTAGTGGAGCAGCAGGAACATCGGATGATTCCCAACCGAAACTGGTTACGATGAAGGAGCGGCCCTTGCAACCTCGGCCTGCACCAAGCCTAGGTTTCCATCCTTGGCCGACCTGATGAATAACTGCCCCCGTGGATCATGAAGACCTCTCCTGATGAGGTAACTAGTAACGTCGGCCGTGGCAAACCTTACTTAGGATGAGTCCGCTGGGGGCCAATCTAAGGCTCTTCTAACCTCGGCCATCTCCCTGTCCGAGGTTGATGTCTCTGAGCTAATGGGGTACATTTAGGGCATATCACTAGGGAGTACAGTTTGGAACGCATAATCACTATTTCTAATCGGAGGGCAGACGTATTTATCCTTAGGTAGACTATCACACTTAAAGTGACTTTATTCCCCAATATCTAACTTTTGTTGTTTTTTTTATCAAACTCGTCAATTAGGGATTGAAAATCAGGACAGGTTTCCATAGGTCTTTTTCCACCTGACACAAACTTTATTGATTCAAAGTTTTTAATTTGTGTCTTTGAATTTGGGCAAAAACCTATTCTAGTTCGATCGTCAGAATTGGTTCTTGAATTAGCAACAAAATCATCAAAACAATTGGAATTATTTTCAAACTTAGCAAATTTTTTGAAAACAGCTGCTATCTTTTCTTTAGCTTGATCCAATTCTAATAATGTCCCTTTATATTTTTTCTCCAGAGTTTCATTTGTTTCAATCAAAAATTTTCCATTTTTGATAAAACATTTTGACTTCATTTTCATGAGTTAGACATTGGGTAGTATACTCTTCAGCGTTAAGTTTAACCATTATACATAGGTATTTTAGTTTCTTAGTGAGTTCTTTCACTATCTTCTCTAGTCTAGAGCTTTTCTTGAGAGTTTTAGCATAAAGTGTGTGAACATCAGGGAGGTCTTAGTGTCTGAATCACTAAGTGTAGTGTGTGAAGTGACCCTAAGGATTTAATTCTTGAACTCACACACACATTGACATCGTCATTATCTCTTTCCCTTTGACTCACACACCCCGCTGTAGAACTAGAAATGTTCTCAGAAATTAAAGCATCTAAACTAGTAGCAACATGATTCATAACAACATAAGTAGAACTACTAGCATCATTCTCATGCGTAGGCACAGGCATATCATCATTATAGATTATCTTAGCAAAGAAAGACATGCAAGGATCAAAAACATCAGATGGCTCAGGTTCCTCATTATTAGAGTCACTTGAATCATCCTATGTCTTGCAAATATTGGCCCAGTATGTTTATTGGTCGTATTCAAGTTAACTCTACAATCTTGTGCTATATGACCCAATTTTTCACATCTAAAACATTCAATATTCTTAAAATCTTTTTTAGGTCTCGTATGAGTGTCCTTGTGATGTTTGTCTTGACCTTTCTCATGAGGTTTGTGATTTGACTGAGTTGGATAA
Source organism: Sambucus nigra (assembly GCA_949130495.1). Lineage (NCBI taxonomy): Eukaryota > Viridiplantae > Streptophyta > Magnoliopsida > Dipsacales > Adoxaceae > Sambucus > Sambucus nigra. The sequence goes on along the minus strand of OX422215.1, from coordinate 633,813,103 downwards.
TTTGGCTTGCCTTGTCTCGTTGCCATTTTATTTCTAAATTTCACAATCTTCTTAAACTTCTTTGACATCAAGGTAATTTGATTATTCAAACTATCTATATCATATTCCTCATCAGAATTAGAATCATTATTGGGAATACTAAGCTCGGGTTTTATTTGTTTAGAAGAAAAACTCAAATTGGAACTAGTTTGTTTCCTATTGGACTGGTTTAATTGTTTCTTGAATTCTAGTTCCATTACCACAATTCTTAGTTTACTAATGAGTAATTCAGGAGTTAGATTTTGATCATTCATTTCCTCAATTTCATATCCTTTGTTATCAAATTTCTGTGGCAACGACCTTAGAATTTTTGAGACAAATTCATTTCTATCATAGGTTATCCCACTAGAATGTAATTGGTCACAATGTCAGTCAATTTTATGTAAAAGTCATCAAATGATTCAGAGTCTGATATGATTAAAGAGTTATACTGCTGGATAAGCATCTGTGTTTTAGCAGCCTTAACGCTAGTGTCACCTTCATGTGCAGTAACCAGTGTATCCCAAGCTTCCTTAGAAGTGGTACAAGATGTGATCCTTTTGAACTCATGTTTATTTATAGGAATAAAAATGACATTCTTGCCTTTGTTATTGTTCAGAGAGGCTTTTGTCTCTTCTTGAGTGAATTCACTTAATACTTTCTTAATACTCTCACTGCTTTCTATAGTGTCTGGTTTTGTAGGATAGGTATATCCATTTTCAACAATGTCCCAGACATCATCTCCCAAGGTTCCTTATATGAAATCAACCATCCTTACTTTCCAGTAAGGAAAGTTGTTTCCATCAAAGAGAGGGGGTCTGGACAGGTTACCAAATATTTCATATTTCTCGTTCATTGTTTGATTTTAAGAAAACAATTTCAAAAACACAAGATCTTTAAAGAAAATTTCCCAAGCTCTGATACCATTTGAAAAACTGTCAGTTGAGTCGTTTAATTCAAGATTAAACTATCTTATGTAACTCCAAATTACTTTTTTGGAAAACTCTTTTCTTTAAATCAAACAGACTAACCACAAGATGTGTTTAATAAAAATATGAATGAGATATGTTCAAGATTATGTAACTAGTTTTGAAAAACAAAATTAAAACGGTTTAAATCAATTTAAATCAGCACACCAACAAGAATGAGATGAGGTGATGTAGAAAGATTAAGTACACGCAATTTTTAACGTGGTAAAACCTCACCCAACTGAGGAAACATCCACATTGACTTCTAAGTCATAAACCAAAAATTCGCTAAAATAAAATATAGAAGTTACAAGCTATTTAACACACATCCAAACAAAACAGACCTATATAAGTTTAAAATATGTACCCACCATTTTGATTCTAACTTCTCTCCAGTTCTGATGTTGTTGTGGCTTTCACATCTTGCTAACTTCTCAGCATTTTTTTCCAGCTTTACGTCGACTCTTGATGTTTCAAGATCTTATAGACAACACTTCTTGTGTTGTAGTGTGACAAGTGTTTGTGACAGTGTTCTAACACATGCATGCACACACACACTCACACACTTATTTATACAGACAAGTCCTATCAAATTACAGAACATATCTAAATGATTAGGGCTTTCAGTTTCTCTCTTCTTTAGAACCAAAATACTTCTTGAAGTTTCAAAATATCCAAGAATCCAAGGTTACCTTGTTGAGAAGACGACCAAGGTCTTAAACAATTTCAGAGGGTTTTGAAAATATTTTTTAAAATTGTAAATCACCAATTGCGATTCCAACTAGATTTGAAGTCTTGTTTCATAAGAACTAGAAACAGAAAAGGAATTTTTTTATTCTTGAGTTGTGAAAACATTTACAGAAGAAAATAATCAAAAAATATAATTTCTCAAGATGAGAAATGAAATAATGCAGATCTAAGAGATATATGACATAAAATAGCAAGATCTACAGTTTTTATTAAAAGAAATAGAGATCAAACCAAAATGTCTAAGTTAGTTTCAAGATCTTAAGCATAGAGGATTCAAACCACGAACAAGCTTCAGACCATCTCCAAAACAACTCTCAAACACTCAGGCTTGGTTTTGGTTTTAAACTGATTTTGGATTTAAATTGAGTTTAGGGCGTGAAAATGATTTTAGGGTTTGGACGATTTTAGGGTTTTCTCTCTCTGGTTTCTCTCTCAAACATTTGAGGAAATGCAAAAACTTTTGAGGTTAAGATGATTCATTCCCTTAAATACACGTACGGTTTTCACATGGATCACAAACGAAGTAATGTAGATCATCAATAAAATATATGAATGAACCAGATTAAGTAAAGAGTTATGTGAGAGCTAGAAAACACAAAACAACCCTTTATTCAGTTGACAAGTGTAAGTCTCAGATCATCTAACAAACGCGTATGAAAACTTAATTACAAACACACATTTAAGTCTCAAGCGCTTTCAGATTCAAACCAATTAAACATTCAGGTTAGAAATGATATAATCAGTATTAGCATAATGATCCCAAAGCTTATAAAACACAACTTTTAATTTCTTAAAAATCATTTAAATTTTTTTTTTTAAAATCCCAAAATTATTAAAAACTTATTTAAAAGGGAATTAACTCACACACAAGAATATGATGCAATATATAATTTATGTACGCTATCCTAGTGTGTGTAGTTGAGGATTTACCTTTAATACCAACACGAGGAATTATGTGTAGAATCTGAGGTTCTTTGGAGTCTATGGGATGGGACTCAAATTTTGTCACAATTTCCAAACTAGATGAGCACTTATACAATGTAAACTCAAGTAAGTCAAGAGTATAAGGTGCTTCACAAAGAAATCAATTTATCGTGTCACTTGATGCTAAATATTAGTTTTATAAAGTTTTTCGATCAAATAGAACTCCTTGAACATATTTGAGTGTTTGGGTCATAATTCATTTGTATCTAGTTCACACCCATTCACACTATTCCACATGTTTAGAGGTATCAATAATATACTAGTGTGTAAAGATTATCTATTTTGTGTCGAGTTTATGTCGTTGTTTATACCTATAGATATGTGATGATATTTCATTGTTATATTTTTCCCATAGTATATATGGTATCGTTTTGAGTCTTTGCTATTTGCATTTTGTCCATGTTTGCCATATGACACCTTAGGTTTTTATTTGGCATGTTATATGATCATTAAAGTATATCTTATTGGGTGCATTGAAATTCCATACTTAGAATTTCTAATTTCAAATTAGTATCATACTTCATTACTTATACATATTGGTATCTTTAGGCATTAATATTGATATTGTTTAATCATAGTTTGGATTATTTATGCTTGAGTTGCCATGTTGTGTGTTTTCTACACTTCACACCATTACATGGATTTATTTCCTCTTGCCTATTTTAAAGTTGGTATTACATATTTAAGGGAAGACTTCGTTTTTATGGGAATAATTGTTTTATTCTTTCTTACTTTGTCTATTCCTGAACAAAAAGGGGGAGAAATGGCATCTTTCCTTTCATGATTATGACATCTTTATCTTAGGGGGAGACTCTTACTTAGGTTGAGATTATTTTAGACATTGTTATAAATTTATTATTATGGGGATATATGCTTTTTATATTCTCTTTGCATTTAAAGGTGTTTTTAAGTGTTGTAGGTTTACATGTTTACATCATGCGACAAAGTTTTCAAGCGTGCAAAGCTGCTCAAGTTTATGAGTCGATCAAGTTTTATTTTCTCGTTTTGGAGTTGGAATTTAGTCTTTTTAAGGAGCTTGATGGTTCATAGTTTTCTTATTTTAGTTTTTGTCCCGGAATAGCCTTTGGGGGAGATTTTATGGAAAAATTTCCAATTAAGTCAATATGTTTGTAATTGGCTTAGTTTCGGACAAAACATTTTGAGTCATATACTAGGGTTGATGTTTTACCTTCAAGCCTTTAACTTGTTTGGAAGAAGACATAACGACAAATCTTCAGAGATTATATCATCGTGCCATGTTTCGTGCTCATTTCCATCTTTAAGTTCCAAGGATCTCTCAGGTATGAATACGCATTGATTTTGAGCCTTGGATATTTTATTGGGTGTTGGATTATTATAAAATGTTTGAAAATGTTTTTTAAAGATTTTTTTGTAAATTTTGTTGTTTCATTAGAACGAATTGAAATATTGTTCGGAAGCGTTTTCATTGATCATTAGAATGATATTCCTTCATTCGAATGAGATCTAGAACATCTTCTTTTGAGAATGCTTTGGAATGTCATTCGAAGTTTAGTTAGAAGTCGTTCGAACGAGAAGGGGTACTTCATTCGAATAAGAAGTCAGTTCGTTCAAATGAGTATGCATGTTTTTGCTTTAAAAACATATCTTTAATCCCTATCCCTTTGAAAAAACTATCCTTATCAATGGAGATGCAAGATTATACCAATAAGGGATACTTTTAAGAGTTCTTTTTGTGATAAAATTCTTCCAAATATTTTCCAAGAACCCTCGTTTTCACCCAATAAGTTTAGGATCCAAGATTCATCTTACATAATCTTTAAAGATCATGTTTTGGGGCATTAAAGTTTGTTTCCCTACATCTTGTGTTGAGAACCTATTTCATGTGGTAGACTCTATACAAGGGTGTGCTATGCGATTGATTTACTTATCTTATCTTCTATCATATAGATGTATGTATTAGGTTAAAAATATAAAATTGAGTAAATTCGTTTAGTGCTATAACTCGATTTTAAATTGGTGAACAAGATTTATTGGGTTAATCTGTTTCAAAGGTTTGATCTTTTAATTGATAAATTATAAAAATTAGTTTTTGGTTTTCAATACCATCCCCACCTAAGCACACACCGTATATGGGCGCTTTAGCATTTATAACTTCCATCAAGAGCATTTTCCAAAGTGGATTCTGTTAGCTGCTAAGCCTATAAGAGAAAAGGAATATGAGAACAAGGGATACAAAATGAAAATCTAAAGGAAAAGTTACGAGGATACATTTCCCATCAGATGGACCAACATTTCAGCATTACCGAGAATTGATCTTCCCCTCAAATTAGCCACCGTATAGGAGGTTTTCGTTTACCTAACAAGTGAAGGGTGTTCACAATTGAGACCTAAAAGTTCATCTCCTTATCCAAGGGAGGTCTCGAGTAACTCTCCACCACAGGAGAAAATTTGATCTTCTCCCAACAAAAGTTTGCCCCTCCGATTTTCCAAGCACATCATTTGCCTTCTTCGAACCCCGGGGCTATAAGTCATTGGGAATAGAAAGACTACTAGTAGTTTCCTCCGAGGTCCCACCTTACCCCAAATGTTCTTGTAGAAAAGGTAAGGTTTTTATAGGCCCCGTCATGGATACCTCAGTAAGTCTAGATCCTAAGGTTTCTTCTTCAACTAGCTTGACAATAGGAATTAAAATATTCACTGAGGTGCTGAACTTTAGGCATTTAATGGTATTGAAACTTTTCTTCTTATTGACCATAGCCTCTATAAGATCCTACTTTCCATGTCGTGTAGCTATCCTACTCTCTTCATGTTCATCCAGTGGACCAATTATAGATTAAAGCTAACTTCCACATAATTGAAAATGAAGTCAATATCAAGAGAAAGAAGAGACAAAGATACTCATCGGGGGACAATTGGACTCTAGCAGTATAGGTTCCTTAATATAGGTAGGGACCCTTTTAGTTCTCGGGGGTTAGTTTCACCCCTAAAGCGGGCTTTCTTCACCCTTAGACGTCTCAGGAACCTCAATGGAGACCTCGACAACACCCTTACTCTTTAAGGGAACTAGAATAAAGACCTCATGCACAAGCATATCCCCAATAATAATCTTATGGACCTTGAAGGATCCCCCAGACATTAGAGGATTCAGCTCAGGTCCCAACTCATAGTTAAAGAGATGCTTGGTTGTGATAAAAATATCAAAAGTGGTAAAGGCCAAAATTTAGGCATGATCAATCATATACCATTCCTCTTCAGAGACCTTAAGAACCACTATAAAATGATAAAGAAAATGCTGAGACTCAGAGTAAAGGTCAATATAAATACTAAAACAAAGGTAAAGTTCATCTCAACTACAACCTAAGGGGTACACCAAAGAGTAGGTCAACCAATAGGCTCATTAGGGTCTGGCATGGTCCAAGATACCACAATAGAAAAGAAGTTTTCCATCTAGTTTTAGGTTTCTTATGATTGTCCTTTGCAAAGGCCACCACATTGGCCTTAGGGGATGAGTAATTTAGGCCTTTTTCATTTGCCTTCTTTTAAACTTGGACCCTATACAACCTAAAGAACTGGTTTGGGGTAACATTATTACCTCTACTAGGCTCCTTACAACAAATACCATGGCCATCAAAGTTCTCTGTGAGTTGGATACCGATATAGTAGGGGTTATCCCAAATGGCCCCTAGGATCCTCATTACTAGAAGGGCCACTAGGAATCTAGACATATATTGAAGAAAGAACCCATTGAAGAATACATGCTGAGAAACCACCAAACATGCCCTCTACTCAGGCCTAGGGACCCTCGAAATGATAGAATCTTCCAAATATCCACTAGATCTTGTTATATGACTAGAGAATAAGTATGGGGCCCATAAGCAAAGTCATGGTTATAAACCCTATTGTGAGTGGCCACATGGTGCCAGGGGGAATAGATGCATAAGGGAGACAAACAGAGACCTCGTCTTTTGACTCTATGGTGTAAGGTGAGAAATGTAGGGCCGAACAATGAACAAGGACTTTGATTCCAAAACTTTTTTGGGAGAAATATTTTTAGCACACATTATGAAAAAAGAGAATATTTTTTCTTGTTTAATGGAATGCTGAGGGAAACAAAGATGGAAAAAATGAAAGGTTGGGGATTCAACCCAACCCAAGAGGCTCCTTTATAACCCATGGGGCTTAGACATCCAACTCCATCGACCTCCAAGATCCGAGACTTCAATCCTCTCAGTCAAATAACTGCGCTTAGCCCCTAACACATGTCCATAACCACATGAGAGATCCTATTTAATGCAATCTAATCATGATGAGTATATTAATGAGTAGTTATGACCTTACCACAAACTTGCAATGAACATGAGTATTTCCCCTTGCAACCTTTGCAAAAAATATGTATAATTGACTATCTACTGTCCAACTCTGTTAATTTTTTGGAGAAAATTTAGGCATGTTCTTGGCATATGACTTCAAGTAAGGGCATTTTCGTCCTAACATTTATTTTTTTTGAAAAAAAAATCTTAAAATAACAACAAAAATATTTAAAATTTAAGAAAATACTAAAAAAAAATTTAAAAATATCAAAAAATATTGGAAAAAATTTACAAATTTTTAAAACATTTGGAAAAGATAAATATATATTTAAAAATCCTGAAAATACAAAAAAAAATTTAAAAACAACAAAATTCCAAAAAAAATAATTCAGAAAGTATATCTCAAATAATTACTAAAAAATTATTTCTAATAAGTAGTTTTTTTGCGTATGGTCGTTGTCTTCTAAGGTCAATATCAAAATTCCCTTGAATACCTACAAAACTTGTTTAAAACAACTCGTATTGCGATAAGTACGGGTATCAATTCAACTTCCAAGGTGAAACAATTGATGTGAACACTTGCAATCCAATTTTTTTTTGAAAATATTTTTTTAATTTTATTTTTTTTATTTGAAACAACTTCAAGGGAAAATTAACTAATAAATGCTAAAAATTATGAAATGACTCAATAACGAAAAATAATGTGAAATCGAGTGTGAAAAATGTGAGAATGTCAAGAGACGGGATTACACCGTATTATCAATTATCTTAATTTCTAAATTTATTAATTTGAAATATTTCGAGATAATATTAAATTGATAATCTAACTCTCGTTACAATTATAATTTCAATAATATCTTTTTCAGAAAACTAATTTAAAAATGTTACACGATGAAAAATTAAGAACTATACTATTTACAATAAAATTACCCGCTAGGATTAATTTAATAAAAACATTATGAATTCTCAAATTTCAATACAGAATTAATATTCAAATTGTAGAACAACTTGTCTCTAGTTCGATTCCTAATTCAAACATTAATTTATACAATTAATTTACTAACTCTTGTTACATAAATTAATTGGTGACAATTAAAAATTAATTTTCCTAAAATTATAACAATTAATGAATTTAATTAATTAATATAATATCCTACACAGTTCATCCACCCCTTGAACATGGTGTTTAGCCAAACATTCTCATGCGTGCATAAACAACAATCAATAATATGCCAAGAAGGATATAAATTGAAAAGGGAAGGAAGAATTACGATACAATGTTTTTCACAAATATGTCTTGAAATGCACATTGACATGCATGCAACTTCTTCACAATTTTCAATACTTGATTACAAAAATAAAAATAAAAACTAAACCTAAAATTTATTCTAACACTAAACTAATTTTTCTGTATTTTTTTGAAATTTTTTATGTTCCTAAAGTGTACAAGATATACAGAGAACTTCTCTCTTGTTTTTCTCTTGTCTGGTATGAGATTCCTCCTTTTAAAGTCCCACAATTGTTCTTTGTTGATGAGAGATTTGAGGGACTTTTTTTTACCAAGTAAAAAAATGTTGATTTTCTTTTGTTCCTCAATAAATGGATATGGAAGACTCCTAGTTTGTTAGTTTTAACAGGTGGCAGGAGGTGGGTTCTTGCTTCCTATTTATTTTTTATTGTTGTGGGTTTGTTTGCAGGAGATAAAATCATGCAAGTCATGGGTTTCAAATTGGTAAATGGGTTTGGGTCTGGGCAAGGGTTATGATCTGGTCGTTTGGGCAACGGGTGTAGGTCCGGAGGTGGGTTGATCCGGGTTGGGGTTCGTTTGACAGATTGGTCGCCGATTGGATCGCAACATGGGGGTCACAGGTTCTCGAGTTGCTGGGACATCGGCTTTGGGGGGTAAGATCCGTTGGACGAAGTCACAGGTTGGAGGTACTGGGAGATCCGCCCGGGTTGAGCAGGCCCGAGCAGATGGTCATATGGGTCATGGGTTGGTGACGAGTTTGTGGGTTTTGTGGTAATGGTGGAGGTATTGGTTTGGTTAAGGAGTTTGGATGATAATGGAAGGGAGAGGTTGTAAAATAAAGGGTGAGGGTGAGTGTTTAGTTTAGGTGTGAGTGAGTGTTGGATAGTGGAGTGTGTGTGTGTAATTTGTGACCCTAAAAATAAAAATAAAATTAGGACTCAACTGAAAGCATGAAAATAAAAATCTAATTAAAATTCTAACCTAATAAAAACTGAATATATAAAAATCTAAAAAAAATAAAAATAAAACTTAAGAAATATAAAATCAAAAATTAAATTCCTAATCTAAAAAGAAAAGACTCAAAATAAAATAATATTAATAAGCATAACTTAATAAGAAATAACAAAACTTAACCAATATTAAAAACTAAAAATCAAATAAAAATAAAAATTAAATAAAACTAAAACGTTCACCTATAAAAATATAAAAATAATAAAAACAAATGCAACACAGAAAAATAAAATGCAAAAGTATATCCTAAAAATATATACATGACTCAAAACAAAATATAACATAAAAAAATAAATACAAACGACACAAATAAAAATGTAGAAAAATAAAATAAAGGGAAAGAAAAGAAATAAAAGGGGACAAGCCAAACACACACGTGGCTTGGGTGATGGTTTTGGGATAGGTTAGGCTCGATTTTTGTACTTGACAAGGGAAATAGCTCCATAAATCGCACATTTGCCTTGAAATAAGCATCGAACTTCTGCAAACGGCGATCAAGCCTGCACAATAAACAATTACGCGTATAAGACCCAATTTTGTCGAGAATTAGCAAGTAAAATACGTCTATTCGGGGTATAAAATGTACACTTTTAGGTGCTTATCACACCACCTCCAAACAAAACATTGCTAGTCCTCCAGCAAAAATAGAGAGAAAAGAGAGATAAGTAACCAAAAGTGTGTCACTTTCGCAGGGACTGGCGATTGCACTTAGCATATGCAATAAGCCATTAAAACTATAGGCTACCCTACAGGACGAGTGGTATCTCTTGAGGGTTTGCAGTTAATATACCCAGAAAATTTAAAATTTATTAAAACTCAGTCTCTTATTTTGAGGGTGAACATTATACAACCCAACTAAAAAGACGTCAAGGAACACCCTATTCAACTATCAAAATAAGATATAAAATTACTTAATACCAAAAGACGCAATCCTTTCTAAAACTCAGCGTGTGTGTGCGTGTGAAACAATCTTAAGTATTATTAGAGTAATTCCTATGTCGCCTTTATAGAATCAAAGCTTTGACTTCAATTCTCACTGGATATCTCTCTCTGAATCGAACTCTATGAGAATTAGGTAAGTGTATCTCTCTAGTGTGTGAAGAGGTGAGTAAATGTAAGCAAGTTCAAACTTCTCGCACACTTTATAGAAAATGACAGATACATAAAAACAAATTTGATCTCATAAATGAATGTTAATAATTATGTTGAGAATGTCCAGTTATTCACCATAGAGTCTTCTCGTTTTTCCGAACACTTTACCAAGGTGAAAAATGTGATATATGTATGGGAGAATGGGAAAATGACATGAAGAAAATATGTTGGTAAGGTTTTTGAGAAGAGTGTGACTATATAATGTCTTCATTTTTCAAATTTTTGATCGCATGCTTTCTTTTTCTTCGTTTCTAATTTTTTTTCTTTGCTTCTTTTTTCTATATTTTTTTTGTTTTCTTTTTCTCATTTTTTTTTGCGATGCATTTTTCTTTTCATAACAAAAATGAAGACAATTTACATGGAAAATTTCAAACAATCGTTTTCTAAAAAATGATGGCAGTGATGGGAAATGACATATGGATGGTATATGGGACATACATGGATAAGGAAAATATGGAATGATAATAAGTGGAGTGAAGGATAATGTGATAGGGAAAAAGATGAGTGTATGGTAAAATCGGCTTAGTGCTGGGGACAAACTACAAGATACATGTTTCTTATGAAAGTACACAACGATGCACAAAAATACTATGTGCGGAAGTAAACAATTATCGATTAAATCCAATTTACCTACGAGTTTTACCGTCTATTCTAGGAGGGACCAATTCAAACTTTTCTTGAATCGTTAACTTTACGAAAACAAATTTAATTTCCAAAGTCATTTAAAAGTCCAAATTATTATCTTTGTTAAATCTAGGTGATTTAAAAAATAATAACCTATTCAGTTTTTAGGCGAGTTTCTATTTATTTAAACCTACTTTTTCGTTTGAGGTGATATGCGAAAAATGTAAAGCACGTGGTATTTATTTAACGTCGTAAAACCCTTCCTCGGGAAAAACGACGGACTCTGCTGAGAGTCAACCCAATCTACTTCCACTAAAATCAAACGAAATGGGAACAATTATACAAACATGCAAAAATACTCAAAGAAAGATAAATCAGACACAAGCTATTACATATCTCGACCAAGCTTCTCTCTGCTCTGGTTGCTCTTCCGCAATTATCCGCACAAATGCATCTCTTATTCACTTTGCTTTCTTCACATATTAACCTCCCCTTTAGCTTCCTTAGCGCAGGTTGCTCCGTGCCTATTGTGTCCTAGTTCTTAGTGAAGTATTTGTGTGTTGTCTACTATTCTAGATGACACACCCACACTTAATGGTACAACCGAATGCAATGTAATAATTTATCTTCTAGATATCAACAACAACTCTTATGTTCTATTCTCTTGTTTAAATCAACTTTTCTTGATTTAACATAATGTTCGCAGACTTTACTTTTATCTTTTCTCAAAAATTGGAACAATCATAGTTGATCTAATGTATACACATCCATAAGTGTCTAAGTGAATAAGTGTTGTGTAGTGAGTGATTTCTAAGTGATATGAAGATGAAAAATCCTGAAATCACTTCAAATACCAAGCAATCATATATGCAGAATAATATGACTTCAAATATAATCAATAAAATCACAAAGTCAAATATACGCAACTTATTTTTCAAAAAACTAATATTAGATTAATTCAGGGTTTTAATCTAAAAACTTAATCAAGACTATTTTTACAAATATTTCAGATTAGACTAAAACGATCTTAAAAAGTCCACAAAAATAACATTCAGTCTAGATGTTTAATCTTCTCAAATTAGTTCTCAAAAAATCTTAGGTTGAATTTTCTAAACCTCAAATAAGATATATCTCAATATTAACAATTTTTTTCTAAAAAATATGTTTTAAAACAAAAGGTTTAAAAACATACAAGATCTTACATATAAGACTCAAACAGAATATTCACACACAAAAATTAATTTCGTGAATCAAGTGTGTGTTGTGTACAAAAATTAGATCTAAAGCCTGATCTAACTAAAATACACAAAGATGAGCGAGATCACTTACAAAAATTATTTTCCCTTAAAAAATCGTAAATGCAGATTTAGAATGAGAGATGTCCAATCTTCGTTTGAGTTTTGAACAGAAATCAACACTTGAAGATGAAAAAAATTATTCTGGTTTATTTTCTCTTTCTCTCCCTAAAATTTTTGACAGAATTTGGCCACAAAATTAATTTTCTCAGTCTCTTAAATTTTTTGACAAAAGGTTCTATTTATAGTGTGCACACGTGTGTGCTGATTGGTGTAAGAAAGGTTCACAAGGATTGCAAATAAAATACACACAATCATTGATTAAAAATAGGGGCATTTACGTTTAGATCCTATTAGACTTTCTTATATACATTCTAGTCCCATCATGTTTTTCCCTTACATATAAGTCCTATTCCTAATTTTTTGGAACTTTTTTTCCAATTTTACCCTTTTAAAACCAACAATCCGTAACTTCCTTGAGGAAGTTACGTAAGTGGTTGAACTTTTTTTTTTAATATTCAAATGATCATAACTTTTGATTCACAAATTCGTTTTTCACAAAATTACTATTTTTGAAATCTGCTCGACGAGATCTATCAAACAAGATCCATGAAGGCTATAAAATTCCAAAGAAAAAAATTTACACAAATAGTAAACTTTACTGTATGCACTAGAATAGTTTTATATATGCGACATTTTTACAAACAGACAGTAACATTTACTGTGCTAATACTACACAGTATATATATATATATATATATATATATATATATATATATATATATATATATATATATATATATATATATATATACGGTGGATCCAAACCCTTTTTTTCAGAATTACCTTATATTTGAAGGTTCGCGCTAGCGGTATCCAATCCTTACCACCATTATTGGAGCTTCAACAACCTTCGTCAGAGCTCCGATTTGGGGTGGGTAAGGGTGGCATGTGGTGTCGCTGGCGCGGACCTTTGAAAATAAGAGACTTTTGAATAAATGGGCTTTGGATCCACCGAAGTATCATGGGGGGCCGCTGGCGCGGACCTTTGAAAATAAGATTGGATAAATGGGATCGGGATCATTTGGAGTGCCAATTTGGGGTGAATAGGGGTGGGACAGAACTTTAAAAATAGGAGCATATTGGATATATATATATATATATATAGTTTGTAAAAATGTCATAGATATTAAACTTTATTGTATACACCAGAAAATGAAATGGTTTTATATTTGTGACATTTTCACAAACAATAACATTTACTATGATAATATATATATTAAATAGTTTTATATATATAACATTTTCACAAACAGTAACATTTACTGAGTTTATATATATATATATATATATATATATATATATATAATAAAGGAGGAGGGTGTATACAAAACCTATATAAACAGGTTTTGTATCTATCTATTTGGTCTTTATCAATTGATGGTTGAGATTAAATTAGAAGGGTTTGAATCTAATGGCCTACAATCTACGAAGGATTTATCCATGTAAACTTTGGGACTCACAATGAGTAGAGTGGCTAGAGTACAACAACTTTCTTCACCCACTCCCTTCACCACTCCTCAAATCCAGCGCCTCCCTCTCTCGGCAATAATTCCCAAGACCAGAGCCTCTCTCTCTCACCTACACATCGTAAACCCACTCCCTTTAACATCGTAAACCCACCTACACAATTTTCACTCACGGATATGCTTATAACCACGCATATGTTTACAACGATGCTGACCTCCACCTCTGCTCAGGTTTACAACCACGTTGACCTCCACCATGCTTCAAATCGGTTCATGATCAGATCTAAAGTATACTTTCTCTTTTATTGTAAGTTTAAATGTTTTTGGTTATCTTGCTCTTCGATTTTTTGGCATCTAATATTTTTTGGTTATCTTCATGCGTGGATGATCCCTTTTCACCATTTTTATCTTTTTTCTAGATTTCAGATGCGTTTTCTGATTTCAGATGCGTTTTCTCCAATTTCTTATATACCAGAGACATATTTCTTCTCCAATTTCTTATATTTTTGGAAATATTTTAGACCCATTTACAGAAAATTAACTATATAAGTGGATTTACTAAAAATTTAATCGTGTTTTGGGTTGATGACCATTGTATATATGGATTTACTAAAAATTTAATCGTGTTTTGAGTGTCATGAACCCGCTTTTGTTCATACCTGCTTTTGTCTTTTGTTTTGTAGGCATTGTTTGTGAAGATCATAGATCTCTGGAGATGGCTCCGGTGACTGCTTTGATTATGTCCGGTGACGGCTCGGGTTGAGATTAAAGATCTCCGTTGACGGTGGAAACACCCAACTACAACTACTGTCGAAAAACCCAAAGAAAACCCATCTCTATATATATTGTTTTTTAACATCACCTTCGTGTTAGAATAGTAAGTTATAAAGATATTTGTTTTGTTCTGTTCAAACAAAGGGTTTGTGCTGATGGGTATTGTTGTTTGGTTTGATGTACCCAACATCGATTGTACCCGGTAGTGCTATTTCCTGTTTGTGTCTCGGGTCTTACCTCTTTTTATTTCTCTCTTTGTTAACAGAACCAAATGGCTTGAGAAAATCACCATTTTGAAGCACCAATGGAGGTATCCTCTATTTCTGTCCATTTCAGATATGAAGTTTATGAACCCGCTTTTGTTCGTACCCGTTTTTGTCTTCTGTTTTGTAGGCATTGATTGTGAAGATTATAGTGGGTTTGTGAATAGCATTGTACCGAATCTAAAACGCATATTATGATATTATAGTGTTTCCATTTATTTCTTGGCTTTTGATGAATCGTGTTTACTGGTTTTACATTAGCAGGTCTCAGAGATGGCGTGCATTGAAGCTTGCTGGTTTGACGCTCGAGTCACTTTTTTTACTGGTGAATCATTTTTTTATTGGTGAATCATTGCTTTAACTCTTTCACACGCATAGGTTTTCTTGATATTTTTTTTTTGTTTTCTACCAACTTATTTTAAATGATCAAGCTTATTGGTTTGATGCTTGAGTCACTTTTTTTATTGGTAAATCGTTGCTGTTTGGTGAATCATTTTTTTTTACTGGTGAATCGTTGCTCTAACTCTCTCATACTTAGGTTTTCTTGATATTTTTTTTGTTTTCTACTAACTTATTTTAAATGATTTGTGTTCATCTTACAGATATGTGATGGTTCAGTGGTGGGTGAGTTTGGTGATCCAGACCATGGAATTATAAACCGATTTGGTTGTATTATGTATAAGATGCTGGGGATTTGAAGTTGATTTCGTACTAAATCTTTCTTTTGAAATATGTATATTTATAGTGTTTTGCCATGTTTCGTGTACCTGAGTTCTGCTACATTTTGTTTGCAATGTTCGTATAATCAAATTTTCATAAAACAGGTACACCTGTTTAGTGTCCTCTCTTTCATTAATTACTTTCATTTTACTTCTTTCATTTTGCTTCGGGGAGCACTTTGGTTTGAAATGGGAGTTGATTCGGATGCCACATAACCTGAATAATTTCTTACCTAGATGTGAACTTAATTCAGCCTTTTTTCTCAATGGTACAGCTGTGTGGTGAGTATAAAAGAATTGTTTTGAATTCATTTTTTTCATTAACTCATTTTTTACAGAGTTCATGAAATAAGGCTGAACATGTCTAAAAAAAATAAGGCTGAAGAATAGCTTTTAAGTTTCTTGAATGGGGAGCTAAACAATATTGTCATACTGTAGGATTGTACGGGTGGGTGAGGACAATATGAGAGAGTTTTGGGTAAGAGAACGATAGTAGGTGGAGGCATGGGGGGGGGACAACAAAATTTGGATTTGTGGGGTGTGTCAGTGTGAGAGAAAATATTTAATTAGAATGTGACATGACAAGAAATCTATTTTTTTTTACTTAAAATGAATATGGCTAATATAAAACGCGACACGATATGAAATCTTTTTTTTATCTAATACGAACATGTTTCAAATAAATGTCAAGACAAAATGTTTTTTTAACAACAAACGAGTTCCACTAAAATAAAAATGACAAGATGATACAAAATGGTGTTTAATTGAAGCTAATACTCTATAGTGAATTTATACTTCGATATGGAGAGAATCTTTTTTTAAGCCCTCACAATCTTTTAAAAAACACACAGTTATGTTTATATACTTTAAAAGTTCAATTTTCTCAAATTAATCTTTTTAATGTTGATAAATATATAAATTTATTCCTTCACATTGTAGGGAAACGCAATCCCTTAATTATGAGAAATTTACCACATTCTTGGTAAATTTCTCTGTGAAACATCTTCATAGTTTTAAATAACTTTTTTTTAATGTTTCTTTAACTAATTATTTTTTAACCTTTTTGAAATTACACAAGATTTTATGAATAATTTTTAGTTGATTAAAGCAATTTCTTGATTAACAATCGGTTAGCTCATTATATTTCTCTTTTTAATTACTGAAACGTGTTATGTTTGTCCGTGCATCGAACGGGTTACATAGTGTTGTTGGTTTTAAGTTTTAGCAAATGAGCATATACTGAAAATTTAGTGTTATTGGTATAAAAGTTGAAATGAGGAGCATAAACTGAAACCTTTTGGTAAAATAAGTGCGTATGGTATAAAAATTGAAATGAGAAGTAGAAAAATTAGTGTTTTTCGTTAAACACTGGCACCACGCGTGTTGGTATAGTCAGGATGCAATGTTGTTTGGATTCGCCACCCCATGTGTAGTTCTCGACAAAAGTTTGGGTTGATGAGTTTAAACACCACGCGTGTTGGAATAGAGACAAGTAGTTCCATCGGCACGTGTACGAGTATGTTATAACCAACAATATTAAGGAGTAAATTTATCACCGTGTCATCGGCACGGGTACACCCTAGTATATATATACACACATACACGGTAGATCCAAACCTCTTTTTCTTAAATTACCATATTTTTAAAGGTTTACGCTAGCAACATTCAATCCCCACCACTACCCACCCCAATTGTCGAGGCTTCAACGACTTTCATCAGAGCTATGATTTAGGTGGGTAGTAGTAGCATAGGGTGCCACTGGCGCGGACCTCTGAAATTAAGAGAATATTAGATAAATAGAGTTTGGATCCACTGGAGCTCCGATTTGGGGTGAGTAGGGCTGACATTGGGTTAGGTTTATATCAATAATATTTTTACAAACGTTAACATTTACTGTGTTATAACACAGTATATATATATATATATATATATATATATATATATATACGGTGGATCCAAATCTCTTTTTTCTGATATTGTCTTATTTTTAACGCCCCGCACTAGCGGTATCTAATCCCGACCACCACCAACCCCAATTATCGGAGCTCCAACAACCTTCATCAGAGTTCTCATTTGGGGTGACATGGAGTGCTACTGGCGCGGACCTTAGAAAATAAGAGAATATTGGAAAAATGGGGTTTGGATACACCGACGCTCTAGTTTGAGGTGAGTAGGGATAGCATTGGATTAGGTTTATATCTGTAATATTTTCACAAATAATAAATGTTACTGTTTGTGAAAATGTTACATCGGCATCCCATGCCACCTCAAATCAGAGTTCTGATGAAGGTTGTTGGTGCTCTGATAATGGGGGTGGGTGGTGTTGGGGATTGGATGCCGCTGGCGCGGACCATTAAAAATAAGATAATATCAGAAAAATGAGGTTTGGATATATATATATATATATATATATATATATATATATATATATACTGTGTTATATGAACACAGTAAATGTTAATGCTTGTGAAAATGTTATAGATATAAACCTAACTCAATGCCACCCCTACTCACCCCAAATCGGAGCTCCGGTGGATCCAAAATCCATTTATCTAATATTCTCTTAATTTCAGAGGTCCGCACCAGCAGCACCCTATGCCACTACTACCAACCCAAACCATAGCTCTGATGAAAGTCGTTGAAGCTCCGACAATGGGGGTGGGTAGTGGTGGGGATTGAATGTCGCTAGTGTAAACATTTAAAAATATGGTAATTTTGAAAAAAAATAGTGGTTTGGATCTACCATGTGTGTGTGTGTGTGTATATATATATATATAATGTAATATTAACTCAGTAAATGTTACTGTTTGTGAAAATGTTATATATATGTTGTGTAATATTAACTCAGTAAATGTTACTGTTTGTGAAAATGTTATATATATATTGTGTAATATTAACTCAGTAAATGTTATTGTTTGTGAAAATGTTATATATATAAAACTATTTCATAAATATATTATCACAGTAAATGTTATTGTTTGTGAAAATGTCACAAATATAAAACTATTTCATTTTCTGGTGTATACAATAAAGTTTAATATCTATGACATTTTTACAAACTATATATATATATATATATATATATATATATATATATATATATATATATATATATATATATACAGTCCTGCTTTTGTGCGGACTAGTCCGCATTTTAAGAATGCGGACCGGACATGTGTCACCTGGCGGTGAGCCTAGAAAAGAGAGAGAGTGTGCCTATAATTTAGGCAATAGTTTCTAGGAGCACCGTTAGGTGACATATGTCTGGTCCGCATTCTTAAAATGCGGACTAGTCCGCACAAGAGCATTATTTTATATATATATATATCCAATATGCTCGTAAATTTTTAAAGTTCTGCGCCACCCCTATTCACCCCAAATTGGCGCTCTAGATGATCCCTATCCCATTGATTCAATCTTATTTTTAAAGGTCCGCGCCAGCGGCACCCCATGATACTCCGGTGGATCCAAAGCCCATTTATTCAAAAGTCTCTTATTTTCAAAGGTCCGCGCCAGCGGCAACACATGCCACCCTTACCCACCCCAAATCGGAGCTCTGACGAAGGTCGTTGAAGCTCCAACAATGGTGGTAATTTGGATGCCGTTAGCGCGAACCTTTAAATATAAGGTATTTTTGAAAAAAGAGGGTTTAGATCCCCCGGATGTGTGTATATATATATATACATATTTACTGTGTAGTATTACCACAGTAAATGTTACTGTCTGTTTGTGAAATGTCACAGATATAAAACTATTTCATATTCTAGTGCATACAGTAAAGTTTACTGTTTGTGTAAATTTTTTTTTTTGGAATTTTATAGTCTTCATAGATCTTGTTTGATAGATCTCGTCGAGCAGATTTCAAAAACAGTAATTTTGCGAAAAACGGATTTGTGAATAAAAAGTTATGATCATTTAAATATTAAAAAAAAAGTCCAACCACTTATGTAACTTCTGCAAGGAAGTTACGGATGGTTGGTTTTAAAAGGGTAAAATTGTGAAAAAATTTCCTGAAAAGTTGGAATAGGACCTATGGGATTATTAAAAAGTCAGTAGGACTTATAAGCTTGTTGACCCAATAAATGGGACCTAGATATAATTACCCCTTAAAAATAATATGACTCTCCTCAAAGAAACACAAATAAGTCTTTTAAAATATTGACACGTCGCAAACAATCTGTAACCAACTGAAACAAAAACTCGAAGCTTTTTGGGGTCTTTACACATAGGTCCCATTACACTTTTTTGTAACCTCTTAAGTCCCACGGTTTTTTATCCTTACTCTTAAGTCCCGTTTTAACCAATTTGGGGAAACCGTCTATTTCTCTTTACCATATTACCCCTGTGTATTTGGGCGGCAAATAGAAGTTCTAGCCGTCGAAATCGTTGGCCGATTTTGGTGAGATTCTGATCTCGTCTATATCTCCGTCAATCGCGTCACAGTGGAGATGCCATAACCGTGTATATCATTTCACAAATCAGTTATACAGCATATAATGGGGAACGAAATAACAGGGGAGTCAGACTGGGTATCATCGTCGAAGAAATTTGTGGTTTGTGATAATTTTTTGCGGTGTTAGATCAAATTTTCCGGTCATTCTGTGGTTGAGGTAAGTCACCTTCAAAGAAGTTGATTGTTGTAGTAAGTTAGGTTTTTTTTTCTCTTTTTAGTATAAATTATTGTTGTTGTATGTTGTTCTTTTGGTACCTAAACAATTTTTTTTAACGTAAATGTTCTTCTTTGGTTTGGATTTCAAGTTTTTGCTAGCATTTTGTGTTGTTGGTTAATGTTGCATTTTGGGTTGAAGTACAGACAGTATATTTGATTGTATGAAGTAATAATTTTTTTTTTGTACGTAAGTCTTGCATGTTGATTAAATCTTAGCGTAAAACCTTAAAGAAGTTGGATTTTTCTGTTGTAATAGAATGTTGGTGGAAATTTTTTTGAATGGAAACATATGGGTCGTTTTGGCGAACAGTTATATAACACCAACAGTAAATTTTACTGTTTGAGTTCTATAGTTAAATGTGGTTTTAATATTTTTCGTGTTCACTTTTTTTTCTCTTGACACGTATTCAATCTGATGAATAAATAGTTGTCTACATTCATGGAAAATGCGGTTTTGTGTGAAGCTGAATTGTTGTTCCCCGAAAGTACGACACGTTATTGTTTGTATATAGTTTGGGTCGAAATGTTTTTGGAGGGAAACGTGTGTCGAATTGGGTAAGTATCGTAATAGAAACAGTAAATGTTAATTTGTTAGTAATGTTGTTTAATGTTGTTCAATAAGTTTTATTGTTAACTATTTATTCTGTTAATCAGTACATTCATACAGTGAACTTTGTTATTTTTTATGTGATAATGTTCATTTTACTTGTAGATAGTTTGTCTACATGATTCATATCTACTGTTTTGTATAGACAAAAATATTCTTAGATTTTATTAACCATGTTAGCAGTAGATCGTATCTCCTTCAGCTGGTGGGGTGCTCATCCTTGTGGGTAGTGCTGTAGTGGGTAGGTACGCCGCTGGCGCGGTACGTAATTAATTAAGACAATACTATAGTATTAGAGTGTATAAGGTTACAAAACGTTTGACGCATAACCGCAAAAGAGTAGTAAAGTTTAACGTCCCCATTGTAATAAGCGTAAGAAATACGCTAAAGTTGTTCTTTTACATTTTTTTTATTTTTCTGTCCTTGCATACTACCAAATGTACTCCATCTCTTTATCAGTTAAATGGTTGATTAAAATTTTAAGACAACTTTTATCATTGATTATGTGTTATTGCTTCATGTTCATTTTCGTGCGAACTACACACATGAAACTTTACTTTCTGAGCTATCAAATTTATTTACGAAGGAAGTTGTGGATGTTAATTATGTTAGAGCGTACTATTGAAAATAACAATGCTGATGTACGTTGTTTTCTCCTGCGGTTTTTGTTCATTTTCTGTAACGATTGTCTTGTATAAAGTATAGTGGAAACAGTAAATTATACTGTTAGAATCTAGATGTTGGTAGTCATTTTTTTTTTTAGTGGTGTTGGTTTAAAGCTTCACAACGACAATATGTAGTTTACTGCATATATATAGTGAATGTTATTTTATACATGGTGCGAAAGAGTTGATGTTCATAGTAATTTCTAATGACTATAACAGAATTAGTATTGTTGTATGCGTACATGATTTATTTGAATACATACTGTACTTGTTCCCATCAACATAATATATAACTTTTACCTTCTTGTCTATGGTTTTTCAGGTATAAACATAAAAGGCCGCAAGTGTAAAACCATCACCGAAACATGGGCGAAGGTGCTAAACAATACCGTTCTA
This sequence comes from Sambucus nigra, assembly GCA_949130495.1. Lineage (NCBI taxonomy): Eukaryota > Viridiplantae > Streptophyta > Magnoliopsida > Dipsacales > Adoxaceae > Sambucus > Sambucus nigra. The sequence continues at coordinate 633,791,138 of OX422215.1, read as the reverse complement.
ACTTGGTTGCATTACGTGATTTGCTGTCAGATATGGTGATACGAGATGGGATGAAAGAACGACTAAGAAAAACTCCATTCTGGGCACTGTTTAACACATTAATAACAACGAAGTTCGATCGGTCATTTATTAGTAAATACGAAAAAAATGTCGAATTGCTGATCCGTGCTTACACCGGTGCGGACGGAGTTTTCAGAATTGGTGGTAAGGAATTACAGTTTACCGCGAGAGACATATCATTGATATTCGGTATACCGTTCGGGTTTAGTTCATACAAAATACCGTCATACGGTAGAAAACTGGATAGCCCTTTTGTACGTAAGTGGTTTCGAAATGTGGATGGGATGGTTCAAGCGTCAAACATTAGGAATGCTACGATAGAGGCGTCGATGATAAGAACAAATTCTGGGTACGTCGACGCTGCAAAGCTAGTGTGCCTTTACACGTTTTGTACATTGTTTTCCCGACTTCTGGAGTATTCGTCAAATGGAGTTTTATGGATTGTATATCTAGAATGGATGAAATTGGGAATTACAATTGGCCGGTGTTGATTTACGACTACTTGATAGCGTCACTTGATAAAAATCACACCAGCCCGTACAAATGCTACGGATGTGTCATTAGCTTGTTGGTAATAACCTCTAAACTTGTATATATATTAGATTTTTTAATAAATATTATATTAATTACAACACATTGGTATTGTTTACTTGAATTCAGTACTGGTTTTGCGAGAGAACACATGTTATTGAACCCGTTGATATCAACTTGTACCCCCGATTCATGAAGTGGGATCTTGCAAAATTGAGCTCGGTACTAGCAGATGACATCGTTCTACTTGAACATGTGGAACTACAGGTATTGTGATTGTGTACATATTACATGGAATTTCAGTTCATCATCTGCGCATGACAAATTAATATATTGAATGTTTTGTGTGATACAGTTTAGTTATGCTTCATATAAATATTTGTAAACTATATAGTTACTGTAAACAGGGGAATACTTACTTTGTGATCATGTGTGTGTAAATTGATATCAATATCCCACTTTTTTTATACGATGACATGCATGTTTACTGTTTCGGTCTACCAAACAGTAAAGTTTACTGCTACATTGGTGAGCATGTAATTGTAAAAAGTAAAGTTTACTGATACATTACTGTTTAGGTACACTAACATGGTGACCATAATTCTTCATTCTTATGACATTTATCTTCAGATAAGAAATATGTTTTTTGATGCAGAGTTAGTACAGTAAAGTTAACTGTTAATAAATGTTTGTTCTGTAAAGCGGCTTATAATATTACATACTTTATATGGATATGTTTATGTCCTAATGTATTAACACCTTTTCCTAATAATTATATTGTATGTGAACATTAAGCTTGGAAGGATTCACAAAACGGAGATCGAGGAAGAGGTTTTGGGCGAAGACATTGATTCTGATCCGGAGGACTATATGTTGATTGATAATTTGTACGACGCGGGTTACACATATGAAGACATCCCATCCAGTAGCACTAATGCGGATGGTGATGGTACTCCGGAAGAATCACCCAATAAGCAAGCCGATCACGTGTTGAAAAAATTAAAAGGGATGGAAGTTGAAGTTCAACATTTGCAAAGGTTATGCAATGATAAAGATGTTTTGTGCAAGAAATTATCCGACGAACTTTCGGATATGAAGAAGGATAAGGAGGAAATAGAAGTGGTCAAGCAAGAGACCTTTGAGAAATTGAAAATCGAAATTGAATTACTTGAAAAGAAAGTTAAGTTAATGGAGGAGAAGGAGAACAATGAGGTTAGGAGATTGAAGGAGGAGTTGGCAAGGGCAACGGAACAAATTGAAGAACTAGTTGCTCAGAAGGTTGAGGCAGAGATATTCCGAGAGCAAAGCCATAAGACGACTACTTCTCCTTCTAATGTTCATGACAGCAAACAAAAATCTAATGAGGAAATTGCAAATATGCACGATGTGACACCAAGTCATCTTCAACAACTCGTGAGTTCAATGGTTCGACGATGAAAGAAAAAAGACGATAGGAAGGAAAAGAAGTCTGATGTGTTTGTCTACTAACCACAAGTTAGGGGTAGGTTGAAGAGAAGAGCTTCCAAACCTTACAAACAAAGCCCAACAAAGAAGAAAGCGGAGAATGAGGATGTCATAGATGTCGAAATTGAGGAGAAGAGGTTGACACCCAAAATAAAAGTAACGAAGTTGAAGCGAAACGTTTTGACAAGGAGAGGGGTTATTGCTAAGTATCTTTCTGAGTCGACACTTCAAACGATAAAGTCATGGAAGAACGACGAATACGGGTATTAGTTAGTTTATATTATCATACGCATTTAATTCCAGTATGCATATATTAGAGGTAAAATGCTATACAGTAAATGTTACTGTATGCAATGTAACATCTAATATATGCTGAATACAAAATGAAATAGTTTTCTAAATATTGACAACTATTTACTTATAAATTCAAATTTACAACCGACGTAACGGTGTCCAGTGTTTGTGATTAATTTAAGTTTGTAAGTTAATTACAGATATTTACCTATGAACGTAAATTGCCAACCGAAGTAATGTTATATCCAGTATACTGTTTAACATGTTTTTTGTTGTGTTATTGAAGGGAAATTGTTTGCTTCGGTGGGGACCTCGGATATTCTGTTTTTCGTAAATATATCTTTGAAGTAATAACCGAAAAGTGTATCGGAACAAATGTGGGTAATCGAATAGCTTTTATTTATTCAATTATGTCATTCCGTTCCATATGGTGACATTCGTAAAAGCATGTAACAAAAATAATATGAAGGTATATACTATTAATTTGGATAATATGTTTTTATAGGTGGTTGATGCATACACGGATATTTTGGATAAGGAGCTCGTTGCCTATGCATCAACACTTCCAGATGATAATTTATTCGATCGTTCTGTGTTCTTCTCTAGCATGTGTTGGGTGAGTTTGTATTTGCAAATTTGTATGTATTGATGTCTAGAATATAATTATTGTATATATCATGCAGTAAACGCTACTGTTTAGTAGAGTTACATATATAAATGAGTAACATATCAAAAATAGGATGTGTCACAGTAATGTTTACTGTATGACCTATTTCAGAATTGTTATGCATAGTTGACTTACAACTCTAAAAGTCTGATATGCATTTCTAACTTTTACATATCTCATAAAAGAAAGTTTACTGCTTTAGCTGTTACAGCCTATAGTGCTGTACACGAGTAATTTACTTGCATACTAAACGTGAGATATGGCATTTATAATTTTTACATATCGCAAACATTGAAGTTTACTGTATAAGATGTTTTGTTTTTGTACATGCATAAGTTAATTACCTATCTCATACACTAAACTTTATTGTGTAGTTGACCTACATAATTAAATGACGTACATATCTCATATTATCACACCTGCTTTTCTGTAATGTACAACCCATGATTCGTGACAAAATGGATGGGTTGCGTGAGTTCTTTGTCGATATGAAACTTGAGATAGCTCCAAGGGCGACGCGGTGGTATTTCTTTCCCATAATTTCGGCCTCGTCACGGGAAAGCAGAGAGGGGTACCACTTCCATCTTATGGTTCTCGACACACACGAGGGATGTTGGAAGCACTACAATCCCCTAATACCTAGGGATGGGATGGAGGACTTGTACCTATCCGATGCCCAGATATTAGTAAGTACTATTAACGCATTTCAATTTTCAATACATAAGATAACATACCTAACATATCATACATTTCAGTTTACTGTTAAACATTGCATCATTGTAACATTATTTTTTTAGTACGAACTGTCGATTGTAACATTAATAAGCTGCTTGTTTTTTTCATACACAATAACATGCATCCTAGTAAGGTTGTATTGACATACAAATTTTGTTTATGATGATAATATTACACAATAAATTTTAATGTCACGAGCAAGTTTGTTTTATGACATTTATAAAACTTATTCGTCAAATAAGTTTGTATTATTGCGTTGATTATACGTACAAAAGTTAGTGTCAAATCGTTTTCATAATCTGAAATCTATCATAATCGCATTACATTCGTGCAGAAAGAACATGTGGAAATGAAACTCGTACAAATTAAAAACAAAGATAAAGAAGATGTCGACAATCAAGGGATATCACATCCGTATCCGGCGACACAAGATTTTTTGCATCTAGTGTATCAAGTTCGTGATTGTCCACAACAAAGCCAGGGAACGTAATACTTCTTCATAATATTCCCAATCTTTATAATGGTTTTACCGCAAGATCATTGTATTAATTATTCAATATATTTTTCAGGGTTGATTGCGGAGTTGCAATTTGATATTACATGTCAAAGCTCTCAAAATCATGTGACATTCCTCCGAAAATGAGCAGAAAGACTATGCGAGAATACAGGGCGCATTTGGTCGAGCGTATTTTGAACCATATTCCACCAAAAAACAAACTGATAGAGACCAGGAATCATTCACATTTGGAATTGCAAACTCATAATACGTGTTAATTCGTTGATGTCCATAAAATGTGGTGCTGGGATGTTTTTTTTTGGTTTTAATTAGGTTCTAAGTTGATTTTGTGAATGACCACGCAACATTGTAGTTTTGGTATATAGACAGGCCGTGCATGCACGATGTGCATCAGGTCTAACAGTAAAGTTTACTGTATGACCTGTTTCAACTTTTCCATGTCTAATTGACTTACGTATGTCATACAGCAAACGTTACTGTTAGACTTGCTGGACATGGTGCATGCACGACTTGAATAGATAACTGACTCATTATATTGTAGTGCTGCACGATGTGTATCCAACGGTCATTGCGTATTTACGATTATGTGAAGTTGAATTGTTAATTTTGTTTACATTCAATAATTGTTGAGATGTAGATGAATGGGCATGCGTGACTCGTGAAAATTCAAGTTTATTTGAAGAAGGGAATCATGTAACCATTTTGTGATTGGGAGGTGACGAGCATCACGTACAGAATGATTAAAGCACTAAGATACAATCAATACATACGTTTGTTGAAGGTTACTTCGTCACGTGTGTATGCTAAAGTATGAATAATTCAATGATTTTCTCCACTCAATTTGATATGCATCCCAGATAACTTGCCACACAAATTACATTTCATGTGTTGCAAATAATATATATGATGTGAATCGGGTAAAACTTATGGAACCGTCTACAGCAACCCACTTTTACGATCCGAAATACACGGGTAAACCATTTAGGTTTCAATTGCACATTCGAAAAACGCATCATGAACCATTTCCTTTTATCATAATTCTCCAGAATCAACAACAAAGAATGTGATACGAAACATTGCCTATAAAATAAGACAATCGTTAAATAGTACAAATAATTAACATAATTTCCTTGAGTTTTGTAGAAACAAATATTTCTACTTAGCATAGCATAAGTTGATTTTCTGAATGACCACGCAACATTGTAGTGTCGGTATCTAGACATGTCGTGCATGCACGATGTGCATCAGGTCTAACATTAAAGTTTACTGTATGACCTATTTCAACTTTTCCATTTCTAATTGACTTACGTGTCATACAGCAAACGTTACTATTAGACTTGCTGGACATGGTGCATGCACGACGTGACTAGATAACTGACTCATTATATTGTAGTGTTGCACGATGTGTATCCAACGTTCATTGAGTATTTACGATTACATGAAGTTGAATTTTTAATTTTGTTTACATTCAAAAATGGTTGAGATGTAGACGAATGGGCATGCGTGACTCGTGAAAATTCAAGTTTATTGGAAGAAGGGAATCATGTAATCATTTTGTGATTGGGAGGTGACGATCATCACGTATAAAAGAATTAAAGCAATAAGATACAATCAAGACATACGTTTATTGAACGTTACTTCGTCACCTCCCAATCACAAGTTGGCAGTAAGATACAATCAAGACATACGTTAGCATATCATAAGTTGATTTTCTGAATGACCACGTAACATTGTAGTGTATGTATCTAGACATGTCGTAAATGCACGCCGTGAAGCAGGTCTAACAAGAATGTTTACTGTATGACCTGTTTACACTTCCATGGCTAATTTACGTATATATGTCATACAGCAAACATTCTTGTTAGACATGCTTCATGGCGTGCATTTACGACATGTTTAGATAACTCACGAAGTCTATATTGCTGTTGTGTGACGTTTATTCAATGGTCATTGAGTATTTCTGATTATTTGAAGTCGATTTGTTAATTTTTTTCTTCAATAATTATTGGTTTAGATGTCGAAGAATGGACTTGCGTGACTCATCAAAATTCAAGTTTATTGGAAAAAGGGAATCATTTACCCATTTTGTGATCTGAGTCAAATTCACATTTGTGTTGAACTGTAGGGGGCTTCGAAACCCAAAAAAAAATTATTCTCTCAATGACCAAATAACATTGATGTGCCATTTTTTAGTGATGTCGTGCATGAACGCTGTGCAGCAGGCCTAACAGTGAAGTTTAACAGATGTGTTGTTTCGCCTTACACATGACTAATTGACTTACGTATGTCACAAAGTAAACTTTACTGATTGACCTACTGCACATCGTGCATGTACTACATGAATAGAAAACTCACGAAGTATATTTTGCTTCTGAACGACGTGTATCCAACGGTCTTTGAGTACTGTCAATTATGATAAGTTGATCTGGTAAAGTTTACTACATTCATTAATGGTTGAGATGTCGACACATTAATATTAATGTTGAAATATCATACTACAATTACTCATTTGTAATATGTGACCATTGTATACAATAAAATTTACTGTGCAGTTGAAAACTAATAAAACTTCATCAAATTATATAATGTAATGAAATATTCATTTAAAAACAAACTATAATAAAAAATGCAAATACATCATAACTCATTCAACGGTTCTACACACGTCTTCCTGTTGTGATGCCCAATTTTTTTGCACCTGCTACATGTTACAGACTTTACTTCCTCGCCCCTCGAATTAATACGTTTGGTCTTCGGTCTACCCGGAGGACGTTTAACATTTGGTGGTTTGATTATCGCATCATCAGAAGATAAGTTTACTCTATTACATGAAGGAATTGGTAATATTGAAAACCCATATGTTTTCAAGAACATATCGACTGAGAAGATCTCATCAATGTAATCTTTCAACTCGTACCCGCATCTCTGAATTACGATAGACGCATGATCACACGGAAAACCATTCAGCTGCCATTTACAACATGAGCATATCTTGTACTGCATATTAACATTATAAACTTCATCCGACCGAACCTCGAATATGAATTCAGTTGCCTTGTTCACAACCCAAGTACGACCTATCTCCAACGACTCTCTGAAACGGCGATTCATACGTGGACAAAGGTAACCGGTCCATTCTTTCGCTTCGTCTCGCCTAATAGTGTTCAACTTCATAATCCTACATCTAATTGTATCTACTAAGTCTGTGATTGGGAGGTGACGAGCGTCACGTATCCAAGAGTTAAAGGACTCAGCCACATTTGAATACATTTCACCATAACGTTGACAACCAAAATGTGCATTGCTCCAATGTTCATTCGATATCGTGGACAAAAAGTCACGAACTCTTTGTCCTCCTTCAACCAACAACCAAGCCATACGTTTGTTGATCGTTTCTTCATCAGGTGCATAAGCGCAAAGTACGAATATTTCAATGATTTTTTCCTTCACTTTTCTATGAATCCCAGTTAACTTGTCCCTTAAATTACATTTCAAGTGTTGCAAACAATATCCATGATGTGAATCAGGGAATACCTTTGAAACCGACTTCAGCAACCCATTGTTACAATCCGAAATAAACGTGTAAACCATTGAGGTGTCAATGATCTTCGAAAACTGAATCATGAACCATTCCCAGTTATCATCATTCTCCGAGTCAACAATGGAGAAAGCTATAGGAAAAATGCCTATGACATAAGACAAAAAAAAAATTAATGAGATAAAATATACTGCGTGATTGATCTAGTCATGTAGTCCACGCATGCTGTGCAGCATGTCTAACAGGAAAGTTCACTGTATGCTATATGTAGGTTAATTAGTCATGTACAAGATGTTACAGGTCATACAATAAACTTTACTGTTATACATGCTGCCTAGCGTGTATGAACAAAATAACTACATTTCTCATCCATTAAATCGGATTGTTTACAACGTAAAGTACTACGCACCACCCAAACAATTACTACCCGTACATAGTTTGTTGACTGTAATCATCAATAGAAGTACAAACTATACCACGATTTCAACATATTTGACATATTATCTACAATATGTCAAATTCAGAAAACATATTACTATCACATCATATGACAACTAAACATGTAGTCGATTAAGTAGTAATCAACAATTGGAAGAATGCTAATGTAAATACCGTCATTTACATTTTTTCCCGTCGCCGTCAATAGAATTCCCTTGTACCTACTTTTCAAAAACGTGTCATCCAAGAATATCAAGGGTCGACAATACTTGAAACCCTCTATACATGCATGAAATGCTACGAACATCCTTTCGAATCGACCACTATCAGAATTGTATTCGATCGACAAATGACTACCGGGGTTTGAATCCATAGTCGCGTCAACATACCATCTTAACTTGCCAAATGAAAGTGATTCATCGCCGAACACACATCTCTTCGCTTTTTCTACAGCCCGCCACGCAGTGTTATATTCAAGATCATATCCATACTCATCTGAAATATATGCGACAATGTCAATGGGGCAAGTCATATTATTTTTTCTTATGCGATTTGTTATTTCGTTAGCAATTACGCCCGAAGACAAATAGCCATGTTTACGAATTCTATACGCAACTCCACACGTGTGCTCATCATAAAATTTCTTAACAAAAAAAAATTCGTTAACCGTGTCAACCCTTCCATGAACATACCAACCACATCCTGTCGATATTCTGTACTTACACACAGCGGTAACTCGTTTCAAATCATTCTTTATGTAGTTGAATTCAAATCCAACTTCTGCTGCATACTTACAAAGCACATCACGGAATTCAGCCACCCCACCTCTATATCGTTGACCAACCTTAGCAATACCGTCCGACCAACCAAATGACAACAAACTTTTAGTTGTATTACGACTTTCTTCACGCAATGCCTCATCCAAACACTCTAAATCTGCATCTTCGAGTAAAATTTCATCATTACAATCATCGGAAATCCCTTCTCCATCACTTAGAACCACCTCCCGAGTCATTATATTGACATCCACAGTTTCAATGCCGTGTTTATGACAATACGATAACATTGTTGAAATATCCTCATCAAAATCAAGTGCACATTGAGGGTTCCCTACTAAATTATAAGATAATGCAATTTTGGCATCAGCTAAATCAATCCACCTGCTACGAATACAGTCAACCAACTCCGCAACAGTCGTTCGATCTTGTAACATCTTGATAAATGTCCTATCCATATACTTGCAGAACAATGTGACAAACACTTCCATGATCACTACAACAAAAAATGAAAAGAAAACCAAAACCTATGTAAGGTCACCTCACCATACTATGTGCTTATGGTAAGAACCTGATGTTAGTATATTCATATGCGGTTGAATGTCGCATGAATATAAACAACGATGGAAACGTTTAAAATGTTTTTATATTAATTTATTGTGTGCTGAACTCTCAACCTGCTTCATAGTATATATCATTCAGTAAATGTTAATGTTTGAGGTATATAAGTCAATTATTCATGTACAACCTCAAATAGGTCAGACAGTAAACCTTACTGTTATAACTGCTACACAACATGTACGCAGAAAACACTGTATAAAACAGTACTAAAACACAAAACAGAGATTAAACGATGATGGGGCAAATCGTATTCAATCAAATCTAAAATTATCAACAAACACACCATACCCTCAAATCAAAACACATATGTGACGTACTTAGAATTATGTGTTTGAGTGGAACAAACTGTACAACCCCAAAAAATAATGTTACAACACTCGAAAATCTAAGAATATCCGGCCAACAAATTAAATTACTTTGTTTTCCTAATGTATGTTGCAACAATGTTCCCCAACATCGTAAATTTGTAAAAACCATAACAGAACGAGTAAAAAATAATAAATTCCGTATATACAACATCGTAAATACACCATACCCACTGCAAATGCAAGAAAACCATGCAAACACCAAAACAGAGTTGTGTAGAAGTAAGCAGTGTTTGAAAGAAACACATCAAAATTGAGATAAAGAAGACTCTTTCAAAAGCCAAAACAAAACCGAAGAAAAATGTTTCAAAAACCAAAATAAAATTGCTCTTTCATTATAGCAGGGGATCTTACCGAAAGTGTACTAACTACCAAACCACGGACAACAGCAAACAAATCCGAGTTTTATGAACCTTCATCCATAGTTTAACGAAAAATGGTAAGGGTTTTGAAACTGGACGCTTGAATGGTTGTAAGGAAAGCCATACATGATGAGTTTGCAATTTGAAAGTTGAAATTTGAAAACTCCCACTGAAATCGGAAGGAAGGAGGAAACTGTTGGTTACGAGTTCTCCGTTTGGGAATTGATGGGTATTTCAGTCATTTCTTTGTAGTTTAACCGAACGTTTTTGTTGGATAGGACTTTAAAGGTTATAAGAAAGTCAATGGGACTTAAATGGGACTTAAATGGGTATGTTGACCTCATAAATGGGACTTAAAAATAATTTGCTCAAGCTTTTTTAATGAAAAATGTTGTCGTTTTAAAAAAAAAAATAGGTGCCAGCTGTTACGCACTAGGAATATTACCGTTCGAGCAAAAACCACACGACGTCGTTCTTTAAATAAACGAAAATCATCTTTGGTTTTTAAAATAAAACCGTGGGCAAAACAGTGGGGGTATAAAAAATACAAAGTTTGGTAAAAAAACGAATTCATTTTGCAAAAGATTAATCGGACAACTGTAAACAACAAATTAGTTACTGTTGTAAATAACCCCAGGCGACGTTGTTTAGAAAAAATAAAAACTAGATTAGTTTTAAAAACTAAAACAGTGGACGGTTTTGGTATAACCAAAAATCCAGACGACAGCTCACACAATAGGCCAACGCCTAAGGGTAACACACCAACAGGCTTTAAGACAGCTAAGTCATGGGTTCAAAATGAAAACAGTTGTAACAATTGAGATAAATACCAACAAATATATAAAAGTAAATGACATATATGAAAGTTACTATTAGATCACATCATAAAAGACAAAATGGGCCATGACATGCTAAGGCTTACATGCCTAAAATTCAAAACCAGATATTGTCAGCTCAACAACTTAGTCATAGACTAACAAAAAGGTCTAAACGTTAGCAGTATTTCAGACGTATGTGTGTTAAGCAGATATATATATATATATATATATATATATATATATATATATATATATATATATATATATATATATATATAATAAACAAGCTCAGACATAAACTATATAACAACACTCATACATACAATTACAGTAAAGTGAGAGTCCACCGGAATGTTACTGGAATGTTCAAGCTTATTACAAATAAGAGAGAGAAAGAGAGAGAGAAGTAAAAACTAAGCGTAAAGAATGAAGAGGGGAAGCCCTCTATTTATACAAAATAAAGGAATCAATAATTCCTGAGAAGGGGCCCTCCATGTTGAAAGGCTTGACAAAGTCTCTTGTCTTCTAACGTCGGCTGATAGGCCAAGTGGGGCCACAGAAGTCATGGGCAGCTGCAAGTGGGTCTGTGAGTCACCAGGGGGTCCTACCACTTTCATCGAAAGCAGTGAGCCTTATCCATATGCGTCGGCGATCATCTTGCTGGGGCCAGACAGGGTCCAGGTGGGCCAGTCACCTCAAATCATCTAGGCCATTCGCGCCGGCGATGGGAGATAAGTCATCCAACCGTCGTGTCGGGAACTCCGAACTCAGTGAGTCGAAGAAGGCCTTTATCGTTGGCTCCGTTGGGATATTGGTGTCAAACATGTCACCAATAAAAGGGTCGTCTTCTGGGTTCTGGGATTCTCCGGCCAGACAAAAGAAAGGATTATCCTTTCTAGCAGAAGTCATTGATGTATCATCATCATCATCATCGGAAGGAAGAGGAATGGGATTCCAGTTAAGTGTATCAGAACTAAAACTGGGTTTAGCTGGGACACTAGGTGCAACGCCATCACCAAAGGCAGACCTGAACTGGTTCTGGGTATACTCCATAACCTTTTGCAGCAGCTCCTGCTCTGTCGCTCTGGGAAACTGCTTTTCCAGGGCAGCTTTCAAATCCAAAATTGGATTAGGTTCAAGCATCATCTGTTCTACAGGGGGCGGTAAATAATCAACCAAATTCATGTAGTTACTCAGACTACTCCTGATTTGCCCAATAGTGGAACCCAAATCAATACCACTCCACCACCGGTAAAAAAAGGTGCGTTCAAGTAGAGGAATATTGAGATCATTGACTCTACAACGCAGATCCCATCTAAAGATCCAAGGAATGTCCATCTCAGTGACAAAGAGTAAGGTGTTTAATCCTACCGGAGTTTGATTTTTCCCTCTTAAAAGAGGATGAAATTGAATCCAGGGAAGAAAAAGTTTAGCCTGGGTAATTTCATCAGGGAAGAAGTCAATTCCTGGGCCAAATTTGTCCCACCAATTGAACACCCATCCTGGGTAAGATTTTCGCAAAGAATTTGGGCACAAAAAAAAAACAAGTGTGTTTGTGCTCAGCATTTTGGTAATAAAAAGCTTTTGTCCAAGCCTGGACATAATCCCAATAATTATAGGATCCACCAGCATGCGAACTTAATTTTCGTGCTTTCAAAGGGTGGATTCCCCATTCTCGGGGACAGATGAATTTCTTCAAGACAGCCTTGCTATAAGAAATGGGGGAATGAGAATTTCCCTGGTGTTTGTTAGTATGACTAAACACCACTGATTCAGTTTCCACGAGAATCGCCTCGTATACCGTCCGGTATTTGCCTTCTTGTACTTGATAATTATGAGTATCAAGATACCGGGACTTAATTTCCCAGGGCGCAGACATCTGCTGCTTATCCTCTTCATTGAGGATTAGTACCAATTCCGAAGTCCTGCAATTAGGAATGAAATTGTACTTAATGGTTTCCAATACCTCTTTAGCAGATTTCTTTTTGCTGAAGGGGTTAAGAGGGGGAGAATTCTTTTCCCTCTTCTTTGCATTCTGGAGAAGGAACTCAACATAATCCTGTATCGGAGGATATTGATCATCATTCACGATGATCTTTTCTTTACCAGGCTTGCGAGAATACCCACTGCCTCTGCCACGCCCATGAGAGGGGCCACTCATCGGTCCTGCAGAAACTCTCTAGTTAGAAAATCAGGAAGAGAGTTATTTTCCCCTTTGATATGGTCTATATCAAAATCAAAAGCCGATAAGTTTGCTTGCCATCTGGCAAAAATATGTTTTGAAATAATATTTTCAACATCTTTTTGCAAAACCTGTTTCACAGCACTACAATCGATCCGTAGCAAAAATTTCTGATTTAACAAATCATCTTGAAATTTTGAAATGCATTTTACGACAGAAAAGATTTCTTTCTTAATGGTGGAGTAATTTTTTGAGGCATCTTTTCAAGATCCTGAAGTAAAACGAACAAGTTCTTCCTTTTGAGTTAAAGAATTTATTTGTTTTAAAATACCACCAAATCCTAAATCTGAGGCGTCAGTCTCGACAATTTTGAAAAACGAAGGGTTGGCTAAAGCTAGACAAGGTAACTGCTTGACTTTCAGTTTAATTTTCTGAACAGCTTTAGTGTTCTCTAAAGTCCAAGGAGCAGGGTTCTTTTTCAAACGAGAGTACAAAATGGCACTATCTTGTGCAAGATTTTTGTAATAGTCACCAATATAATTGAGACTACCCAGAAATCTTTGAAGTTGAGTTTTTTCCCTAATGTTCACACATCTTATAGATTCTAATGTTCACACACCTAGAACTATAAGTTGGGACGAAATTGACTTCCCAGAGACTTGGGCTATAAAAAATGTCGTTCCTCCTCAACCTCGTCAGAATCATGATGTTGAAGACATCATTGAGGAGAAAGATAGAGATGTTTTTCTAAACTTTAGGAAATTCTCTAGGTGTCAATCCTAAAGGAGTTACTCTTCTAGAACCCCTTTTGTTAACTATCCTCCGTCTACTTCACGACACTTCTGTCTGTGAAGATAACTCCAAAAACCCTTCATATCAGGATAATATGAATGTTCATGGTACGTATACCCATGACCAAATACCACATGGTATTTATGAGAAGAAGGATTCTTCTCAGCACAGGGAATCCCCTACGCCGTCTGAAATGAATGTCAGACTTTAACCCCCTTCCCTTTTAATGGTTTTTATAATTAATAGGAAAGAAATAAGTGTTGAGTTTAACTTGCCAGAATGGAATAGTTTTAGAACTTGGTACTTTAACAAGTATGATAAAACCATGATAGAATTTTATAAAAATGAATTTTATAAATGGGTGGAAGAAAACCAATTGGTTACTTCTTTTGCTGTTTGGTTTCTTATGTTTACTAAAGATAGGAACTTTTTGTTCTTGAAACAGAAAATAAACCTAAAACTGAAGATAAACATGAAACTAAATGGACCACTGTGAATAAACAGATTATATCTGATGTTCACCCTCCGACTGAACCCCTATCCATAGAAACTGGCAGCACCAGCCAGAGTAGCGTCGCTCCTATTATAGAAGCTAGTGCCTTTCTTAGGATAGAAACTGATACCAGACTCCTTGCGCACACTAAGGATCTGAATCCCTTGACTAAACAAGGTAACTATACCAACCTTATCCTTAACACGATAGGTAAACAACTCAATAGAATTGAGAATGCACATGTACATAACCGTATTAGGATTCCACCAGACTTTGCAAGAAGTCTTGTTAGACCTATAGTTCAACCTCCAATTGAAGTTAAAGGTTTTAAAATGGGAATCAAAATAGAATTTATGTCCCAAATTAAAGCAATCAAGAAAGATCTCAAGGGGTTAAAGATTAACACTTTATCCCACGATGATTCTGATTCTGATATTGAATCACATGTCTCGTTAAAAGATGTTCAAGGATTTGAACTTTCTTTTGGTCGTCCTCCTGAGGTTAATAAAATTACTTATAGTAATAATATTGGCCCAGCTAGAAATTACTACCATAGGCCAACCCCTCAGGATTTTCTCTTCGAAGAGAGCACCGTGATGCAGAATACTTTTCACGGTAAATCTATCTATGATTGGAATATGGAAATTCAGAAGCAAACTCAATACTTCTATCAATGGGGAGTATTTTCCCCTCTCCAATGTTATGCCCTAAAAAACGGACATTAGTTTGAAAAAATTTCATTTTAGGGGCGGAGACAACTAATCCATTAGTTTTAACAACATCTTTAAAAAAATTAAGTGTTTAAAGTGTTGGTCAATTGAATTAGAGAAGATAAGTATATCATCAATATAGATAATTGAGAAGTCAGAAAAAGGATTAAAAATATCGTTCATGATATTTTGGAATTCTGAAGGGGCGTTCTTAAGCCCAAAAGGCATAACATTCCATTGGTAATGGCCAAAAGGAACCACAAAAGCAGTTTTATACCGATCCTGTGGTGCAATTTGGATCTACCAATAACCAGATTTTAAATCAAATTTTGAGAAAATCTTGGCAGAATGTAACCTATCTAATAAATCCTTTTTATTAGGTATTGGATATCTTATCCATTGCAAAACATTGTTAAGAGGCTTATAATTAATTACAAGCCGAGAAACACCTCGTTCCTTTTCAGCAGCCTTGTTGACATAAAAAGCTGTACAACTCCAAGGAGAATAACTCTTGGTGATAAGCTTTTTATCCAAAAGACTCTGGATCTCTTTCTTACAAAGGTCAAGGAACTCAGTCTTCATTTGACTGGGTCTGGCCTTAGTAGGAATAGATCTTTCATGAAAATCATTTTCATAAGGAAGAGCAACAATATGTTTCTTCCTATCCCATAAAGCATTAGGAATATCACTGCAAATTTCTGCTGTTAAATGGTTTTTAACAACCTGAATTTTGCTCATGATATGAGGGGACATTAAATTCTTTTTAATGTTAAGATTAGAGATTTCTTTTCGAAGAAAATTAAGATGATTTTCTTTGAAAATAATGTTATTAGTCAAAGAATTAATTTTCTTAATCTCAGGACGGGTGATAAATTCAAAAGTAATTCTTTGGTTTTGAATAGTGGTATATATACCACTGGAGTCAATTTTATCAATAGGCATAAGCATAGATAAAAAAAGGAGTACCTAAAATTATATGTTGAGATAAATCGCCATAACAAGCCTGCTAGTCTTAATGATCTAAGACATGAAGTTAACACTTTAAAAAATGAGTTAAGACAACTTAAGATTCAGCACGATAACATGCAAATTGAGATTAATAATCTCAAGAATGCTCAAAAGCATTCTGATCCAGGAACTTCAAACGCTACTCCTAGTACTGAAGATTCTGTGGATTATTTAGGTGTTATCAGCCGTGTGCCAAATTTTCATTTTAGGGGCGGAGACAACTAATCCATTAGTTTTAACAACATCTTTAAAAAAATTTAAGTGTTTAAAGTGTTGGTCAATTGAATTAGAGAAGATAAGGATATCATCAATATAGACAATTGAGAAGTCAGAAAAAGGATTAAAAATATCGTTCATGATATTTTGGAATTCTGAAGGGGCGTTCTTAAGCCCAAAAGGCATAACATTGGAGAGGGTAAAATACTCCCCATTGATAGAAGTATTGAGTTTGCTTCCAAATTTCCAGATGAACTTAGGGAAAAAACTCAACTTCAAAGATTTCTGGGTAGTCTCAATTATATTGGTGACTATTACAAAAATCTTGCACAAGATAGTGCCATTTTGTACTCTCGTTTGAAAAAGAACCCTGCTCCTTGGACTTTAGAGCACACTAAAGCTGTTCAGAAAATTAAACTGAAAGTCAAGAAATTACCTTGTCTAGCTTTAGCCAACCCTTCGTTTTTCAAAATTGTCGAGACTGACGCCTCAGATTTAGGATTTGGTGGTATTTTAAAACAAATAAATTCTTTAACTCAAAAGGAAGAACTTGTTCGTTTTACTTCAGGATCTTGGAAAGATGCCTCAAAAAATTACTCCACCATTAAGAAAGAAATCTTTTTTGTTGTAAAATGCATTTCAAAATTTCAAGATGATTTGTTAAATCAGAAATTTTTGCTACGGATCGATTGTAGTGCTGTGAAACAGGTTTTGCAAAAAGATGTTGAAAATATTGTTTCAAAACAGATTTTTGCCAGATGGCAAGCAAACTTATCGGCTTTTGATTTTGATATAGACCATATCAAAGGGGAAAATAACTCTCTTCCCGATTTTCTAACCAGAGAGTTTATGCAGGACCGATGAGTGGCCCCTCTCGTGGGCGTGGCAGAGGCAGCGGGTATTCTCGCAAGCCTGGAAAAGAAAAGATCATCGTGAATGATGATCAATATCCTCCGATACAGGATTATGTTGAGTTCCTTCGCCAGAATGCAAAGAACATGGAAAAGAATTCTCCCCCTCTTAACCCCTTCAGCAAAAAGAAATCTGCTAAACAGGTATTGGAAACCATTAAGTACAATTTCATTCCTAATTGCAGGACTTCGAAATTGGTACTAATCCTCAATGAAGAGGATAAACAGCAGATGTCTGCGCCCTGGGAAATTAAGTCCCAGTATCTTGATACTCATAATTATCAAGTATAAGAAGGCAAATACCGGACGGTATACGAGGCGATTCTCGTGGAAACTGAATCAGTGGTGTTTAGTCATACTAACAAACACCAGGGAAATTCTCATTCCCCCATTGCTTATAGCAAGGCTGTCTTGAAGAAATTCATCCCTCCCCGAGAATGGGGAATCCACCCTTTGAAAGAACGAAAATTAAGTTCGCATGCTGGTGGATCCTATAATTATTGGGATTATGTCCAGGCTTGGACAAAAGATTTTTATTACCAAAATGCTGAGCACAAACACGCTTAGTTTTTACTTCTCTCTCTCTTTCTCTCTCTTATTCGTAATAAGCTTGAACATTCCGGTAACATTACGGTGGACTCTTCCTTTACTGTAAGTTTTTAATTTGTTTCAATTCCAGTCTGTAATAATAATATGTTTGAAATATATTTCCAGTTATAATTTCCGCGTCATGGGTTCAAAATGAAAACAGTTGTAACAATTGAGATAAATACCAACAAATATATAAAAGTAAATGACATATATGAAAGTTACTATTAGATCACATCATAAAAGACAAAATGGGCCATGGCATGCTAAGGCTTACATGCCTAAAACTCAAAACCTGATATGGTCAGCTCAACAACTTAGTCATAGACTAACAAAAAGGTCTAAACGTTAACAGTATTTCAGACGTATGTGTGTTAAGCAGAAATATATATATATATATATATATATATATATATATATATATATATATAATAAACAAGCTCATACATAAACTATATAACAACACTCATACATACAAATACATATGCATTAGACACACATACACAATACTAAAATACTATTTAGTATAAGAAAAACTATTAGAACTTTTAAAAAATATAATTTCAAAATTTTAAAAGATAAATTTCAAAATAAATTTTCAAACAGTTTTAATAAAATATTTTTAACTTCAAAAATTAATTCTGCAAATTTTATTCTTCAAAAATATTTAGTGACAAAAATATATTTTCCCAAAAATATATTTATTCTTATAAAAACTTCAAATCAAAATTTTGAACTCAATTTTTTTTAATTATGACTAAACCCAGTTCTATTATAAGATATGATAAACGAAATGCAAATGCAATGTGGTTTCGTGTCCAACATGAGAAAATAAATCCTATGTGCCATAGAGTATGGAAATTACCTTTTTCTGAGATGACGGACTAAGTCGAGAGCTCACTTGATGTAGACGATCCTAAAGAGCTTGGAATAGACAAGCAAGACACAACCCTAATTACAAAAATATTTTGTCAAAATTCAAGTTCAAATAGATGAAGGCCTATATAGCTAAAGCACAAAATAAAACCCTAAGTGTTCTCTATATAGGTACCTTCAAACTCCCCCATTGGACTAATTTTGACAAAATTCTTGAGTACATCAAATGATATACTAAGGTAAAATAAATCCTAAAATGTCCTATACAAAAGAGTATCTAACTACCCACCCATCCTAGAAAAGAAAAGACTCAACTCTTGACGACCGACGAGAATACTTTCAAAACATAAATACACTTTCTGTCGATAAATCAAGTTAGTAGCACTTGCCCTACCAAAATATTATAATGCAGAATTAAATGTGAAGGAAATAACAAAATAGAATATGTATGAAGAATATCAACAACACAAGAAAAGAATATGTACTCAACCCTCCCCCATTTTGGCTAAATTAGACAATGATAAGAAGAAAAAAATAATAAGTGTTTATAAACGACAAAATAAATGTCTCCTACATTAAACATGGCTTTAAGAGATACCGGTTATTAGTAGATATATTTATCCTAAAACCTCGGAGATCTAGTAATCAAGATGTAGAATAAACCAAGATAATATTCAAGTACAATCTCTCCAATCAAATGTTGACGCTATTTCTAAACAATAGTTATCATAAGACATAGAAAGCATATCAGCAAGCTGAAAATCACAAGCAATAGAAGGAACTACCCTAATTTATTTAGTAGTTTTTGGAGCATTAAACTGGTAAGAATATCCATTAGCGTCACAATACTTGGTAACTCCATTTTGATTAAACTCACCTCTCCCATCATTGAATAAATCTAAGGGTTTGGAGGTGTTTAAGTCCTTAACCTTCTCGTGAGGAGACTCAATGATTTTATCACTCTTGCATGCATCACAAACATTAGTTGGGCATTTCTTCGACTTTATACAATCCATTTTAAGGTCTCAAGTCACAAGTCCTACTCCAAATAGGCAAAGTTTTCAAAGATTTTTGTGCCTTTCGGAATTTAGGATAAAATTTATCTTTCAAAAATATTTTCTTGTTAACATGAGACCTAGACTTATTGAAGAAATGATTCCAATTATTATTAGTGCGCTGCCTACGAAAATTTGTAAATCGCTTCATATTTTGGTTATGACTTTTAAAATGAGTACCTTTCTTGAGATTACTAAGGCATTCCCGGTTTTGGTGACCAAAAATATCACACCTAGTACAAAATTTACTAGAAGTAGGTAGGTCTGAATGGTAGTGTTTTCCCTCTACATGCATAGCAGATTCATTACGAATAATTGGCTTAGAAGGTCTATAAAGTCTCTTGGCAGGGGACAATATTTTGACGTAGATGGTCCTATAAAATTCTCAATGAAATTTTCAATGTCACTTTCATAATGACTTTCAATTAAACCTTGTTTTTCTTTATCCTTTTCAGACAACTTACTTTCCAACGGAAGATCCATTTCTTCTTGGGCTTTTATAAAGAAGATTAGTCTACTTGGATCAACTTTTTCAAGAGGACCCACATATCCAAATCCTCTTGTATCACCTCGCCATTATATCGTTGTTTAGAAAGTAGTTTGTCAAGGTCAAAAAAATTTATATCACGACTACGACACATTTTGAAAGCTATTTGGATTTTTCAACTTGCAAAAGCTCTTCATTATATTTTTCTTCAAAAGGAGACAAATTTTCATTTAAAGTCGTAATTTGCAATCTAAAATCAAGTGACTATTTTTCAAAGTCAGTTTTGACATTTTTCATTCCAATGGAATTTTTTTGAATGATCTTATATTGATTTTATAAAGTTTCACTAAGCATTTTAACCAAATTCGATAATTCTTGTCTATTTTGCAATGTCCTGACATACAGTTTCGAGTAATCATCAGAGCCAACAAAATTTTCATGTTCATTTAAGTCTGTGTGAGTAGTGTTGCTATCATCAGATTTAGTATCATATAAGGCACGTTTAGCATCAAACGGAGCAGTTATTTCAAGCATAGAAAGTTGTCTAGCTAACGAAGATTTAGAACCATCAATCAAATCAAGTACTTCATCATAATCAGAATCATCTTCGGAATCAGTCATTCCTGCTAAGTATACGTCTCTGCAACAGTCATATACTTCTCCTAAAAACGCAAGGCAATTTTATTCAGAATTTCCTTGGTTATCTTCTGATTCAGAATGAGAAGTGTCATCCAAAGTTTTACTATGTTCGCCTTGTGTTTTTTAGAATGCTTCGACTGTGTCTTAGACCTACACTCATCAATAAAGTGATCGAGGTTCCTAGAATTGTGATAAGTTAATTCATATTTACTAACCTAACTACTTCTACTATCATAATCAGAAGTTCTCGTTGAAGTTCTATTATGGTGCTAGGTGAACTGACTAGATTCATTATTCACTTGCGTATGTCTTTTATCAATAGCGTTTCTATGCTCCAAAAGTTTCTTAAATTGAGAGGACATAACAGCAAGTTGGTTGCTAATCTTATCAATTTCATCCAAATCCACATCAGAGTCATCATCTGACTCAGATTGTTGTTTAACTACCTTATGCTTATTTTTATTATGATAGGCAGTTTTAAAAGCAACTTTAAAAGTATTGGTCAACTCAATCTTAGCATAAGATGTGAGAGTCTTCCTCAAGGATGATTCAAGTTCCATAGTTCTCAATTTAGAGCTTAGCAATTCAGGTGTGAGAGACTAATCATTAATCTCTTTTATGATATAACGTTTATGATAAAATATAGGTGCAATGGACCTCAGAATTTTACAACACACATATTTGTCAGAACATTTAATACCATTCACATGCAACTGTGTAATTATATCGGTCACACGCATATAAAAATCATCAAATGGTTCATTGTCATTCATAACTATCATATTGTATTGTTGAACCAATATTTGTGTTTTACATTGCTTTATTCTATCTTTACCCTCGTGTGAAATTATAAAAGTATCCCAAGAATCTTTACTAGTAGTGCAGTGACATTTACGTTTCAATTCATTTTCACTCACAGTCATGAAAAATGCATTTTTGCCCTTATTATGAAAATTGCTTATCTTTTTCTGATCAACACATAATTCAGATGTTATAAGTTTTCTAAAAATAGTGCTACCTTCTACTATACGAATAGTGGGGTGCCTATAACCATTTTTAATTAAATCCCAAACATCATCTCCTAATGCGCCTTGAATAAATGCTACCATTCTAATTTTTCAATAGGGAAAATCCGTGCGTTCGAAAATAGGAGGTCTACTAAAATTTCCTAACCTAAGCAACTGACTTGAATCTTCCATTAAAATAACGTAAAAAGAGTTTGACAAAAGTTTTGAAAATATATCTTTTTTAACGTCTAGCTCTGACACCACTTGAAAGCACCCAATGATGCGCAAAAAGACTATTGCGAAAGTAAACAATTGTCGATTAAACGCAATTTACCTAAGAGTTTTACCGATTATTCTAGGAGGGATCAATTCAAAATTTTTCTTGAATTGTTAACTTTACGAAAACAAATTTAATTTCCAAAGTCAATTAAAAGTCCAAATTATTATCTTTGTTAAATCTAGGTGATTTACAAAATAATAACCTATTCAGTTTTTTGGCAAGTTTCTATTTATTTCAACCTACTTTTTCGTGTGAGGTGATATGCGAAATATATAAAGCATGCGGTATTTATTTAACGTTGCAAAAACCCTTCTCCGGGAAAAACGACAGACTCTGATAAGGGTTAACCTAATCTACTTCCACTAAAACCAAACGAAATAGTAACGATTATACAAACATGCAACAAGAATCAAAGAAAGATAAATGAGAACAAGTTATTACCTATCTCTACCAAGCTTCTATATGCTTTGGTTGCTCTTCCGAAATTATCCTCACAATGCATCTCTTGTTCACTTTGCGTTCTTCACGTCTTAGCCTCCTCTCTAGCTTCCTTAGCGCAGGTTGGATCAGTGCCTATTGTGTCCTAGTTCTTAGTGAAGTATTTGTGTGTTGTATACTATCCCAGATGAAATACCCACATTTAATGGTACAACCGAAGGCAATGCAATAATTTATCCTTCTCCTAGATATCAGCAACAACTCTTATGTTCTGTTTTCTCTTGTTTAAATCAACCTTTCTTGATTTAACACAAGGTTCGCGAACTTTACTTTTCTCTTTTCTCAAAAATTAGAACAATCAGAGTTGATATAATATATACACATCAATAAGTGTCAAATTAGTGTCAAAGATTAGTGTCAAATTAAAACAATCAGAGTTGATATAATATATACACATCAATCAAAGTTGATATAATATATATACATCAATTAGAGTCGAAGATTAACCGGTCAACTATAAGAAACAAATTAGTTACCGTTGTAAATAGCCCCAGGCGATGTTGTTTAGAAAAAAATAAAAACTGGATTAGTTTTAAAAACTAAAATCGTGGACAGTTTTGGTATAACCAAAAACCGAGATGACAGCTCACACAATAGGCCAATAGCTAAGGGTTACACGCCAGCAAGCTTTAAGACAGCTAAGTCATGGGTTCAAAACGAAAACAGTTGTAACAATTGAGATAAATACCAAAAAATAAATAAAAGTAAATGACATGTACTAAAGTTACTATTCGATCACATCATAAAGGACAAAATGGGCCATGACCTGCTAACGCTTATATGCCTAAAACTAAAGACCTTATATGGTCAACTCAAATAATTAGTCATAGACTAACAAAAAGTTCATAAACGTTAACATTAGTTTAGACGTATGTAAGTTAAGAATATATATAATTATATAATAGAAAAGCTCATACATAAACTATATAACAACACACATACATACAAATACACATGCATTAAACGCGCATACACATATACTAAAATACTATTTAGTATAAGAAAAACTATTAGAACTTTAAAATAAATAATTCTGAAATTTTATTTTTATATCTAAAATTTTAAAAGATAAATTTCAAAATTAATTTTCAAACAGTTTTAATAAAATACTTATAACTTAAAAAATTAATTCTACAAATTTTATTCTTTAAAAATATTTAGTGAAAAAAATTTAGTTTCACGAAAATATTTATTCTTATAAAATTTTGAACTCAATTTTTTTTAATTATGAGTAAACCCAGTACTATCATAAGATATGATAAACGAAATGCAAATGCAACGTGGTATCGTGTCCTACATGGCAGAATAAATCTTATACCCCATAGAGTATGGAAATTACCTTTTTCTAAGATGATGGATTAAGTCGAGAGCTCATTTGATGTAGACGATCATAGAGAGCTTTGCAAAGACATGCAAGACACAATCCTAATTATTTTTGTCAAAATTCAAGTCCAACTAGATGAAGGTCTATATAGCTAAAGCAAGAAAAGAAAACCCTAAGTGTGCTCTATATAGGTACCTTCATCTTACAACTCGAAAGAAATTTCATTCTCAGTGATTAATCCAAATTTGAAAAATAATGAGATCATGCAATGACTAAATGCAGTGCCCAAAGGAAGTTGAGTAAACTCATGACTCGAAAATACATAAAAAACCTCATAAAGTTGAAAATCTCAAATCTCACGGGTTTAAGTCGCCACTAGTGATCTTTTAAGGCTCTCTTGAGAATGTAATTACTCTTTAACTTTTGATTGTAAAAGTGATAGTGCAAATTGCTGAGTCCATGGTAAAATCGGCTTAGTGCTCGAGACAAACTACAAGATACATGTTTCTTATAACTCGAAAGCAATTTCATTCTTAGTGATTAAGCCAAATTTGAAAAAATATTGAGATTATGCAATGACTAAATGAAGTACCCAAAGAAAGTTGAGTCAACTCATGACTTGAAGATACATAAAAACCCTCAAAAATGTGAAAAGCTCAAATGTCACAGGTTTAAGTCGCCACTAGTGATCTTTTAAGGCTCTCTTGAGATTATGATTACTCTTCAACTTTTGATTGTAAAAGTGATAGTGTAAATTGCTAAGTCTAGAAATTCATAGTTCAAGTACGCTTTAATATGTATCAATTAATTTTATGCTAAAAACGTAATTTTTTATTCAAACACGGGTATTCCGAGATATCTGAAAAATGGATGATAGACAATTCATAAAAAAATATTTTTAACTGCCAAAAAAAGTTTAAAATGATTTGTTTCTGAAAATTTTCAAAAGTGGTACGATTTTGATAAGTTTCTCACCCCAAACAAAATTGAACATCGTCCTTGATGTTTAAAACTACATATAGAAAATGAAAATCACAAGGGAGGAAGATATTACCTTAATGAACAGCTAATGAAAATGTACCGCATGATGGGGAAAAGATGGAACTTGAAGAACAAATACGACACAAAAATATGTACAAGTCTATAAAGCCGGTGAAAATAAGTTGGTGATGTTAAACACCACCCCCAAACAGGATAAGACTCATACTCAGAAATAATGAACGACGGGCTGCCTCCCAGTAGAGCTATGTTTAATGTCTTCATCCATACCAAACCATTCTCACCCTAAAGATAAGAGCTAGGAAAGTGCGGGGTAGCAGAAGAATTGAGTGATGAAAATCACTCCCAACAAAGATTGAAGCGTCAGTCTTGTTGGATAAAGGTGAAAACGGGTCAATGCACTTATATGGAAAAGTTCATCACATGATGCAAAACATTGGTGGACCATGGGTGGGTGGAATAATGGTAAGGATGAGAAAGGCAGGGGAGAATAAGCATCGATCACGGGCCTTATTGAGCTGAGAGGTGAGGGTAAAAAGGGCCATATAAGCATGATTCTCTATTTGGATAGGGAGGCAAAATGGTTTGACAATAGTGATGTGGTAGGCCTCAGATAAAGTGCATGACCATTCTATAAATGGATGATGATAATGATCGCGTCGTGACACGCCAGGGAGCTGTCGATGGAAAAAATTAACACCACAAGGAAGTGATGTTCATAGAGTAACAAGCTCGGTGTCACGGATGGGGAGAGTAGCATGAATACTCACATAGGTGGTGGGGTTGATGAAAAGTGCACAAATGGGATCGTTGAGAACTAGGGTGGATAGTGGGTGTAGGTGAGGACCTAAATACGTAGATGTGAACAGGTGAGATGCAATAACAATGTCCAAACCAAGTGGTGGTGTGGTACGGATAATAGGAGGGTCGGGTGGGATAAAGGGCGAGGGAAGATGATTTAACTCGGGAGTAGGGAATACCCATTCCTCATGTGGCTCGAAGTGATCCTCAAGGGCACTTAGAGGAGGAGGTGTGAAAGTGAATGAGGGAGTGATCAACTTATCCACCCAAAAGTCACCATCCTAAGTGGGGGGGAGGGGGGGAATCTAACGAGGCATCCAAATCCAAGAGAGATGAATGGACATTAATATATGACTCAACGGGAGTCAAGCATGGTGGTATAGGATCCATATCCAGAGAGGTGGAAACCATCTCAGATTCAATCTCAGGACAGTGGGTAGCACTCGTAGCTGGAGCTAACCTATAAATAATGGATTACTCAGGAACACACGTGAAATGATCAAAAGTTGTAGACTCGGGCATAATGAAGGAATCGGTGGAAGGGGAAAGGAGAACTTCAATGGTGGGTTCGAGAGGATAGGGAGATGTAGGATCAGTCTCACAGTCAATGGATATGTAACCACAATTATTAGCTTGGGTCCCGGAATACATGGTGGTCTCAACTTTAAGATTCTCGGGAGGATAGGGCTAGTCACACTCAAAATCAGTGGCACAAGACGACACATCATCGTCCCACACGGGGGTAATAATGGGTGGACTTGGGGTGAAAGCCGACTCGTTCGCACATTCAAATTCATTTAATCGCTATTCAAGCCTTTTAAGGGATTTATTTTGAGATTGAAGAGTGTGCACGAACTTTTGCAAGAGGCTTTAGAGAGAAGATGTGCAAGGTGGTGGTGAAGTGGTAGTGTGTGGCGGTGGTGGTGGATGTGGACACAACTCGCTAGAAACCCTAGGATGAGGAGACTACTCATATAAAGTGATGGGAATTTGTAAGGATACAAGTCTCCGATTGAGTCTTAATGTAGTGTTGGCTCAATTCCGGACAAAAACGTTTGAGTCATAGGATGAAGTTCTTGACCATCCATTAAGCCTATAACATGTTAAAGTTGAAGACGTTGCGGCCTACTTATTAAGAAAACATCATTGCTGTTTTACATATGCCTTGTTTCACATCATCAACTTAGTTCCAATCTCTCCTAAGGTATGAATGCATTACATATATATATATATATATATATATATATAGGAGCATGGAACACTTTTTGTAATGGGTGTAATTTTATCTTAAAATAAATTTTATTTTCAGAAGGTTACTTTAGAACTTTGTATAAAAAGTTTGTGGGCTTAATTTTGAAAATGACCATTCTGGCATTTCGTTCAAACGAGAATTTTGTTCGAATGAGTTTGCCAACGACATTTTCCTTTTGTCCTCTGGAACCACGTTAGTAGGGTCATTCGAACGAGACTTTGTTCGAACGAGATTTTCGGTGGGAAAATATTTTGGCAGTTTTCTCCATGTTCCCACTTCTTTTGTCCCACTAACTTTTTTCAGATTTATTATGTGCGGGAACCAACTTTAAAAAACTAACTTTTTCATCTCCTACAATCTCTAGAGAGAGTTTTTTTTAGAGTTGAATTCCTCCGTGAAAAGGTTCAAGTTTTGAGTGTTTGTTTTTTAAGAAAATTCTTAAACACTTTTGCTTACACCCATATTAGTTTATTCCAAGTACCACACACACACACACACACACACACACACACACACATAAAGAGTTCATTTGGGTTCTACTCTACCGAATCGAAGAGTTCATTTGGGTTTACTTCTACATCCCATAAAGAAGAAGTTCATTGTTTTAGCTTCACCATTCTCATATGGTGAAAGGCACCATGTGTGGTTGATGGGTTCCTAAAGGTTCATTGGTGGATTCCAAGGTTCCGGTGGATGCCGGGATTGTAGGCTAAGCAGAGGTAGTTGCAAGAAGATGCGTTAGGGATTTAACGGAGTCCAGTGTAGTAAGTCATCTGTCTTGTAATGGTAATTCCGTACTTAGTGGACTTAAGGCTAGATCCGTCCGAGGTTTTTTATCGTTGTGTGTTTTTCCTCGTACATCGCGGCGTAGTGGTTTGTTTATTTTATCTTTTGAAAAATCACATTAAATGTATGCTTAGGTAAAATATAAAATTAGAATATGTGATTTGGTGCTAACTTAATTTGGGTAAATATTATTTTAATTCAAGTCATTAATTTTACTGGATAAAATTTGGTTTGGCCTAAATTACAAAATGAATATTTATTGTTAGGCAAATTTCTAGGACTTGGATTTAATCTCTTTTGGGCTAAAAGTTAAATATTCACAAGTTTGTTTTAAAGTGAAATTTTAATTTTGAGAAAATTAAAATCTGGTTTAGTTTAATTTTAATTTTGGAAGATTTAAAATTGTAATATTTTAATTGTGAATCTTGAAAAGATTATTCCTTTTTAATTGAGTCATCCTTATTCCTCATTTAAAAGGAAATTATATTTAAAAAGTTTAAAATTGGGGGTCCTATCGTTTCCAAAAAGTGGTATCAGAGCCGGAGAGCTAAATTATTGCGTTAAGGTCTTTTTAAATATTTTTGACTAAAATGGATTTTTCCCCATTTTCAAAATTTCCTATTTTCGATGGTTCCAACTACGCGTATTGGAAAGTGCGTATGAAATTGGAACTTAGGTCTCTAGATGAGAGGGTTTGGTTGTCAGTTGTTAACTGGTGGTCCACACCTACATATTTGGTAGAAAATGAGCGTGCTCCCAAACCCACAGATAGATAGAGTGAGAATGAATTTAAACTTGCTAATTTTAATTCTCGAGGCCTAAATGCCTTGTTTAGCACTGTCACACCGGATGAATTCCGACCAATTATGACGTGTGAAATAGCTAAAGAAACTTGGGATATTTTACAACTCACTCACGAGGGAACTATTGTTGTAAAAGCTTCTAAACTCCAAAACCTCATCGCTCAATTTGAAACCATCAAAATGAATGAAAAAGAAACATTTGGTGAATTTTATGCTAGACTTTTCGATATAGTTAATTCATCTTTTAATTTGGGAGAGAAAATACCCGACGACTGTGTAGTAAAGAAAATTTTAAGGTTCCTACCCGATAGATATATTCCTAAGGTGACCGTGTTAAATTCTTTACCCACTTTAGCCTCTACAAAATTAGAAGAGCTCGTAGGTGATTTACAAACCTATGAACTAGACATGTTTCCCTCCAAAACTGAAAAGAAAATAGATAAGGGCATTTCTTTGAAAGCTCGAAAGGAGGAAAAATAAGTAGTAGAGAGTGAAAGTGATAGTGACTGGGAGGACATGGATATGTTTTCTAGGAAGTTTCATAAATTTCTTAAATTTAACAAAGATCAATTTAAAAATTATTTTAAGAAATTTGAAAATTCTAAGCATGAAAAAGACAAAAGATCCCTAAAACTTTTAATGAAAATTTAAATCGGGACGAGTCTAATAGGTGTTACGATTGTGAGGGTCATGTCCATAGTGCTTTTGAATGCCCCATTTGTGGCCATCCTCGAGATATGTCCCCTTGCGATTGGAGAGGATCCCTCTAAGTCCCGCACGTCCCTCTCGGGAGCGCTTCGGCCGCCGACGGTGAAAACTGTAGAGAGATGGAGTCGCCGGTCTATTTTACTCAAAACAGACAAAAGAAAAGAGGGCCATATCGAGGGACAACATCCAAAGACATAATGATACATGCAAAACCAAAATGATTCGAAAGGGATTCGAAATCTAAGTTACGAAATGGGAAGGTGTTAGGCACATATTCTGCCCTTACGGTCTCCCATGGGTTGTTGTTATTTTCCTTTATTTCCCAGTGATATGTGTGCATGTGTATATGTAGTGGAGATAGGAATCATCGACTTGTATCATGGGAGAGATAAAGAGAATCATCCATAGGAATGTTCCTAAAAGTAATATTAGAAAATAGGATTTGTGCGAATATTCTTGTGTCGATCATTACAAGGGAATGATAACGCATGTGGAATAATACGCCATTAAGAACAATATATATATATATATATATATATATATATATATATATATATATATATATATATATATATATATATATATATATATATATATAGAATTTAAGAGAGTTAAGTTTAAAGAATATAGAAAAATAGGAAAAAAAGTGGAAAAGGGACTCGAGTCTCGGGTTTTACCCCGAGAAGCCTACGTAGCCTAAAGAAGCATCAAAGTCCACATAGTTCGTACGCAAAACGGGAAGTGGGATTTATCCCATAAATCCAATCGGGGACTTCTCTTATCTGTGTGTGAGTGTGTAAAAACTGTTTTAGTTGTGAGAAAAGTGTGAGAATTCTCGTTTGGAATTTATGAGCAAATCCTCTTTTTCTTGTTTTTTTTTTGGGTTTTATTTATATGAAAATAAGAGGTGTGCAATAATTCTAGATAAAAATTATATTAGGATATGTGAGATAAGAGAATAAGAATACTAAGTAACAAAACAAACTAACGAGAATTTAGGCAGATTTTAAGTAGAGAGTGGAGAAAGTTGGACCTTCTTGAAGATCTTGAGCTTGATCTTGGATGTTGGAGAGAAGACCTTGAAGTTGGGTGATGATGGAGGATACTTAATTCACCAAGTTTGATGAAGAAGGTGATGAAAGGTGAAGGTTGAAAAGGGATTTGGATGTAGAAATCACACTAACTTTGAGAGGGATTTTCTGAGCTTGTTGAGAGTGATGGATCTCTGATATCCTCCTCCTTTTGAATGAGGTTAGGACCTCCATTTTATAGGCCTGTGGAATTTCCGATTGGCATAGCCCTGGTCCTGCCAATCGGCAGGTGTGTTTAGGCACACTGTCGATAGGCAGCGCTTGGAACCTACCATTTGACAGTATCTTTCAGGTTCCTTCGGAAGATCGGTCGTAGAGCGATAACCATTGATTCGAATTACACATGGGGAAAACCATTAGAAAGGAATTTAAGAGACCTTAAAAAGTCCTTTGGACTGATCCCGGGTTCGGGGGTTGACTTTGGGTTAAATGTGGCTCAGAAGCACTTGTCGGTCCTTTGGACGAGGAAACTTTAAACGCAAATGGATCGTTCATCCGTATGGTAAGTCAGTATCGTGGATGGGGTAGACTATTAGAAAGTTTAGGAGATGTACTTAGACATTCCAAAGAGTTTGACCTGGTTCGGGGAGTTGACTTTGGTGAACTGGGGCTTTGAAGCGTTCGGTGACCTTTCGGAGTAAAACGGATCGTTCGTCCATGCCGTAAGTCAGAATCGTGCATGGGGTGGATCGTTGGAAAGAGGATATAGTGACATTAGAAGATTCATTTAGTCTCGTTCAAACTAAAGAGTTGACTTTGGTCAAATGGAGCCTGGGAGTGCCCAGTGACCTCCTGATCAAGTTTCAGAGGAAAACGGGTCGTTCGTCCTCATGGTAAGTCAGAATCATGCATGGGATGGACCGTTGGAAAGGGGTTTCAGTGCCCTTTGAATATTCATTCAGTCTTATTCTAGCTAAAGAGTTTAACTTTTGGTCAAACGGAGCCTGGGAGTGCTCGATGGCCTTTAGGTCAGTACTGGGGGTATGACTTGGGTTTGCAATGATAAAGAGAGGTGCTAGGGACCTAAAGAGAGGTTATGGGGGTATTAGAATGGGGTGTCTATAGAGTCCCTCAATGGGTGCGTTTGGAACAAATGATAGCCATCGAATAGACACCACATGATGCCTTTGAAAGAGGATGACCAAAAGGTCAAGGTCGATTCTGAGGACTTAAGGATGAGGGTGACCGATTCTGCGGGTCAAAGCTAATTCTGAGGGCTTGGAGATGACAGTGACCGATTCTGCTGGTCAAAGCCTATTCTGAGGGCTTGAAGATGAGGGTGATTGAGTTTGCGAGTCGAAGCCAATTTTTAGGGCTTAGGTTGTGATGACCGATTCTACAGGTCGAAGTCAATTTTGTGGGCTTAAGTTGGAGATGACAAATTTTGCGGGTCAAAGCCAATTCTATGGGCTTAAGGTGAAATTACCAATTCTGCGGGTCGAAGACAATTTTGCGGGCCTAAGGTGAAATGACTAATTCTGCTGGTCGAAGCCAATTCTGTGGGCTTAAGATGAAATGACCAATTCTGCAGGTCGACGCCAATTCTGCGGGCTTAAGGTGAGATGAACAATTCTGCGGGTCGAAGCCAATTATGCCGGCTTTAGGTGAGATGAGCAATTCTGGGGGTCGAAGCCAATTATACGGGCTTAAGGTGAGATGACCAATTGTGCGAATTGAAGCCAATTATGCGTGCTTTAGGTGAGATGACCAATTCTGCGAGTCGAAGCCAATTCTGCGGGTTTAAGGTGAGATGACCAATTCTGCGGGCTTAAGGTGAGATGAACAATTCTACGAGCTTAGGGTGAGATGACCAATTCTGCGGGCTTAAAGTGAGATGAACAATTCTGCGGGTCGAAGCCAATTCTGCGGGCTTAAGGTGAGAAGACCGATTCTGTGGGTCGAAGCCAGTTCTGCGGGCTTAAGGTGAAATGACTAATTCTGCAGGTCAAAGCCAATTCTTTGGGATTAAGGTGAGATGACTAATTCTGCGGGTCGAAGCCAATGATGCGGTCTTTACGTGAGATGACCAATTCTACGGGTCGAAGCCAATTCTGCGGGCTTAAGATAAGGTGACCAATTCTGCTAGTAGACGCTAATTTTGTGGGCTTTAGGTGAGATAATAAATTCTGTGAGTCGAAGCCAATTGCGCGGGCTTAAGGTGAGATGACCAATTATGCGGGTCGAAGATAATTCTGCGGGATTAACATGAGATGACCAATTTTGCGGGCTTAAGGTGAGATAACTAATTCTACGGGTTGAAGACAATTCTGTGGGCTTAAGGTGAGATGACCAATTCTGCGGGTCGAAGCCAATTCTGCAGGCTTAAGGTGAGATGGCCAATTCTGCGGGCTTAAGGTGAAATGACCAATTCTGCGGGTCGAAGCCAATTCTGCGGGCTTAAGGTAAGATGAGAAATTCTGCGGGTCGAAACCAGTTCTGCGGGCTTAAAGTGAGATGACCAATTCTGCGGGTCGAAGACAATTCTGCGTGCTTAAGGTGAGATGACCAATTTTGCGAGTCGAAGCCAATTTAGCGGGCTTAAATTGAGAAGTTCTTGAGGAACTATGTCGGGGAAATTACCTCATGATTTTGATTTGAGCTGGGGAGCTGATTGTTGGGGAAATACTTGTGTCTTTTAGAGACATTACTGAGGAAACAACCAATCTGATGCTGGGGAAGCGATTTGGTGGTCTAGGGTTTGAACATATTGCTCAGAGAAATTTGAGACCTTTGGGGAATATGAGATCTTATGGGACGTGGCTGGGAGGAGATTCACCTAGCTTTTGGGAATTTCGCTGGGGAAATAGGGGTTCTGCTTGAGGGAGTGTGAAATTTTCTTGGTGAAAATGTTCTAAATCCTTTCCAGGATTTTTAGGAATTTTCTGTGGATTTTTCATGGTTTTCTGGTATTTTCTGGGAATTTTTGTACGAAAATTTAAAGGAGGTGTCGATCGGAAAGGTGTGGAGGGTGCCATTCGGAAGTGGCATGGACTTTTGGGCTGCCTCGAGAAGGTAAAGGGTCAGTGCCGATCGGTAGGTGGGGGGTCAATGCCGATCGGCATGATCCTTGGAATCCTATATAAAGGGGGCGAGTTCCCCTTATTTTTCATAGCTTCTTGCCTTCTCTTTTTCTGTAGTTTTCTTCTGTGAATCATCCTAGCATTCTGCAATATGAAACATGGATGATTTTGTGAGCACTCCAGTATACAGGGAGTGGTTAGTTGTTGACGACTGGGCAAATGTGGAGTGGAGGGCCATGGCACCTCTCGCTTTGGGGAGAGAGAACTCTTTTGACGCATTCGAGATGGTTGAGGATGAGCAGACCTTGCTGCCGGAGCCTTCGTGTCATCGCTCTTCGAGGGTGGTGAACCCTTGCGGTTATGTAAGTAAAATGACTTTTGACATTTTTTTTTTGGGGTTTTCCTTTTTTCTTGGATTTTGATAAGTATTTTTCTCTTTTGGCAGTCTAATGTTTCTCTATCGAATATGCGTGCCCGTGGGACGACGGGGCTTAAGGATGTTTTGGAGCATCTTCCACCTGTGGTGCATCGGGTGGTATCCTCAGCAGGCTTCGGGAGGTTGGCGTCTGTGCTAGATGAGACAACTCGTTCGACGGCGGTGTTATGCGCTCTGGGGAGAGTTGGTGGGACACAACCCACACCTTTCATTTTAGTTTTGGGGAGATAACTGTGACTCCCATAGATGTGCAGCAGCTACTGGGACTGGATTGTTATGGGGAGAAGATATAGGTGGATCACTCTTTATGGGTGAGGCCAGAGACGGTGCACGCGTCGCTTGGTGATGTGGGTAGGATAGTGTCTGGGGACTCCATCCGTTTGTCCTTGCTGAAGGATGTTTTATTGGGCAGAGTGATCGATGTGGAGGATGGGCTTCAGGTGAGGCAGATGGCCCGGTTGTTCATCTTGCAGGTGTTGGGTGGGATTTCTGGTGGTGTCGAGCGGTGACGTTGTCCACTTATGGTATTACCATATCTGAGAATGTTTTTGAACATCCCTCTCTATGATTGGGGGAGCCTAACTTTGGCAATCCTTCATTTTTCCTTGGATGCACTTAGCTGGTGCTGCTGACAGTCTTCACTGGAGCCATGTATCTTCTTTTGGTATTCTTTTAATTTCATGCATTTTCCTTTCATGCATTCGTATTTTCCTTATGCATCTCTTTTTTATTGTGAAATTATTATCTTTGGCAGACATGGTTCTATGAGATGATCAGGTGTAATACCCAGATGATTGCTTTGAATGACAAGTCTATTGGGATTTTTGCCGGTTGCATCGATGGCGCAAGGCCAAACGGCAGTCGAGGAGGTCTCTCTCTAGAGGCGGTGTGTCAGGTCTTGAATGGCCTAACCAGTGATAGGGTAAGACTTCTTTCTTCTGCAGTCTAAGACCTTTGGGTGCTCTGATTCTATGTTTCCTTATATTATACTGGGGAGTTTTCAGGTGACCATTTACACTTGGGGGGAGATCGTTCAGGACACGGGGTTGACTAGAGTAAATGCATAGATGAGTCATTTGCTGGCGCATGAGTTTGTCCATACTTAGTATCTCAGGGAGAGGGTGGCCCGACAGATTGCTGAGGGAGAGGTGGTGGTGCCACTTGTGAGGCCCCCTATGTCTATGAGGCGGGAGCGGCTGTTGCTAGAGGAAAAGAGGATCTTAGCGATGATTGGAAAGTCCTACGTGCTATACACTGATACAACTATGTTCTATGATTATATGGACATTGTGACGAGATGGCCGATGGCGCCCAGCATATGCGATGCACTACCCTTCCCTCCTGCGAGTTCGAGTCGGCCAGTGGGGTCCTCCCACAGTGGTGGCGGTCCATCGACATCTACTGCGCCGGCGACTTCGGAGGTTCCCTTTGTGCGGCTACATACTCCTTCATACAACATTTGACGGGCTGATGGAGGGATGGTTCCTATGATGCATCGTCCTCATGCGATGGACCCGAAGGAGTTAGGCTTGACAGAGGAGGTCCTTCGCCCGGAGGTATATCTTTTCTTCTCTTTTCCTTTCCTTCCTTTTGATTTCTTTTGATCTTTTTTGTTCAATACTGATTTTGGATTTTCTTGCAGCATGTCCGGGTGTCCACCACTTGGCTGAGGGATATTAGAGACTGGATATCTTTGTCGACTTCCCATAATCAGGACGCAGTTCCTGTTCCTTCTTGCTTGGTGTCGTCGGCCTCATCCGGGGAGGAGTCTGGTTAAGGTAGCGGTGGTGCGTCATCTCACCGTCGGGGAAAGAGAGTGCGTCGCAGGGGTGGAAGCTCTTAGGATAGAGAGGGGAAAGGGCAAGTGAAAGAGAGATAGGCAGAATGTGGGTTTGGGATAAGTTGTTGTTTTTTTTTCTTTTTTTCTTTTGTTTTCCTGTAAAATTATGTAACACATAAACATATCTATGTAATGAAATGAAGTTTTTTGATTATCATCCGTTAATGATGACTGAATGCATGCACATGCACTTTTTACTTTGCTACTGAGATCGTAAAAAGAAATAATTTGGGGATTTTAAAAGAAAGTTTTATTCAAAATTAATAAAAAGATGAAAGAGGAATAAGGAAAATTTTTAAAAGTAGGGGGTTGTCGATCATCAAGCACCTTGTCCTGCCTATCGACAGGTCAGTCCAGTCCCATTAATTCAAAGATTTAATTGGTTCCCTCTTCAGCCTTTGGTACCTTGTGGGGCAGGATTTCTTCCGATTTCTGCAGGGGTTATGTCCTTTGTGGGGGTTTTCAAGTATAAAAGAGGGGTAAGATTGGAGTATTTTCCTCACACCTTCACATTCCCACTTTCTTATTCTATGAGATGGCTCTCCCTGGTAGTGAGATGTATATGCCTAAGTTTTCCCGTTCTCCCCGAGAGATGTTGGCTGGGCTTCTTTGTATTTCATCCTCGGTGGCAAGATCACTGGTGGCTAGAGGTATGATTTCTCTTTTAGCGGTGTTTCGGTCCATGCATTTGCAGGAGATTGGTGATCCTGGATATGCCGGAGATTTTGTTCTAGTCTTGGTTTCAAAATTGCTGCTGGTGACTAGGGAGATACTAGTGGATCCAAAACTTGCAGCCATCACTTCATGGATGTCATATCGTCTTAATCCTGCGGCGGTGATACTGGTGGAGACTCTGAATGGCCTGGATGCCTGATGAGAAGGTTGTTCTGACTCTTTGAGAGGTAGCCTTGTGATGTTGTTCATGTGGTTGTTTGAAAGATTCCGTCTAATGACTCCTCCGGAATACCCTTTGTCCGTTGTACCTAATTTATTTTCCCTCCATTTCATCAGTGAGAGCTATAAGAACTGGTTCATGGAGCATGGGGCTCTAAATCTGTACTGGTCAGAACCTTGGTGGGGATAGTTGTTGTCTATTCTGGAACTGGGAGAATACCCGTATGTCCGGATGGATGGTCTTAGACATACCTCTTTCTATTTCCCTTGGCATCTTCTGTACCAATTTGGCTGGGAGAAGATCATGCCACCTCGAACACTAGACTTCTTTTCGGTATAAGATTTGACAGAGCGTCTGCGCATGCATCTTCACTTTTTATGGGAGAGTCAATGTCCGTCGACCTGTCCCTCTCAGTCTGCTGGGAGAGTTTGGCACATCCCTGGGGATTATATAAAGTGGTTGTGGAGGATATTAGTTAGCAAGATGTTGGCAGTGGAGACCGAACAAAGATGGTTTGTCTTATCCAATACCATAGAGGGAGGGGTTATGGTGTTTTTGAGGCTGGTTCGAGCCTATCAGTCCATGGAGCGTTTGCGGCACTCTATTCAGGTAGGGGAAGCTTGGGGACCCCAGGATGTAGATTATAACGATGAAGCAAGATCCTGTGGTAGCTGTGGGTAGGACTCTTGGAGAGTTTATTTTGTAATGGGGAATAAATTTGGGAATTTATTTGTCTTTTTAGGAAGGTAGAGGTCATCCGTTCCTTTTCTTATGTAATTGCACTGTAATTTTTTTATTAGTGAAATAAACAAGTTTTTGATCATCTAGCTGTGCCCTTTGATGAATTTTATATTTTGAATTATCTATACCGATCGCTAACGCATGCATAATCCTTTTGTTCAAGTATATGTTAGAATGATCTATCGTTCTCAGAGATAAGAAAAGAATAGGTTTTTGTGAAAAAGAAGGGGCCGTGATCATGTAAGACATATGAGCTGCCTACGTACCTGTGTTTTTTTTTTTTTTTTATGAGAATGATTTTTGTAGAAGATCGGGCCCACGTAGTTTTGGGTGGAGGTAAATGAAGAGATTTGTTTTTTGTTTTTTAGAATAGAAGGGAGATAATAAGAATCGTAGCACGCCGAGATTTTGGACTAGGAACGAGCCATCTCTTCTCCATCTAAGTCAGTGATCATAGCGGCACCGCTGGACAAGAACTTCTTCATAATGTATGGGCCGTTCCAATTGGGATTGAATTTCCCTCTAGGGTCCCAGATGGATTCTACTATTTCCATGAGGGCTAAATCCCCTTCTCGGACACCGCGGTCCTTGACTCTCTTATTGAATGATCGTGATATTCGACGATGGTACCCTTTTATGTGATACAATGCCTTCAGTCTCCTTTTGTCCAAGAGTGACAGTTCGTCGAGGCGGCCTTAATGCCAGTCCCCCTCACTGACTTGGTTTTCGATCATGACACGAAGGGAAGGGATTTCTATATCCACGGGTAGTACTACTTCCATGATGTATACTAGAGAGTAAGGATTAGCCCCAGTAGAGGTTCGGATTGAGGTTCAATAGACCCAGAGGGTGTATGGGATTCAGTCAGCCCAATCTCAACAACTTTTGGTCATCTTACTGATGATGGATTTAAGGTACTTGTTGGAAGCTTTGACTGACCCATTAGTCTAAGGACGGTAAGGAGAAGATTTGTGTCTCTGAATCCCATACTCGTTGACTACTTCGGTGACTTTTTCCTCGAAATGCAACCCCTTATCTGACACTAGCTCGTGCGGGACCCCATATCGACAGATGATGTTTTTCTTGATGAATTTAACCACTTTATTGGTGTTCAGGACTGCATATGACTGGGCTTCAACCCATTTGGTGAAGTAATCAATGGCAGCCAGGATGCACTCATGCCCGTTAGAGGACTCTGGTGTAACCTTCCCTATGATGTCAATGTCCCAGGTGGAGAACGTCTAGGGAGAAGTCATGTTGTATAATTCTCGCGGAGGCAAGTGTTGAAGGTTTTAGAACTATTGGCATTTGAGGCATTTCTGGACATAGGAGGTGCAATCCTAGATTGTGGTGATCCAGTAGTAGCCTTATCGTATGATCTTCTTGGCAAGCATGTGACCATTCATGTGGGGATCGCATTCCCTGCTGTGGATTTTTTGTATTACCTCTTCAATGTCAGCCCCTGCGATGCAGTGTAGATGGGTTCCACCGAAGTTCCTTTTGAACAGTGCTTTATGACAGATAATGTACTGGGCGGCCAGTCTTCAGAGGGTTACCCGGTCTTTCTTGTTGGAACCCTCAGGATACCTACCATGCTTGAGGAGGTTCCAGATATCATAGTACCAACAATTGGCTAGCTCGGGATCTTTTGTGGTGATGAGATCAATGTGGTAGCAATGGGTTGGTTTGTCTTTCTTTTGGACCAGGAAGGGGGCCATTATTATTCCTTCAGGCATGTCGACCATGGACTCTAGGGTTGAAAGGGCATCGACTAAGTTATTATTTTCTCGAGGTAAGTAGTGGAAGGTGATATCTTGGAATTGGGAGGCTAGTTCTTCTAAGTGGGCATGAAAGGGTTGGAGTTTCTCGTCCTTGACTTTCCATTTTCTGAGCACTTGACAAATAATGAGGGAAGAATCCCCGTAGATATCTTGGCATTGAATACCTTTCTTGAGGGAAACTTTGAGTCATACCGTACATGACTCGTATTTAGTCATGTTGTTGGTGTAGGTAAAATCCAACTTGATGGAGATAGGAGTGTGGGAGTTATATGGGTCGATCAAAAGTATCCCAAGGCCATATCCCTTTTTGTTTGCAGCACCGTCAAATAACATTTGCCATCGAAGGTCATCTTGAGTGGTGTAGAGGATGTTCTTATATGGAAATTCGAAGACCCAAACATCAGCTTCTTATATGGGGTAGTAAGAGATGGCTTTTCCTTAATGGCATTTTAAGTGACGTTCACGATATCAAACTCGACTAAGAGCATTAACTATTGAGTCATTCGACTGGATAATGCAGGTTTCTCAAGAAGTTATTTGATGGGTTTCATTCAGGATACATGTTAGATAGAGAAGGTGAGCATGTAGTGTCGCAACTTTTGGGTAACCCAAATAAGTACGATGCATGCTTTTTCCAAAGCAGTTTAGTTGACTTCGTACCCGACCAATTTGCAACTGGCATAATATATAGCTCTTTCTTTACGGGAATCTTCAAGGTACTGATCTAGAAAAGCTCGACCTGCAGTGTCAGTTATGGTTAGGTATAGGAGAAAGGGGAGACTAGGCTGTGGTGGGAGGAGTACCGGAGGTTGAGTCGGGTATTGTTTGATTCGGTTGAAGGCTTCTTGGCAGGCCTCATTCCAAACTTTGGTTGAATCCTTTCGTAGGATTTTGAAAATTATTTCACAAATGGAGGTGAGCTGGCTGATGTATTGAATTTTCCCGAGGAAACCCCAGACTTCTTTCTCTGTTCGAGGAGATTGCATCTCAATTATGGCTTTGAGCTTGGTAGGATCTGCTTCTATCCCCTTCTCACTGACCTTCAATCCCAAGAGTTTCCCCTTTGTAACGCCGAAGACACATTTATGTGGATTGAGTCTCATCTAATACCATCGCAGTCGTTCAAAGAACTTTCGAAGAGCGGGAACATGACCTTCTCTAGTTTTGGATTTGATAATCATATCATCCCCATAGACCTCAACTTTTTTGTGAATCAGATCGTGCAGGATGATTGTGGCAGCCCTCTGGTAGGTAGCCCCAACATTCTTGAGACCAAATGGCATAACAATGTAGAAAAATGTTCCCCGTGGGGTGATAAACGCGGTTTTTTCTTGATGATCTGGGTGCATTTTGATTTGGTTGTATCCAATAAATCCATCGACTAATGACTTGAGACTTGACTGGATGTGTTCTCCACGATCATGTCGATATTGGGTAGTGGGTAATCATCTTTTGGAGAGGCTTTGTTCAAATCTTGATAGTCTACACACATCCGAACATTCCCTCCCGATTTCGGTACATGCACTATATTGGCTAGCCATGTGGGATATTTGATCACGCAAATGAAGCCCACGTTCAACTGTTTGACCACCTCTTCTTTGACTTTGAGTGACCATTCGGTGCGTAGCTTTCTCATCTTTTATTTATTCGTCTTGTAATCTGGACGAGTTGGGATCTCATGCTGAGATATTTCAGGCTCAATGTTGGGCATATCATCATAGGACCATGCGAAGACATCCATGAATTCCTTCAATAATTCTTCGAGTTGTGAGCGCTCATGCTCATCAAGGGTATCCCCTATCCTAATCTCGCGTAGTTGGATACTAAAACCTAGGTTAATAATAACAATCTCTTCTTCATTAACTTTAAAGCGGTTATGTTGTTCGTTATTAACCTTATTTAGATCAGTTAAGAATTGTTCATTTGCAAAATCATCATCATCAAAAGTTTGATTAGAATCTAAGTAGTTAATGTAAGGCACAACAAGATACTCAAAATCTTCATTTATTTCATTGATAGGAAAAACATCATTGAGAACATCATAAAAGGAGGTCTCGATTACATTTGACTAAGGATAGACAACATAAGAAGAAATGAGATAAACATTGGGGTTAGGTGGGATTTCAACAGGTAGAACCAGCAAAGCATGCCAGTTGAGGAGAGGTGTATCAATAGGTTTAATCAAGTGGGATGGATTCAGGGATGTAGTGCTTAAATGAACCATGCAGAATGTCAGCCCCAGTGTCTGCAAGTTGAACGAGTCCTCGAAGTCACTTTCTTCAGACTCTTCGGTATCTTTAATGAGCGGTTATACATGGTGTTAGAAACTATCGGCCCATGGGTAGCTGTCTTGGAAAAAGATCTCCATTCTAGGGTTCATCTTCTTTTTTGTATGGTCATACCATGGTTTCAAAAAGCCATAAAAGGGGAAGTCCTCGCCCTATTTAATGAATCGTCCATTTAAGGAGTCACCTGGGATAGTCTGGATGCAGTCTGATCCTATCTTTGGTCGAGATCAGTGGATCATTCTGAGATCTTATTCTGATGGTTGATACCCTAAACCATAAGGGGGAAAGCTTTCTTCAGTACAATGGGCTCAAGTATCCCTTGTTGTCTTTGTCCTAGCCCCAGCCCGGGCATGAAGTGTATGTTTCTGAACATCTGAATCACATTAACATTTCCATGAGGGTTGTATTCTGGACAAACCCTTTCTTTGAAATCGTCCACTGTCAGGGGTAGAATTGGTTCAACTCGGAATCCTGATAGGAGCATATCATTTGACCCGTGTTGTATCTGGAGGATTGGATTTCTAGTACTTGCACCCTTGGTCTTATCGTCGTCACCCAAAATGGTGATGACTTGTCCATCGGCAAAGAACTTCAATATCTGATGGAGTGAGGAAGACACACCCTTGATATTATAGAGCCAAGGTCTTCCGAGCAACAGGTTGAAACAACCTGGGATGTCAATAACTTGGAATTCAACTACAGGGTTTATAGGGCCAACCCCTATTACAAGTTTTATGGATCCCATCACCTCCCGACGGGTGTTATCGTAGTCACGAACAGCAACAAAGGTTGGATCGAGGTGACTTTCTTTCAGTCCTAAGCATTTGAAGGTTCTTAATGGGCAGGCATTCAAGGTGGATCCATTATCGACAAGAGAGAGTGGTACGATCTTCCCCATAACATCGATGGAGATGTTGAGTGAATGATTGTGGTTTGGCCCAATTCTGGGGATTTCTTCTTCGTAAAAGGATAGCATTCAGGTAGAGGTCAGGGATCCAACTAGATTTACCTCTTCTTCTGGTGTATTAGAAGGAGGAACTGTGGGTTTAGTAAGTAACTTGATCAAAGCATTTCTCTGTAGCTGAGATAAATGAAAAGCCACCATAGAGTGATGTTAGCTTGAGTTTTCTTCAGTTGATCGAGCATCTTGCTCTCCTTGAGGGTCATTTCTGACATAGGAAGGTTTTCAACTCCCTTCACCTTGTCATTGGCTGGTAGTGAGCTTGGGATCTGGTAATGCCTTCCTGATTTGGTCATGTGATTTACTAAAGAAGGGAAAATATGAATCCCATTTCCTCTTTGATCTCGGGTTGTTCTGTCACTTTATTTATTTCTCTGAGGAGCTCCTCAAATGATATCATCCCACATATGTCGGCTACCAGGACAATTTTCTTGAAAGATTATTCTTCATTCGAATCTCCGAATTCTCCCCCCTATCCGGTGGAAACAATTTTGTCTTTCCATGTAAAGTCAATGCATTCCACAACTTCAATGGCATCTTCATACATGTCTTCCCATTATGTGGGGATACATAAGGGTGAAGGGACCAGGCGTCCTTGTAGTTTTAGAGTATCAAGTAACTCGGTCATACTACAAATACTATTAGTTTGCCTGAATAATTCTTCCATGATCTGGACGACGTCATCTAGGCTGACTCCATCGGTGGGTAACACCCAACTGTCTAACTCTCGGATCCATTTTTGTGCTTCTAAAAACAACATCCTGAACCTCTGGCAATCAATGATCATCTGTGAGGGAAATTTCAGCCCGAACTCTAGGAGTTGGTTTAACACTTCTGATAATTCCATACCCCCATTTTTGGAATGGGTACGGACAGCGATGCATGCCCGAGTAAGGAGTGACAATTCCTGATCAGCGAGGTAAGAGGGTGTAAGAGGAAATATGGGCAAGTTTGGAGAGGTTTGGGAGAGTGTATGGGTGTGATTGGAGTTGAGGGATCCAATTATGGGTCCATTTCTAGGAAGATGGCATTGGTATGATTTGGGAGTGGGTTGTGAGTAGTGTTTGGCTTAGGATTAGCTGGTGGGGCAATGGTACCTCGGTCAATTAGACCTTGGATTACGTTTCGGAGGTGAAATCATTGGTCGATGGTATGACTAGTAGTTTGGTGAAAGGCGCAATGGGAATCTACTTTGAATTTTCTCAAAAGTGGATTGGGCAATGGACGGGCATCCAAGGGTTCGATGAGGTTTTGGCTTAACAAGGCTTGATAAACTTTGGAGAGGGGAGTATGGAGCTCAGTGTATTCCTTTCAGACTGGGGCAGGGAGGCTTTCTGATGACCACAAAGTGATCGGTTGAGAGATGTTGTTGATGGTTGAGACTGTAGCACTGACAGGTTTATCATATTTTCTCGGGGTGTATTGTCCGGACACCTTCTTTGGTTCAACCTCTTTTTTAGAAAGACCTTCCTCGATTTCTACTCCTGCTTCTCTGAGAGTTCAGAAGTGGGGATAGTATTGTCCTCCCATAGTTGCTCATACATGGGGCAAGAAGTTTTTCTTCACTATGTTGACTTGTTCTTCATTAGATGGTCGATTGATCATGGTAGCTACCTTTTCCCTCCATCGGGCTATGAAGTTACAGACTAATTCCCTAGAGTTTTTTTTAAACTTCTAAATCATGGCGGGTGACCTCAAGCTCTTCGTTATATTTTTACTGCGACATGAATTCACAAGATACATCCTCCTAGCTATGGATTCTGGACTCCTCAAGAGATAAAAACCATCGGAGAGCGCTATCCTTCAGAGTTTGCTAAAATAATTGGGTCATCACTTCTTTAGAATCCCCTAGGAGAGTCATAGAACGGTGATAACTTATGTAGACACCCCATTCCGTTACCCCTCAAACTCTCCTTATAGTACCTCCCTCCATCACCACAAACCTAGGTCATGTCCCGAGTACTGACCAAGAAGCTATCGGGCACTCCCCGGCTCAGTTTGACCAAAAATTCAAACTCTTAATCTCTATTGAGACTTAATGAATCTTCATAGGTCACTGAATACCCTTTCCAACGGTCTGTCCCATGTGCGATTCCGACTTACCATGCGGGTGAATGATCCATTTGCGTCCGAAACTTGACCTAGAGGCCACCGGGTGCTCTCGGGCTCTGTTTGACCTATGTCAACTCTTCATCTCGACCGATGATGAATGAATCTTCGAAGGGCACTGAATCCCCTTTCCAACGGTCCATCTCGTGCACA
This sequence comes from Sambucus nigra, assembly GCA_949130495.1. Classification (NCBI taxonomy): domain Eukaryota; kingdom Viridiplantae; phylum Streptophyta; class Magnoliopsida; order Dipsacales; family Adoxaceae; genus Sambucus; species Sambucus nigra. The sequence continues at coordinate 633,746,222 of OX422215.1, read as the reverse complement.
ATTTCGACTTTCTATGCGGACGAACGATCCGTTTGACTCCAGAGGTCACCGAATGCTTCCCGAGCTCATTTGACCAAAGTTAACTCCCTAAACCAGGTCAAACTCTTTGGAATGTCGTAGTACATCTCCTAAACTTTCCAATGGTCTGCCCCGTGCGTGATTTGGACTTACCATGCGGACGAACGATCCGTTTGCGTCCAACCGATTCCCCGTCTAATGGACCGACAAACGCTTTCGAACCATATTTGACCCAAAGTCAACTCCCGAATCCGGGAGCGATCCAAAGGACTTTTGAAGGTCTATGAATTACCTTTCCAACGGTATGCCCCATGCATGATTCTAACCAACAGTTTGCCCTCGGTAGTCAATTTTCCAAAAAATCCTGAAGCGCACTGCCAAATGGCATGTTCCAGACCCTGCCTATCGACACCTGCCGATAGGCAGGAACAGGTCTATGCCGATCGGCAGTTACCTGAGCCTATTAAAGGAGGCCTTCACCTCATTTGCAAGGGGAGCCCAGATCTAATAAAATTCACTCTCAACGAATCCTAGAAACCTCTCTCGAAGGCAACGTCATTTCAACTTCCAAATCCCTTTTTTACTTCCACTTTTCATCATCCTTTTCATCAAACTTGGTTAATTAATCATTCTCCATCATCATCAAAGTGCAAGGGCTGCTCTCCCACATTCAAGATCAAGCTCGAGATCTTCAAGAAGGTCCATCTTTCTCACCTTTCTCTTCAAATTCTCTTAAATTCGCAATAACTTGTCTTATTTCTTAGCACTTTTTATTATCTCATCTCACACATCCTAATATACTTTTTATTTACTATTATTGCATATTTCTTATTTTCATATAAATAAAAAACCCAAAAAATAAGAAAAAGAGGGTTTGCTCATAAATTCCAAATAGGGATTCTCATACCTTTCCCACACTTTTCTCACAACTAAAACACTTTTCCGACACACACACATCCACAAATAAGAGATCCCCCATTTGGATTTATGAAATAAACCCCACCCCTCATTTTGTATGTGAACTAGGTGGACTTTGATGCCTTTATAGGCTATGTAGGCGTCTCGGGGTAAAACCCGAGACTCGAGTCCTTTTCCCGCTTTTTGTCTCATTTTCTCTAAATTCAATTTTCTTACATTGTATATCTATATATTTGTTCTTAGTGACGTATTACTCCATATGCATTATCGTTCCATTATAACGATCAACGTAAGGGTAATCGCGTAAATTTTATTTTCTAATATTATTCTTATACCTTCCTACGGATGACTCGCTTTATCTTTTTCATAATACAAGTCGAGGATTCCTACCTCCATTATATATATATACACATGCACACATATCATGGGGGAAATATAAAGGAAAATAGCAAATATCCATGAGAGACCGAAAGGGCGAAATAGTGCCTAACACCTTCCATTTCGTAACTAGGCCTCCCTTCTCGAATCATCTTGGTTTCGCATGCACCAATATGTCTTTAGATGCCATCCCTCAGGGTGGATTCCCCTTTTTCTTTTGTCTGTTTTGAGTAAAATAGACTGGAGACTCTGAATCTCTCTACATTTTTACACCACATCTCAAATGACGCCGACCGAAGCTCTCCCAAGAGGGATGCGCGGGACCCGAGGATCCTTCCTCCAAGCGCCCGCCAGCCTTGGCGAAGATCGGGGATGGACATAACTGCGAAGATGAACGATTGGGGGTCCACTTCCTCCGAATTCCTCGATATTAGCATCTTGAACTTCTCAAGATACCTCGCCTTTGGATAAGGAGACATGTGGGTTTAGTCCATGTAATTTTCGAAGATTTTGACTTGGTCGAACTTCTTAGTTAGCATCTTGCGATCTTCTTTGACATTGTTCAAATCTTACTCTTTCGTATCAACGATCATCGGCAAGTTAGCCCCAGGTTGGACAGGCGGCGGTTCATTATCAGGAGGGACACGGGGAGCATGCTGATATTCTTTAAGAATACAGATAGGCTCGGGTGGACCAATAGCACGAGGTAATAGGGCCCCGGGCTCTTGAGGAATAGGAACCTGGTTTCGTTGCATCCCCTAGACCACAGTCTGAAGGTTGTCAATCTTGGACACGAGCTGAGATAAAACTACCGTTAGATCTGGCTGCGCAACTGGTGCTTGATCTGTGTTCTCCATGGAAAGCGGATGGATACCAGACTCGAAAGAAGTAGAAGGGGAACGGACGGAACTCTGGGGTGATTTGATTGAAGACCGAAGCCAATAAGGAGCCAGGACAAGGGTGTGCGATCGACCTGAGAAGTCGTAAAATGGGATTTATTTTTGACAAAAAAGGATGAAAATATTTTTGACATTTTTCTTTTTTTTTTCTTTTTGTGATAGAAGGACAAAATATTTTTGGATTTTTGATAAAGAAGAGATAAATGTTTTTGGATTTTTAATAAAGAAGAAAAAAAATATTTTTGGGAGACGGGTCTCAGAATGATTATTATTATTATGTTCTCACTTGTATTAAATTCTCCTAAATGCAAAATGAAATGCCGGACGGGATTCGATCCTGGAAAAGTTAGGTTTGTAACATATTCAAAGATATGGTTGGACTTGTGACCAGGCTTATGGACAGGGTCCCATTTTAAAAATGCGCAAAAAATTAGGCGACAGGATGACCCAGAATTTCGGCAGAGTTTCGGGTTGAAACCGGAAATCTAGCATGTGTGTCCTAGGCTTGACACCTATATGTGGGTATGCGGTTGGGTTGGGTTAATTGGAAAGGGTTCCCCCCTTTGGTGTGGCTTCCACGATATACGTCTTTCTTTTGTGGGAAATTAGTACGTGTGGACAAACCATTTGATATACCTGAGTGTACGTAAATTGCCTCACTATATACCTCATGGAGATGGTACGTGTGAGAGAAAATTCGATATACTTGGTATATGTGAACGAGTTCCCTGTGATATACCTCCCGTCATGACTTCGGTCAAGCAGTACGATGCGGGTGAACCGTTCAATATACGTCGAAGGTACTTGGCCAATGGAAGGTGAGAGTCATATTGCTTAGGCCAACTGCGCCCTGTGGGACCAGCGCCTATCACGAAGTGACCCTCCGTTTATTGGAAAAAAATTGGTCAATCACAATGCTCTTTGGTGATATTGTGTGAATCATGCATGATCCTCTTATCAGTATCTTATGATGAGAGTATCTTTCTTGATCATGCTCAACATAGAGAAAAGTATGAATACCAATGGTATACTAAGTATGGGTGATGTGTGCAACATGAGGATATATGTGATCCTAGGTTCACGTGGTGTGAAGTGCATGGAGAATTTTCTGCAAGCATGTGAATAGAAGCATAAGCATGAAGTACACATGAATAGTAAAGGGAAAAATAGGGGGATATATAAGAAATTAAAATACCCTTGTAAATAGAGTCTAGCCCTCAAAAATAAAAAATCCCCAGTGGAGTCACCACTATATCCATCACCGGGATATATCCCCTCGCAGCGTGAGAGGATCGCTCTAGGTCCCGCGTGTCCCTCTTGGGAGCACTTCGGTTGGCGTCGATGAATGAGGTGAAAAATGTAGAGAGATAGGGTCACCAGTCTATTTTACTCAAAACAGACAAAAGAAAAGGTATCCATCTTGAAGGTCAACATCCAAAGACATAATGATACATGCGAAACCAAAATGATTCTAAAGGGGTTCGGAGGCTAAGTTATGAAATGGAAAGGTGTTAGGCACCCATTTCGCCCTTACAGTCTCTCATGGGTTGTTGCTATTTTCCTTTATTTCTCCATGATATGTGTGCATGTATATACGTAGTGAAGATAGGAGTCATCGACTTGTATCATGGGAGAGATAAAGCGAGTCCTCCACAGGAATGTTCCTAAAAGTAATATTATGAAATAGGATTTATGTGATTATCCTAGCGTCGATCATTACAAGGGAATCATAGTGCATGTGGAATAATACGCCATTAAGAATATATATATATATATATATATATATATATATATATATATATATATATGTGTGTGTGTGTGTGTGTGTGTGTGTGTGTGTGTGTGTGTGTGTGTGTGTGTGTGTGTGTGTAAATAGATAGAATTTAAGAGAGTTAAGTTTAAAGAATATAGAAAAATAGGAAAAAAGTGGAAAAAAGACTCGAGTCTCGAGTTTTACCCCGAGACGCCTACGTAGCCTAAAGAGGAATCAAAGTTCACGTAGTTCGTATGAAAAACGGAGGTGGGATTTATTCCATGAATCCAATCGGGGACTTCTCTTGTATGTGTGTGTGTGTAAAAAAGTGTTTTTGTTGTGAGCAAAGTGTGAGAATTCCCGTTTGGAATTTATGAGCAAATCCTCTTCTTTTTTTTGGGTTTTATTTATATAAAAATAAGAGATGTGCAATAATACTAGATAAAAAGTATATTAGGATATGTGAGATAAGCGAATAAAAATATTAAGTAACAAAACAAACTAATGAGAATTTAGGCGGATTTTAAGGAGAGAGTGGTGAAAGTTGGACCTTCTTGAAGATCTTGAGCTTGATCTTCGATGTTAGAGAGCAGCCCTTGCACTTGAGTGATGATGGAGGATACTTAATTAACCAAGTTTGGTGAAGAAGGTGATGAAAGGTGAAGGTTGAAAAGGGATTTGGATATGGAAATCACAGTGACTTCGAGAGGGATTTTCTGAGCTTGCTGAGAGTGATGGATCTCTGATCTCCTCCTCCTTTTGAATGGGGTTATAACCTCCCTTTTATAGGACCATCTCATTTCCGATTGGCATAGACCGGGTCCCGCCAATCCGTAGTTATGTTTAGGCACACTGCCGCTAGGCAGGGTTTGGAACCTGCCGTTTGGCAGTGTCTTTCAGATTCCTTTGAAAGATCGGTTGTAGAGCGTGAACCGTTGATCTGAATTGCACACTGGGTGAATAGTTGGAAAGATATTTCAAAGACCTTCTTAATTACTTTGGACTACTCCCAGTTTCGGGAGTTGACTTTAGGTCAAATGTGGCTTGAAAGCGCTTGTCGGTCAGTTGGACGAGGAAACTTCAGATGCAAACGGATCGTTCATTTGCATGGTAAGTCAGAATCATGCACGGGGAAGACCGTTAGAAAGGTTAGGAGATGTCTTTGACATTCCAAAGAGTTTGACCTGGTTCAGGGAGTTGACTTTGGTCAACCGGGGCTTGGAAGCGTTATGCGACCTTTCGGAGTAAAACGGATCGTTCGTCCTTACCGTAAGTCAGAATCGTGCACGAGGTGGACCTTTGGAAAGGGGATTCAGTACCCTTCAAATATTAATTTAGTCTCATTCGATCTGAAGAGTTGGCTTTGGTCAAACGGAGCCTGGGAGCGCCCGGTGACCTCCTGATCGAGTTTTGAGGAAAAACGAGTTGTTCGTCCGCATGGTAAGTCAGAATCACACACGTGATGGACCATTGAAAAGGGGTTTTAGTGCCCTTCAAATATTCATTCAGTATCATTTGAGCTGAAGAGTTTGACTTTTGGTCAAATGGAGCCTGGGAGTGCCCGATGGCCTTTAGGTCGGTACCCGGGGTATGATTTGGATTTGCAATGATGAAGGGAGGTGATAGGGACCTAAGAATAGGTTATTGGGGTATTAGAATAAGGTGTCTACACCATTAAACTAAGGAGAGAGCGTAAGCAACCAATTTCCTACAATGGAACCCTTAGTGATAGTGATAAGGAAGAGAGACTCGATTTCCCCTCTAAGCCCAACTTTGTGGATTTTATGGCAAGTCATGTGAGTGAAAGTGAGCACGCCTTTATTGATGAAATTTTAACACATGACACTTCCAAGGCCATAGTTTGTGAATCCCAAAGAAATGATGGTAGTGAGAGTGGAAAAGAAAGAGAGAGAGAAAATGATGAGGAGGTTGAAGAGAGTGGACTTCAATTTGCATTTCAAGAATTATATGAAGAATCTATTAAATTAAAAAGAGAAAATTTGAAGTTAGAAGCTTGTTTGAAAGAGCGTGTCGAGGTCATTAATGAGAGTGCTTTAGTGTAAGAACTCAGGACACGTGAGAGAGTTCTTCGTGAGAAGATTGAATATGTAGAAGGCGAGAGAGATATCCTTAAAGGTTTAATGGAATCCTTGAAAAAGGAGCTTCTCGTTTTTGAAGAGTGCAATGTTTTATTAGAGTCTCACATAGTAGATTTAGAAAATAAACTAAAAGACTCTAGGAAAGTGAAATTTGATTTGGAGTGTTATTCGAAGAAATTAGATAAAATATTAGGAACGGTCCAAATTAAAAATGACATGTGTGGTTTAGGGTTCGATACTTGTAATGAGTTAACTCATAAAGCCAAAACAAATGTTTTAGGAGAATCCTCTAGGAACAATGTTATAGATCATTTCTTAGGTAAGTCTTTTCTCTGAGTCTTTAGGTGCCCACATTGTGGTCGAAAAGGTCATCTTAAGAAATTTTGTTTTGATCTTAAACGAGGTCCTAGAAAATTCCTACGTAAGGCAACCAAGATAGCCAAGATTCCTATATCCCGAGATCGTCAATCATCATTAGTTTGGGTTTGGAGATTTGACTTGGTGGCTTTACATGATATTATTTTTTATTCTCATTTACTTTCACACAATACCTTCTTTGCTAAATCTAAAGGTTGAATATGTTAGTTGTTTGCATACTTTAGCTTGTATGCTTCATGCTATATTAGCATGCTAAGTGTATGCTTTTTTATCATTTTCTAGACATATCTTTATCACATATCTCATGCTAGAATTATGATATATGTTTGTCTTTTGTATTATATTTATTTTGTTTGCATTAAATGAAAAAATACAAAAAGATTTTTGTTTATGATTTGTGTTTTACCGTTTTAGTAATTTAGGCTTAATGAAAAATACAAATGATTTTTTTTTTGTCTTTTGAGTAAATATTTTTGTTTGTTTGGTTAAAATTTTCAAAAACTCAAAAAGATTTTTATTGTGTTTATTTTGGTTTTACACATCTTTTGTGGCATATGTTTGAATTTGAATCCCTTCTTTTTCACTTCGATGTGGCTAGAACTTTTGGTTAAGATTGTCAATCCTTAAAGTGTTATTTACCATTCTTACATGGGGTAATTGGATTTTGTGTTGCTACAATGGATTTTATTTTTATATGCCTCAATTCACACATGCACGAGCTCAATTGAAATTTTAGCTTCATATATATATTTGAGCTTTGTGAGGTGTTCTCCTACTAATCTAGTCATCTACGTATTATGTGACCTATGAGGACTAGTGCATGTCAAAATTCGTTGCACGTGAGATTTGTGTGAGACATAAAAATGATATATATAAATGTGTACGGGGAAGGGATCCGAAAGGAAACATCATCCTTTGCGAGTAAGCCACCGTTTGCTTGGACCTAAGAGAAATACGTGGTCCAAAGGCCTAAAAGAATAATGGCATTAAAAGAAAATATTTGTCAAGGCCTATTTTGTTTAGTTGATTTATTCATTCAAAAGATTAAAATAATATTCTTATATTGAGGGAGTTTGGATGGATTGTCAATGGGTTTGCACAATGTCCGTTTATCCTAGTTATGTTTTCAATGTCATGACTCTATTGGTTTGTAGAATCATCAAAATGCTAGGCTTGTATGCATTGTGTTTGTTTGTTCAATGAGTTCAATTTATATTGTCACATGAGGCTATATCTAAATGTGATACAATTTTTCAATCAAATGAGAACTCCATGAACATGTTTTAAGTGATTGGGTTTTAATTCATTGGTATCCTGTTCACACCCCTTCACTTCCATTTTCATATGACACATTTATGCTATAAGAGTGTGGAAAACTCATGTTAATTTATTTTGTGTCATTTGTGGGTTTATATCTATATATGTGTGCTTGTATACATTTTATATCTATTGTGTATACATATATATGATATTTTGTTTTATTTTGCCATTTTAACTAGTCCACCTATATATTAATTAATTGGTACCTAACTTGTTTCAAAATTTTGTTTGATATCACATGCCTAGTTTCTTATGCGTCAAATTGATATCATTTTTGTTCGCTTCATAGTTAGCATCATTATTGTTGCTTGGATTAGTTATTGTATATTTTTTTCCCATATGCTTTCATGTTTTTAACACTATGCATCTTCGTTCTACTTGTTGTCCCATATATATATATATATATATCCCTTGTGTAGTTTTTAGGGAGATTCATGTACTTAATTATCTTGGGGGAGCAATGAGTACTTAATTATCTTGCATTTAAATCTTTGATATTCCCTATGTGTTTAATCTTTGCTTAAGTGTGCATGAATTCTATTTAGAGGAAACCTTTCATCGGCAAAGATATTGATCCTTAGGTTTTTGAGTCAAACTATGTAATTTTTTATTTTGGGTGGGATGTTTTTGAGTCTAGTAGAGCTTGGTGGCCCTTTAGGAATTTGTTTTAGTTTTTGTCCCGAAATAGCCAAAGGGGGAGATTTGTAAGGACACAAGTCTCCGATTGAGTCTTAATGTAGTGTTGGCTCAATTCCGGACAAAAACGTTTGACTCATAGGATAAAGTTTTGGACCATCCATTAAGCCTATGACATGTTAAAATTGAAGACCTTGCGGCCTACTTATCAAGAGAACATCATTGCCATTTTCCATGTGCCTCATTTCACGTCATTAACTTAGTTCCAATCTCTCCTGAGGTATGAATGCATTTCACACACACACACATATATATATATATATTGGAGCTTGGAACAGTTTTTGTAATGGGTGTAATTTTATCTTAAAATAAATTTTATTTTTAGAAGGTTACTTTAAAACTTTGTATAAAAAGTTTTTTGGATTAATTTTGAAAATGACCATTCTGGCATTTCGTTTGAAATTATAGTTCAAACGAGAATGTCGTTTCAACGAGAATTTTGTTCGATCGAGTTTGCCAACGACTTTTACCTTTTAGCCTCTGGAACCTCGCTAGAAGGGTCGTTCGAACGATATTTTCGGAGGAAAAATATTTTGGCAGTTTTTGGCAGTTTTGTCCATGTTCCCACTTCTTTTGTCCCACTAACTTTTGCCAGATTTATTATGTGTGGGAACCAACTTTAAAAAACTAACGTTTTCATCTCCTACAATCTCTAGAGAGAGTTGTTTTGAGAGTTTAATTCCTCCATGAAATGGTTCAAGTTTTGAGTGTTTGTTTTTCAAGAAAATTCTTAAACACTTTTGTTTACACCCATATTAGTTTATTCCAAGTACCACACACACACACTCATATATATATATATATATATATCTTACTTGGAGAGTGTTTGGCACCGGGTTCTACTATACGGAATTGAAGAGTTCGTTTGTGTTTACTTCTACATCCCATAAATAAGAAGTTCATTGTTTTGGCTGCGGCATTCTCATACGGTGAAAGGCACCATGTGTGTTTGATGGGTTCCTAAAGCTTCATTGGTGGATTCCAAGGTTATGGTGGATTCTAGGATTGTCGACTAAGCAGAGGTAAGTGCAAGAAGACCCGTCGGGGATTGAAGGGAGTCGAGTTGACTGTAGTAAGTCATCTGTCTTGTAATTGTAATTCCGTACTTAGTGGACTTCAGGTTAGGGTCATCCGAGGATTTTTTTCGTTGTGGGTTTTTCCTCGTATATCGCGGCGTAGTGTCTTGTTTATTTTATCTTTTGTAAAATGACATTAGATGCATGCTTAGGTAAAAGATGAAATTGGAATATTTGATTTGGTGCTAACTTAATTTGGGTAAATATTAATTTAATTCAAGTCATTAATTTTATTGGATAAAATTTGGTTTGGCCTAAATTGCAAAATGAATATTTACTGTTAGGAAAATTTCTAGGACTTGGATTGAATCTCTTTTGGTCTAAAAGTTAAATATTCACAAGCTTGTTTTAAAGTGAAATTTTAGTTTTGAGAAAATTCAAATCGGATTTAGTTTAATTTTAATTTTGGAAGAATTAAAATTGTAATATTTTAATTATCAATCTTGAAAAGATTATTCCTTTTTAATTGAACTATCCTTATTCCGCATTTACAAGGAAAATATATTTGAAAATTTTAAAATTGGGGGTCCTATCGTTTCCAACAGAATGGGGTCAAGTGGGTCATACACGGGAGAAGCTTCTCCATGAGAGACAAAAGGTTGATCAGCACAAGGAGCATAGTAAGGGAACTGATAGGTATGAAGTGCACGAGGTGGCGATGACGACTGTTGGAAGTCGTAAGGATCTACAACATGGTGTTGGGATTCATATTGCATGGAAGGGTGATCAGGTCGCCATGAATAGTTGGGGTACTCATACCCCTCGGCATTAGATATGTCGTGACAATACGTCGAGGGTGGGTCCAAAATAGTTTCATAGGGATACACATGTTCCATGGTGGGTTCAGGTGGAGAGAAAATAAATGGACGCTCATGGTACAAGTGATCGACAAGAAAGTAGTGTTGCACGGTGAAGCATGGGATGTGTTCACACTCAGCACCAGAGGCGGTGGAGTAGGAGATGTGGGTGTGGACGACACACGAGTATCACCGGTGTGTGTGTGAGAGTTAAAGCCATGGATTAATGAATGGAGGTTCGATTCGGGATTAACATCAAAAAACTTCGAGAGAATAGAAAATGACCAAAGTATTCCCGTAAAGGACGTTCTTCGACCACGACGAGAGAAATATTTTTCTTCAAAATATTTTTTAAAAAAAGAAAATCTTTTTGTGAATTTTGAAAATAAGAAAAGGAAAATCATTTTGGGATTTTTGGAAATTTTTTTCTTTTTTTAAAGGAAAATATTTTGGGGATTTTTCGAAAGAGGGGAGAAAATGGACTCTTGATTTGGGAGAACTAATTAAAACCGACTTCCTAAATAAGTGAATTGGACACACATGAGCCAAGAAAAAATCCTAACGAGCACAAAGCCCATTATTATCTTCCAAATTAGTGAAGGGGAAGTCAAAATTTAATTAATTCCGCGGGGGACAAAAATCACGGAATATATCTTTTTGATGGCATGTTGTGAAAATATGTTCCTAAGGGCTAGCTAGGTGATCATTACACCAAAAATGCTAATCTGGCACGCTGAGGGAAGGAGATCTCCCCCCCCCCCCCCCCCCTCTCTCTCTCTCTCTCTCTCTCTCTCTCTCTCTCTCTCTCTCTCTCTCTCTCTCTCTCTATCTCTATCTCTATCTCTATCTATCTATCTATCTATCTATCTATCTATCTCTATACCCGACGACTCCCCGATCCACACTACCTGGTGACCCCGATCCATGCTACCCATCGTCGCCTCTTCATCGCAGCCTTCCACCGACTCCATACTCCACGATCCACACTACCCGGCGCCTCATCCTCACTGCCGCCTCCATCATCCACAATATCTATGAAATCGAACCAACACAGGTATTTCAATCGTCAGGATGCGTACACGTGTGTATGTGTATATATATATATGTGTGTGTGTGTGTGTGATTATAGGTTTTCATTTTAACTTCTTTGTGACTTGTTGATGAATTTATTGTTCATGTATGTGTGCGCAAACACACTGTGTGGAGTTGGTAGGGAAGAAATGAAATACATATAGCATTTTTGTCATTGAAGCTTGAGGAAAAATCAGAATATTAAGGCTTATAGAGAAATCCAGATTTAGAAATAATTGTCACACGCAGTGTGTGTGTGTTCGTATAGTTGTATGTTTTCCTTTTTACAGCCCTGTGTCTCGTTGATGAGTTGATTATTTCACTTAAACTTTAGGGGAAAAAATGAGAAATAAAGGTCTATAGATAAATTTAGAATTAGAATTAGAATTAGAATTATATTTAGAATTAATTGCCAAAACGGATATGTGTGTGTGTGTGTGTGTTTGTATATTGTCATTTTAACACCTTAGTGTCTCATCAATGAATTGATTGTTTATGTATATATGTGTGCGTGAACAAAGTGTGTGTACTTGAAGGTGGAAGGTAAGAAGTGCACTAAAGATCAGATTTTGATTGGTATGAATATGTATATTTGTACATGTATGTATATACATGTAATTATACACTTTAAATTTATTAGCTCTATGTTTGGTTAATGAAATAGTGCCAAACTTTGTTGCAAAACGTGGTCAGAATGTTATTGTGAGCAATCATCGGGGGCTTGGGGGCATATCAATAACTATAAGTATTCACTATATGGAATTTTTCTTTATTTTTTCCATTCTTTATTTTTTTTCTTTTTATTGTCCAGTAAGAAACCATTCAATAAATTTCTGTAATTGAATTATATATAATGATGTAGATACTTGATTCTTCTGGATTATACTTATCTCTCACTTTTTTTTCTTTTTTTCTTATCTGTCAATTTATTTGTTGGACAATTATGTTTCAGAAACAGAGAGAAGGCATGTTGTTCCATCACAAGTGCAATGACATATTTCGGCTGGGTTCGCCTCTATTGTGGGTTGATTGAGTGCACCATATGAAAAGTCTTCTAACATGCATGAAAGTCCGTTTGTAAATTTTCTTTTGGCATTTGTTTGTAATCCATTTGGACTGTTCACTTGTGCTAAGGATCTAGTTAGCATGGATAGAAAGGTAAGCTTATTGTTCATACCCTTTGGACTTGACTTCTTTCTAGTTTATTATCTTATTAATTTTGATCACATTAACGTATTGTAGGTTAGGATGTTAGCGATTTATATGTGAAAATAGCTTCAGAGAAAGGCCAAGGTCAAGGAATTACAAGTAATGTAACTTTCACATGTATAACCCCACTAACCCGCTACTAGACAGGTAAAACTCTAGTATTATATTTTACTTCTAATAAGATATATAGTTTTATATATGTGCAGTACTTTATATATGCATGTCCTTTAGTGTATATATGGTTATGCGGTTTAACACTTTTTTTTTTAAAATTAGGTGTTGTCATATTTGAAGTTTTGTTATGGAAGTAAAATTAAAGTTACGTGATCTTATGCTATTAATCAAGACGTAATTCGATCAACTATGAGAAACTCTATAAGAATATTTACTTATTACTTGAAGTCACAAAACAAAAAACTTTAGTTGTGTGAGCATTCCCACATCATCAGACCTCTTCCAATGATAGGAGTTCTAATGAATGGAGTTTGAATAACATGTGTTAGTTTTTCAAAATTATGCTTGTTGATAGTAATTATGCCTTACAATATTGAGATTTAGTACAAACAATTAATGACCCCTCGCTGTGAGCCCATATTCACATAGAAGTATAGTTTATTATGGACATGAGTTTTTTACTCATGTGGTCATGAGATGTATAGTTACTGGACTGTTATAGGTGATTTTACCCCAAACCAGCCCCCAAACGGACCCGTAAGAGGTACGAACACCTCGCACGGGACCAATGTAACTTGTACGAACTGATCACGTGGTCACGGGTCTCTCGGTTTGAGAATATGACGATAATTTGCAAAAACTAATACTTAGACTTAAAAACAAGCCGTTAAAGGGTGAAAACTCAAATCAGCACCCAAACAACCCCGTAAGAGGCACGAATACCTCGCACGGGACCAATGTAACTCGTAGGAACTGATCGCGTAGTCACGGGTCTCCCGGTTTGAGAATACGACGATAATTTGCAAAAATCAGCACTTAGACTTAAAAACAAGTCGTTAAAGGGTGAAACCCAAATCATTCTCCAAACGGCCAGTAAGAGGCACGAACACCTCGAACATGACCAATGTAACTTGTACGAACTCACCGCATAGTTTCGGGGCTCCCCGTTTGAGAATATGAAGATAATTTGAAAAAATGAACACTTTAACTTAAAAACAGGCCATTAAAGGATGAAAAACCAAACCAGCACCCAAACTGTCCCGTAAGAGGCACGAACACCTTGCACGGGACCAACGTAACTCGTAGGAACTGACCGTGTAGTCACGGGTCTCTCAATTTAAGAATATGATGATAATTTGAAAATAACAAGATTAAACTTAAAACGAAGCCGTTAAAGGGTGAAAACTCAAACCAGCACCCAAACGACCCCGTAAGGGGCACGAACGCCTCGCACGGGACCAATGTAACTCGTAGGAACTCACAGCGTAGTCAGGGGTCTATCGGTTTGAGATTATGACAATAATTTGAAAACATCAAGATTAAACTTAAAAATAAGTCGTTGAAGGGTGAAAACCCAAACCAGCCCCCGAACGGCCCCGTAAGAGGCACGAACACCTCCCACGGGACCAATGTAACTTGTAGGAACTGACCGGGTAGTCCGGGTCTCCCAGTTTGAGAATAAGACAATAATTTGCAAAAATCAACACGACTTAAAAACAAGACATTAAAGGGTGAAAACCTAAACTAGCCCCCAAACAGACCCGTAAGAGGCACGAATACCTCGCACGGGACCAATGTAACTTGTAGGAACTGACAGCATAGTCAGGGTCTCCTGGTTTGAGATTATGACGATAATTTGAAAATATCAAGTTTAAACTTAAAAATAAGTCGTTGAAGGGTAAAAACCCAAACCAGCTCCCAAACGGCCCCGTAAGAGGCACGAACATCTCGCACGGGACCAATGTAACTTATAGGAACTGACCACGTAGTCTCGGTTCTCCCAATTTGAGAATTTGACGATAATTTGCAAAAATCAACACTTAGACTTAAAAACAGGCCGTTAAAGGGTGAAACCCAAATCATTCTCCAAACGGACTGAGAAGAGGCACGAGCACCTCGCACGGGACTAATGTAACTTGTACGAACTCACCGCATAGTCCCGGGTCTCTCCATTTGAGAATATGAAGATAATTTGCAAAAATCAACAACTAAACTTAAAAATAGGTCGTTAAAGGGTGAAAACCTAAACAAGCCCCCAAATAGACCCGTAAGAGGCAAGAACACCTCGCACAGGACCAATGTAACTTGTAGGAACTGACCGCATAGTCACGGGTCTCCCGGTTTGAGAATACCATGATAATTTGCCAAAATCAACACTTAGACTTAAAAACAAGTCGTTAAAGGGTGAAAACTAAAACCAGCCCCCAAACGGACCCGCAAGAGGCACGAACACCTCCCACGGGACCAATGTAACTTGTACGAACTGACCGCATAGTCACGGGTCTCACGATTTGAGAATACGATGATAATTTGCAAAAATGAACACTCAGACTTAAAAACAAGCCGTTGAAGGGTGAAAACCCAAACCAGCCCCCAAAAGGCCCCGAAGAGGCACGAACACCTCACACGGGACCAATGTAACTTGTAGGAACTGACCTCATAGTCTGAGTCTCCCGGTCTGACAATACAACGATAATTTACAAAAATCAACACGACTTAAAAACAAGCCGTTAAAGGGTGAAAACCTAAACCAACCCCCAAACGGACCCGTAAGAGGCACGAACACCTCGCACGGGACCAGTGTAACTCGTAGGAACTGACAGCGTATTCAGGGGTCTCTCAGTTTGATATTATGACAATAATTTGAATATATCAAGTTTAAACTTAAAAACAAGTCGTTAAAGTGTGAAAACCCAAACCAGCCCCCAAACGACCCCGTAAGGGGCATGAACACCTCACACGGGACCAACGTAACTCGTAGGAACTGACCGTGTAGTCACGGGTGTCTCAGTTTGAGAATATGATGATAATTTGAAAATATCAAGATTAAACTTAACAACAAGCCGTTAAAGGGTAAAAACTCAAATCAGCATCCAAACGGCCCCGTAAGAGGCACGAACACCTAACACGGGACCAATGTAACTTGTACGAACTGACCGCGTAGTCGCGATTCTCTCGGTTTGAGAATTTGACGATAATTTGTAAAAATAACACTTAGACTTAAAAATAGGCTGTTAAAAGGAGAAAACCTAAACCAGCCACTAAATGTCCCCGTAGGAGGCACGTACACCTTGCACGGGACCAATGTAACTTGTAGGAACTGACCGTATACTAACGGATCTCCCAGTTTGAGAATACGACGATAATTTGCAAAAATCAACACTTAGACTTAAAAATAAGCCGTTAAAGGGTGAAAACCCCAACCAACCCCCAAACGGACTCGTAAGAGGAACGAACACCTCGCATGGGACCAACGTAACATGTACGAACTGATCGCGTAGTCACGGGTCTCCCGATTCGAGAATTTGAAAAAATCAACACTTAGACTTAAAAATAAGCTGTTGAAGGGTGAAAAACAAAACCAGCCCCCAAACGGTCCCATAAGAGGCACGAACACCTCGCACGGGACCAATTTACTTTTACGAACAGATCGCGTAGTCGCGGTTCTCCCGATTTGAGAATATGACGATAATTTGTAAAAATAACACTTTGATATAAAAACAGGTCATTTGAGGGTGAAAACCCAAACCAACTCCCAAACGGACCCGTTAGAGGCACGAACACCTCACACGGGACCAATGTAACTTCTATGAACTTACTGCGTAGTCATGAGTCTCCCGGTTTGAGACCATGACGATAATTTGAAAAAATAACACTTAGACTTAAAAAATAGGTCGTTAAAAGGTGAAACCCAAATCATTCTCCAAACGACCCAGTAAGAGGCACGAACACCTCGCACGGGATCAATGTAACTTGTACGAGCTCACCGTGTAGTCCTGGGTCTCTCCATTTGAGAATATGACGATAGTTTGAAAAAATCAACACTTAAACTTAAAAACAGACCGTTAAAGGGTGAAAACCTAAACCAACCCCCAAACGGACCCCTAAGAGGTGCGAACACCTCGCACGGGACTAATGTAACTTGTAGGAACTGATCGCGTAGACACGGGTCTCCCGATTTGATAATACGACAATAATTTGCAAAAATCAACACTTAGACTTAAAAACAAGTCGTTAAAGGGTGAAAACCTAAACCAACCCCCAAACGGACCCATAAGAGGCACGAACACCTCGCACGGGACCAATGTAACTTGTACGAACTGATCGCGTAGTCACGAGTCTCCCAATTTGAGAATATGATGATGATTTTCAAAAATCAACACTCAAACTTAAAAATAAGCCGTTTAAGGGTGAAAACCCGAACCAGCCCCCAAACGGACCCGTTAGAGGCACGAAAATTCGAACGAGACCAATGTTACTTGTAGGAACTGACCGCATAGTCCAGGTCTCTCAGTTTGAGAATACGATGATAATTTGCAAAAATCAACACGACTTAAAAACAAGCCGTTAAAGGGTGAAAACCTAAACCAACCCCCAAACGGACCCGTAAGAGGCACGAACACCTCGCACGGGACCAATATAACTCGTAGGAACTGACAGCGTATTCAGGGGTCTATCGATTTGAGATTATGATGATAATTTTAAAATATTAAGTTTAAACTTAAAAACAAGCCGTTAAAAAGTGAAAACCTAAACCAGCCCCCAAACGGCCCTGTAAGAGGCACGGACACCTCGCACGGGACCAACGTAACTCGTAGGAATTGACCGTGTAGTCACGTGTCTCTCGGTTTGAGAATATGATGATAATTTGAAAATATCAAGATTAAACTTAAAAACAAGTCGTTAAAGGGTGAAAACTCAAACCAGCACTTAAACAGCCCCGTAAAGGGTACGAACACCCCGCACGGGACCAATGTAACTTGTAGGAACTGACAGCATAGTCAGGGGTCTCTCGGTTTGAGATTATGATGATAATTTGAAAATATCAAGATTAAACTTAAAAATAAGTCGTTGAAGGGTGAAAACCCAAACCAGCACCCAAACGGCCATGTAAGCGGCGCGAACACCTCGCACGGGACCAATGTAACTTGTACAAACTGACCGCGTAGTCGCAGTTCTCCCAATTTGAGAATTTGATGATGAATTGAAAAAATAACAGTTAGACTAAAAAACAGGCCGTTAAAGGGTGAAAACCTAAACCAGCCACCAAACGTCCCCGTAGGAGGCACGTACAACTCGCACGGGACCAATGTAACTTATAGGAACTGATCGTGTAGTCACGGGTCACCCGGTTTGAGAATACGATGATAATTTGTAAAAATCAACACTTAGACTTAAAAACAAGCCATTAAAAGGTGAAAACCCAACCCAGTCCACAAACGGACCCGTAAGAGGCACGAACACCTCGCATGGGACCAATGTAACTTGTACGAACTGACCGCGTAGTCACGAGTCTCCCTATTTGAGAATACGATGATAATTTACAAAAATGAACACTTAGACTTAAAAATAACCCGTTGAAGGGTGAAAACCAAAACCAGTTCCCAAACGGTCCCGTAAGAGGCACGAACACCTCGCACGAGACCAATTTAAGTTGTAAGAACTGACCGCGTAGTCACGATTCTCCCAGTTTGAGAATATGATGATAATTTTCAAAAATAACACTTAGACTTAAAAACAGGCCGTTTGAGGGTGAAAACCCAAACCAGCTCCCAAACGAACCCGTAAGAGGCACGAACACCTCGCACTGGACCAATGTAACTTGTACGAACTGACCGCGTAGTCGCGGGTCTTCCGGTTTGATAACATGATAATAATTTGTAAAAATAACACTTAGACTTAAAAACAGGCCGTTAAAGGGTGAAACCCATATCATTTTCCAAACAGCCCAGTAACAGGCACGAACACCTCGTACGGGACCAATGTAACTTGTACGAACTCACCGCGTAGTCCCGGGTCTCCCCATTTGAGAATATGATGATAATTTGCAAAAATCAACACTTAAAATTAAAAACAGACCATTAAAGGGTGAAAACCTAAACAAGCCCCCAAACGGACCCGTAAGAGGCACGAACACCTCGCACGGGACCAATGTAACTTGTACGAACTGATCATGTAGTCATGGGTCTCTCAGTTTGAGAATATGATGATAATTTGCAAAAACCAATACTTAGACTTAAAAACAAGCCGTTGAAGGGTGAAAACCCAAACCAGCCCCCAAACGGACCCATAAGAGGCACGAACAGCTCACACAGGACCAATGTAACTTGTACGAACTAATCGCGTAGTTGCGGGTCTTTCGGTTTGAGAATACGACGATAATTTACAAAAATCAACACTTAGACTTAAACACAAGCCGTTGAGAAGCGAAAACCCAAACCAGCCCCCAAACGGCCCCGTAAGAGGCACGAACACCTCGCACGGGACCAACGTAACTTGTAGGAACTGATCGCATAGTTCGGGTCTCTAGGTTTGAGAATACGATGATAATTTGCAAAAATCAATACTTAGACTTAAAAATAAGCTGTTAAAGGGTGAAAACCTGAACCAGCTCCCAAACGGACGCGTAAGAGGCACGGACACCTCGCACGGGACCAATGTAGCTTGTAGGAACTGATCGAATAGTCACGGGTCTCCCGATTTGAAAATATGACAATAATTTGTAAAAATAACACTTAAAAATAGTCCGTTAAATGGTGGAAACCCAAACCACCCACCAAATGACCCCGTAAGAGGCACGAACACCTCGCACGGGACCAATGTAACTTGTACGAACTGATCGCGTAGTCATGGGTCTCTCGGTTTGAGAATACGATGATAATTTGTAAAAATTAACACTTAGACTTAAAAATAAGCCGTTGAAGGGTGAAAACCCAAACCAGCCCCCAAACGGCCCCGTAAGAGGCACGAACACCTCGCATGGGACCAATGTCACTTGTACGAACTGACCGCGTAGTCCCGAGTCTCCCCGGTTGAGAATATGATGATAATTTGCAAAAAACAACACTTGGACATAAAAACAGGCCGTTAAAGGGTGAAAACCCAAACTAGCCCCCAAACGGCCCCGTAAGAGGCACGAACACCTCGCACGGGACCAATGTAACTTGTACGAACTGACCGCATAGTCACGATTCTCCCAGTTTGAGAATATAATGATAATTTGTAAAAATAACACTTAGACTTAAAAACAAGCCGTTAAAGGGTGAAACCCAAATCATTATCCAAACGGCCCAGTAAGAGGCACGAACACCACGCACGGGACCAATGTAACTTGTACGAACTGACCGCTTAGTCCCGGGTCTCCCCTTTTGAGGATATGACAATAATTTTTAAAAATCAACATTTAAACTTAAAAATAGGCCGTTAAAGGGTGAAAATCTAAACCAGCCCCCAAACGGACCCGTATGAGGCACGAACACCTCGCGCGGGACCAATGTAACTTCTAGGAACTGACCGCATAGTCACGGGTCTCCCGATTTGAGAATATGATGATAATTTGCAAAAATAACACTTAGACTTAAAAACAGGTTGTTAAAGGGTGAAAATCTAAACAAACCCCCATACGGACCCGTAAGAGGCACGAACACCACGCACGGGACCAATGTATCTTGTATGATTTAACCACGTAGTCGTATATGCAATTTTTCTGCTTGTATATGAAATTTTTCAGCTTGAATACGATTTTTTTTTAAATGACTTGGTTACTAATATCGTATCTTTTTTGTGTCTTATTTTTGTTGTAGGATGACATCCAATCGCTAGCTTTTATCCACTTGGAACACATGAAGAAGTCAATGCTTTACAACAGGGGGATTATTTATTTAATGTCATTAATATTCAGGATTCTATTTTTTGTGTTATGACCGAGCAGGCTTTAGTAGTTTTATTATTTATTTTTATGGATGTGCTGGCTATAGTAGTTTTATTATCGACTTTTATGGCCGTGCGGGCTTTATATGGACAGATTGTATGTTAGCAGGTTTTGGAATGCTAAAAAAATAGAGGAAACTCTGCCCAATTTTTTTATCTGGGAACTATTATCTCTTGTAATTTTTTGAAGTTATTGTCGACTTTTATGGCCATGTGGGCTTTATATTGGTATTAACTCTTGTAATTTTTTGAAGTTTGTATGCACATTAGTTTATCGACAACCTGCGATATTCATAATTTGTGAATTTTCTTGATTTTTTTTTTGCAAATAATAAATATTTATCCTATCAGATTTGGAATTTGCAGATTTTCCAGATTTGTTTCCTATTTTTTTTATTAATTGAAAAATCTGGCACGGTTTTAAACTGTGCCAAAACCGTGCCTATTTATGAAAATGAGAACGCTTATAAAACAATCTGGCATGCTTTATAACCTTGCCAAAAGCGTGCCAGAAAATAGACAATTTGGCACGATTTTGGCATGTGCCAAAAGCGTGCCAGATTTAACATCTAGCACGGTTTAAAAGCATGTCAAAAGCGTGCCAGATAAAAAAATTGGCACAACTTAAAAGCATGCTAGTTTGAGAAATCTGGCACGATTTTAAATCGAGCCAGAAAATCTGGCACCCCTGATTCTGGCACGATTATGAACCGTGCCAGATTGCGTCTGGCACTGTTTTAAACTGTGCCAGTTTCCTATATTTGGTGTAGTGGATTGATTTTAAATTTAACGATAGCTAGGGTATCACACAATGGATAAGAGAGTGAGTCGGGTGATGAAATCCCTTCTCGTTTCAATGACCGGGTCTAGGTCTTAGGTAAATTAATTCATCAAACCATTCAATTGAAGTGCGATGCAGAAATTAAAAGCACACTGGATTATGTGAACACACAAAAATGGAACTCCCTTGCAGGAGATTCATGAGGGATAAAGAAATTTACCTCCCACGATTTTTACACACGTGGAGTGAAGACCAAGTTGAGTCGACTAGGTGGAGATCTCGCCTATCTTAGTCATCCATGGGATTCCTACCGACCCAAAGTAGAGAGGCTTCAAAATCCTCGCCTTTAGACGCCCTCTCTACCTTATCTGGTTTCCCTTTTCGCTTTTTGATTTTTAGGAATAATTATTACAAATAAATCGGTGTCAAAATGCACCAAAATTACAAAGCTTCAAAAATCCAATACAACCAGTCTAAGGAGGAGGGAGGAGGAATAATAATTACAACTCAAAATAAAATAAAAATTACAAGTCTTCAATTTGTCCCCACATCAAGAAAGCGGTAACGACGCCATTTGATAAGTAGCCTTTTTGTGTATGGTCATTGTCTTCTAAAGCCAATATCAAAATTCTCTTGAGTACGTACAAAACTTGTTTAAATCATCTCATATTGCGATAAGTATGGGTATCAATCCAACTTCCACGGTGAAACAATTGACGTGAACAATTTCAATTCAATTTTTATCTGAAAATATATATTTTTATTTTTTTTATTTAAAACAACTTCAAGGGAAAATTAACTAATAAATAGTAAAAATTATGAAATGACTCAATGACTAAATATAATGTGCAATCGAGTGTGAAAAATGTGAGAATGTCAAGAGATGGGATTACAACGCAATATCAATTATTTTAATTTCTCAATTTATTAATTTGAAATATTTCAAGATAATATTAAATCGATAATCTAACTCTCGTTACAATTATAATTTTAATAATATCTTTTTTAGAAAACTAATTTAAAAACGTCACACGATGAAAAATTAAGAACTATATTATTTTCAACAAAATTACCCACTAGGATCAATTTAATAAAAACAATATGAATTCTCAAATTTTATCACATAATTAATATTCAAATTTCGAAAAAACCTATCTATAGTTACATTACTAAATTCAAACATTAATTTGTACAATTAATTTACTAACTCTCGTTACATAAATTAATTGGTGAGAGTTAAAAATTAATCTTCCTTGAATTATAATAATTAATGAATTTAATAATTAATATAATATCCTACACAGTGCATCCCACCCCTTGAATAGAGTGTTTAGCCAAACATTCTCATGTGTGCGTACACAACAATCAATACTATGTCAAGAAGGATATAAATTGAAAAGAGAAGGAAGAATTATGATACGCAATTTTTTTTGCAAATATGTCTTGTAATGCACCCTGACATACGTCCAACTTCTTCACAATTTTCAGCACTTGGTTAGAAAAATAAAAATAAAAACTAAGCCTTAAATTTATTCCAACACTAAACTAATTTTTCTGTATTTTTTTGAATTTTTTTTATGTTACTAAACAGTACAAAATATATAGAGAACTTTTCTTTTATTTTTCTGTCGTCTCATATGAGAGTCCTCCTTTTAAAATCCCACGATTGTTCTTCGTTGATGAGAGATTTGAGGGATTCTTTTTGATGAAGTAAAAAATGTGGATTTTCTTTTGGTCCTTAATTAAATGGATATGGAAGACTCCTATTGTGGCCATCCCCGATCCTCGCCGCGGACAGGAGCGTGAAGGAAGGATCCTCGGGTCCCGCACATCCCTCTCGAGAGCGCATCGGTCGACGTCGTTTGAGATGAGGTATAAAAAATGTAGAGAGATTTAGAGTCGCTAGTCTATTTTAATCAAAACAGACAAAAGAAAAATGGTGAGATTGAAGACAAAGTTTCACTATGTCGTTCCATTTCTAGGGTTTGGGAGGGTATTAGAAGTTTTTTTCATAAAAGTTTCAGTTAAGTTCTGTATTGTTTTCTACCAAAATAGCCAAAGCGGGAGATTTTTAAGAGCAAATATTTTAGCTTGGGATTTTTATTTGTATTTATTTGCTTTTAGTCTATTTGGCGTATCCCGTTATAAATCGACACACAATGACACATCGAACTGAACTCCAACATCTCCAAGGATGAAAACACCTATACATCTCATGAAGGTATAAAACTTTTAAGAGTTCATAATTATTCATAATTATATTCGAGATGTGTTTTTAGAAAAATCGAGGCTAGAATTTTAAAGGATTTAAAATTAAAAAACTTTTTTGTTTAATCTCTTTCGAACGAGTTATTAACTTCGTTAGATTCACTTTGTCTTCTCGTTCAATCAAAACATCAAACAAACTTTGAACGATAATTCTCTGTCTAACAGGTCTTACTTCGTTAGAAGCTCGTTAGAAGTTGTTTCAGATGAGATTGCAGTCTCATTCAAACGTACTGAGGTTTTCGTTCAAAAGGGATGTTGTTCTTATTCGAATGACCTTGAGTTTCATTCCAACGAGCTGCCACCTCGAATTTTATGTCATATCTATAAATACCTCTTTTAGACCCTTTTTGCTTTGGACTTATGAAAGGACGAAAACTGGATATCTTTATTAAAGTTTTTTTTATTTTTTTTATCTCCATAAACCTTTTGATTCACAAATTTACATCCCCTATATGAATTGTGAATCCTTTTGAAACGCTAGAAGTTTCATACACTATATACACTTTGTGGAGATTATTCTCTAGGATTGAACTTGTGACCCGAAGGATCACTACTGAAGGAAGAAAAAAGTCTAATTGGTGGATATCGAGGGCGGATCGCCACATGTGGACAACTCTGGATTGGGATGTTTTATTTAGAAAGTTTTGAAGACATGGCGAGTTATACTTAGTCGGTCTAACTGTTTTGTAAGTTGATAATCTTATAAAACATTCTAAAGTTCTGATTAAAGGTTTTGCCCTCTAAAGGGATTTTTCGTCATCTTTGTGTGTTTGCATGTTTTGGTTTGATATTTGTAATTATATATTTAGAACACATATTTACATGCACACCTAACCTAATCAAATTTTACTATTTGATTAAATTTTGATTTGTACGTTGAGATTTAAGTTGAAAAATACAAAAATAGATTTTTTTTATTATTACTATCCTTACCAAGCATATTCACGCGCTTACATGAGGAGAAATTTGCCTTTCTATGGAGCGACAATGGTTTCGACAAGAAGTTGCAAGAATTATCCTTGACATATTCTAAGCGAAAGAGTTTGTACTGAAGTCTAAGGTGAAGAGTTCTCGAGATGTGGCTAGCCTCTTGGAACAAGTGAATAAGATGTTGAGGGATGAACTGAAGGGTATTAAGAATGCTGATGATGCTGACTAAAGTTAAGGTGCCTCATTTTTGGAGCAGAAGAATGCTCGAATAATAGGGGAGATGGAAAAATGGAAAAAATCAAACGGAGGTCAATCTTCTAAGAAAGTTATTATTACTCATCCATGTATAGAGGATGAGATATCAAAGAAGAGTTTGTCCAATAAGCAGCCTTGTACCACATGGATGAATGGATATGATGAAGCTCCGACATATTTGGGAAAAAAACTGGAGTAAGCTCGTATATAAGTCTATAAGTGGGGATGGATCAATGCTCTTACTATAATGAAGGTGCTCAGGGAAAACGCTCTATGGTATTATCATGATCCTGGATGCTTGGACCATCCTACTCCTCCATTTAAGTTGGATACTTCAAGGATTCCTATAAATTAAATACCCATTAGCCTAGTTATAAAGTACCTCGGGGATTATGGTATGCACTAAGACAATGTGCTTAGTCGGCCCCTACACTTGGTGGATAAGCCCAGTTCTAGTAGTCAATCAGACTTAGAAAATTGAGATCAACAGTTCTTCCCTCACTACTACAAAAATGACAATTAAGGACAACTAATTTGCTGTCCCAAAAACTCATTTATTATCCCCAATAGTATTTAGGACTGTCATAAGGACGGGAAGAGTTGTCATAATAGATGGGCGTCATAAAAGGCTAAAACGATAACAATCGCTATCCTTTTTGAGTATTTAGTACCGCAATTGCTATCTTTTTAGTTCCGTCTTTTTAAATTTAGATACTATTATATATTTATAAGGATAGATGTTGATGTCCTTTAAAACAAAGTATTAGGGACAAAAGTAGTTATCCCAAATATATTTTGGCGCATAAAATGTGGCGCCAAATGAATATTTTAAAAGATAGTTGTCGTTGTCCTAAAACACACACACACACACACACACACACACACACACACACACACACATATATATATATATATATATATATATATTGTAGTTCGCCCAAATTCAATCTCTAATATAATAACATTAAATTAAAAAAACATAAAGATATACACCAAAATTTAACCTTTAAAATAGTAACAAAACCAAATAGTATCTAATCACACTTCAAAAAATACAAAAAATATGCACCGCCACAAACTTTGAAATTGGTATTTCCACTTCTATGTTAGTTACATTAATACATAGTCAAGCATGGTTATCTATAGTATCAACTGTTGATGCTAGTAGCGATGGTGGTAGTGGGATACCCACCTCTCATATATTACGAGCGATTTCATTCCTAGCATCTACTAGAGTTTCTCTCTTGGCGCTCGCGACTCTTTCTTGTATTTCATTTTCTAAATCTACATGCACCACGTCAATTTCTTCTTGATGACGATTATCGCGCACCACAACCTCTTCCTGATAAAGAGTATCTCGCTCATTGGTCTCCTTTTCTAGTCAAGAAATCTCATTATGATAATAATGAGAAGATGTTGTTGAATGTGAAGAATTTTATTTAATATATAGTCTCATACAAAATTCTCATTCATGTTTGTCAGGCCCTATCACCTCTTCAAATATAGCATCCATCATTTTAATTCGATTTTATTAATCAAATGCTAGTAAATTCAATTGTCTTTTAATCATTTCCTATAAATTGAGAAAAAAATATAGCACAATCAACCTCTTTTCGTAATTGAAATTTGCAAACACCCACCAAAATAAAATTCGTAATGTAACTAAGTCGTTTACTTTGCAATTATCAACATATTTATACCTCTCTACTAGTCGTTCCATCATTGACATTGTATATGAGATCCTTTTTCTACATGTCCATATCCAAACACTCAATTTCTCGATGGACTCATGTTTTGACTTCATCTTATTTATATATAAATAGAAAACATGTTAACAAAATCCAAAAAGAACATAAATATAATCATAGTTGAGTGGAACATATATATAATTATACTAAAGTAAGAATGCATAATGTCTTGTTTCTTTATTACAACAATTGAAGTTCTCCCAATTCTAGGGTGGGAACAAAGATATGTGTTGATGCCACAGATAAAAACGAAGGTACGAAGATGATGATGGAAGATGAAATGGTGATCACATCAAACACATAAGAGACAAAGGTTTTTTAAAGTGGTTTGGCTATATATAAATCCTACGTCCACTATTATTTTATTCCAAGGGGTTTACAGTAGCATTATATGATGTAGAGAGAGAAAGAGTGTGTATCTTGTGTATTATGTTTCTTAGTTGTCCCCCCTTTTGGCTAAGGGAATACATGTATTTATAGTGATGGGAGTTAAAGAGATACAATGTCTTTATACATTCAGACATTTATATCTACATACAATGAATCTAACCGTTGATCTTCTAGGATGGTTGATCTTCCTTGAGTTGCTTGGTATGCCATGTGTTGGTTGGTATGCCTAACAACTCTCCTCGGGTGCCGACTAACTCTCCTTAGGTGCCTACTAACTCTCCTCGGGTGCTGAACAAGTATAAATATTGCCACGTAGGATGACAGGTGTCCTTGTTTGACTGGCCCTCATAGATGGATAATTTTTCCGTCAACAGAAACCCCCAATGCTCCATGCTTGATGGTTCACTGAAAGTTTAGTGTATTTATTCTATAGTGTTGCTCGGTGATCGTGAAATTCTTAATCTGCCTTCTTGATTTGTTCAATATAAAGTTCACTTTCTCCTATACGACATATGATGCATGCTGATCGATGGTTACTAATATCTCTTTTGAGGAATTTCATTCGTCAAGTGAACGTGTGATATGTATCACCCCTGGGAATTTGGATGATGCCATGCTATAGTATGCCTCGTGTAGCTTGTCCTAATCTTCAAGTATATTGATTGGTTTGCTAGCTGACCAACTGCCTTCGGTTCTATGCAATTGAGTGCTAAATTCACGTGCTTGATTTTTCTAATTTATGCCCCTCTGAATACTTTGTCGAATAACATACTGGCTTTTGAACCCAACTCTTCAATCTGATTAGTAACAAGCTAGTGGTGGACTTCGAAACATTTTCATATAACTTCTTCTTCAATGTTAGTTGGGACAGTAGTAGTAAATATCTCAGTGATGTAGATGCTAAATTTGACTCCTGAACTTCAATAGCATGTTCATAATAACTCATGAATATGACTCCTGAACTTCAATAGCACAACTAACTTCTGAATATGCCTCCTGAACTTCTGAATACGCCTCCTGAACTTCAATATGCCTCCTGAACTTTAATATGCATCCTGAACTTCAATATCAAAACTAATTCCTGAGCAAGAAAAATAACTCCTGAATGATGATTGGTCGGGGCCCCGACCATTAAAGTTTATGGAGTTGAGTTTGATGCTCGAATGCATGATGTTATAAGAATGTGCCACCGAATGAACAACTATATATGTAATAGAATCCCCTAAGTGTGAACATGAACTTTGAATGCTTTCTTAGCCTTGAAGTATGTTGGTCTTGCTATAAAAATAAGGTCGAGGAAATGTTCCCTGAAATGACTCCCTAATATCTTTGCATGTTTGCATTTTCATTTTCTTGGAAATTCTTTATAATATGCTTTCCTTATTATTTGCTGATGAATATATATATGTAGAAGGAAAAATTGTCATGTTTTGTATAGACAATGAAACTTGCCCCACCTGTTGTTTAATTATAGTGACTTGTCACTCTTTGGGCCTAAGCAATGGAATGATTTTCATCCCATGTTCCTACTTAGTTGTTATAATCTTACCAGGATTACCTTGTTGCCTAGATAGTGGATGCCCCGGGAGATCACCCATCTTATTGCCTAGTTTGGGGTGTCCCTTGAGATCACCCGTGATGCCAACATTGTTGGTTAAATTTATTATTACCAACCAACCGGAGTTGGTGAATATTGCCGACCAATCGGAGTTGGTGGTTGCTGATATGCCGACCAATCGGAGTTGGTGGTTTGTTGATGCCGACCAACCTTAGTTGGTTTGCTGAATATATATAGAGAAAAGAATTTTCATGACCAACAGTTCGTTGGGGATAAAATATAATAAATGTTGGAGACCTCCTTGGAGCTGAGTATATGATTATAAATATTTTGTCGAACTCTATGCTGAGATAAATATAGAATATTCATCCGAATAGATACAAAGAATGATTCAGAATAATAATAAAGTGTCTTGCTGATCTGTCGAGGCAAAATTGCATAATGACGAACAAGAATAATATTTTCCAGAACATAAGAAAATGGCCGAGTACTTTGCCGGGCCTGAATATAAATAAGAATTACCCCGACCAACTATCCGTTGGGGGTGAAATATAATATATGTTTAGTTCTCCTTAGAGCTGAATATGATAATAAGTATCTCGTCGAGCTCCATGATGAGATGAATATATAATATGCATCCAAATGGATATAGATAATGATTCGTGCTTAAGCATAGATCAGAGCAATAATAAATATATAATGCCTTGCTGAGGTGAAATTTCATAATGCCGAGCAATGATAATATTTTCCAGAAGTTTAAGATTGTGGCGAGTAGCTATTTGTGCTCGATTAAATATATATATCGGAGCATTAATAATATTTCCAGGCAATCACGGCCGAATACTTAGTCAAGACTGAAAATTGTACCTGTAAAAATTAATAACTTGCTCTACTATATGTGTAGGCTGAATTGATTAGTTATGAGAATAATTTACTCATCCAATCAATATATGATATGTATATGCTCGGGAAATAAAAATATCAATTTCAAAATATGAAATAATATATGTCAGGTTGATCTGTCGAGGCAAAATTGCCTGATGTTGAGCAATAACAGTTTCCATAAGTTTAAGATTGTGGTCGAGCTTTCGTCGGGATTGAATCTTATACCTGTGGAATTTGATAAGTTGCCCGAACACCTATTGATACTCGATCAGATAATTATTGTTATGAAAATAATTATTCAGCCAAACAACATATGATGTGTATTAGCATAATGCAATAAAGATCTCAAAATATGAAATAATATGTTTTGTGCCAAATGTGTGTCATATGAGCAGATTTTTTTATCAAATGTGTATTATATAGGAGATTAAAAAAATTTACAATATTATTTCAAATCCCAGCGAATACTGAAAATATGTTGGTTTTAAATTTATTCTCACGATTGTGCAACATATGGCTTTGGTGTAAGAATATCAAAATCTTTTTTTCCAGCGAAGTGAAGACTTAAGAAATTCATCCGTGTTTGGTTTCGAAATTTTTTTATAATTAAAGTTTTGAAATCTAAAATATAAAGAGGGGTGGCATTATCAATCAAGAAAGTGCCGATTTAGTGAAACCAAACTGGGAAACCATTGTTTGTCATCGGAGAACATGTGCCAAGAGCCCCAACTTATCTAAAATTATTCCAACTATTCGTCGACCAACGATTGTGTATTATTGACTATCACCGACAAGCTATTGTCCTTTTACGTCGTCGACCAACTATTTGTCAGAAGTGAATGTAGAAGTGACCGACCAATCGTATAGAAACTTGCAATCATGAATAGGTGTTACCAATTAACTGATGGTCGTCACAGAATATATTTATCGACCAAGAACTGTTACGCTTTGCCTTCTGTCGACCAAAGGTCGGGGAGTATATTGGTAGTGTTGTTGTAAAATAGTGGTTGTCGACCTGTGTTAGATGATCTGGATCTATGACCGACCAATAATATGTAATTCCGACCAGTAACTGTAAATCTTCTTGTGCCGACCAACAAATAAGATATCAGAAAGTTCCTCCGGAAGTGTGATACATGACTCTGATCAATAAATAGGAGCTACCGACCAACAAAAATGACCTGTTGAACCAATAGAATTTAGTCGATCATTGATGCCAACCTAAAAAAAATGTCTCCGACCAACAAATAGGAGTGGTCGACCAGTTGTTTGTAATACAGGGACGATCGACCTGAGCCTACCAACATATAGGATTTGCCCACCCAATATCGCCGACCAACAGTAGATGGTGCCGACCAACAAAAATGCTGTCGACTAACCCATCAAAAGTTGTGGAATATGAATAAAGCTTGTCGACCTACTTTTTGCCCTTTTTGTCTTGCCGCTGACCTATGTTGATAGTCATGTCACAAATTATTGACGACTCATAAAATGCTTTCGACAAATGTATTCTCCTCTAACGGTGATCTTTGACCGTCATGGGTGATCCAAAGATCTTGTTCACACCTTGACGCTGATCACATATCCATTACAAAATTGTAATTGCAGATTCACTGAAGTTTTTGTACCCAAAGTGGGTAAATTTCAAATCTGACGTTATTACGGATCATCCGGTACGAACCTTTTGAAACCATTAATTGAGATGGTTCTTTGTTATGTGGGTCTGCTGATAACCCAAATATTCAATTGGGTTTTGACCCTGTTTGACAGTGGTGTTGCTTAAAGGCTAATCGTGGAGAAATTTTGAGTACAGATTTGTGTCCCCATTTCGTAATTTTTGTTAATGTACAACGTTGATACCCAAAGGGCGGATATCGAATCTATTGTTGAGAGATTAAGATGTAGGATCTTTGATTTGAGATTTTTCCTTCTCAAAACTAAAATTCCTCATTTCCGATTCCTTACAATCAGTAGAAAATCATACGATGTATTGGCAGAACTATTTGAATATTTTTCGTTCGGTACAGAAAATTTAAAATATGGGAGCATGGGTATCTTTATCCCCTTTGTAACGCTACAAACAGGGTTGTCTTAGAAAATAGCCTTGAATCAGAGGGACGAAGATTTACAAATATCTTAAAAATTGAATACAACATATATAAATCAAATGGACGAGAACAGTAGATCTGGGTCAGAATTGTGATTTTCTAAAGAAATAAAATTGTTCTTGATTTTAACTTTTCTCATTCTCTGACTACGAATAGAAAAATATGATTGAAGATCTTTCAAAACATTTTTCAAAATAACCATGAAGATTATAAACATATGACATGGTTGTCCAGATTTATAGGTGAATAATAATTGAATGTATAATTCACCAACATAATGAAATGATATGGTTAACATCTATGCCAGAGGAAATAATTTTTCTTAAAGAGAGAGAGAAAATGGATCTCCGTCTTCAATACAGCAAGTCATATATTGTATAGAATCCAGATATTCTGAAAATCAATAGATAATCCATTGAATCGATAAATCATCACAAATTATACTCTGAATCCCAAATTGGGATGATTTCTTTTGATAAAATTTTATTTTCATATTATGAAATTTAGATACATGTTGGGTTTGAATGAATTGATTTAACCGATGCTTTAAACATGTATACCCACAAAATTTTGAGAATCCCTATATCTCGGGATTCGTACAAAACTTATAGAATTTTGAATTCTACTGTTTCACATATTCCTAAATTAATCAATGAATTCATTCATATAAAAATTATGATTAAGTAAAAAGATGTATGTATAATTGATTACACGTAGAGAAAACTTATAATATAGGATAGAGAGTACCTATATTAATGTTGATAAAAACTTAAGTGGTATGATTACCTAATATATGGATGATTCTGTATATGACATACCTACGATACTTGCTATCACGGGAGGTTTTATTTTTGGAAGAGGACCATCTTATCTTTGTGTGCCTTTGGGGGGATTTAGATTGGTATCTCAAGAACATAGGACTATGAAGGCTCATTTGTGAGTTGATGAGTCAGCTGACCATGGGAGCGTAGCTATATGCGTGACCTATGTGAAATATGTTCTCCTCCAATATGTGTTAATTTTATTGATACAATTCTTGAGTGATTCGAAACTTGTAAATCCTTATGTGCATGATGTATTGGGATTGATAGCAGAGTATGTGTGCACCACAGGTTCCAGCCTTTTGGGGTGCTGAATTTGTATATATATCATGCTAGTGAATTATATATATATATATATATGTGTGTGTGTGTGTGTGTGTGTGTGTGTGTGTGATTATTCCACTGTTTCTTAGTAGATGTGAATAACTAAGATATTTAAATGGGTTAAAATGTGAAAATTTCTATATCACTTGAGATAAGTAATGTGATTAATGTAAATGTGAGATATAAGTATGACCTATTTTGGTAACACGAATAGACACCCTATATTAGAATGTGAAAACATGAGTTAGTACGGACTAGTTAGATAATGTCATAACTAGGAAGGGTATACGTTAGGTGTTCACATTAGTTGAGGGGTGAGAAACTCATGTGAGAGTACGCAACTAACATGTATATAATATTTACTGTTTAATGCAATTAAACACTTGTTATTTTTAAACAGTTTTCACCTCGGGCTCTGACCCTTTTTCCTCCAAATTTATTTTGTTTTGTAAAAACCTTTTAGGTGCCCAGCAACAGGGACGCCAAGTATAGGAGTTCCCTTCTGATGATGTTCTATATCTGCTATGAAAGCTACAGGATCTCGATATTAGACGCCTCCACATTTATCCTTTGTACCTTCAGTGTCATTCATATCAGTTAGGGAATGTTTCTCATTCTTATTTAGAGATTGTAGATACAGACTTTCCTTATTTCAGATGTTGGTTTATTTATTCAGACTCTTGTATTGGAATTTTATTTTACTCAGGTATTATTATTGGAGTGTTTACTCCAAACTCAGTTTATTTCTTTATGTTGGTTATTCATATGAGATTGTTTATGAGATTGATGGATGATGATTTAATTACTTGGTTAATTGTTAAATTAATTAATAAAATTTGGCATCTCTCTATTTTAAATATTAGGTGGCCAGTAAGTAACTAAATGTTTTTTACAATGATGCTAAGACTGAACCAACTTGATATTTATATTAATTTAATAAAGGAGTAGCTTCTCGATATTTAATTAGTCGGGGTGTCACAGTACAAAAGTTGACTTACATGTTAGTCGCTCTCAACCACTTCATATCCAGATCCTTGGAGAAGTGATGACCCTTCTTTCAAGAATTTAAGAAATAAAGAAAGGAAGTATGGAATGACAAATGCACTAGGGCACTTGAATAAATAAATAACTCTTTGAGAAAACCACTATTATTGATCATCTCGAATGATGAGGGTCATTTTTACTTGTGTTTTGAAGTGCCCAGTAGAGCTGTTAAGTCATCCTTAGTTTGTAAGAAGAACGGGGGTCAGACTCCAGTTTATTATGCAAGAAAAACATTACTCGAATCTACGAAAAGATAACTACCACTATAAATCTTCCATATGCATTGGTGATAGCATATAGGAAGTTGAAGAATTATTTTGAGGTCTAGATTATCATTGTTCAAACCTCCTTCCCTCTGAAAGTAATGTTCAGGAAGGTCGACCTATCTAAACAGATTTCCAAGTAGTCGGCATAACTCGAAAGGTTTGATATCCGATTCCAGCTTAAAATCTCAATGAAAGGGAAAGTCATATAACACTTCATTGTCAAATTTTCTAGTGACCAAGAACTAATAGAGACCAAGAATAGGATTAAAGAACATGTCCTACAATATATCAGAGATGGTGATTAATGGGTCTTATATGTTAATAAAGAATCAACTTCTAAGGTTACGAGATATAGGATAGTAATAATGTCTCAAGAGAAAACTATTATTGAGAAGGATATTTGGTTGGAATTAGAAACCTCCAACATTGAAGCTAGGTATGAAGCTTTGGTCGACGAATTATAAAAAGCACTCTCCCTAAGATCATGTTACCTTAATCTCTTCTACGTTTCAAGACTGGTATCAAATCAGATATTAGGAGACTATAGTTCTATATATTAGTGTATGGTTGCATACCTTGAAGAAGCCCAACACTTGTTCTCCTGGTTCGAGTATCCCATGAGGGAATAATACTCACCTAGATGTAATGGACATACTCGCTTTAGTAGTTAATGAGGGATATAAAATGGACAGTTGAATTACATTACCTCGAACGACCCAATATTAATACATGAAAATTTTCCAAATAGGTTATGTTGATTAATAGGACCCCGAGTTAGATGGATCCAGTCATGCACTACCTAAATGAAGATTCCATAGCAGTTGATAAAAAGGAAGCACATAAATTACAGGTTAAATATGATCTCTTCCACTTAGCGAAAGATCATAAGCTCTATCGTTGTTCTTTTTATGTTCCTTACCTCCAATGCATGCACCTAGGCAATGTCGTGCGGACCCTCTATGTGCTTCAATAAGGGATATGTGGGAGACATACAAGGAGCAGGTAGCTAACATTAGGGAAATGAAAGAAGAATACTAGTGGCCACATATGTAAAAGGATGTAGTTGCCTATGTTTGAAAATTTAAGAACTATTACCTCTTCTCGTCATTGTTACATTAACTAGACAGTGACCTCAAGTTCCTCATAAGTCCTTGGCCTTTCGCCCAGTATGGTCTAGATATCACGGGTACGTTGCTCTTCGTATCTGGAAGTAGGAAGTATATATTAGTCATCATTAACTAGTTCTCTAAATGGGTTGAAGGTGATCTTTGTCAAAACATTTGATATGTTAAAATGACCAAGTTTATATGGAAAAACATCATAATATGATTTAGAATTTCTCAGATTACCATCACAGATAATGGAACTCGGTTCTAGTGTAGCCTCTTCCAAAGCTTCTACGATGAACATGGTATAAGGCTTTACTACAGTTCAGTTTCCTAGCCTCAAAGCAACGAGTAGTCGGAAGCCTCTAACAAGAAAATTCCTTGGCAGAATCAAAAAGTGATTAGAGAAAGAGAAGGGCGCATGGATCGAATAACTCCTCTGCATTCTCAAGGGATTTTGAACAATGCCCAGGCGATCAACAGGAGAAAAACCTTTTGCCTTAGCTTGGCTTATTGTATGGAGGTAGTTATCCCACTTGAGACAAGACTACCAACTATGACTCCACCTTAGTCAATCAAGATCTCAATAATAAAGTTATCATAATAGAGCTTGACTTAGCCGAAGAAAAAAGAGAATTGTATCTTATAAAACTTTTCTCCTACCAATAGCAGTCGTCCAATCAGTAAACTAGGGGAGAAATATATAATTAGGTTGCAAACATATCTTGAATCCTCGATGGCCCCGCCAGGATTCTCCCGATCGACCAAATGATGAGTTCGGTAAAGTTTATAATCTCCATCAAGGCCATCATCGTCTAGGTACTTCTTTATAAGGATAATTGGAATGTCATCCGTTAGGATCCACAAATTATGAAGCTTATAAGGAGGATTTTACTAATCAAGTCAACCTAGATTATAACAATACCACAACTTAGAATCTTGTGTGACATTTACTGTCCATTTTTCTAGCTAAAATTTCAAGCATTGTCTAGGGAAGAATCGATGCTAAGAATAGCCTCATCATAACCTTCCATCAATACTTAAAGGAGTTATTTATGACAATGAAATGTGAGGCGATCAATATTCTCAAAAAGATTCTTGATGGTCATAACTTTGTCACTCAAAGAATTTTAAGTCTTTCTCCAACTTATCCCTAAACTGAGCATTCTCTTCCCCAAAAAAGGAACTCCTTCCCCAAACTTCTGGCTCGAACTGGATTTGTTAAGTAGTTCACGATCAACCCCGAGTTCATTATTATACTTATCAAGAAAAGTGATGATATCTCGGGCCCCCATGAACTCGGCGTGAAGAATAAAATTTCTCCTCGAACATGCAGACTCACTATATGCTAATCTCTAATCAAATACACCCTTTTTACCCAACTTGTCAAGCTACTAGTCAAAATCGCACTTCACATTAGATATTGAATCCTTGTAATTGCCTTGGGAAATAAAGAACATGTTATGAAGGGTGGCGATGTTTGACATAGCACAATAAAAGAGGCGATAAAGGTCTATGTAATCCTCATTTACTTGATCGGTCACACTAGGACTCGGGTGTTGGTCAAGGTTATCATTATCGTCTTCATCTTGTTCGATAGAAAATAGTATTCCTCATCTTTCTTGGAAGTCATTTTGGGTAGTGACCAGCATCGTGAGTTTTAAGTTAAACTTCATTAATAAGTGGCCTTACATATAATCTCAGAAAATATAAGGTGTGCAAAAATAACATACAAACGACGGTGGTTGAATCAAAACGGGGTCTTTTTTTGAAATTGTTACAAATGGGGAAAACCCCAACAACATTTAATAAAAAATTATATACAAACATTTCTAATCAACTATAAGGATCATTTTTCCAACGTTCTTGATAGTTTAGGAAACAATCATTGCCTCTAATTGATCGGCTCCAGTTACAGTAACTTGATTGAACAACAACTTAACATGCACATTAGCAGTTGGTGGCCCTCCGACCTCCCCCTTAATGTCCTCCTCCTCTTTAACCCGAAGAGAGGGACCTATGTGGTTTTCTTAGAATAGTTCGGAGTCTTCAACAACAATGTTCTTCTCCCGAGCCTGGTCTCAATCGTTCTTGAAAAATACCGTCCTTGGGTATTCGATCTCGTCTCTGACCTTAACAAAATCTTTGCCCTGGACATGCGTGAATATGCCCCCTTTATCTTTGGCCTTCGCCTTGTCACATTACCGAGATCAACATTGGCCTTCTTGGCTCTTGTTTTGGCCAAGTCAGCTATAGTGACTAAGGCACTCGAGTCGTCAATCTCCTCTTAGAGAATAATCTTCTCATTTTCAAAGTTTTTAACCTTTTTCTCCAACTTATTCTTATCATACACTTTAGGCCACATTAACTAATTGATCATCCCACAAGGATTTTCTTAGACCTTTGAAGGTCCCCTGCACATTAACAGAAGAATTTTTTTAAGTGTCATTCCTCTCCAAGAATTGATCACAGTCAATCTAATAAAGACAAATAACAAAAAAGAATTAATAAAATTTTTGACAAAATAAGGATAAAAGATAAATTATATATTAAACTTATAATGGAGATGCTATGGTTGACACATTCAAAAAGTTAACCATGGGTCAGGAGAGAAGAAGTTGTCTTATCAATAGGAAAGATTGCCGATAAATTTAGTTCCGAGCCAGCTCGAGTTGAGCGACCATAGATTAAACAACACCTTTTACCTTATTGGAAATAAATTTCCCCATAAAAACTAGTGGATAAGAAGGATCATGGTAATTTTGGACCTCTTTAAAAGATGTCTGTGATCCTTTAAGGATGAATCCCTTAGATCCAAAGGATTGGCTGAACTCCCGACCTCATTTTTCTTATTTATCGCTTGAGAAGGTTCATTATCCTTGATCAAAGGACAAGAAGTATTATTATTACTATTCAAACATAAATTTATTAGATTAACTACTTTCCTCTATAGGGACACATTTTCAAAAGAGTCTTCAAAAGGAAGTATAGTTAAAACATCCAAAGGTTAAAAATATGAAGAGGTTCCATCCTTACTTGAGCCCTCAGAATTGGATCCATCATTGGTTGAAGCCTCTAGATTTCCCAACACAATTGGGATGGTCAGATCTTGTTACATTGGATTACTAACAAAATAGATAGTATAACTCTTATAGAAAAAAAAAGGATGGCATCCTAGGATGATCAGCAGTTTTAAGACTTTGCTGAATAACTCAACCCTTTGAAGCTCAATCGAAGTTCACTTCATTATCACAAGGAGGTTGTCTCTTGATATTATCTTACATGAAATGAAAAAGAAATTACAATCAATGGAATTATAAAAAAGGTGTAAACGGCAAAATAACCACTGTAACCTAACCTATTCCTTTCCCTTCCTGAGGACATCTCCGCCCTTAATAGACCAAACCCTTAAGAAGGGGCATATTGCCAGTTCTTCACGGTAACCCTATAGCCCCAATATTATTTATTGGAGTAAAGAAAATTCACAACTAGGGCTTAATTGGAAACCCGCTTCTTGAGATAGTAAGTACCCCTATGGGTTGTAGCCTAATGATAACAATACATGATTATTATAATACCAAGATTAGTCCCATGTAATTCGTTAATACGATTAAAACCATTAACGATCCTACAGGTGTTTAGAGAAATATTGGTAGGGACCACATTAAAGTATTAACAGAATTTGAGGAATAGTTGGTTTGGAGGAAAAGTCAGCCCACACTCAGCGTTGAAATGGGAGGGCAAACAATGTCCCTTAAAAATCACCAGGAGCTCACATGGGCCCTCATCAAGATCAACAACAACAATCTACAAAGGGACATGGTGATCAAGTTTAAATTTTTCATTGGTTCTCTTATCAGTGATGTACACTATGTTTAGAAAATGGCAACTTAGACAAAAAAATTAAGAATGAAAATTGAGAAAACATCATAAAATGACAGAAAAGAATATGTGAGACGAAGTTGAGGAAGCCCTTCTTCAATGTGGCACAATTTTTTGAAATAGAAGAGAAAAAGAGGGAAAAAATGTTTTGTGGTGTAAAATGTCTTTGCACTTGCCTAGATACCAATTGTGATGCATGTGTTATGGGTACCAAAATGACAGTTGTGTTTCCCGAAGTAAAGAAAAGATGATAAAATCACCAACGTTGCCTTAGGAAACTCAACAAACTAAAACTCTCCAACTTCTAGGGTATTTACGATATTTCCCTTCAACCAGCATATAACCTTATTATTCCTATAGAAGGGAGACCTGCTAAATCATCAACAGCCAACCTACTCACAAAGCCCAACGACCTCAAAGAAGACATGAACTTTGGGGAAATTATGGGGTATAAATTTGCATAGGCACATACTCAACACATGAGTTATAGCTCACATGTACCTACAATTAATGAAGAGTCTAAGTCATGGGGAACTCGCACATTTTCATCACTTGGAACAGTTCAAACTGACAACGGATAGGACTGAAGCTCTAAAAATAGTTATTAAAGGATATTAGATTTCTTCTAAGATTTTCTATAAATGTAAACTTGCCCGTCATTAAGAGGGGTATGTGATATTATAACGTTGAGCAATATTATAATGTTGCAGACTAATTTTGTGACTTAATAAAAGAACAAAACCTAAATCTCGTGGATGTGGGCACATTGTTGAACCATGTATATCTTTTGTTGTATTTTTTTATCATTCTCCCTAAATACTTCTCTTAATTTAGCTTGTGTTCACTGAATACTAACCTTGTAAGAAATTATCACCTATATGACTATAAATGATACAATTGTAATATTATAAAATGGATCGTTCAATTAATAATGATA
The DNA here is from genome assembly GCA_949130495.1 of Sambucus nigra. Lineage (NCBI taxonomy): Eukaryota > Viridiplantae > Streptophyta > Magnoliopsida > Dipsacales > Adoxaceae > Sambucus > Sambucus nigra. The sequence goes on along the minus strand of OX422215.1, from coordinate 633,706,423 downwards.
ATTAAATCTTGATGCCATATATATATATATATATATATATATATATATATATATATATATATATATATATATATATATATATATAGGGGTGTCCCCCTCAAATGAGAGGTTAAATTGGTTAAGCAGATCGGTTGTTCACAAAGAATGAGAAGGAAAGATATTCCACAAACCCACTTCGAAGATTCTTCACAACAAGCAGCTCGAAGAACCCATTTTGTAGAACAAATCACCTGGATGACAATAGTTTGTAATAATAAATAGAATGTTGTATTATGTATTTTATCTTCGGAATATACATGTCGAGTGAGGCTATTTGGTACCCGCGAGGTACCATGCCTGGCAGGGCATGGATAGATTTCATGCTCTATCAAGTAACCTCCTCTTGGTAACTTCGCAGGGACATGGTTTGGAGGATTGAGAACAAGACAACGTTGGAGATTATTACCAACCATCTTGGAACACTTGGGCAAAAACTTCATCCAGGACAAATGTCACTCGAGCCTTCTTATTGCTTACATATTCGAGTGAACCTCCTCGAGGTACCCGATCTCCCTCAATACTTTCCCCCTAGAGGTACCTTTGGTGCCAGCCCGCCTAACTGATGTGACCAGATACCTAATAATAGTCACTATTTGAACCACTTTCTGACATCCTAACGTCTAACATTTAGGGACTCAAGAATATAGCACTTAAGTGACTTTATCCTTAGGATGGAAGGTCTAGTTCACCAAACCTAACAATTCATCCATCCTAGAGTAAGCCTCAAGCTGACGGGTCATATTCTCCATTAATACCCATAATACTTCCAGCCAATAGAATGGTTTCCCTCCAAAACTATGGGATCCCATGCATTGAATGCAAAATATCTTGTGCATTTAATACACCCATCAAATAGATCGAAGGCAATCTGACTCAAGCTGCCTCACCCTCATATAAGTAGACCAGATGAAAAAATCAGAGGGAGAGCATTATGAGCCCAGAATTGCTGCCCAAATTCCTTATACCGTAGAACCCTTGCGAGAGCATTAAGTCACAAACACATTTAATACACCCATAATTGGGCATTAACTGAGCTTAAAGTTCCTGCCTTGCCTTTATTGTATCTGGAGTGCTTGTTCTTTCTCCCTCCGACCACGTCACTTGCTGGTCCTATTCATTTATTGTGCTTGCCATATGTCTCTTATGTTAATATGCTCATTAATGAAAGTCTAGATATTGAACCTCTTTGTCTCTGATTTACCTGCGACTACTATCTATATTGCACACCTTGTGGTGCTAGTCCCGATCTTGATAAGGGAGCATGCCTCACTTAATACTAATTATATTTAAAGAACACACATCTTACATTTAGTGACTCTTCTGGGGAGGTAATCTCTTTTGAAAAGATGCCAGAGGATAACACCATTAGAGCCATTGACTTCGAAGCCATACAGTGTGAAGAAGAAGTAAACAATGCCACGCTGCCTGAGGGGGCGAGAACGACAAGGACGGAGCCTAGCGCGATTGGTGTTGGTATTACGGAATCAATGGCCACCCAAGGAGGAATAGGTCAGGAACAAATGCAGGGGATGATGGGTTTATTCGCAAAGTTCAACAAACTCTGGCCAAGCAATGTTGGGAGATCCCATGGGAACAAATTCCTTTATTCCACCGCATGCGGCCATACCGGCTCCCACTATTTCTGGAGGGGTGGCAATGCCTGCTTCTAATAATGCTTTCCCCCTATTTCACGACACTTAGGCTGTGCGTGTCCTACCACGGTCCCACCCATGACAATCGAGTCGGCGCTGCAGAGTGGGGGAGAAACTTCGGCAGCCCCAATCGCAATAGTAGGCCAAGGAGCAAGCGTTCTAGCCTCAACGACCCCGGTGATAATAATGTCACAGCCAGCCCTCTTGGAGGATATGAAGAAAAAGCTTCTAAAGTTTATAGATGTGTCTAAAGGAGACAGTTCCCCGGTGTACGATGACTTTCGTACTCCCTACCCAGAGGCATATAACGATGAACCCTAACCAATGGGTTATATTCCTCTAATTTTTAAAAAGTACATGGGGAAAGGCACTAATCCTAAGGACCACATGAAGAGGTTCATCAAGTGTCTGGAGGCCCACTGCAATGACAAGAAGTTAAGGCTAAGGGAGTTTTCAAAATCCCTGACGGAGAAAGCCTACACGTGGTATTCCAACCTAGCCTCGGGTAGTGTAAGCTCTTGGTAAGAGTTGCATGTTTTGTTCGTGAAAAATTTCTTTTTGGCTGAGGATGAGTTCACACTCACCCAGCTCGCGCGTGAGAAACAAAAGTCAGGAGAGGATATTGTGGATTATATTAGGAGGTTCCGCGAACGATCCCTGGATATGAAAGAGGAGACGCGAGAAGATAAACTTTTACAAGTGTGTGCAGAGGTCTTGCTGCCTGAGTATATATGTCACCTGATTAATGAAACAAGAGAAGGTACATTTACAGCGTTTTTAAAAGCAGTAAGGAATATTTACTTAGTGGTAAAACCTATAGTACCCCTACCCTCTTTGCCAAACTTGCTAATGAGGCCAACGGTCACCTCAGGAAGGGAATAATGTTAAGGACAAACTACATGGACGGGGGGAATAAAGAAGGAAATGATGGCGGTCGAGGAGGTAGAAGGGGTAGAGGCAGCAAGAGAAAGTTTAAAGATGAAGAGGATCCCCCCCGAGCTACCTTGCACAGTGGAACATGCCTTTAATCTTTATGATATCATGGTCCGTGATAAAGTATGTATGTCGGTTAATGTACACACTACGCTTCTTACGCGAGAAGAAATAGAGAAGCCTCATTATTGTGCACTATATAATAGGGTAAATCATCCTACCAAAGTGTGCTTATCACTTAGGAGGTTGATTTACCGTCATGTAAAGAATGGGCACATTTTATCGACATAAACTAATGTAAACGATAACCATCTACCACCTCATTATCCCCATATGGCTAGAGATTTTGATGAGGAGGTTGAGCAATTGATGATGGGATAGTGGCTCAAAGGACGAAGAGTCTTTAGAAGAGTGCACCTTCGAATTGGAAAAGTTAATGCAGTGATAGCATACGATGAGGCTACATATAGAGACGTGGAAAAAGTTTATGAGATAAAAGATGACCGAACAGATCCATGGATCGAGTGCTCCATTGTGACTCGCTCGCCAACGTTTGGCTTTTCCTTTGATCAGTTTGGACTTCTTGAAGATTCCCGATTGGAAGTCATACAAGCTATTTTGGAGATCGCAAAGAAAAACATGGCGCCACATTTAAAATGGAAGGGACCTATGGCTAAATTGGTGAGTAAATATCTCTCAAAAGTTATATTCTTAGAGGCTGATAGACTGATCAGGTATCCGCACAACAGACCCTTATATGATACTGCATCAGTAAATGATTATGTTTTCTCATGAGTCTTGTTGGATGGAGGGGCATCCATCAATATAATGCCTGTTGGATCCTTTTATGCCATCGATCTATCATAGACAAGGATAGTTCCCCATTCATTGGCAATATCAGGTTATGATAATCAATCCTCCATGTTAGTGGGTTATGTTAAGATGGGCATTACAATGGGGAACATCGCTTCCCATATTAAATTCCATATCATGAATTATAAGCCGTCATACCAATTTTTGGTAGGTAGGTTATAGATGCACAACCACGGGTTGGTACCCTCCACTTATCATCAATGTGCGAAAGCAAACATAAAGGGTAAGGAGGTGGTGATTCGAGCTACTAAAAAACCTTTTTCAAAGGAGGAGGCCCACACGGTGGACGCATCTTTCTATACTAATCTGGCGGAAGAAGATACCATGGTAATAAGATACACCGGGGGGATAAGGATACCGTTAACTCGAAAGAGGGAGAGAGCACCTATTCTAACGATTATAACTTAAGAAGAAGAGTGCCAACTGGGAGCGATGAGGCCCCCTGGTCTATCAAGACAAATCTATGATCAAATGACCCCACGCATCGACCCTATTGAGCACCAAGTCCAAACACAGTGGGTTCTCAGCAAACGAACAGTGAGAGAGGTGGATGAGAATCATAGGAAGAGGCCTTTTCAAAAGAAAGTGGATAGGAAATGCAAGCGGGTGGTTTCGCCTAGTGGTCTAATTATCTACAAGTTATGAAGGTGTGAGCGGGAAGACGAGAGTCTGGATGATGAAGATGACCCGGTCTATGAATGCTTCCTAGTGGATAACTAGGAGAAATGCTTGGTAATCAATAACTCCGGGGTACAAGAGTTTATGGAGGAACTAGACGAAGAACCAGAATGCATGAGGGATAGCCCTAGACCGTAGATCCAAGAGCTGGAAAAGATTGACTTGTCCAGATAGGGCGAGGATCCAAACCCTATTTTTATCTCGAAGGACTTGGTGGGAACTCCTCAAGGGGAATTGATCAAATTGATAATGGATTTCAAAGACGTCTTCTCATGGAAGTACACCGAGATGCCTGGAGTAGACCACAAGGTGAGTTTCCATAGGTTGAACATTTTGCTCTCAACCATTTCGATGAAACAGGACACTCGAATGTAGAAGACAAAGTTGGACCTAAAGATTAAGGAAGAGGTGCAGAGGTTGCTCAGAGTTGGTTTCATAGTCTCAATCCAACATTCGATATGGCTCTCTAGCATTGTGCCTGTGGGAAAAAAGGACAAGAGCCAAATCAAAATATGCGTAGACTTCAGAGACCTAAATCGGTCGTGCCCGAAGGATAAATTCCCCTTGACTTCAATTGATAGCCTGATCGATGCAACAACAGGCCATGAGATGTACAGCTTCGTGGATGGCTACGTAGGATATAATCAGATAAAAATGGATTCGGCCAATGCAGAGAAAACTGCTTTTCAGATGCCTCTGGGCAATTTTATATACACAGTCATGCTTTTTGGATTGGAGGACACAGGGGCCACCTACTAGAGGACTACGATGGCCATCTTCCAAAACCTTTTTCACAAGACCTTGAGTTTTATGTCGATGATTTGGTGATTAAATCCAAGAAGGAGGTCTCCCACCTAAAAGATTTGAGGAGGGTGTTCACTCGCTGAAGTAAGTATAAGCTAAAGATGAACCCTCTCAAATGCTCCTTTGGGGTAACGAGTGAGAAATTCCTAGGGTTCGTGGTAAATTTCCAGGGGGTAAAAATGGACATAGACAAACGATGATCCATCTTCTATATGACAACACCAAAATCTGCAAAGGAGTTAAAAAGTTTTCTTGGAAAAGTCTCTTACCTAAGGTGGTTTATCTCGGGGCTGGCTGAGGTAACGCACCCCTTCATGAAGTGGCTGAGAAAAGGTGTGAAGTTTGCATGGGAAGAAATGCACCAAAAATCCATAGACAAGCTGAAGGCACTCCTTACCTCTCCTCAGACAATGATTCCCCTGAAGGCAGGTAACCCTTTACGCTTATATCTTACGTCAACATAACGGTCTATTGGGGATTTGTTGGCCCTAGAGAACGAAGGCATTGAAAAACTTGTTTATTACCTGAGTAAGATTATACACGGTCCTGAGGCAAGATATACTATCATTGAGAGACACTGTTAGGCTCCTGTATTTGTAACACAAAAGCTTAGGCATTACTTGTTATCATTCACGGTTCCTATTGTAACTAGATGCAATCCCATAAAGTTTTTGCTTGCTAGAACTGTATTGATAGGTAGGACAACTAAATGGTTTCTAATCCTTTCGGAGTATGATCTCAAGTGCGTGGTCCCTCAAGACATCAACAGTCAGGCATACGTCGAATTATTGGCCATCTTCCTGTAATACCCCGTATTTTTATGCTATATTAATTTGGGGATTTATTAAAATTTAATGTGAGTTATATATTTAATATAAATCCGAAAATTAATTATGTTATAATTATTAACGTGATGAGAGTTAGTAATTATGGAAAACTTGTTGAATATTAGTATTGAGCAAAGTAATATATAATGTTGGTTATATTAAACGTCACGAGTGAATAAAATGACAATTTTGGCAATTTAAGTCGGGACGCGCCCGTGTCGCGTCAGGACTAAATATTGATAAATAAAAGTGAATATTTTATAAGTTGTTCGTATGGTCGTTTTGAGTGCGCCAATGCGTCCGAAAGGGTCGAGATAGTCAGAAAAGTGTACCCGAGGGTTTAGCTTGGGTCTCGGGGCATTTTTAGTCCTAATTAGTAACCCGGGAGGGCATTTTAGACATTTTACATTTTTGGGTAATTAAACCCACGAAAATCCAAGGGTTATATCAGATGTTTAGGTTACCTTCTAGGGTTAAAACAATTCAAAACCTTAGAACGGCCATAGGAGAGGAGAGGAGAGAGCTCTCAAAGCAATCTAAGGCTCGAAATCCATCCGTTTGCGCCGCCACCACCACTAATGCGTAGATCGCGCGACGGGATTTGAGATATACCTAATATTGATATGGTAATATTAGTATAGTTATATGATTATGTATGCATATACTATCTATGTGTGAAAATCATACCCACGCTACTTGCTATCCCTGAGGTTACCGTGTTGGGACAGTCTTATCTCGATGGGACCTTTATGGGGGATATTGACTTGTACCCTAGAAGATAGATATCCTTGGTACTGGCTATCGAATTGATAGTTCATACGGTCCTAAGAGACGCGGGTATGTGCCATCCTCTTAGAGACTTGGAATCTATGCTTCGCCTCAATATTGTTTGTGTATGTGTTAATACAGTTCGAGAGTGATTCCGAATTTGTATTTCCCTTAGTACGAGTGATACGGGGATTGGATAGTAGAGTATGCCCGCACCATAGTTTTTATTTGGGGTGCTGTTATAATATATATATATTATACGAGTATTTAATATATATATGAAATTCTGTAATTTGGAACTCCCTACTGTGATATGGTAAGTAGGACATGGTTGATGACTCAACATGTAAATACTCATTTTGAGAAAGTATAACATAACACTGGGAAACTTTATTAATAAATAAAGTTAAAATGAGAACTTTGGTTACTAATTGGAATCTTCCTTTTAAACAATTGTATTGTTCAGTTTTAAATCTTACGAGTAACCTAAGATAAGTTAAATCATTAGGAAGTTTAGTGAGGTACAAGATAGATAATCCATTGGGAAGGTTAGTACGATAGGCGTGCACATTAGAAGAGAGGTGAGAATTTCTCAAGAGAGTGTCGCACTAATATGTTGTTGCATTGGCCTGTAATCAATTTAATACTTGCTAAACGAATTTTTAATTATACACTATCGGGCTCTGACCCATTTCTATTTTCTTCCTCTCTTGTGTATATATGTATATATTACAGGTGCCCAGCCACAGGGGCGTCTTGCTTAGGATCCCTTGGAAGGAATGTGCTGCAGCTTAGGTGGGAGTTGCAGGCCCCGTGCTTAGACGACTTCATTTACTTGATTCCACTTCTAGCATTCTCAGTTGTTGGGGCATGTGTCGCCCTTTCCATTATTTAGTTGTTTTATTTGGACATTATAAATCAGTTATTGTAGTATTGATACTTTGGGATTTATTATTGTTTGGATGTTTCACTTTAAATTTTAAATGTTAGGATTCAATTGTTGAATGTTTAAATTATTTGGATTATATGATAATGGATTATTGTGGTGTGATTCGTTGTATATTAAATTGTTGTAAATAATTAAATCCTTGTTTTCAAAAATAAAATTTGGGAAGTAATGTTTAAAAAAAATGGTTTTGACACTTAGCTTAATTAATTAGGGTGTTTAAATTGGAAAAGTATTTTAACGACAGTGATGCTATGAATGAACCAACTGTTCACCTTGATTTTAATTTAATAAAGGAGTGATCACCCGGTAGTTAATTAGGTGGGGTGTCACAGGTGGTATCAGAGCATCAGGTTCTAGTGTCCATAGGGTCTGTACAGCTTATTTCGCTTTCAGCTTAACATCTCTGATATAGAGCCCTAATACTAGGAATGTTGTGTTCATCTCTATACATTGGGAATTCGTGCTTCTGTGATTTGTTTATATGAACGATGAACTCATCCAAATTTATTTAAATTTTTAGATGGATCGACAAGAAGAACTAGCTAAAACGATTAGGGGAGTCAACGAGCAAGATCGACTCACACCTCAGGTATCTCCAAAGAGAATATCAACCGCCGAGTTAGCAGGTATCGTGGCACAAGCAGTTACCACTGCGGTCTTGCAGTATCAAGAACGCAGCACACAGCTCATGGGGGGGCAAAAGATCTAGAGAGTACAATCAGTCTGTCATGATTGGAAATAACAAGTGTGTGAAGACACAAAAATCGCAACAACAAGCTCCTCAGGCCCGTAAAAGCCACGAAGGTAACAAATTGTGTGGGTAAACCCAAAAGCGTCAGGGTCAACAAAGCCAAGGTCCGAGTGAAGTCACGAAGGAGTGTTTCAGATGTGAAATGGACGGTCATGAACGTCAAACTTGTCCAGATCAGTCTAAAAAGGAACTCCAAATCAACCAGCGAAAACTTTCGGGACTCTGCTATATATGTGTAAAGCCGGGTCACAATTGGAGGGATTGTCCTTTCCCTAACATAGTTTCTCCGCAAATTTCCCACCAAGGTCAACAAGATCAGGGAAAAGTGAGACTAGTCAACAACATGGTGAAGTGAAGAAGTTTCGAGAGAAGCGTTTTCGGTGTGGCAGGAAAGACCATAGTTGTCAGAATTGTACAGAGAGAAATAAAGTCCCAAGTCGGCAAGGCCAGCAAGGCCGACACCGACAGCAGCTGGGTCAGAGGGGGAGTAACTTTAGAGGCCGATGTTTTGTGTGTGGCAAGCATGGCCATAAGTGCCAGTATTGCCCAGAGGGTGATAGGGCCCCATAGCAGTAGGGTGTCCGTAATTAACCACAGAGGCCACTTTTTCCACCTGCCCTCCCAGCTCCAGCCCAGGTGCCAACCCTACCAGCCGTTCCAGCAACTCTAGTGCAGTAGGGGCAGTTACAGTATGGACATGTCTATAACGTCCACCAGGCAGCAGCTCCACAGGCATCAACCGCGATTAAGGGTATGTTTCCTATCCATGGTACTATGGGTCGAGTTTTATTTGATACTGGGGCGACGCATTATTTTATAGCTATGCATTTTGCGAAGGCCTTAGGGTTATTAGCCATAGCAGAGAGCACTGTAACGTGTGTAGACTTACCACTAGGAAAGGGTCCACTTATTTTTCTTTATATGTCAGGGTGTGGGAGTAGAGGTTGGTATCTTAGTATTACCAGCAGACATGTTAGTATTAAATATGCATGAGCACGCAATATTATTAGTATGAATTGGCTCGCAGCTTATAGAGAAATGATAGATTGCTTTGGTGAGAGTAATGTCTTTACCATTTCAGGTCAAGAAATGCTTGAGTGGCAATACCTTGCCCAGAAGGGGGAACTTTCACCTATCTTTTAATTATATAAACGAGGATACCTCTAAAGAAATTATAATTCTCTTGAATTTGATTCCAGTAGTTCGTGAGCTTTCGAATGTATTTCAAATGGTAAGTGGATTAAATATCGAAATATCTTGCGGAGAGTGAAATCACACGTGCTAAAATATTTTCCGAAGCAAGTATGTAGACAGAGTGTGGTGTCTAATAAGGGACAATGATTATAGTAGTTTTGTTTTGGTTTGGATAGGCATGTTACATCCAGAGACAATTTGTACGGTCAAGACGATTGGCAAGGCAGAATTGTAGGTTTTATCCTCAGAGGGTGAAGCCTGTTTTCTGTGACAGGAGCGAGTCATTGTATTATGTTCATTACTGTATTGGCATGTGGGGCGGGTTTAAAGTGTATAACTACGAGCGGTATTATCATATGAATATTTTTCCTAGTGTAGTGGGATTTTTCTTAGTGCTATCCACGGAGGATAAATTAGTAAATTAATAGTGTTATATGCTTTATTGAAGTTACTCATTTTAGTGAGGTGATATACGAGTATAGTATGGTATTAGTTACAACTTTATAGAAATTGTCAGTACAATAGTAGGCAGTTAATGCAAGGCTATTGGAGTGGTTACTTTAGTGCAACGTGTTCTATTTTGGCGAGGCATCACCTGCAAGAGGGTTGGACCCGCACTTATATATTATCTATCCTATAGACTTCGAAGGGGATATTGAGTTCGAGATGTTCGATACCGGCGCGAGGGGACTTGGTTGTTACGATTCAGTATGTATCAGGTTTACGATTGAACAAAAAGTTTTTAACTCAGTATTATAGGTAGCGCTCAGGACTTGGTGATAAAAAGGGTACATTATTATATATATCCTTTGGATAGGAGGGCATTAAGAGTGATACCCCTATTATTAGGGGAAGGAGTTTCAATTTTTGATTGTATGTATTCGAGATTCATGGAACAAAATTCCCAACACCCAATTCTGAACGAGAGTACAATTGGTGAGATGTTATTTGTTAAGTGTAGTTACGAGAGGAAATGTAACTTTTCTGCCAAAAGACAGAGTAAAGGGGTAAATTCTATGGAAGGAGGACCTAACGGATATCGATAACCGACAATACTAGGCAGTAGTGTATCGGGAGGGTTCCTTGTTTGGATTTCGCTTTGCGAGACATCCCATGCATGAAACTTAGTGTAGGGTTGGAAATAGGGAGACGTTTGGTCACTATTCCATGAGTTAGGAACCCCAATCGAGAGGGGATCAAGTAATTATGTATGTAAATTGGAAGTTGAATTTTGTTTTAAAGCCACTTGAGGAGGACTGTGTGGTAAGAAAACATTGAAAGTTTTGCTTTGTCACCACGAGTTAAGGGGTCGGAATGATAATAAGGAAGATTGAAAATGTTGACTTTTAGGGTGATTAAAGCGTTGTAATCACGTTGCAAGCACCAGGGAAAACAAAGAATTTGTTTATTAGTATGGAGCATATGTGATGCTTACGCTAGTGTACACGATTAATAGGGTGTGTAGACATCCTGGTTAACTGATGTTAAAACTCACCCGAGATGAAGGGGCGTAGTAATGGACGTGTGGAAAATGTGTTTGTGGGGCTAACAGAACGAAGTGGAAGTGATAGATTGGATTAAACGTCACATGGGGGGCGATAATCCATACGAAAATGTGCAATTAAAATAACACAACCTAATTAGACGGGAAAACTGTGAGAAGCCATTTAAGAAAGGGTATTCCTTGAATAGAGTAGAAATTTAATTATTATGAAGAACACTCGGAGCGAAATTGTTAGTAGTCAAATGTGAGGACGACTCACACATACAAAGGGTGATGATGTTAGTATGGAATGAGAGGTCCAGAAGTACGCTTCGTGGAGAGAAGATCACGGGTGGAACCTTAGGCATACACCAAGGAATTTTGTGTTTATCGGCAATTGCTGAAATTGGAAGAGGTCAGTAAAGTCGGTACAGTCCTTAGATGGGTTGCCATCCTCAAAACAAGATCAACGGTTCATCTCGAACATGTGAATTAAGCTGCCGAGAAGGAAGTGATTGATGTTCCCTTGGGCTGGTTTACAATATTAACTAGTATGACCCAGACATCCTTTGAAAGGAAGGATTGTGCCGGTGCATGGTCCGGCGCAATATAAATTTCTGAATCAGGGTGAGATTGGTGAATCCCACCTTTGATATGGGATTTCAGGAACCAGCAAAGATAAGGTTTCGTTTCGAGTAGGATGTATCACCCTTAGCTAGAGAATAGTCGCACGGTGATTAAAGATTAGTGGAACCAGTTGAAGGAGATTTTGGATTCTTGATACGATGATTTCAGGAATGCTATGTAGAAGCACTCGTGCATGTTTGTCGCGTACGAGGTGCTTATTCAAGTTTTGTTATGGAAGAACCTCGACTATTCTCCTTCCATATGTTTAGAGGTGAGTAGATAATCAAAAATTTTGGATCAGTCGAGAAAATATCCGATAACTATGGTAAAATTCCACGACTATTTTAGGCAAGCAAGAGTGGTCAGAGGTTCATATGGTTTTCTCAGAATGGGAGTTTTGTATAAAAATAAATCCGAGTAGTTGTCATGTAGTAAGGTGTGGCCTCCTAATGATAGTGAGATAAAAGAAACTTATAATGTATAGGCGTGACCTATGCGAATGTTGTCGGTTGGGAGCACAATGTGAAGTGTCTCCAATGAAAATGTAAAACAAGGTTGCTGTGAGGAAAGGACTATAGTGATGAGCGCCGTAATATGTAGTTAGATTGCGTACTAACAAGGATATCCAGAATTGTGCTACCTGATGGACCTTATTCTTCCTAATTTCGGGACTAAATTCCATTGTTAAGGGGGAAGTATGTAATACCCTGTATTTTTATGCTATATTAATTTCGGAATTTATTAAATTTAATGTGAGTTATATATTTAATATAAATCCGAAAATTAATTATGTTATAATTATTAACGTGATGAGAGTTAGTAATTATGGGAAACTTATTGAATATTACTATTGATCAAAGTAATATATAATGTTGGTTATATTAAACGTCACGAGTGAATAAAATGGCAATTTTGGCAATTTAAGTCAAGACGCGCCCGTGTCGCGTCAGGACTAAATATTGATAAATAAAAGTGAATATTTTATAAGTTGTTCGTATGGTCATTTTGAGTGCGCCAATGCGTCCGAAAGGGTCGAGATAGTCAGAAAAGTGTACCCGAGGGTTTAGCTTGGGTCTCGGGGCATTTTTAGTCCTAATTAGTAACCCGGGAGGGCATTTTAGACATTTTACATTTTTGGGTAATTAAACCCACGAAAATCCAAGGGTTATATCAGATGTTTAGGTTACCTACTAGGGTTAAAACAATTCAAAACCTTAGAACGGCCATAGGAGAGGAGAGGAGAGAGCTCTCAAAGCAATCCAAGGCTCGAAATCCATCCGATTGCGCCGCCACCACCACTAATGCGTAGATCGCGCGACGGGGAACGCAACCACACCAAAATCATCCGCAAACCAGAACGTCAAAAATCCCAGGCAAGTGTTTATCTTGCTTATTTCGTTGATGCATCATTCATATTAGTTTAGGAATGATTAGGATGAGATTTATGGAAGAAAAAACCAATTTGAGATAGGAATTTTTCATGTAGTGATGATTTAAATGATATTCTGGAAACCCTTTGTCATGTAGAGGATTAAAGCACGAAATTATGATGTTTTATAAGAACGAAATTCTGGAAAAGATTGACTAGAACCATGTTAAGGAGATTTCTAGGGTTCTTGAGTTTTATATGAATTTTGGGTTATTAATCCATGTTTAGTGACAGAAATTTACATGCTTTACGTAGGAAATACATAATATGATGATATAATGTTAGTGGTACAAATTCTTGGTCGTTTGGGAATGAAAAATCAGGAATTGATTGAGGTTAGAGGATGAAACCCGTAACTACAAAACTGCAGAATTCGCATACCTGCTTGATCGATCGATCGAGCCAAGAGCTTCGATCGATCGAAGGTTCGATCGATCGATCCCCAAACCTCGATCGATCGACCCCTCCTGGAAGACTCATATTTCCCTTCTTGAATTAGATGAAATTTACTTTAATGAGAAATAATTCATGGACACCCTTATAAATATGCTTTTAGAGATAAAGAAGACCAGTAGGGTATATGAATAATTTTGGGACCTTTAATGTAAGATGAGAGAGTTGTATTTCTGGGATATTGCATATAAGAAACGATGAAACTACGTATTAAAGTGAGAGATTACGTAAAAATGGTTACGATAGAGAATAGATGAATACCTACTGAATTTTTTTATACTTGGGAGGATAGAGTCCATGAGTGTTACGTAGTAAGTTGGAATAATACATCGAATTAAAGTTAAAGACGAATCATTAAACGTGATAACTAATAATGAGATATGAGGATAAATGTCGTAACTATGGGATTTGAGATATACCTAATATTGATATGGTAATATTAGTATAGTTATATGATTATGTATGCATATACTATCTATGTGTGAAAATCATACCCACGCTACTTGCTATCCCTGAGGTTACCGTGTTGGGACAGTCTTATCTCGATGGGACCTTTATGGGGGATATTGACTTGTACCCTAGAAGATAGATATCCTTGGTACAGGCTATCGAATTGATAGTTCATACGGTCCTAAGAGACGCGGGTATGTGCCATCCTCTTAGAGACTTGGAATTTATGCTTCGCCTCAATATTGTTTGTGTATGTGTTAATACAGTTCGAGAGTGATTCCGAATTTGTATTTTCCTTAGTACGAGTGTTACGGGGATTGGATAGTAGAGTATGCCCGCACCATTGTTTTTATTTGGGGTGCTGTTATAATATATATATATATTATACGAGTATTTAATATATATATGAAATTCTGTAATTTGGAACTCCCTACTGTGATATGGTAAGTAGGACATGGTTGATGACTCAACATGTAAATACTCATTTTGAGAAAGTAACATGACACTGGGAAACTTTATTAATAAATAAAGTTAAAATGAGAACTTTGGTTACTAATTGGAATCTTCCTTTTAAACAATTGTATTGTTCAGTTTTAAATCTTATGAGTAACCTAAGATAAGTTAAATCATTGGGAAGTTTAGTGAGGTACAAGATAGATAATCCGTTGTAAAGGTTAGTACGATAGGCGTGCACATTAGAAGAGAGGTGAGAATTTCTCAAGAGAGTGTCGCACTAATATGTTGTTGCATTGGCCTGTAATCAATTTTAATACTTGCTAAACGAATTTTTAAATCATACACTATCGGGCTCTAACCCGTTTCTATTTTCTTCCTCTCTTTTGTATATATGTATATATTACAGGTGCCCAGCCACAGGGGCGTCTTGCTTAGGATCCCTTGGAAGGAACGTGCTGCAGCTTAGGTGGGAGTTGCAGGCGCCTTGCTTAGACGACTTCATTTACTTGATTCCACTTCTAGCATTCTCAGTTGTTGGGGCATGTGTCGCCCTTTCCATTATTTAGTTGTTTTATTTGGACATTATGAATCAGTTATTGTAGTATTGATACTTTGGGATTTATTATTGTTTGGATGTTTCACTTTAAATTTTAAATGTTAGGATTCAATTGTTGAATGTTTAAATTATTTGGATTATATGATAATGGATTATTGTGGTGTGATTCGTTATATATTAAATTGTTGTAGATAATTAAATCCTTGCTTTCAAAAATAAAATTTGGGAAGTAATGTTTAAAAAAAAAATGGTTTTGACACTTAGCTTAATTAATTAGGGTGTTTAAATTGGAAAAGTATTTTAACGACAGTGATGCTAAGAATGAACCAACTGTTCACCTTGATTTTAATTTAATAAAGGAGTGATCGCCCGGTATTTAATTAGGTGGGGTGTCACACTTCCTACCATGGACGTTAGAGATGCCTATTAAAGACGACCAGGGTGATGACCTCCAGGCTTATTTTATAGCATCCAACCTAGATGAATGGAGTATGGAGTTCGACGACTCTTCAGCTGAGAAAAAAGGAGGAGCGGGAGTCATTCTGCGAAGAGGCAGTGAAGAAATTCTCCTATCTTTCAAATTGGAGTTCAAATGGTCAAATAATGAAGCTAAATACGAGGCACTGGTCCTAGGGTTACTCGAAGCACTGAGAAGGAGCATGCAAGTCCTTGCAATTAAAGGGGATTCTAACTTGGTGGTGAAATAGGTGACAGGGGAATTTCCTCTAAAGAACATGAGTTTGGCGCCTTACCGCACGATCATCCAGTGACTTCTCGGATAGTTAAAGGTGGTAAAGATAAAGAGCCACCCTCGAATAATGAGCCAATATGCGGATGCCTATGCCACCATCGCACAAAAGATTGCCTTCAATTGAGAGTCAATTGTGGTCTGAGTCATAAAGAGAATAGCCCCCTCGACGGTGTCTGAGATGCTGCCCTCAGAAGATAAAGATGATTGGAGGAGTGAAATCAGAAGGCAGTTGAACAGAGGGGAAGGGACACTTAACCTGGATGATTCAGCACAGTACTTTATTTCTAGGGGCAACTTATACTACAAAAATAAAGGAGGTTGGTTGTCCAGGTGTGTGGACCCCGAAAAAGCTAAAAGACGGCTGATTGAAGTGCACAAAGATAGATGCGAGACCACTGAGATCCCTTTGTATAGAAGGATACAACGGGCAGGGTACTACTGGCCTTCGATGAGACAGGAAGCCGCTGCAGTGCAGAGAGAGTGTTGAAAGTGCTGTCTTTTCTACCAGGCAGCAGAATGAAACTTCGTTTACTAGTCGAAAGACTGGAGACAACCCTATATGGATTTCTTGATAGATGGAGTGATGCCAATAGATAAAGAGGACGCTATGAAGATAAAAAGGTGAGCACTGAGGTACTTCATACAAGATTGGCAGTTATACCAATGAGGCAATCACGACAAGCCTCTAAGGGTCATAAGAAGAAAAGAGGCTGAAGAGGTGTTAAAACAAGCTCACGAACTAGGGAAAATTGTAGGAGCCAAGCTTTACGATCAACTAATGACTTTGGGTTATTATTGTCCTTCGATGGAGAAAGACTCAGCTAATTTTGTTCGAAAGTGCAAAGCTTGTCAGCTACATGGGAATATAACTCACGCTCCTTCAGTGGACATGCACTCTCTATCTACACCATTTCCATTCCATACTTGGGCCATTGACCTGGTAGGAGACATTAAACCTTCGTCGTGAGGAAAGATATGGATCTTAGTATCCACATACCGCTCAAGAAAGCCATTGTGGGGGTAGTAGCTCGATTTATAAAGGAATACATTATTTACCGCTTTACCATCCCGAAGGTGTTTTCGTCAGATAATGGTACCTCCTTTGTAAATAGTGAAGTGTGTCTTCTCACAGAAAAGTGCTCCATCATCCATCACAAATCAATAGTAGCATACCCGAAGTGCAATGGATAGGCAGAGGCCACCAATAAAACTTTAGTGAACATTTTGGCAAAAAATGTTAGAAGATTTTCTAGGCACATTGGATGATAAGATCCTCGAGGTTTTATGGGCCTATCGAACGATAAAAAGAAAACCAATAGGGTACACACCATTATCCTTAGTATTTGGGGCAAAATTTGTGTTACCGTTCAAACTCAAGGTACCTTCTGCTCGCTGCAACCAACGAAGTGTTATGCTCCCCATAGTCGCCACATACAACTCGAAGCCTTAGAAGAGCACAAGGATAATGCCACAAGGCACTTCGAGATATAAAGGAAGTAGTTGTCTAGATCTTACGACCAGTTGTTGAGGCCAAGGAAGTTCAAAGAGGGGGACTTGGTTCTAAAACCATGCACATGGCACGTCAGATATTTGTCATTACCTAAGTTCGAAATAAACCGGGAAGGGCCCTATGTTATTCGAGTAGATTAAGATTCGGGTTACTGCGAGATATCTAAGCTGGAAGATAATGTGACTTTCAAATTGAACAACAAGTGGCTGAAGATTTACTACATTTGAATGTATGTTCTGCCAATACTCTTGTTTATTACATTATATTTTTATTTTCTAGAAAAGGTGGATGTGTGTTTTAAAGTAATTGGGCTCGCCTGTTTAATATAGTTGGAGGCAATGTTCGTGTGGCATATGCTAGATCAATACTTTACTTTTACAAGTTGATTATTTTTTTCCATCATCATGTATGACGTAGTAAGTTTAGTCAATATTCAATCAAAATAATAGAAAGGAAAGAACACACCAAAAGTTACCAATGTTGCTTTATTTCATCAAAAAAGAAACAGTTGTGGTTACAAGCAAGAAAAAATACAAAATAGAAAATGATAGCAACATCGAATGAAGAAGCTAGAGGTCATCTATGATAAAATGAAGGTTTGTCAATCCAAGAAGCCTACGATGATATTGGGGAAGAACCTGTTCAAGGTTTCTTTGGTCTGAAATAAGGTTAGCTAAATCCTTTTGACGAAGCTCCATGGCCTATTGGAGGAACTCCACCTCTCTCTCCCTCTTAAATAGCTCGGCCTCCGCATGAGAGGGCGCCTCACGTGCCTCCTGAACTCTTTGCTCAGATACCACCAATTTGGAATCCAGACTAGCAAGCTCTTTTGAGATTGCCACTTGTGAACGATGTGAACTTTGGAGGCGATGATGGAAAGAAGGAAGATCAGCCTTCTTAAAATTATGCCGCAACTCTACCAGCTAAGTAATAGAAAATCCATCATTAGTGAGCACATTAACCCTTACCAGTAAGGTCTTGATCGTATCAGGGCTAAGGGACAAAAGATAAGTGATGAGGATTTCCTCCAACACCATCGTGAGCCAAAGAAAATGACATGCCATCATTCCAGGAATCGACTGAAGGCAGTGGGAAATAAAGGTCGAAGTAAAATGAACTAGCAATTGCTCGATTAATAGGCGAGGACCCTCAGTTAAAATAAAAGGAAAATTGGCCAATGATTGCCTCACAACCACTTTGGGATTGCCTCAGGGGGACTCATGCTAAAAATACTATCACTGGTAGAGGGACGTTGTGTATGCGAGGCACTATCACTCACTTGAATTTAAGGAGCAATCATTACAAGGGAATCACCAATCCTTGGGGCCTAGCCCAAATAAGAAACTCCAGCTAAGGTCCTTTTTTGAATAAATTCCTGAGCAATAGGTTCAGCTTCGGTCCTATGGACTAGAGGTTGATCGACCTCCACCTGAAATGCAACAAACAACTTAAGTAAGAAATAAAATATCTTGCTAACATGGAGATTATGCCTATAAGACTAGGCCTACCTGACCCTCGGTTATGGGAGATTATACCTATCAGACTAGGCCCGCCTGACCCTCAGTTATGGGAGATTATGCCTATAAGACTAGGTCCGCCTAACCCTCGGTTATGGGAGATTATGCCTATAAGGCTAGGCCCGCCTGACCCTCAGTTATGGGAGATTATGCTTATAAGACTAGGCCCGCCTGACCCTTGGTTATGGGAGATTATTCCTATAAGACTAGTCCCGCCTGACCCTCGATTATGGGAGATTTTGATTTTACAGTCCTATATTACTAGGCCCGCTTGACCTTCAATTATGGGAGATTATGCCTATAAGACTAGGCCTGCCTGACCCTCGATTATGAGAGATTTTTATTTTAAAGTCCTATATTACTAGGCCTACCTAACCCTCGGTTATGGGAGATTTTGAACCTTAAAACCCAATATTAATTGGCAAAATTTAACAAGCTTATATGCAAGAGATAGATTAAAGAATAAAGGTACCTCAGGAAGATGCTAGTTGATGAATTCGTGAGTGGCCATTTGCACCACATCTTCCTCCTCAATGGAACCCAGAGCTACCAAAGGATCTTGACTTTGGGGGCCAATCACATACACCCCGACTGCAACAACATGTTATTGCCTGTCATTCCACCTGACTTCAGTCTTGCCTGCTATCCCCCTCACCTCAGCAACAGGTTCTTATCCACCCTCCCCTTGGGCAGCTGCAGTAAGTTCAACAACTTCTTTGTTTAGGATGGAAGTCTTGAACACAGATAGAAGCATTTGGTCATTCGAAGGAAGGTGGGCTGAAGGAGTAGTTTGAATAAGAACAGGAGCCTGCAACATATAAGTTGGAAGGTAGAGTAACAAGTTAAAAGAGCAACGACATCTCAAATAAATAAGGAAACTAAAATTAACACATGCAATGAAGAAACAGGCACAGGGAACGTGGGTATATCCTCAGTAGCTCTCACATCAAGGACATCCCTCTCAAGGCCAGCCTGCTCGAGAAAAAAAGAGGGATCAGGGTAATAACCACTACTAAACTCAGATGAGGAATCAGATATAACTTCCCCTAGGGGAAATGGTAGATTACCTGTGAAGTAGTAGGGGAAGCTCTCTCTAAGGGACGATCCTCTCTGATGCCATCGTGCGCACCCCCTTGCGCATCAACCTGACAAAAAGATAATGAAAGTTACAGGAGCATAAGATTATTAGAACTAAAATAAAAGAAGAAGAAGACGTTCAGAACAAGAGGGATTGAGGGTCTTACTTCTTCCTCTGACACATCTTCCAGGACCTCATAATCTCGGGGAGGTGAGGCAGGTTTTGAAGGAGAAGTCATCATCCTTAACCGATGCCTCTAAACTAATACAGATTCCTCTTTCTCTTCTTCTTCTTCTTACTCTTCTAATACCTTATCTCTATCCTTATCCTCCTCATCACCACCAGCACCTATAGCAACATGTGCTTCGGGCAGTTCCTCCTCGCCGAAATCAGATAACTCCTCCATCACGAGCTTAATATGACTAATCACCTTTCTTTTGTTACCATTATTAGCAGTGCATGGAGCATACAAAAAACCCCAAAAATCCATCTAGGCCGACATAAGCACCCTATCTTATTCACTAAAATTCTCCCAAGTTTGAAGAAGTTGATCAAACATTGAGCTCACCTCCTAGGCAACTTTGGGATCTCGGGTATGCTCAATCGAAGGTTTGGGGATGGTTTTGAGTTTCTTCAGAGGCACCTTTCGGGTGGCCCTAACTGCTGCCCCGGATGAGGTACCTCATGGGGAATCAATTTTTTCAACCGACCTCAAAGGACCAGAGGTAATGGCGACAACCTCGACTGGGAGGGAGAATTTCTTCTTTTTCACAACTGCCTGGTCTATAGGCACTAATGGGGGCAGTTCGGAGGGAGCACTGGTGTTAGCAGTAGTAAGAGAAAAAATAGATGATGAGGTGGTGCAATTTTTTAAACCCAACTATGTTGGTGGGAATATCTCAACTTTAGGATATCAGAGTTTCTCTAAAAGGTTGGTTTGAAAATGAACTAACTGATTATGCCAGAATACATTCTTGTACATAGATAACCTCCCCCCCTCGAGCCACTTTTCTCGGGACCATGGAATTGGCTGGGTAATTGGCATATAGACTAACAACAATGGAAGTCAGATAATTGGCACAGGTAAAAGAAAAATTAGTGGGCTTTTCTCAAGTGAAATGACTTAACAGAGGGGCTCCTTGGTCATAACCAAACTGCAGGGCTACACAATGTGGGTTGTACACAGAATAATAGGATGACCACTCAGTATAAGAGGGAAAATATGAGGGGATTAATAAAAAGGGGACATTGTTCTAAGGAAAGTTTCTGGTAAGGGCTTCATCAATCGGAGCAATGGGTGCTCCTCCTGAGCAAAGAAATCATTGGTAAAAAACTGAATTACCCCAACATAGGGGCGAGGTATGAACCTTTCGGCTCGATCAATCAGGGCAATCAAAGGCTTCTTGACACTCTTATTTTTTCAACAACAAATTCGGGGGATCTTCATGGCTTGTGAACTAGGGTAATTGACGACGGGGCGTCATCAGGAAAGTGGGCATAGAGAAAGGCTGTCAAAAGAACATTGTTGGCATAATTAGAAACATCAAACCTGTCGATGCTTTGAGAAGAATCCATTACTAAACGGTCAAGCCAGATCTATAAGGAGCCGAGGATAATGGCAGTAAGGGGGATTTTCATGCCATTGGCCATTCGAACGACCATGTTGATCAGGTCATTTTGAGGGCAATCGTTAGGCTTGCTCGAAAGATAGACCTTCGACAGTATCACCCAAATGTATCCCGCCAGCTCGATCTTGGACTCATATCCTTTCCCCTTCGGGGGCTATTCAAATACCTCTTTACCCCGAGGGTTCTCTCTGGCTACCTCGCGGTCCCTAATGATGGCTTTATCTTTAATGAAAATAAAGTAACGAATTACATCAGAATAGGTGCACTTGTTGTAAGTGACTGTACAGTCCTTAACCATCGTCTTGAGTTCCTCTCTCAAGGCTTTTTTTTCACTAGAGACAGCCTCCTCGAAGAAGGTATCAAACCCGTCTGCCTCCAATCCCAAAAGATCACACACATACTCCAAGGTAACGGTGAACTCACCCTAAGTAGCCACAAAGGTATGTGACCTATGGCTCCAACGGGAAACCATTAGTTACAGAGCAGTATTGTTTTAGCGAGAGTAAGGTCACCCAGCCAAAGAGAGCAGGATAGGCCTACAAGGACTAACTGAACGAAATACTTTGAATGGATGTACTCAATCCAAGGGCCCAACCCCTCGCGAGCACCAGAAGAAGCTTCAAAATCTACCTTTGAGTAAGGAAAATCACCACGCTCAATCCGAAAGAGGGTAATAGTGGCAGTGAGGATATAAGCAAAGTCTTCGGCATCCTCACCTTCCTCCATTAATAGGTTAGGGTTTTCAGTTGGCACCTGGGCACTAGGAAATCGCTCCTCCATTGCCCATAAGTTGTCGTTGTCACCGAAGTAAGGCGCATGACGATAACGTGCCCATTGAGCTTGGCGCGCTTGAGTTATAGGGGAAGCGCCCCTAACAAAGAGTGTCTTTTTCACAGGATCCATGGAAGCTTAAGGAAAGAAAAACTGAGGGTAACAGGAAAACAATAGAAGGGTTGATGGAAGGCAAGGGTTTTTTTCTCTCACTCTCACAAAATCTCAAACTCAGAAAAATGAAAACCCAAAGGTGAAGTTTGAATTGAGGGTACACCCCCTTTTATAGGTGCAACATGAACCCCAAAAGACGGTAAAAAGTGATGCTTTGGAAAAGCATAACAATAACTCTTTGGAATAGTTTGGCTGGCGTGACTGTCAAGGACGCGTGGCTGTAGAAAACTAAAGGTTGTAATGATGACGCTTCGGGCAATGATGCGATCATTAGCGATGTTATTTACACGCAAGCGCCCTAGCGCTGCCACGCGTGATGTGCAAACGTGCAAATGACAGTTACATTTAATGCTACATGCTTTGAGTCTTATCTATCTTCGAGAACGAAGTGCTTTGGGGAAAATTTGAAGAAATCTCTTCATTTTCCCTAAGAGATAGATTGAAGATGCACAAAAAGGTTTCGTATAGATATTTCTTCATGCGATAAACATATATCTCTACGAAGGGGCAAATGTAGGGGGTGTCCTCCCCAAATGAGAGGTTAACTTGGTTAAGCAGATCGGTTGTTCACAAAGAAGGAGAAAAAAGATATTCCACAAACCCACTTTGAAGATTCTACACAACAAGCGGCTCGAAGAACCCATTTCGTAGAACAAATCACCTGGATGACAATAGTTTGTAATAAGAAATAGAATATTGTATTATGTATTTTATCTTATGAATATACATGCCGAGTGAGGCTATTTGGTACCTATGAGGAAACATGTCTGGTAGCGTATGGGAGAGCTTTCATGCTCTATCAAGAAATCTCCTCTTGGGAACTTTGCAGCGGAATGGTTTGGAGGATTGAGAACAAGGCAACGTTGGGAATTATTACTAACCCTCTTGGAACACTTGGGCAAAACTTCATCCAGGACAAATGTCACTCGAGCCTACTCATTGCTTACCTATTCGAGTGAACCTCCTCAAGGTACCCGATCTTCCTCAATACGTGCCCCTCGAGGTTAACTCCTTGAGGTACCTTGGGTGCCAGCCTGCCTGACTGATGTGACCAGATACCTAACAATAGTCACTATTTGAACCACTTTCTAACGTCATAATGTCTAACATTTAGGGACTCAAAAATATTGCACTTAAGTGGATTTATCCTTAGGATGGCAGGTCTAGTTCACCAAACCTGACCATCTAGCCATCCTAGAGTAAGCCTCAAGTTGACGGGTCATATTCCCCATTAATACCCACAATACTTCCAAACAATAGAACGATTTCACGCCAAAACTATGGGATCACATGCATTGAATGCAATATCTCGTGCATTTAATACAACCTACCAGACGGATCGAAGCTAAGCTGACTCGAGCAGCCTCGCCCTTATATAAATAGACCAGATGAACAAATCAGAGGGAGAGCATTCTGAGCCCAGAATTGCTGCCCAAATTTTCTTATACCGTAGAACCCTTGCGAGAGCATTAACTCCCATACATATTTAATACACCCATCATTGGGCATTAACTGAGCTTGAAGTTCCTGCCTTACCTTTATTGTGCCTGGAATGCTTGTTCTTTCTCCCTCCGACCACGTCACTTGCTGGTCCTATTCATTTATTGTGCTTGTCATATGTCTCCTATGTTAATATGCTCTTTAATGAAAGCCTGAATATTGAATATCTTTGTCTCCGATTTACCCGTGGCTACTATCTATATTGCGTACCTAGCTGTATTAGTCCCGATATTGATAAGGGGTTACGCCTCACTTGATACTAACTGTATTTGAAGAACCCACATCTTACAATATATATTGCAAATATTTGTTTATTTTGATTTTTTAAAGTTATGGATTGACAAAAATTGGAAAATATTAGATTCAATAATTTGAAAATATGTTTAAATCTCCTTCAATTAGAGAAAATATTTAAATTCCCAAATTGTATATATCATGACAAAACACAAACAATTGGATTGAATTTCAAAATTTAAATAATAAGGTGCACCCGCATATTTATGGTTCTTTTACACCCATGTTCATTTATTGCTATTTAAAAAAAATTAACTATTAATAATGTGAAAAGTTATTTATTTACAATTAGTCATTATTAAGGTTATTGAAGTAAATAATGGGTGTTCCAAATGTTAAAACTCGTTTTTAGGGTTGAAGAAATATTATTTATCGGCATTTGTCCATCGAATTATTAATTTGTATTTATTGCAATTGAAGATTTAGAAGCCTCCAATATTGTGGATAAGAGATATATGGTAGATTTAGATGATATAGTTGTATTATTTGTAATGAAATAAATTTGACATACTTGTAGGTTCCATAGATAATATACTTATGTTATTTTTATGATGGACCATTCAATTAATAATGAAAATAAATTTTACACAAATCTCAATAATACTATAAAATGCTTTACAATCCTTCAATTCTGCTAAACAACCATGTTATCCGCGTGGCAAACGAAAATTTGAGCTAAAATATTAGATGGGAAATGATTCGATGTTCTAAACCCAGCAGCCACAATAAACATACATAATTTCTCTCTTTGGATTTTGACGTTCCCTCCCCTTTTGTATTCCATACCCTTTTCCCTCCCCTCTCTCTATTTATGGCTTGAACAATAACACCGATTTCCCCATTCCTTATGTTCTATCCGATGGCTACCACGAGCACTCAAATGGCCTCAACCACGTCTTTTTAAGCTTCCTTGAAGAAGACACCCGTAAGCGTTTCGTGGAACCCTCTACTCATCTCTTCACCATATTTTAATATTATATATTGATTTGGGTTTGTGTTTTTGCCTTAAAGTTTCTGCAATTTATTGTTGAAGAGGAATCAGAAAGCTTGATTGGCACAATGAGAGGGGTATGACATGGGTGGATCATGTACGTGGACGTTGGTGGTTAAGAGTCTATGTGTTGGTGATGATGGACGGGGTGTGGTTCTCCATCAATAACTTAATCAACTTCATCCCCCAATAATAGTGCCTCCAACTCCGTCTCTCTCTTGACTTGCAATCAGTATAAAGGTTACAAAGAAGATAACTTCTCAAATAGGTTCCCACACCAAAACCTTCTTCACCCACGAAACCCTCAATTGCGAAGATAATATTTTTAGTCATGATTTGTTTGGAACAATTTTTGATATTGTTTATTGGCAAAAACAAACCTTTAGATCAATGAAAAAGAATTTGTGGAAATTGTTCCCCTTAACCACCGTCCCTCAATAACAAGTCGGATGGTATGCCTGCACATAAAATTTCACTGAACATAAGTTCAAATTTTCTTATTTATTTTCTTAATACCTGCACATAGATGATTTAACCCAATCTGCAATATATGTAGTTTTGGCTTCTTCAGGAGTTGAAAAGCAGTGAAGGTTTTGTGCACCAATTTGATGCATTCAATGTGTTTCATCTTTGGTAAATGTTTGAATGAGTTTCTCTGTTTTTTGGGGGAGAAAACTTTTTGGATGCATTATTCTACCAAATGACTCGGTACTCAACTGGTGCCATATGAAACGTGCACCAACATTTTCTTTATTTCTATCAAAATTATTTTTTATGTATTTCATTGAGTGTAAAAATTAATTGGTTGTGACTTTGTGGGGGTGAAAGTGGGTCGCAATTGCTTAGACCACGCATCGCGCGGGCTTGCACATAGTTGTTAATATATTTGGATTTTTTGAAGTTATCAATTAATATATATTGAAAAAAAAAAGAACTTCAACAACTTAAAATAGTTATATCCGATGTAAAAGTATTTGAATTCTCAAATTATATATAATTTAAGAGTACTTAAATGATTGGATTGGATTTTAGAATTTTTGAAAAAAATAAGTGAACCTATAACTGTATGGACCTTTTGACATCATGATCATTAATTGTACTAGAAAATGGATAAAATGTGTTCCATTTGGAATAAAATTAAGAGGTGAATTTAAAAAATAAATTGTCTATATATTAAATTTTAATTTTAAGAATATAAAATTTTATTTATTTAGAATTAGTAATTATTAGAATTGAAGTAAATCGTGTATGTCAATTTAAAAACTTCTTTTTAAATGTTCAAGTAAATTTTGTTTTTAATTATTTAATGTTTTAAGTCTATTTAAATCATTTTGAAGGACGACCAAAAAAAGCGGGTGAAATCCTAGTCTCCATTTAACTCTTACTTGTTAATATATTTTTATTAGTGTATTAATGAATTGTCATTTTTACTTAACCCTTTAGCTTTAATGTCTAATTTAACTCACCCTTCCTTTGTGCTAGCATAGGAGTTAAATATAACTTCAAATTACAAACAGGAATTAAGTCAGACAAATTTCTAGACTTAACTCCCTATTTTATATAATATTTTGAGATAACCCTTTCGTGCAGAGGTTATGGCAAAGATATTCGAAGAGTGAAGATTTAGTCATATATCACATTAAAAAATAAAGACTAAGTAAAAAATAATGAATCTTATGAGTTCATTTATTCATAATTAAATAAATTAAAGCAACTAAAACCAAGCAAGAAATAGATCAATCTCACAGTAAAGGAATTTACGTGGTTCGATAATTGTGTATCTCTCTTTTATTACTTCTTTAAAATTTTTGAACAAGAAGTTACATGACCATTTCCCCTGGGGTGACAGTTACATTTATAGAAATAGTTGTGTTCAAATCATGTTGACCATTTTCCAGCTGTTAGTTAAGTCATCTCTTGATTTGTGTTAATCTCCTACATGATTCTTGGCAGCGAGATTCACACCTTCATAATTATCCCTCGTGACATTAATTATGGGTTTTTCTCCTTTCCGGACTGGACCTACTTGGGCCTCTATATTTGAATCACTTGATTTTCTCCCCATAATTGCCCCTAAAATACTTTGGCATGAATGGTCCGGAGAGTCTTGAGATCTTTCCCGGCCCCAACCAGTTATTCGGCCCACGCCATTCAGTGTTGAGTCTTGTAGGGACATGTTTTATAATAAATATATCATGATGAGTGTATGCTAGTAATAATTCAAAAATGAATCATATGTAGCATTGATGGGTCTTGGTCTCCATTCCCATATGATTAGACTTTTAGGATTTTATTATGTGTTTACTCAAAACTATGTGCTATCGTTTGCACATTTCTATTCATTCAAAAACGAATTCTTGGAGATACCATTTTTTATACTTCACCTATAAGCTCTATTTGTCTGTAGCTCTTTTTTTTCCCCTAGAAATGGCTCTAAGCTTCGTAACTTCTTCTGATCATTATCCTTTTTATTGAGTATTTCCTTTCTCCATCTCAATTTTTTCAACAATGATGTATTTTGTAAATGAGAATATTGTAGAAAAATTCAAGAGGGTATAATTAATTCCTACTTGGGTAATAATTGAGTGTGCTCAGATTCCTAAAGACTTTATCGGTGGTTGAGAGGGGAATATCTTTTCCCCCAAATTAACTCTTCCTGGAGTTCTGTGAGTTCTTTGAGGTGGTTCCCACCCAATGTTCCCCTAATACATGTCGAATTATCAATGTTGTCTATAGAATCAACGAGTCATATGGTACCCACATAGGGATTCCAGATATTTTATATTACTATTCATGGTCCCACACAACAATGGGGTTCTATATCATAAAGCAAGGAAGGCTAATAGTCTACATGTTCTCAACCTACCTAATTTCAATAAGTTTATTGGAATCAAGGTTTTATTTTAAAAAATTGTCAATATTCTCCTCTTCTTGAGGGAGAACAGTACTTAGGGTTTCTTTCTCTTGATAGAGGAAGAAAAATATCTTAACTTTTTTCCATTTTATTTGGGCTTTACTCAATTATATCATGACATATGAACTTTGTCTTTTCTTTTTTCCATCTTGATCAAAGAAACAATGAGCCCTCTTCCTCTCATTTCAACAAAGATGAGTTAATCAAGGTTTTGTGGTAAGGAGACCTCTTATCCTAGGTGTTGAACAACCACGGTTTGTCTCCTTTCTTATTGAGTATAATAACTCTACCAGTAGCTTGATAGCACTCTCGGTAGACATAATACCTAATCTTCCTATTTGAGAGAAGACCCATTATCATTCAGTTTCTCTACTTCTCTTTGAGAAGGGTGATGCCCATGGTTATGGAAAGGGCCACCAGGTGATGTCGAGGGGGGGGGGGGGGGATCCTTACTTAGCCCCAAGTCTGCTAAAAGAGGTTGTTCTCACACTTGATCATGAGTAGCTTAATAAGATGACACATGGTCAGTTATCCTCTTATGCCTCTTAGGCACTATCTCTGGTAAGCATGTTTTTTCGCTTTCCTAATACTGTTTTACTCGAGTGTTGATACTTTCCCAATTTTTTGTTTATGCAGTTTGTGACTAAATTTGCTTCCATTCTGGAGAAGCGCACCAAAAAACCAAAGGTGGATGATTTGGCCACCACCGTGAATAATTCTAAATCTACCTTAGTCACTGCTTAAAGGGACTATGAGGCAGAGAGGTTTTCCACTAGCTTTATCAGTTGAAGGTACAATGTGATAAGCCAAATACCTATCGCGACCAAGTGGCGGTCGAGATCAATCAATTAAAATAGGTCCAATCCAAGGTTGTTGCTTCCGCTAAGGATGGGGGCTACCAAATTAAGTATGAAGAGGCTTTTGATAATGGAAATCTTTAGTTGTTCTTTTCATTCTTGTAGCCTAGAAATGTTCCTATGGAAATATCATTTATCGGTGGCTTAGAATCCTTAGTCATGGGTCTAGCGCTCAATATCGATGTGTCTTTATCTTTGTTCAAAAATCTCCTAAAAAGATAACCAAGGCCTTTAAGGAGAAATCTGCATTAGTGGCAAAGTTAAAAGATGACGTGAGGGACCTTGAAAACATTAGTACACTTATACAAGATGAAGTGAATTCTATAATGGGATAACTCGCCAAATCTAAAGACATTGGTGACGTTGGCTTATTTTTATAAATTGAGAATGACTCTCTGCGCAAGCAGCTTACCGAACCTAAAGAAGACTTGAATAAGGAAAGAGTTGTTAAGATGGGTCTAAGTTTTATAAAGGTCCCTCATGTAGCGTGGAATTTTAATTATGATGATGGGTGGATGGACATCCTTATTAAGCTAGATGAAGAAAAGAAGTTGGTCTATAAACATGGATGGTTGAATAATTTGAGGGCCTTGAAAGTCCCAAAGGACTCTAAACTTTTTTACTGGTACAAGTTGATTATCTCGCGTATCATCATCCTCCCTTTAGAAGTGAAGATAATTGGGTTCTTATAGATGTTATTCCATTTTATCTAGCCAAGGATTACTTGCCATCTCATAAGAGTGATGAAAAGTTTCAAACAAATCTTGATGATGATCGAAGAATGACTTTTGCTGGAATAATTGCTCATTGAGGAGATAGTTGTATAATAACCCCTATTTTGTTCTACTTGTGTATTGTAACTTTGTATAATAGCCCATATTTGTATAATTCCATCTTTTGCATTTTTCCATTCCATTATGTGAGCATGTATATATTGTCTCTCTTACCTTTTAGGTGTTGTCGTCAGACTACCTTAGGTCTCGAGAAAACTTTGGCAAAAATGCACTTGGTTTTAGGTTTGTCCACCCACTTAGGATTTTGGCCGACCAAAATTAGGTGTTATTGAATCCTAGTGATCCCCCTTTACTTTCCTGGGTAATTCATAAAGTTTTCATGTTTTTCACGATGAAGACCATAAACCGTTAATTTAAAATATAATCAAACTAAGGTGATATTGAGAATTTTATGAACAATGTTGAGTAACTAGGAGAACCTCTTACTCTTTATTAATAAACTAGATTAAACTGCGAGCAATATAAGTTCTCGAATTGAAATTTATGAGACTAACTAAACGATAAATAAAGTGACTTAAAAGTAAAACTTCTTTAGGTTGGTTGCATTCATTGACCTTGGTATCTCCCTGCCCTTTATTATTTCCAAATGGTAGACTCTTTCCTTGTAAATCATATTTGATGACGTTGAATGGTCCTTCCCAGTTTGGTCACAATTTTCCATCTGATGGTTTTTTGGCGCGGTCAAGAACGTATTTATGGATGTAGTTTTCAGCCTGTAACTTTCTTGGATTCAAAATTTTATTCTATTACTTAGCTAGTTATTGTTAGTAGGAGTCTATCTTTAGCATAACTTCTTCTCTTCATTCATCAGCTAAGTCAAGCTCGATTCTTATAACTTCTTTATTCATACTTTACTCGGTGATAGTAATCTTCACGATTGGTAGACAAGCTTATAAAGGAATGGATACCTTAATTCCATAGGTTAGAGCGAAATGCATTTACCCATTAGGTCTTATGGCCATAATGTGATATGCCCCTAGAAGGCGGGGAAGCTCATCCACCCAAGCTCCTTTTTCCCTATCTAATCTCTTTTTCATGTCGTCGAGCATCATTTTGTTGGAATCCTCAGCTTGACCGTTTCTCTGAGGGTAGGACATAGAACTGAAATGATGCTAAATGTGGTGATTATCATACAAGCTTTAGAAGTGACCACTTTCAAACTACATCCCGTTATCTATGATGATCGATTTGGGTACTCCAAAACATTTGAGTATGTTCCTCTAAATAAAATTAATCATATTAGTATCCATTTTATTGGCTAAAGGTTCTGCTTCAGTCCACTTCGTAAAGTGGTATGTGTCGACTAAGAGGTTTTTATTGTTTCCTAGTGTTGTGGGGAGTGGGCCTATAATGTCTAGACCCATTGGGACAATGACCATGGACTAGTTAGTGACTTCATATCTTTGGTTACCTAATAGAGCATTGGAGAGAAATTTTGACACTTCTCACTTTTTTTTAGCATATGCAATTACATATTTTTGCATCTACGAACATCAGTATCCTTCTTTGTTCGCCTGAAAGGCCAGAGATCTCCCTTCGACATGGCTTCAACAAATTCCACCATGAAGTTCATACAAAAACTGGTCGATGTTATCTGAATGTGCGCATTAGAGGTAGGGGCCCGTGAAGGATCTCCTATAAATATTCTATATAGGTTTTAAGTAAAATCGTGCGGGTTTCACCCTAATTTGGTGGGCATGCTTTTTATGTAATGGTCGGATGTCGTCTCTAGGATAGGCTATTATTGGTTCCATCTAGTTGGGACATTTTTATGTGGTGAGAAATTTCTCATAGACCATGGGCTTTGCGATGTTGGGTTTGGCGAGGAACACCACGTCAATGGTTCTTTTTAGTTCTGAGTTCACCATTGATCCCAAGTTTGCTAAGGCATCACCACAATCATATTATCCCCAGGGGAACTGTTTAATTAGATGACCTTAAATTTGTCCATTAGTTCCTTAGAGACCTATAGATATGATGGCATCCTTTTATCTTTAGAGTTATAATCTTCTGTTACTTGGTTAGACACTAGTTTTAAGTTGTAGTATATGTCAAAATGGTTTTCCCTTACTGAGTGAGCCTTACACAACCTGACTATGATGGATTCATCGGCCTCGTTGTTAAATAATTCAAACCCAATTCTTATACCTTGCTCGATCAAGGATTTTGGAGGGAAGCCAGCACGATTGCTACCCCTGCCCCTTTTAATTGGGCACTCTATAAAGATGTAATACCCCGTATTTTCTATGATATTTATTTTTGGGGATTAATTGAATTAAATGTTTATTAATTGAAAATTAATCCGGATAAAAATATTAACGAGATGTGAGTTAGTATTTTTAGTATAATGTGTATACTTGTCATTATATGATTATTGGTAATATTGAAATTGTCACGTAATTGAAATACGTCAATTTGGGAATTTTGCTTGACGCGTGTGACCGCCACGTCATGGTATTTTGTTATTAAATTAAAGAGTGAATTTTAGTTCCATTAACCGTATGGTCGTTTTGAGTGCGCCAACGCGTCCGGAAGGGTCGAGATAGTCAGAAAACACTAGCCGAAAGTTTAGTTTGGGTCCCGGGGTATTTGTGGGCCATACCGGCATCAAAAAGGGTATTTTGGTAAATTGCATTTTTGGGAATTAAAAAGTGACGAAAATAGATATTACAATCTGACTATTACCTCAACCCACTTAACCCACTAACCACACTATATGCCAATATGGGCTATGGTAGAAGTTGATATATCATTCCAACTTCCAAAAAACCATTACACACCTCCATACTCCATTATCTTCAACCTTGGAAAAAGCTTGAGAGAGAGAGAGAAGGAAACCTTGAGAAGAGCTTGAGAGAGAGAGAGAGGGAAGAGAATTCTGCAGGAAAACAGAGGGAGGACAACCTAACTTCAAGATTCTACACCAAATTCTGAGATAAATTAAGGCAAGTGATTTAAACTCTTTTGATTCAAGATATGTTCCCATGTTTAGGAATTTTCGAAATTGATTTTTGGAGATAAATTAGACCCATGAATTGAAAAGTTAAGGGCCATGATTTATGTAGGAATTTCATATAGTATATTCTGGACGAATTTATGTATTATAAACCGAACCTTGATAATCTAAAAGTGGAATTAGAAGAAGTTTGATGATAACCTTGAATGGAAGAATTCTGCAAATTATTTTGATGTAGTTTTGATCTAAACTAAGCTTTTAAATGATGAATTATGAGACTTAGAATGTTAAAACCGTTGTAGGATGTTAGTATCATGTTATAGTAACCTTATCTTGGAGTTTCATGCTTAAAAATGGAGTTTTGGGTCAAAACTGTAACTGCAAAACGAAGCAGGCCGTAACAGACCTGGTGCGATCGATCGATCGACATTCATCAGTCGATCGATCGACCACCATCGATCGATCGAAGGTAAAGGTCGATCGATCGACCTTCCCAGAATGAATAAAGTTTCCCTTAATTGAATTTTAATGATGATAACCCTTGGATAATATTATTGGAGACATTGTGATTACCCTAAATTTTAAGGAAGACCAGTAGGCATGATTATGAAATTGGACTTTAATTGGAATTTAATTTGAGGAATTATTCTAAATTAATGAAATTCGTTATGTGAGATAATCTTTGGGTTAATAGTACAAATTCGAATAATTTGATGAAATAAGGTTTGGGGCAGAAGTAAAGACCTTAGGTTTGAAGATGTATATGTGGGAATTATGGGAACTTAATAGTCTATTTGAGATAGGTGCCAATTTTAAGAAATTACGACGTGAAACGTGTCGACTATTTAATTTATATATTATCGGGGTACTTGAAATATATGAATTTGGAATAATGGTATAATGATGTAGAGTATACCTTTATTAATATTGAGATAGCTAGGATGTGTGAATGCTTAGTATATAATCTTATGTGTATGACATACCTACCATACTTGCTATCACGGGAGGTTTACGTTCGCTTAGGGCCTTCTTATCCTTGTGTTGCCCGGATTTAGATTGGTTACCTCGATGAACATAGGTCATTGAAGGACTTATTGGGATATTAATAAGTTTTGCTGATCATGGGAGCGTAGGTATGTGCGTGACCCATGTGATGGTGACTATGTTCGCCTCCACTATTTGTGATGTTGTTATCTGAACGATTCCTGAGAGATTCGGAATGCGTGATCCTTATGTACGTGATGTACCGGGATGGATAGCAGAGTATGTGTGCACCGCAGCTTAGCCTTTGGGTGCTTATATTGTATATTTATGATGTGAAAAATATACGGTTATATGAGAAGGAATTTATTATGTTAAATTGTGAGTATAGTTATGGTAATGTTTTGAAAAGATAAAAAGGGAACTTTTATCAATAAATGGTTTTAATTGGGAATTCGAGAATTAAAGTAGGACTCTCTATTTAATTGTTAATGATGGAACTTATAACGTGAACCGAGTAGAAGTGTTAGAAACTCTTTAGATAGTTATGAGAATACACATGAATGGGTACAGGAACGTTAGGAGTGCACAGTTAGACGAGAAGTGAGTATATCATGTGAGAGCACGTCCTAACATGTACTTTGCATATACTGTTTTAAATGTTTTTAAAGCACTTGCAGGTTTTTAAATATCTCCACATTCGGGCTCTGACCCGTTTGCTTTTGAATCTATCTTTTGTAAAACCATTTTAGGTGCCCAGCCACAAGGTCACCATTCATAGGATTCTCATTCTGATGACGAGCTGTAGCTGCTTGTGGAAGCTACAGGGATTTGCTTTTAGACGCTTATATCATTTGGATTCCTTACTCAGTATTCCTCAGCTGTAGGGCATGTTGCCCAAATTCTATTTGATACATTTCCATTTCAGTTTTTAGACTTTGGCATGTATTCATTCAGTATTCAGTATTTCATTATTTACTTCAGTTGTGGGATTGTGTTATGAGGAGTTTTTCCTCCAGATTTATTTATATCATGTGGCAGTTATTTTATTTACTTCATTATGGTGAATGGTGTTATTACTCTTTCTTTAAATCGTTATTGCATGTTATTCAGACTTTAATTAAAATTTGGCAACTTACTTTTTAAATACTAGGTGGTTAGTAATAATAAAATGTTTTCGACAGTGATGCTATTAACTGAGCCAACTTGGCGTTTTGATTTAATTTAATAAAGGAGTAGATACCCGGTATTTAATTAGTCGGGGTGTCACAGGTGGTATCAGAGCATCAGGTTCTAGTGTCCTTTAGGATCTGAACGGCTTATTATGTTTCCGCTGAGTTTTCTTTGATATAGAGCCCTATATTTTAGGACTGTTGTATTCTTTTGTATATGCTACGTTCTTCAGCTATTTTAAGGTTTATAACTGCGAACTTATAAGACCTTACTCTTATTTCAGAGATGCCTCCATAAAGGGGCACCACGGATTCCTAGGAATGTTGTGTTTATCTCTATACATTGGGAATTCGTATTTCTGCGATTTGTTTATTTGAATGATGAACTCATCCAAATTTACTTAAATTTTCAGATGGGTCGTCATGAAGAATTGGCTAAAACGGTTAGGGGAGCCAGCGAACAAGATCGACTCACACCTCCGGTATCCCCAGAGAGAATGTCAACCTCCGAGTTAGCAGGTATCGTGGCACAAGCAGTCACCGCTGTAGTTTTACAATACCAAGAACGCAGCATACAACTTAGAGGAGACAAAAGACCTAGAGAGGTTAGCCAAATGCATGTGATTAAAGGTGACAAATGTGCGAAGGCCCCGAAATTTCGATAACAAACTACCCAAGGCCGAGTCAGTTCTGGTCAACAACGTGGTGAAATGGAACAGTTTCGAAAGAAGAATAAAGTCCCAAATCAGCAAGGCCAACACCGACAACAACAGGGTCAGAGGGGGAGTAACATCAAAGGCCGATGTTTTGCATGTCGCGAGCATGGCCATCATCGTTATGAATGTCCTAATAAGGGCAAGGCCCCACAGCAGCAGCAACAGGCTGCCCGTAATGATCTACAGGTGCCACTTTCTTCAGTCGCTCTCCCAGCACCAGATCGGGTACCAGCCCTATCAATCTTTCCAATAGCTCCAGTGCAGCAGGGGCAGTTACAGTTCAGTCATATCTATAATGTCCGCCAGGCAGCCGCACCACAGACGCCACCCACTATTTGGGGTATGTTTTTCCTATCCATGAGACTTTGGGTCAAATTTCGTTTATTACTGGATCAACGCGTTGCTTTTATAACTACATTTTTATGCGAAGACCTTAGGGCTATTAACCACAACATTGAGTACGGTAACATGGGTAGACTAACCACTGGGGAATGATTCTTTTTCTTTTATGACCGGGGAGTGGGGGTAGAGATGGGTAGTTTGGTATTACCTGCCGTTATGTTAGTACTAGAGATGACCGAGTATGGTGCCATTATTAGTATGGACTGGCTTGTTTGCATGCTGAGCCATGATTGACTATATCAGTAGGAGTATTGTCCTTGCCATTCCCGGGCAGGAGATGTTTTTGGTGGCAATGTCTCGTTCCGAGGGAAGATCGTCCACTCATTTGGACTAGATAGAGGAGGAGACCTC
Organism: Sambucus nigra; assembly: GCA_949130495.1. Taxonomy (NCBI): domain Eukaryota; kingdom Viridiplantae; phylum Streptophyta; class Magnoliopsida; order Dipsacales; family Adoxaceae; genus Sambucus; species Sambucus nigra. The sequence continues at coordinate 633,670,144 of OX422215.1, read as the reverse complement.
TAAGGAGGTGGTGATACCACTTGATTCGATTCCGGTTGTTAGAGAGTTTGCCGATGTATTTCAGGATATACCTGGATTACCCCCAGTCGAGAGATAGATTTTGTTATAGACTTGTTACCTGATACGAGACCTATAGCACACACACCGTACCGTATGGCTCCAGCTGAGATGAGGGAGTTACGGGATCAGATTGAGCAGTTATTGGGTCAGGGGTTTATTCGGAGGAGTACTTCACCTTGGGGTGCCCCGGTGTTGTTCGTGAAGAAGAGAGATGGTTCACTGAGATTGTGTGTGGACTACCGGGAGTTAAACAAGGTCACGATACGGAACAAATATCCGTTGCCTCGAATCGATGACCTATTTGACCAGTTGAGAGGAGCTTCTTACTTCTCAAAGATTGATTTGCGATCTGGTTACCATCAGTTGCGTATCAGGGAGGAGGACGTCTCGAAGACTGCGTTCTTATCGAGATATGGTTCCTACGAGTTTCGGGTTATGCCATTTGGTTTGACCAACGCTCCAGCAGCATTTATGGACTTGATGAATAGGGTGTTCAGGGATTACCTAGACCAGTTTGTCATTGTCTTCATCGATGATATTTTGGTTTACTCCCAGACAGAGGAGGAGCATGCCGAGCACTTGAGACTAGTTTTGCAGACACTACGCCAGAATGAGTTGTATGCAAAATATGAGAAGTGCGGGTTTTGGCTGAAGGAGGTTCAGTTTTTGGGGCATATTATTTCCGACCGGGGAATATCGATTGATCCGGGGAAGGTATCCGCGGTGAGGGAGTGGGGACAGCCCACGACACGGACAGAGATCCATAGTTTCTTGGGCCTAGCAGGATACTACAGGAGGTTTATTCGGGGTTTCTCCACGATAGTGGGTCCCATGACACATCTTACCCGAAAAGGTGTGCCGTTCATTTGGAGTGATGCCTGTCAGTTGGCATTTGATGAGTTGAAAGACAAGCTAACCTCAGCACCTATATTAGCATTTCCGAGATCGGGAGTTGAGTATCTTGTTTACACCGATGCGTCCTTACAAGGACTTGGAGGTATACTGCAGCAGGAAAGTCAGGCCATAGCTTATGCTTCCCGTAAGCTTAAGCCTCACGAGAAGAATTACCCTACCCACGACTTGGAGTTAGCGGCAGTGGTATTTGCCCTTCGTATTTGGAGACACTACCTGTTGGGGGAGAAGTTTCGATTGTTCACGGATCACAAGTCCCTACAGTACCTATTCACGCAGAAGGAGTTGAATATGCGGCAGCGAAGGTGGCTTGAATTCGTGAAAGATTATCAGTTCGATATCCAGTATCACCCGAGGAAGGCTAACGTCATGGCAGACGCGTTGAGCCGTAGACCGGTAGATGAGGTGGCAGATGTGTGGAAGGCCAAGTGGAAGGAATTGGGACACCATGATGCAGTGGCCCGATCATTCATGTCTGTGATGACTGTTACACCGCAAATTGTCATGAAGGTGGTGAAGGCACAGGCAAATGACTCGTTCTGTCAGGATCAGATAGTTCGATTATTAGCAGAGGGAGCAGAATCCTATACCGTTAGCTCAGACGGGGGATTACGCTTCAATGGGAGATTGGTAGTTCCGGAGGGGGAGGAATTGCGGCATGAGGTGATGGCAGAGTCGCACGGCTCATGGTTCGCGGTACATCCCGGAGGGGACAAAATGTACCAAGATATGAGACGCCAGTATTAGTGGAGCGGGATGAAGAGAGATATTGCCGAGTTTGTCTCAAAATGAACCACTTGTCAGCTCGTAAAAGTGGATCATCAGAGACCGGCAGGACTGCTACAACCTTTAGAGGTCCCGATGTGGATGTGGGAGAGCATCTCTATGGACTTTATCACGGGGTTGCCTACGTCGCAGAGAGGTCACGACTCCATTTGGGTGATTGTAGACAGGTTGTCAAAAGTCGCTCATTTTCTACCCGTACGGACAGACTACACTGCGGGACATTATGCCCAGCTCTTTATTGCAGAGATAGTGAGACTTCACGGTGTGCCCTTAAATATCGTGTCGGACCGAGACAAGATATTCGTTTCACGGTTTGGGGAGAGTTTTCAGCATGCCATGGGCACGGAGTTGAGGTTGAGTACAGCGTACCACCCGCAGACCGAGCGCACAAATCTGATGTTGGAGGACATGCTACGTATGTGCACCATTGACTTTGAGGGAGGATGGGAGCAGTATCTTCCACTCGTGGAGTTTGCCTACAACAACTCCTATCAGTTCACCATTGGCATGGCTCCATTTGAGGCATTGTACGGTAGACCTTGTCGTTCCCCAGCATGTTGGTTGGAGGTGGGGGACAACAAACTACTTGGGCCGGAAGTGATTCAGGATACTTCGGCAAGGATAGAATTGATTCGCAGTCGCATTCGGGTGGCTCAGGACAGACAGAAGAGTTATGCTGATACGAAGAGATTCTTCAGAGAGTTCCAAGTGGGGGACCAGGTTTTGCTCAGGGTTTCTCCTATGAAGGGGATTATGCGTTTCGGGAAGAAAGGGAAGTTGGCACCGAGATATGTGGGACCATTTCCTATTATTGAGCGGATTGGGCCAGTTGCGTATAGACTTGGGTTACCGGAGCATTTACATCGGATTCACGATGTGTTCCATATTTCCTCGCTTAGGAAATACCTTAGAGATAATTTGTCTCATTCTCTCATTGCTGTGGAAGACATTGATCTCCAGCCGGATAGCTCCTACGAGGAGGGGCCGATTGCTATCCTGGACCGAAGTGAGCGGAAGCTGCGGTCAAAGATAGTCCCGTTAGTGCGTGTCCAGTGGCGACATCATAATGTCGAGGAGTCAACATGGGAGCGCGAGGATGACATGCGCGAACGATATCCAGAGTTATTCTTACCAAGTACTTACTAGTTCCGAATTTCGGGACGAAAATCAGTTATTAGGGGGGAGTATGTAATACCCCGTATTTTCTATGATATTTATTTTTGGGGATTAATTGAATTAAATGTTTATTAATTGAAAATTAATCCGGATAAAAATATTAACGAGATGTGAGTTAGTATTTTTAGTATAATGTGTATACTTGGCATTATATGATTATTGGTAATATTGAAATTGTCACGTAATTGAAATACGTCAATTTGGGAATTTTGCTTGACGCGTGTGACCACCACGTCATGGTATTTTGTTATTAAATTAAAGAGTGAATTTTAGTTCCATTAACCGTATGGTCGTTTTGAGTGCGCCAACGCGTCCGGAAGGGTCGAGATAGTCAGAAAACACTAGCCGAAAGTTTAGTTTGGGTCCCGGGGTATTTGTGGGCCATACCGGCATCAAAAAGGGTATTTTGGTAAATTGCATTTTTGGGAATTAAAAGGTGACGAAAATAGAGATTACAATCTGACTATTTCCTCAACCCACTTAACCCACTAACCACACTATATGCCAATATGGGCTACGGGAGAAGTTGATATATCATTCCAACTTCCAAAAAACCATTACACACCTCCATACTCCATTATCTTCAACCTTGGAAAAAGCTTGAGAGAGAGAGAGAAGGAAACCTTGAGAAGAGCTTGAGAGAGAGAGAGAGGGAAGAGAATTCTGCAGAAAAATAGAGGGAGGACAACCTAACTTCAAGATTCTACACCAAATTCTGAGATAAATTAAGGCAAGTGATTTAAACTCTTTTGATTCAAGATATGTTCCCATGTTTAGGAATTTTCGAAATTGATTTTTGGAGATAAATTAGACCCATGAATTGAAAAGTTAAAGGCCATGATTTATGTAGGAATTGCATATAGTATATTCTGGACGAATTTATGTATTATAAACCGAACCTTGATGATCTAAAAGTGGAATTAGAAGAAGTTTGATGATAACCTTGAATGGAAGAATTCTGCAAATTATTTTGATGTAGTTTTGATATAAACTAAGCTTTTAAATGATGAATTATGAGACTTAGAATGTTAAAACCGTTGTAAGATGTTAGTATCATGTTATAGTAACCTTATCTTGGAGTTTCATGCTTAAAAATGGAGTTTTGGGTCAAAACTGTAACTGCAAAACGAAGCAGGCCGTAACAGACCTGGTGCGATCGATCGATCGACATTCATCAGTCGATCGATCGACCACCATCGATCGATCGAAGGTAAAGGTCGATCGATCGACCTTCCCAGAATGAATAAAGTTTCCCTTAATTGAAATTTAATGATGATAACCCTTGGATAATATTATTGGAGACATTGTGATTACCCTAAATTTTAAGGAAGACCAGTAGGCATGATTATGAAATTGGACTTTAATTGGAATTTAATTTGAGGAATTATTCTAAATTAATGAAATTCGTTATGTGAGATAATCTTTGGGTTAATAGTACAAATTCGAATAATTTGATGAAATAAGGTTTGGGGCAGAAGTAAAGACCTTAGGTTTGAAGATGTATATGTGGGAATTATGGGAACTCAATAGTCTATTTGAGATAGGTGCCAATTTTAAGAAATTACGACGTGAAACGTGTCGACTATTTAATTTATATATTATCGGGGTACTTGAAATATATGAATTTGGAATAATGGTATAATGATGTAGAGTATACCTTTATTAATATTGAGATAGCTAGGATGTGTGAATGCTTAGTATATAATCTTATGTGTATGACATACCTACCATACTTGCTATCACGGGAGGTTTACGTTCGCTTAGGGCCTTCTTATCCTTGTGTTGCCCGGATTTAGATTGGTTACCTCGATGAACATAGGTCATTGAAGGACTTATTGGGATATTAATAAGTTTTGCTGATCATGGGAGCGTAGGTATGTGCGTGACCCATGTGATGGTGACTGTGTTCGCCTCCACTATTTGTGATGTTGTTATTTGAACGATTCCTGAGAGATTCGGAATGCGTGATCCTTATGTACGTGATGTACCGGGATGGATAGCAGAGTATGTGTGCACCGCAGCTTAGCCTTTGGGTGCTTATATTGTATATTTATGATGTGAAAAATATACGGTTATATGAGAAGGAATTTATTATGTTAAATTGTGAGTATAGTTATGGTAATGTTTTGAAAAGATAAAAAGGGAACTTTTATCAATAAATGGTTTTAATTGGGAATTCGAGAATTAAAGTAGGACTCTCTATTTAATTGTTAATGATGGAACTTATAACGTGAACCGAGTAGAAGTGTTAGAAACTCTTTAGATAGTTATGAGAATACACATGAATGGGTACAGGAACGTTAGGAGTGCACAGTTAGACGAGAAGTGAGTATATCATGTGAGAGCACGTCCTAACATGTACTTTGCATATACTGTTTTAAATGTTTTTAAAGCACTTGCAGGTTTTTAAATATCTCCACATTCGGGCTCTGACCCGTTTGCTTTTGAATCTATCTTTTGTAAAACCATTTTAGGTGCCCAGCCACAAGGTCACCATGCATAGGATTCTCATTCGGATGACGAGCTGTAGCTGCTTGTGGAAGCTACAGGGATTTGCTTTTAGACGCTTATATCATTTGGATTCCTTACTCAGTATTCCTTAGCTGGAGGGCATGTTGCCCAAATTCTATTAGATACATTTCCATTTCAGTTTTTAGACTTTGGCATGTATTCATTCAGTATTTAGTATTTCATTATTTACTTCAGTTGTGGGATTGTGTTATGAGGAGTTTTTCCTCTAGATTTATTTATATCATGTGGCAGTTATTTTATTTACTTCATTATGGTGAATGGTGTTATTACTCTTTCTTTAAATCGTTATTGCATGTTATTTAGACTTTAATTAAACTTTGGCAACTTACTTTTTAAATACTATGTGGTTAGTAATAATAAAATGTTTTCGACAGTGATGCTATTAACTGAGCCAACTTGGCGTTTTGATTTAATTTATTAAAGGAGTAGCTACCCGGTATTTAATTAGTCGGGGTGTCACAAAAGAGTTCACTTATTGGCTTAGTTAATATCCTGTCTTAGAAACTAGTCGATAATATCTTGGTCACTAGGCCCTTCTCCTCATGTGAACTCTGCAATCAAATCTACCAATACCTGTCCCTTTATCATTGTTCTTTGGCTGATAATGTATATTGAATCTCCCAAGTTCAACCAACCATTTAGAGATCCATCCAGAAATATCAACTATTTTCAAAACATCTTGGAAGGGGGACGAGGTGATGATTATGGTCGAATGAGCTTTAAAATACTTCTTCAATTTACATGATACGATGACTAAATAATGTCCAATTTTTCAAGCAGGAGACAGTGTTGTCAGTGCCCAGTAATATTTTATTGACATAGTAAAAGGGGGCATGATGTCCTTCCTTATCCCTCATAAAATCTGAAATAATCGATAATTTGAAACTGCCAGGTAGAGGTAAATAGGGTCTTCTGGAATTAGAATGGACAATATAGGGGGTTTACTTAGCTAGAATTTGATTTTTTTAGGGACCTTAAGCCTTCTCCATTCCATGTATGGCCCTTTTTTTCAATAGCTGAAAGAATGGTTGGCATCATTTGGAAGACTTTGAGATAAAATGATTGAGGGTTGCTAGCATTCCTATTAACTCTTGAATCTCGTGCATTTTCGGAGGCTGAACATTATTGATCACTATTTTATGGCCAGGGTTGGCCTTAATACCTCTTTTACTTACCAAATACTATGGAACTTTCTAAACTGAACCCTAAAAATTCACTTGGATGTGTTGATCTTCATTCAGTAGTGCCTTAGAATTCCAAAGATCTCCGTTAAGTCTTTTGCATGTTCATCCTTGATCTTGCTCTTGATGAGCATATCGTTAATGAACACCTCCATTTTATCTCCTAATTGTTGCTTAAACATTCTCATAACCATCCGTTGGTACGTGTCCCCAATATTTTTTGGCCAAATGGCGTGACCTTGTAACAAATATAGTCCAAGGGTGGTTGTGAATGAATTTTTATCCAAATTACGCTCGAACAAAAGTATTTGATGATATCCTAAGCATTCATCTTGGAAGATCATTTACTCGTGGACGGTTGTGGCGCGTTAACCATCTGATTAATTTTGGGTGGGGAAACTGTCTTTGGGATAGGACTTATTGAAGTTAATGAAGTCCTCCCAATTTTTATTACTCCTTTTTACTACCACCGAGTTTAACAACCATTTTAAGAATAGAACTTGTCTGATGGACATTGCCTTCAGAACTTTTGCCACCTCTATTTTAACTTCCTTTGCCTTCTCTAAGGTAGTTCGACGTGCCTTTTAGATGATCAAATGGTAAATAGGATCAACATGAAGTTTATAGCACATCACTTTAGGATCAATTGTAAGCATATCATATGGTTGTCAGGCGAACACGTCTTGACTTTTTTTTAACAAAGATATAAGCTCCTTAATTTCCTATTCGGATAACGTGGTATCGATCAGTAATTTCTTATCTGGGTGAGCTTCATCAATGATTACTTCTTCTAATTTATCCATGAACTTATCTGTGGGGTTTAACTTTGTTTGTTCCACCTCAGGTCTGTCATACTTTAGTTTCCATTTAGATGGTGCAACTTCGTCATGAGAAGGTTTGGGAGTAATCTCCTTTACCTTCTTCTTTTCTTGATTAGGCCTGATCAAAATGATGAAATATTTTTGAGAAATAACCTTATTTCCTCTCATCTCTATTATTTCATGATCTGTGATGTACTTGAGTTTTTGTTGGTAGGTGGATGGGACAACCTACATGGCATGTAATCGCCCTCTCCCTAGAATGGCGTGATAAAGTGAGTTAATATTCACTACTAATAACTCAATCATATTAGAGATGTTTCCATCCCTAACTTATAGGATTGCCTTCCCTAGCGGCATAGTCATATTTTTGGCTAAGCCGACCAGTGGGATGGTCGCTTCCTTCAAATCCTCCATCTATAATTAGAGCGTATTGAGAACTTCCAAATGCATGACTTTCGAGGAGCTTCCTTGATCGAGTACTAGCATATCCATATCCCAGTTAGCAATTATTAAAGTGATTACTACTGCATCATGGTGGGGATTCCTTACTCCAATTAAATCATACTTGGTGAAGACTATGTGCTTATTATAGTTAATGTCCTCTGGTCACTTGCGCTTCTGGTTGATATTTTTATAGAATCAATCTAAAAAGCCTCCATTACTGTAGTGAAAATTTTGAGATCCATCCATACTTTATTGCCTTGGAAATGCTCAGATCTTGAGACCCTATGTATAATGCCGAACTCGTGCCCAAAATCTTCCTCCAAAATGTTGTTTGGCTTTTGACTGGAAAAGTGGGAAGACTTATCGCCTTTATTTTCTACGTACTTAACTAGATATCCTTCATGGTCTAACCCTTCTAGATGGGGTTTGAGGGCTTTTCTGTTCTCCATATTATACTTTTTTTTTTTGTGATAAGCATATTTAAGCTCATTTTTATCTAGCTCGGATCACCACCCATTTTCTTTGGCCATTTGAGGAATTGTTGGTCCTTAATATTCACCCGGATCTTGTAAATCGACTCCATAAAAACTGTTTGATGGCATGAAAGGCTTTGGATGGGTCTGTCGTGCCGCCATTCTTGGACATTACGTTTTGCTTCTTGTTTCCTTTTTTGGAAGCATTTTCCTTGTGATTTCCTTTGTCACCTTCACACGACCATTATTTTTGTAGTTGAGGGCGACCACATATTCCACCTTGGTATACTTCTTTATGAATACCATAATATTATCGATGGTATCTACATCATTTTTATTGAAGGGCTGGTGTAACATGGAGTTGTGGGGAAGACCATTTTTAATGATGTTACGACAACATGCTTTAAATAATCCTCAACTTCGTTGTAGGTCTTACAATATTGCTTGGCATAACCCCCAAAGTTTCTTGGGGTTTCTTTCACATAGTGAGGAGAGAATCCATTTTCTTCGGATGGGAGTTTCTTGTAATATAGAGATATATGATGGACTCAACGAGTGACTTGAAATTTTTAACAGACTTATAAGGCTACCTTTTAAACCACTTTTGTGCAACATCTCCCAGATTGGAGGGTAATATGCGGCACATAAGGGTGTTATTGTAGTTCCACAAGGTCATATCTTACATGAAGTAGTGTACATGATCTATTTTATCATTATTCCCATCATATATATTAAACCCAATGGTAACGAACATCTTTGGGGGCTTTTCTTCCTCTATTTTCCTTGAGAAGGAGGACTGCATCTGAGTGATGAGTGCCATCCTTGTCAGTTCTTTAGTATATATAGCCACACAATTTGTTGAGTGTTGATGCAACTCATTTCGTACTAAACTCTAGATATCATGCCTACGATGTCCTTCATTTTAGTCCTTTCTTGTGTTAGTGGATCTCATGCTCCTGCTTGAGGTGCGAACTCCTTCCCCAGCTGCTAGTTTTACTCGCCTGAGAGATAAGCATATGACCATTACACTTGCTCTTATCTCCCCATAAATCTCATTTCATTTTTTCCATGGGCCAATGAAAATGTGTATTTTCCTCCATTAGGAGGTGTCTTGCCTCCTCTTACTGATGAATCTGCTCTTCATGTGCATCGACCAGCCGTGAGATCTGGGTTTCTCGTTGCTATGCTTGAAATGTTGATATTGTGGGTGATGGATGTTTTAAACCCTATCCAAGTGTATTTTAAACCTGACTCTGTGTGGTGACAGACCATTTTGTTAGTTTCCCACAATGGGTGCACTGTGAGGGTGAGACATTGGTTAGCTTTACTGACTTTAATTTATTGAGGGAAAATAATTATTCCCATAGACAACTCCAATTGTGAGTGTCGTTAATCACAATTAAATTAACTAAAGCAATTAAAACTATGTAATAAATCGATCAATCTCACAACAAAAGGGCTTATGCGGTTCGGCAATTTCCAACGTCCATGGGGCATTTTTCTCTCTTTTATTACTTATTTAAAATTTCTAAATAAGAAGTTATGTACCCCTTTCCCCTGTGGTGAGGGTTATATTTATAGCAATGGAGGAGGTCAAATCATGTTGAATTTCTCCCAATTATTTGTTAGGTCGTCTCTTGATTTGTCTTAATCTCCTCGTAGATTCTTTGTAGCAGGATTGAGCTTTTCATAACTATCCCTCATGAAATTAATTATAACTTATTGGGTTATTCTCCTTTCCAGACAAGACCCACTTAGGCCGCTATATTTGGGCCACTTGATTTTCTCCCCAAAAATCTCATGTATGTTTAACACGTTAGAGCACATGTGTAAACAACTACCTTGATTTTAAAGCACAACCATTGTTCAAATAATATCTATGCGAGGGAGTATAACTATGACATTAATGAGAATGTTATGTGATAATGATTAAATCGAATTTGCAAATTTCAATTGTAAACTTATTTAATTAGAGTCAATTTTTAAAATAATTTAATTCAGCCCTAAAAATAAACAACTGCGTGGGTATAATAAAAATAAATTGTTGACACATAAATTTCAGGAAAAAACACAAAAGGGAAAACCTTTTTATTTCATTATGTAAAATAAATCGCAATTTACATAGACAATGAAATCTGCAATGAATATCACGCAGATACTCACATAAACACGCAGCCTAGAGTCAGTAATGGATCAACCGCAGCAGTCCATTATAACACGTAGTCCAAAGCAGCAAGGAACACCCATGAGTGCTCCCAAATGACATACAGTCATCAGTCGTAGATTTATCTTCTCTATACGAAAAACTTTACCAAAGATGTATCTTAGGTTCCAAAATAATTCACTAAACTGCTGGAATTTTTGTGAATCGAAAAACAAAGGTTTGTACCCTAAAAGAAGAAAACAAAAGTATTCTGTAGATTGTAGTTTTCCTGTACTGTATAACATCAGGTCTTCTTTATGAAAAAGGACTCATTTAACATGCTTTATATAAAAAAAACTTGAGTCTGCGCATCGTTAGAATGAAACAGCAACATCGCTCGAACGAGGCTTCGTGCGAGATGGTAATGTCATTTGAACGATATACACAGGTCGCTTGAACGACCTTATGAAAAAAAGTATTTTTTTTATTAAATATACACCTCAACGCTTAGATAAATTCTTTGATGAAAAACAACGCATCGAGTGTTTAAAAATATTTTAAAAAATTATCCCAACACTTATAATGAACCGTAGAGTAAACAAAACACAATCTTACCAAAATTAAACTTGTAGAGGCATTTCTGTTGAAGAACATTGATATTCAGATCCATCTCGATGCATGACTGAACTTGAATAAACTTTCGACGGTTGTAGCGGTATACAACATATACTAATGTAAACCCGGACAATGTAAATTATGACCTTACAAATCTCCCGCTATGTCTATGCCGGTACAAATTAAAAACATCTGAATTATCAAATCAAATAGCCTATACAAATATAATATCCTCCCATGAATCCCAAAACTGAAAAGACACAAAAAATGCAAGTCTAAAACTTTTCTCCAAAAATATTCAACTTAGAATCTTCAAATCTTCTTTGTCATGATCAAGGTGTGCAAAATATGACCTTTAATTTTATTCCTACACACGTGAGACAAAGTACCTTCGTAATGTATTGAGTTTTAAATGAGATTAACATAAATCAAATACAGCTCAAATTTCAATTCTCCCCCATAAACTCATAATTCGTTCTCCCCCTTTTTATTTGTCTAAAAAAGACAAGGAAAAGAATAAACAAAAATAAACATGGAGTGTTACGACAAGCAAAGAAAACAATTACGATCATCCAAGATATACTAAAAAGTATTCCACAAACTATTTTTATTTTCCAATTTTTTTAAACAAAAATGCAAAAATAATTTTACAAAAATAACACACCAGGAATTTACACCAAAATAATCAAATCGTGGAAACAGAATGAATGGCGGTGAACAAATTTGATAGGAAAACACACATAACATATGTGCACGATGAATGTCGGATATTCCTAACAAATGAACTCAAAATCGTCCTTAGGTGCACGATGAATGTAGGATATCAATTTGTGAACGCCCGAAGGGCCCCCAATTTTTAAATCTCTTAATAAAAATATATTTCCTTTTATTTATCGATGCGGAAGCGATGTGATGGTTCAATTTAAACAACTAAACAAATTTTAATTTCTTAACAAATTAAAATTAAACACAAGTGAAATAAGATGGAATACACACACACTTTGAATTTCACTTAAACGTCATTAATTCAAGTCCTAGAATTTGCCTAAGTCATATTTGTCGATATTTCCAAATCAGGCCAAACGAATTTTAACAAAAGACTTGAATTAAATAAACTATTACCCAAATTTAATTTAGCACCAAATTAAATTAAGTGTGACAATTAAAACCAGTTTTATCTTGAATTATCCTAAGCATGAGTTCTAAGTTATTAAGCAAGATAAAATCAATCAATCACACTACGCCGTGATGTACAAGGAAAAATCCAAAACAGGAAACAACCTCGGACGGCCCTAGCCTCAAATCCACTAAGTATGGAATTTAGAATTACAAGACAAAAGACTTATATCACACGACTCGATCCCTCTCAAGCCTCGACGCTCCTTCTTGTAAACACCTCCACTTAGCGAATAACCCCGGAGCTCCACCGCGGTCTCGGAATCCACTGGTCGGACTTTATGTGGTGACCGTCACCCGAACTAGGAGCATTTCTCCAAATGGGTAAATCACGTAAACCTCTTCTTCTTTGTGGGATTTAGAAGCAAACCCAAACTTCTCTTCAAACTAATGTAGAGATAAACCCAGTGCCAAACTCCAAGCAAGATGTATATATATGAAAATGGATAAACAAAACTATGGGTGTAAAACTAAAGTATATATTGATTTTTCCTTGAAAATTGACACTTTAAAATAATGAACTTTTCCCTAAAATAATTTTTCTCTCAAACACTCTCTAGAGGTTGGTAGGACATGAAAAGTTAAGTTGGAATAAGTTGTTCCTGCACATTTTAAGTTCTGAAAAAGTTAGTGGGGAAACAAGTGGGAAATATGGGTAAAAACTGTCAAAAACTCCCAAAAACTGTTCCCGCCTGACGTCTCGTTCGAACGACATTACTAACGAAGTTTCAGATTGAACTCGCTAGAAATCTCGTTTGATATCTCGTTCGAACATAAGGTTCGTTCGAATGACATATCGGACGACATTTCAAAGGCCTATACTAGGAACTCGTTGGCAAACTCGTTCGAACGACTTGTGGTTCGAACGACAATCTCGTTCGAACGACACTTCGAACAAACTCACAGAATGTTCAAAAATTCTTTTTATGTCCAAAAACATTATATACTTTATATATATATAAGTTTTAATAGAAAAACATCTGGAAACAAAACACAGTTTTTTTAAAAACCTAACACCCAAATAAACATATTCCAAGCTCCTATATATATATATAAATGCATTCATACCTTGGGAGCATGGAACTACTGTTGATGACGTACAAAAGAGGCGCATAAACCACGGCTTTTGATGAAGCTTTATAATCTTTGCCGCTACGTCTTCAACTAAACACATCATAGGCATGAATAGGTACACTTGAACACTATCCTATGACATAAACGTTTTTGTCCGAAATTGAGCCAAAACAACAAAGGGCTCAATTGAAAATTTGTGTTCTTACACCATTAAATATATTAAACTCCTAAAATAAATAACAATAAATTAATTCAAATCCTAAACTAAAATAAATAACAACAAGTTGATTAAAAATCTAAACAACATTATCATACTCGTATTCTCAAATTTTACATTTATTTTCATCAACAATTATACAAATTGCAATTTGAATTAAAATGTAAAACTTAATAAAAATACCTCAATAATTGCAATTACAATCTAATGAAAGAAAAAATATTCAAGGTAGAAATCCTATGCCACAAATTGCAAATCCCTAAAAAAAATCATAATAAATAGTAAGCCAAACATTAAATCACAAATAAAAAACACAAACTAAAAACAAAAATAATAAAAATGAATTAATCATATTACCTAAACTAAAGTATCGTGTGATATGAGTGAATGATGAGAGCATGGGGCGGATCTGGGGCTGGGCCCACCAGAGTTGCAGCCCAGTCCAAATTTTTTTGTTGTTGTTGTTGGCCCAGACAAGATATAAAGTAACCCACCTATATCTCAAAGCTTGCCCACACCAATAGTAATCTGTGTCCAACAGATGCAACTGTCTAAATTTAGCAAAAAAAAAGGTGCGATGCCACCAAACAAAACAAACATATACTTTTCTCTCTCTTAACAAACTCAATTCAAAAACCAATTCCCACCAAAAGTTGGTTATTCACCTTACCTCACTCAGTCGACTAACCTTGTAGCAAGAAACAACACCATGCTTGCGGACGACTTCTCATTCCAGTACCGGTATGATCAAAATTGTTTTATGAAATTTTTCTTTTATGTTTTTGTCCTCCCCTTTTCTACCTTTCTTTCTTGCTTTTTTCCCTTTCCTTCCGAATAATTTTTTTGTTCACACTTAGATTAGTCAATTTTTTTTAACCATCAGATTTAGGGTTTATGTAGATATTTTTTTTTTTGAAATATTAGAATTTGGGGTTGAACTTTTTAGGTTGATTCCCATTTATAATTCTGATTTTATTTATAGATTTAGCTGTTTGTATCAATCTAACAATGATTAAATTAATTAATACTTCTTAATTCAATTTTTTGTTGAATTTTGTAGGGTGATAATTGGAAAATATTCTCATACATATTCTGATTACAGAGCGTGGATTAATTTTATCTTCAAGTATTTTTGGAATCGTAATCACTTAATGATTGAATCATGTACAATATGTGCTAATATTTGTTATTATTATTATTATTATTATTATTATTATTATTATTATTATTATTATGTAATAAATCATGTCCCCTCGTCGAGCACAAAATTGATAGATTGTTTTGTAATCAATGAATGTGAATATTTAAAGATTAGTGGGTGATAACTTTTCAGTTTTTTTTTTTAATTTTCGACCCTCATCATGTATTTTTAGGTCTTATGTTGTTTAGGGTCCAATAATTTTTATTATTTAGAGTCTCGGTCCATTTATTTATATTCTAGTTGGTTATGGTCCAAAGTTGATAAATATAGTTAGTTAGTTGGTTTGATCGTCAGTTTACTCACTTTTTCAACCAAAAAGACTATTTTACCCCTTAATAAATTAATAAACATAAGTATAAGTATAAGTATATTAGTATATAATAAGAAAATTCTACATTATTTTTCACTGTTTTCATTTTAAAAAAAATTATTAACTATTCTTTATAAATTCAAAATGGTTTTATAAACTTTTTTTATTAACTATATTTTATAAAATCAAAAAGTTTTATAAAATCAAATTTTTTTTATAAGCTATTGATTAACTTTTTTTATAAAAACAAAAAGTTTTTTCTATAAAATGTTAAATAAAATTTTAATTTAACTTTATTCTATATAATCAAAAACTTTTTATAAACATTTTTTTCTTTTTTTAAATAAATTACATGTTTTTTTTAGTGTTTCTATATAAATAAACTAGACTTATAAAGTAGATTTTTTAACAATTATTTTTTACATAAAAAAGGTTTTGATGATTTTTATACAATACAATTTTGTATAAACTGCTTTATATAAATTACAAGTTTTATTAACATTTTTATATATATACAAACTAAACATTTTTGGTAGAAATTACAGCTTTTCTAAAGTTTTTATATAAACAAAATAAAAAGGTTTTGTATAAATTAGAGGTTTTCAATGTTTCTTTATAGACGAAGTAATTTTTAATTTTATAAATTACATGTTTTTAACTATTTTTATATGTAAAACGGGCTTTCAATGTTTTGTTTTATATAAATTAAAGGTTTTTTTAATGTTTTTATATAATCAAAATAATTTTTTAATAGAAATTACAATGCTTTTTTTATCGTTTGTATATAAACAAACTAAACAATTTTTTCATAAGAAAAATAAATATTTTTATTTTATAAATTACAAGTTTAACTATTTTTATATAAAAACATGTTTTTAATGTTTTTTTTTTCATAAATTGGGATTTTATATATAGAAACTAATATTTTTTTCTTTAGAAATTACAGGGTTTTCTAACGTTTTCATAAACAAACTAAATCGTTTTTATATCAATTATAGGTTTTTAACATGTTTTTACTACCAAAGTGTATTTTTTTATAAATTACAAGTTTTTAAGTGTTTTTATATGAACAAGTTTTTGATGTTTTTCATACGATACAGTTTTACAAATAAAATAAAATAAAATGTTTTTTATATAAATCCACTAAACTTTTATTATATATATATATATATATATATATATATATATATATATATATATATATATATATAAACGAACTAAACTTACATATTATTAGATTATGATTTTTAACATTTTTTTTAATATAAAACAGTTTTTTTATACAAAATAGTTTTTAAAAATAAAAGAAACATTTTTTACGCTAAAAATAATTTTTTGTACAATACATTTTTTTGTTTTATAAAAACCAGTTAAATTATAGTTTTTTAACATTTTATATATAAAAAAGAACTTTTGATTTTATAAAAAACAACCAATAAAAATAGTTTTTTTATTTTTCAAACCAGTGAAAAATAATGTACAATCTGTTTTTAATACAGTAATAGATACTCATACTAATGTGACGATCAAGCAAATCAATTAAATTGTTTCGTTAATTTTGGACTCCACCTTACTATAATATAAATGAATGGACTAAAACTCTAAATAGTAAAAATTACTTGACCCCAAACACTAAAAACCCATGATTTTTTAAGTTATTGTCGATATCTATAAACTTTTATAAAAAAATTCCTTATATTTATGGGTCGCGATTCACCGCCATTGACAATAAACGATATGGACCAAGCATAATTGCGGTTGGGGGTCCCATCCTTAAACTATTTGCGTAAAGATAGTAAAATTATGAATATGTTAAGACCATATTTGTTAGAGTAATATTACACGTGCCAAGTAATTTTATTAAGTTTATTTCCCAAAAGTATTTATGAATTTTTTTCGCCTCTACTCTCAGATATATTATCTTTTGTTTTTAATCCTGTTAAAAGTGAATGTGGGAAAGATAATCCTATCAATACACATTCACACACAAAAATCCGCCCACGATCTGCAATTGAGAACAACAATTGTTATATGGGACTAATATTGCAAATAAAAAACACATGGGATTTTTAATTAGAGTCAGAATATCTATAAAATAAATATACATACACTTGTGATACAATATTTTAATATACTTTGGATACGCATTAGTTAACAAAAAAAAATTTGGTACATATAGACTTTTCTTATTTATTATATTATATTTTCTATTAAAAAAAATCTTGTTTTTAGGCTAACCCGGTACACATCAACCAATTACATCATCAATTTTTTTTACTTCACATTGTCCACTCGAATATCCAAAGTAAATTACACGTACTAAAAACAAAAAAAAAAAAAAAATAGCCGTTGCTTCTCCTCATTTTGGCGTTACCATTTCTACCCTTTCCCAACTAGCCGTTACTCCCTTCAACGGTCATAAACTCCACTCTCTTCACTATATCAACTCTCGCCCTTCATCCTTCACCTTCATCTTCTTCATCTCTCTCCACAATCTCACAAACCCACATCAAGAAATCATAAATCTCAAACACCCATTTCCCAAAATCTCCCAAAAAATATCCCAATGGGTCACATAATCAACACCCCCCCATGTTCCCAAGCCCACACCCACAAACACAAAATATTCCTCCTAACAAACTACATCCTCCTAGGCTCAGCCTCAAGTTGCATTTTCCTAACCCTCTCTCTCCGCCTAATCCCATCCCTCATAGGCTTTTTATTCATCCTCCTCCACGTCACAACCATCGCCACCGCGGTAACCGCCACCGTGGCCGCGTCTAACCGGTGTTACGCGTTCCACATGGCTGCGACGGTTTTTACCGCGATATTTCAGGGCTCGGTTTCCGTGTTGATTTTCACGGCCACCTCGAATTTTCTAGGAGACTTGAAGTCTTATGTGAGGGAGGAAGATGCAGCTGTGATATTGAAACTGGCTGGTGGGCTTTGTGTGCTGATTTTTTGCTTGGAGTGGGTGAGTTTGGGGCTGGCTTTTGTGTTGAGGTACCATGAGTTTGTTGATGGGAGTGGGGGTAATGTGGGAATTAACAGAAATAATGGGAAAGTTCAAGATGAGGATCTTAAGGACTGGCCATGGCCCTTTCAAGTTTAGAGAAGGTTAATTTGATTTTGAGTTTCACACCCTATTTTTTTGTTTTTATTTTTGAGTTCACCCCCAGATTTTTCCAAAAACAATTGAGTGGTCCCCAAAACCAATGGGGTTAACTCAATGTTTTTGAAGTTGGTGGTGAATACAAAAGTGATTGGTATTTCATTTGTTGATTTATTTTGATGGGGAAGTTTTTTTTTCCATTTATTCTTTTTATATTGGTTTGGGAATATTGGGACTCGAGAGTTGCTGCTGCTTGTGCTTTGATATGTATCTAAAGTTAATGAATTCAATCTATATATATATATGTTTTGTTCTTCTCATTTTGTGTGCATTTTTTCAGAAATGTTGGAAAACAATTAGCGTAGATTGAATTCATAAGTTATGTTTTTAGCCATATTTTGAGCTTATGAGACAATTTTTTTCAAGTTTGTTGGTAGATTCAAAAGTGATTATATATCATTTGTTATCCAAAAGTGATTATTTCAAAATGGGGTTAATTTGTTGATTTATTTTTGGGTCAATTATTTAATAGTCCCTACTATAAATATATATTTTTTAAAAAAGACACATATTTTTAGTTTAACCCATTTAGTCCCTCAAGCACTCAATCTTCTCTTATTTTTAGAGGTCCGCGCCAGCGGCACTCCCTTTCCAAAATATGTGGCAAAGGACTTTTTGAGCCAAAATAAAAAGGCTTGGACTAAATGAGTATTAAAAAATGTTTGAGGGACTATTTGGTATATGTCCCTTTATTTTTTGATGGAAATTTTATTTTTGGGTCAATTATCTTGTTTTTTTGTAAATAATATTGAAACTTGAGACCTTTTTTTTAATGAAAATATATAAATTATGTATCATTTGTATTATGACAGTTTTGTCATAGTTAAAAAAAAACATATCTAAATTATGTAGGGACCGAATATTTGATAACAAATTATTTTATAATAATACTTCAGTAAAACTGAAAAAAAATATCATCCAGAAAAAAGGATCTTAAAATGACTTCTACAACTCTCTTTTTGCAATTTATTTATTGTAAGGAAATTTGCATAGGTGACCAATCTGGGCCCCTCATAATTTGCAAAGTGTAATTTTCAGTTAAACCCTATTTTTATCACAAGCACAAATGGGGTGTAACTCAAAAATAACCCATGAATTTTTTATCTTGGATTACTTAAAATAAGTTATTAGTATTATTGATACATACGCTTTCAACCGGATACTAACGGACTAAATATAAAAAATGTCACCCTCAAACGGGTTAGATTTTATAAAATGAAACAATCCTACACAATAATAGCACAAGCGATGTGTTGTGCCTTTCACCGGGAGTCTCGAAAAAGGTCATTGCCCTGTCAGCGGGTATCTCAAAAATAGGCAAGGGGTTATCTGTGCTCGGGTGTAATAAGGGCAAGGGTTCCTGCACCAATCTAAATGTGTGCGTAAAGAAGTTGCTAATTCATGGTATTAGAGGTTTTTATATACCATGATAAGAGAAAAGTTAGCATAGAGAAATTACATGATCGGTGAGAAAAGGCTATAGAAATAAAAAAAAAAAAAAACATGGTTTAAAAAATATATTATACAAGAAAATATAGGAGGGATAGTATGGTTTTGAAGATAGGAACTACGGTGGAGAACGAATAAGAAGAGTTGATTATGATCTTGTACTGTGTAGAACGAATAAGAAGAGTTGATGATAACTTATTTAACATTGGTTGTATAAAAGGCCATTTTATTTCCTGGACTACCCTCGGGTGAGAACAGAGGTCCCAAAAGAAGAAAAAGAAATAATAATAACTTGGTCCCGGGCACCCACAATGATCGGTCATACTATTGCTATCCATAATGGAAAGGAACATTTGCCTATTTATATAACAGATCGTATGGTAGGCCACAAATTGGGAGAATTTTCACCTACTTTAAATTTCCGAGGACATGCGAAAAGCGATAGATCTCGTCGTTAAGAAACTTAATAAACGTTAATTAAAATAAATATAATTAATATATATATCTAGATGCTTATCATTAGTAGGAGGCGAACTTTATGTTTATGTTAAAGAAGAGAAAAACAGAAGTATACGCTTTAGGTCAACATATATATGTCTGCTCACAAAGCGCGAAGAGTAATTGATCAGATTCGTGGACGTTCCTAGGAAGAAACACTTATGATACTAGAACTCATGCCTTATCGAGCATGCTATCCCATTTTTAAATTGGTTTATTCTGCAGCAGCAAATGCTGCTATGGATTCCAACGAAGCAAATTTAATCATTAGTAAAGCCGAAGTCAACGAGGGTCCGTGAAGAAATTAAAACCTCGAGCTCGAGGACGTAGTTATGCGATAAAATGACCTAGTTGCCATATAACTATTGTAGTGAAAGATACCTTAAGTGAATTTATAGAGAAACAAATTATTTTCTTGACTGCTCAAAAAAACCTAAATTGAAAAATAAAACTCAGTCTACAGTTATGGCGTAGCATGATATGTATAGTAATGGGGGAGTATGGGACAAAAAATAAATCCACTTGGTTTCAGACTTGGGACAACCCAAGGTCATCATTCCCTTTGGTTTGGACAACCAAAAAATTATTCCGAAGGTCTACAAGAAGATCAAAAAATAAGAGATTGTATCAAGAATTATGTACAAAAAAATATGAGAATAGCCTCTGGCGTCGAGGGAATTGCACGTATAGAGATTCAAAAAAGAATCGATCTGATCCAGGTCATAATCTATATGGGATTCCCAAAGTTATTAATAGAAAGTCGACCACGAGGGATCGAAGAATTACAGATGAATCTACAAAAAGAATTTAATTGTGTGAACTGAAAACTTAACATTGCTATCACAAGAATTGCAAAACCTTACGGAAACCCTAATATTCTTGCAGAATTTATAGCCGGCCAATTAAAGAATAGAGTTTCATTTCGAAAAGCAATGAAAAAGGCTATTGAATTAACTGAACAAGCAGATACAAAAGGAATTCAAATACAAATTGCAGGGCGTATCGATGGAAAAGAAATTGCACGTGTCGAATGGATTAGAGAAGGTAGGGTTCCCCTACAAACCATTAGAGCTAAAATTGATTATTGTTCCTATACAGTTCGAACTATCTATGAGGTATTAGGCATCAAAATTTGGATATTTATAGACGGGGAATAATAAACCTTTACCTAGCCCTTCTATCCAGTGATGGAACAAAAAATGAGAAGCTCGTTCTTTCTTTTCGTGTTCAATCAAAACTAAAATGAACAATTCTTAATTCTCTTAAATTCTATAAGGTTGAATAAAAATTCGATTGACCATTTATTTGATATAATTGCTATGCTTAGTGTGTGACTCGTTGGTTTTTTTAGGGTTAGGATTAAAAAAAAAGACCAACCCTTTTTGAACTTTAGTATAAACTAATAACCAACTCATCACTTCGCATTATCTGGATCCAAAGAACCAGTCAAGATATGATATATCGGTCATATCATTATAGCAACTGAAATTTTTTTGCATAAACAAAAGAAAAATCAATCTGATTCTAAGTTGTGAAGCAAAATATAGAAGAAAGATGTGGATAAATGGAAGGGTGAGAGAAAGAGAGAAAAAGAATATTAATGATATAATTCCAATATGTAAGGTCTATGAGTCATCTCATAAAATAAACGGCAATGTAATAAGGCATCAATACTGATTCATCCATAATGAAATGAATCTGCTCATAGAACAAAAAAAAGAAAGAGCTTCGAGCCAATAAAGACTGAGAAAATTGACTTAAGAACAAATTGAATTATGAGCTCCATTGTAGAATTCAGACCTAACCATTAAGTAAGAAGCGATGGGAGCGATGGAACCTGTGAATCCAAAAGATTCCATTGAAATGGGTCTGAGGTTGAATCATATCATTTTTTTAATATGTTCTTTCAATGCAAAGCAAAGGGCGAAGAAAAAAAAAGAAATATTGTTTGTCCAAAAAAAGAAACCTGTGCCTGGGATTTTTTTAAAATCCCCAAGACCTATTTCCTTTGATTCTCCATTTTTATCCCGAAATAATGAATTGAGTTCGTATAGGCATTTTAGACGCTGCTATTGAAATAGCCTTTCTGGCTATATTTTCTGGCACTCCACCCATTTCATAAAGTATTCGACACGGTTTAACAACAGCGACCCAATATTTAGGGGATCCTTTCCCCGAACCCATACGTGTTTCTGCGGGTCTTACTGTAACCGGTTTATCCGGAAATATACGTACCCATATTTTTCCACCACGACGTGCATTTCGTGTCATTGCTCGTCGACCTGCTTCTATTTGTCTAGATGTGATCCAAGCGGGTTCAAGTGCCTGAAGAGCATATTTACCGAAACAAATATTATTACCTCGATAAGATATTCCCTTCATTCTTCCTCTATGTTGTTTACGGAATCTGGTTCTTTTGGGGTTATAGTTGATGGTTGGTTCTGAATTCCATCTCTACTACAGAACCGGACGTGAGAGTTTCTTCTCATCCAGCTCCTCGCGAATAAAAGGATTCAAAAATCTTTAATTTCAATTAAGATAGAATTTTAATTAAGAGATACATGTATTTAATGAGTAATACCCTGAATCATGGATTTTATCTAATCTATATCAAATATATTAGTAATTTGTATATCTTGTTTGTATAGATAACTAAACATATTAAATAACTATTTCTATTTTATTTATAGATAATATTGTATTGGTTTTGCACACACTTCTTGATCCCCAAGAACTCTAGGGATCTCATGGAAAGCCAAAATATTGTAGCAGACCTGAGTTACCTCCATTTCTTCCTAATATGGACAGTTCTTCCAATTGGTCTCTCCAACCAAGCTCGGAGGTAACACCAAGTTTCTTCCATATCTGGCGCTCAGAGAAGATCTTAATCTAAAGAGGAACAGCCTACTATATCATTGAGTAATAATACCTTGAGATCATGGCGCCATAATAGTTCCAGACCTCTGACAAAGCTTATGTAACCAGTCTGGCAAGTGGGTGAAAAGCACAACATTATTTCATCTACCGCCACTAGTCAAGCTCACTCGCATTGAAGGCTCTCATCCGTAATTAATGCTACAAGGAACTACCTAGCATGCATGCAAAACCTTTGGCCAACACCCCACCACCTTGTTGACAACGTCAGACCTCAGAAACACCACGATCATGTTTTGATAGTTCATTTATTCTCTCCTAGAGTTCGCATATAAATAAGTGGTTAGTGAAAGCTTGAAAATGCTATCACATCCATAGAACTAAGAGGTTTAGCATTCATAAGTGTTTAGTCATTGTTATATACTCTCGCAATCCACTGTCGTGACCTTACATATATAATTTGGATCATATTCACTTATCGCATACCTTATTGAGCCTTAAATCAATACTCAAGAACCTTTAGAGAAGTCCAAGGGTTAATTCCTAAGGTCCTTTGAATTATTGACAAAGGCCGCAAGACCTCAGACTCTCCTAACGAAAACTCAAGAGGTACCTTAGATTGTAATAACTATTTTCTGATCTAATAAATAGTAGAAACACTCCTTAACAGTTTACGTAGGACCTCAGATAGGTAAGAGGAGAGAAGTATCACCACTTTGATACTTCTCTCCTCTTACCTATCTGAGGTCCAGAGGGGAGCACATGTGGGTTTGAGGTCACATACGATTTCAACAACCATTAAGAGTAAATAGACTTTTTTCATTACTAACAAAGGAGATTAATTAACATGCAATGATTCCCGGAAATATCCTAACCTCACAATATAAGATAATGGTATTGATTATAAATATTAAAAATCAATCACGAGCACGAAAAGAGAAGATTAACTCATGAACTATGTGGTGAAACTTCAAAGGAGAGTGCTTTAAAAAGGGAGTGCTTTAAAACATGGCAAACAACTCGAAACGAAGAAAATATTAAGAAATATAAATGGGTTAATAAAGAAGTTAAGAAAATGATAAGAGTACAAAAGATTTTGATGACATTAAGTGTATTAAAAGTAATATTTGAGAGTCCTAATCAAGGATGATGAGATTCAGGATATATCGAAAAACTACTTTGAGAGGTTATTGAAGAAAGATAATGAGAGTAGATTAAATATATAAGAACTTCGAAAGAATCGAGAAAATATAGTTCTTTCGCAGAATTAGGATAACCGAGGTTAAGATTTCTCTAAAAAAGATGAAATCGGTGAGGGATTTGGGACCAGCTGGTATCCCTATTGAGGTTTAGAAGTTCTTAAGAGATGCAGGAGTATCTTGGTTAATAAAATTCACACAATGAAACTTTGGGAGAAAGTGACTAAATATTAATTGAGATTATGCCCGGAGCTCAATAACGAAAGCTATTTACTTACTTAGGATTTTAATGGAGAGTTATAAAAAGAAAAATAAGGATCTTCATATAGTTTTTATAGATTTGGATAAGGCATATGATATGATACCAAGAGATATAATATGGTAGAATTTATATAAAAAGTAATGACTCATCGATATATTAATGTGATTTATGTATAATGGGGCCATGACTATAGTAAGAACATCATCTGAAGAAAGTAGTAAATTTTCAATTATTGTAGGTTTGCACTAAGGTTGAACACTAGAAAGTAGTAAATTCTCAATTATTATAGGTTTGCACTAAGGTTGAACACTAAGTCCTTATCTATTTGCTCTTATTATGGATGAGTTGACTGAACAAATACAAGATGAGGTGACGCGGTGTATGTTAATTGTAGATGATATTATTTTAGTGAATGAAACTAAAATGGTGATTAATTCAAAATTTGAATTATGGAGAGAAACTCGAGAACCATGAGGATTAAAAATACGTAGAACTAAAACATAATATGTGGAGTGAACTTGTAGTAATAATATGAAGACGAGCAGGGTGAAATTGGGGGATCAAAAGATACTTAAAAATTATCATTTTCATTATTTAGGGCCGATTATCCAAAAATATGGAGATATTATTGATAAAATTACATATAGGATTAAAGAAAGTTGGGTTAAGTAGAGAAGTGCTACCGACATATTGTGTGATCGATGTATAACTTCGAAGTTAAGGGAAAATTCTAACGTCCATTAGACCTATTATGTTATGTGGTACGAAGCGTTGAGCAACCAAAAAATGTGCAGAAAATGAGCATGGCGGAGATGAGAATACTAAAATAAATTTATGGTAAAACTAGAAAAGATATAATTATAAATGTAAAAATTCATGAAAGGATAAAAGTAGATCCTATAAAATATAAATTAAGAGAAAATCAGCTTAGATGGTTTGGACAAGTGAAGTAGAGATCAATGTATTCCCCTGTAAGGAAGAGTGATTTAGTTAGTATTTAATGCATGAGCTAAAAGTATGATTAACATGACTTGATAAGATGATATAAAAAATGACATGATATCATGTGGTTTAATCAAAGATATTGTGCTGAATAGAGTGAAATGAAAAAATAGGATTCATGAATCTTCTCTCATACATGGTTGAGTTCCTTTACTCAATTTGTTTCTTAGCATTCGAATGTTCCACCTTAAAAGTTATATAAATAACTTATTTGGTCCTAAATCCTTAGTAATTATACCATATCTACTCCCCAAATAATGGAAAAGGACTTTATTAAGTTGAGTTGAGTTTCAATAAACTATTTTAAAGGGATTTTTTTTCTCAATAATTATAGTGGCTGAAAAAATGTATTTGTCTTGTCAAGAAATTATGATTACAAAGATCCATGCAATATTTATCATCTATTTACTTGTTAAATTATTAGTTTGACGGTGAGTAATTTCATTTATTTAACTCCTAAAATTAGAGGTGAAAATCAAACAATCTGATAGTTTTACATGGCATCGCAATCAAAACTCCCTTAAATAACATAGTGCTTAAATAATTGTTTAAAAATTTAGTGTATCACATTTCTTTTTTCTTATTACTAATCTTTATATTTTTTCAGTTATGTATTTAGATTTTATGTTGGTCTTTTTAAACTAACGTAAAAATCAACGTGTTACTTGAATTGATGCAAAAACCAAGAATGGTTACATTAAATGCTAAATTTAATGTAAGAATTGTCCAAATCAAATATCGTCATTTGAATTTTGCTAGAGGAGAAAGATTTTTTATAGATTATTTTGTTATAGAAGTAAAACTAATATAAATTTTTAAATAGGGTAAAGGAATGAATCAGTAAGTAAAATCCAAAGTTTCTTGACATGACATGATATGACATGACACAACACAACAAGACCCATTAAAATTTAAAAAAAAGACATGACTTTTTCACATGACACAAATATGATCCATTTGGAATATGATTCATAATTTTCATACCCATTTAAACCCTACCAAAAAATAAAAACACAAATGATGATACAACATGATGCGAGTAACATTGTCAAATAAAAAATCTCAACACAAATACAATTTTTTGGGTTAATTTTGTGTTCCCGTCATTTATAACATTTTCACCTCTAATTGGAGGGGTTAAGAATAAATTAATGTTAAATACTAAAAATCCCTAAAGTTTGGGTCAATTTTAATTTCACTCTTGAACTTTAAAATGCTTCAATGTTACTATCAAAGTTTGTAAATGATATTAAATTTACCCTTGACTTCATATCTCTATAATACTCTAAAATTCTATACAAGTATTTATGAATCTCAAATTCAAGACTACCACGTGTCATTCTTATAAAGTTATTCTCTCTCCCCAAATATGAGAGCTTCACAATAAAATTTATCGGCCCCCTAAATCGTGTATGCACTGTTCATATCGCATAACGCTCTCTCTCTTATATCTTCCTCTTACGCTATTTACTTTAGAAGACCAAACGATTATATATTTTCATCTTCCTCTTCCGCCATTTACTTTAGAAGACCAAACAATTAGGATTTTTCATGTTCTCTTAATATGTATTTATAATGAAACCCATTTGGGGTTTCCTTCTTCGCAGAATTGAAGATGTTATAGAGGAGACTGAACCAAATTGGGTTGTTGATTTATCAATGCACGATCAAGTCGTCGGGTAAATCAAAAGGTTAATTTAACTTCTCTTAAAGATGTGTGAAAAAATTTGCCTCTAGAAATGCTCTTAGAATATGGATGGTATTATTCTTATACTAGTGGTTGATACAAAAGACATTGGGGTTTATGAACACTTAAGTAAGGATATTGTTATGTTTTCTTAGGAGTGAGTGATTTGGTGATCATGTGTCACAAAATAAAGTATTTGATTGAAGATCAAAATATCAGAGCAAAGTGGAGAGATGGGGTGATTGACTATGGAGAGTTGTTGGTGTAGTTTATAATGAAAAAAACTTGGACACATAGTTCTAATGGTATTTTTATCATGTATATATAAGGTGGTTGATTTTGTTTATTTTATTTTATTTTATTCTTATAATGGTATTTTTTATAGCAAAATTCAGGGGTTCGTCAAGAACAGAGTGTCTTATTGGGGTGGTTGAGTATTTTTTTCTATTGGTCGCCGTTAAGATCTGATGACTCGGTTCCGCCTTGCCCGACTCCGTCTTTGGGGCGTACATCCATGTACCCGCCATCGTATGTGATGACGTTAACTGTCGATGTTTATCTACCACCGGGTTATGGGTATCAGCCACAACACGGGTATGGGTACCCGCCTATTCAAAGAATAATATGGGGTTAGGGTTAATGGGTGGGTTGTTGATTAGTGATATGGAATCCAATGTTAGCATTTATAATGATGCACTGCTTTGAGTTTTGTTATTGTTTTTGGTTAATCTACTTTTTATTATTATTTGTTTAGTTATTTTATGTTATGTTGGTGATTTGAAATTAAATGATGAGTAAATAATTTTAATAATGGTTTATGCCCTTTTGCTCAAACCATATTTGTATGGTAGGAAGAGGTATATGTAATGATTATGTAATTGATGGTGGCTCATGTCCTGTTTGTGTCTAAATTATGACACGACATGATCATGACCTATTTTCTTAATTTCGAATATATTTTGCACATTGCGATTCATCCGCGCATCACGCGGATTTACATCTAGTCAGTTTAAAAACAAATTAAGGCAATCACACTTAGCTATTAACTTGGATCTCTTTTTCTCCCATCTCTATTAATGCCAACATTCCCAACAATCCCCAACCCTATTCAAAACCTTGCTAGAAAATCAAGCAGCACGCTTGCTAATTGAAATCACCGGTAGCAAATCAAACCCACCACCATCTCTGACCCTTGCAGTCATAACCTGACACAACCCATCACCAACCATCTTCAAAATATCAACACTAAATCATCCAAAAAACCTCCCACAACAGCCATTAACCAAGAAAATTTGCAACTCACCCTTAAGTAATTCAAAAGGAGAGAGAAAGAGAAAGATAACAAAAATTCCAGAAGGGTAAGCCTCCCATTTTCTCTCTTCTTGCGAATAACAAAAAATCCATTTATGTTTTATCCATTTAAAGGAATAATGAATGGTTGCTTCAGGAGAGAGAGAGAGAGAGAGAGAGAGATCCAAGGAAAAAATAGGGAAATAAGAAAGAAAGGAAGGGATAAGAAAGAGAGAGCTCCAAGTTAACAACCACGTATAATTGATGTTAATTATTTTAATTGACTTGAGGTTATGGTATGGGTGATTTTGAAATGATTTTCAAACTTTGACGGTAACATTAAATATTTAAAATATTATGGGATAAATTAAATTTGGCCCAAACTAGGAGATTTTCATCTTTGCTGAAATGTAGTTGCAAAACATATACAAATTATCCACTATAATCTAATCATAAAAAATCATATATAAAATAATTTCATGGGTAGTATGACTATGATATACAAATTACCAATGCCTAAAAAAAATACACAATCAAAGATCTATGTCCCATATAAGGGCGGTTTGTGCACACATTTAGCTCTCTGAGCATTGTCCCCCTATTTCGATGTTTGTGTGGTGTCTAACTCCCTTGTCTCTAGCAGATAATGTGGCAAACCTGATAGCATGCCCTCATCTCCCATTCTACCTAATGGTCTACCATGCGGCCTCCCCTACCTCGACCTTTAACAATGGTAGCAGTAGGAACACCCTAAAGTCCAACTTGTGTCGGAGAGGCACTCATATTGGGATCCTTCCTAACTATTACCCCCATCTCCTGAAAAACATCATCTATATGGGTAGCAATCGAGGTAAACTGGTGCAAACTAAATTCAATATAAGGATCCATCCTACCCGTCGAGGTCGGGGTCATGGAATGATTGTTATCTAGGAGACATATGATGCCTAAGTCGGTTTAGTAGGGGTAAAAATAGTGAATTTAAAAATCCCGTGACCCAACGACTATGTACACATATTATGTAAGGGCAAGGAAGTTCGAAAAGTTTTTTGTACCTACTAAGTGGAACCTAATGTGATGGCTCGATCACAATCAAAGTTAGGACTGAGATTAAGATGTGAGGTCTCTAAAAAGTTAGGAACATATTCGTGTTGAAGGATTGCGTTCAATATGTCGACAAAATGGGCGGGTGTGTGATGTACATCATCGGTCATCTATAGTTCACCTGCATGTCCCTATTGTTGTGTTGGGTCATGTCTATCATGGCTACCTACAAGAGGTCGTATTCTATGTGTTACATGAATGCCTCTCCCTCCCTAGACTGGTCCCTAATCATATGTTGGTGGTGGAATATTTTCCCAAACCTAGACCACCTCACGGGCTGCATATAGAGTTGTACTGCATATTCCAGTAATATCTAAAAATTCAACTTGAGCATCTGCAGGGTCAAACAATTTAGCATCGACACGAATATGTATGCCTGCTATAGCTTCACCTACATCAATAAAGAAACTTAATGTTTAGTAAGAGTGTAATAACAAATATAATATAATGCAAAATTATATATGAATTAAATTACTAGACGCCTAATAATGTCTTTGAATGGTAATGCACCCTAAGGTGGGGGGTCAACCTGAATGTGACTAATGAATTTTCAGGTAATATGTTGATACCACACCATGTACGAGTCATCGCTAATCATGTCATGCTCAATGGGCTCAGCTACTATAATCCTCTCACACCTCTGACCCCACTTCTCAAGATACCTAGCATGAAAAACTGATATAATTCCATACCAAAATATCCCCGCAGATCAACGTGGTGTAGCCCATCACTGGTGTTACAAGGTATGGGGACATTTTGTTGCGTCTCAAATTGTCGCATGCAATGGTTAGGTTAATTCCACTCCACAACCTAAAACTTAATAAGAGGGAATCTAGTGCACCAAATATCATATCCAACTCTATAGTATTAGGGTAAATGTTCTAGAACATCCTCAATGTATAGGCACCATATTATCTCTAAATCATACACATAAATGATATCAGTTTAGAAAGCAATCTTCAAATTAAACACATAAATGATATCAATTTAGAAATTAAATGTAGTATTATATATCAAAGTTAACGACAATGTAAAACATATATTTGGGTTGGACACATCAAATCCTTCTGAGCACGGAAGTATGGGAGCATGTGTGGGGTGCTTCCCTCCTGGACAATGGGGTGCCCTATCTATAAAAGGAACAATTCACAAGATTATTATGGTGGTTGATTATTTATTGCACATAAATACAACATTCATTAAATTCATTGATAACAAAATATTTTTAACTAACTTGCAACCTCAGCGAGCAATTGCCTCAACAATGACCGCTCTTCGATCATCATCGTATTTGGTCAGAATTCATCATCTCTCTCATGGGATAAAAAGTCATTCTTGGCCATCTGAAGAAGAACGTCATCTAGAGGAACCTATCTGTCTTAACTTCCAAAGGGGGGATGGAAATAGGCCGAATAATCAACTTGGTACCAATACCAAAGCTCAGAGCCCTTTGAGACATTCAAAGCTCCCAAATCATTCAACCATCATTATTTATACACCAATTGCTTTGCTTCATCCAGACTAATAAGGTCATCCATCAACTCCTTATCATAGCCAATATCTCATGTCACGCGAGGACCTTTCCTGAAGAGGTAATGGATCTTGATATATCATGTCTTATCCCCATTTTGATCACCCCCTCCCTCATTAGGTCTTCCTCTCATCTTACAAATGTTCACCGACATCATCTATATCTTTAGACTCAGCGAGCTGTCCCATCAAAGAGTTAATATCATCTTGCATGATTGCACCGACATCGTCGTGGTCCTTGAAATCATCTTTTATCTTGGACACTAAGATAAATTATTCTTTTTAGGGTTTGGTCATTTTCTTATGAGATTTTTTATCATAAGAGAAAGCATTGAAATCTAGAATACTATCTCCCTGACTAAGGATGGAATCTAGATCTCTAGTAAAGAATAAATCCATACAGATACATGGATAAGCTACAAGAATTAAAGAAAATTACTCAAAAACAATAAGAGACAAAGTCAAACATTGGCAAAATATTTAATAATAACAAAATTGTTTAAAACCCATACAAATAAACAAATACAAAATGAAATAGAAGGATTCTCAAGATAACTATTCCTAACTAGCTTTGGGCTTCCTTTTCTTTCTTCTGCCCTTGGTGGGTACTTCGAATCATACTCACCAAAAAGTTTAAACTCAGCAAGGACATTAGCCTTCATCAAAGCAGCATCCCAGCCTTTCTAGAAATTTGACTTTTTAATGAAAGTTAACTGGTATTTGCATCAGTAAAGGCATCTTCATAGAAAGTATTATACCCTATATTCTTGATGAAAGCTAGAGACTTTGTTTGATCCTCCTGATCTTTTTTCAGTTGGCCACGCTCGACTAATAACTGATTGCGTTCAACCTTCAATTGGTCGCACGCGACCTTCATCTAGCCATAGTTTTTCTTCAGCTCGATCATCGTCTATTTGGTGGAGTTTTTCTTTACATCATAAGTTATTTGGGTAGAAGAAAGAGCCTCCTTGTACTTATCCAAGGCCATGTTTAGGTCATTAGTGACATTGAACTGACTAGAGCATTTTTCAAAATTGGTAACAAAGTCCGCCAAAAATTGCAAAGAAGATTAAAACTCTAGGGAAAATAAGGAAGGAAAATTGAGAGAAGATTATTATTTATAAAGATAACACCTGAGAGGGATGAGAAGAAAGTTGATCATGGGTTAACATATCAACTAGCTCGCGGTCAAGTGCGAGCAATCCTCCCTTCAACACGCCAAAGGTCGAGGAGGGATTTTTGGACATCGACATCACCTGGTGACCTTTGTCAGAGTTGTGGGCATCACCATTCTTGGAGATCATCACAGTCATTAAAGAAGAATGTGTCTTCTACTTATTATTCTTCTATTAGTCTGTGGAGTCCAATATAGGTATGGTGTAGAGGGACCCTCAAGCTCACTCATCTTTGGAGCCTTAGCCTTAGGGGAAAAGGATATGTTTTCCTTGTATACTAGCAGAATTCTTCTATTGGGAGACATTATTTCATCCTCAACAGTGGGGATGGAGTCAACATTTTGATATTTAAAAGAGGAGGAAATAAAAGATTCCTCATTTATTGAAGGAAGGGGGACGTCTCTAATTATGTCTACTAGGCGAGCAGTAAAGCTACTTATAAAGTTCTTATAGTTAAGTAGAAAAGGGGTAGACCTTAGATGATCCCCACTTGGAACAGGTGGCCTCTTTATACCCAAAACCTTGAGAAACTCCTACCTGTTAAAATGGGAGGGATAAGGTTCCTTCTTTTTTAATCAAGATGAACAAAAGAAAGAAAAGTTCATCACTAATGATATTATTAAATAAAGCTTAGAAGAAAGAGAAATAAAAGTTAACCCATTTCCCTTCTCCTCTCCAGGCACAAAAACCGGTGAAACTACTCCCTCTCAAGAAGAGGTGTATGTTGTTAATTTCTAGACATAAAACCTTGATTCAATAACCCTTATTGGAATCAGTAAGGTTGATAACTAAAACTCTGCCATGCTTCCTTACTTTTATATAGAGTACCCTTTTTATTGTATGGGAACAGGATTAACAATACCTAATTTCTGGAATTCGTATATGGGTCCCATACAACTCATTGATCCTGCGAATGCCATTTCTAATTTTTCATGTATTTGGGTCACATTAGATAGGGACCATATAAAAGAACTCATAGAGTTATAGAAATAACTAATTTTGGGGAAAAGATATTCCTTCCTTAGCCACCGAGAGTATATGAATCCAGTTTCCATCCTTAATAGTATTACAATCCTCACTTAGGCACATTCGATTATTACCCATGGAGGAATCAAATATATCTTCCTAAATTTCCCTGTAGTCTTCTCATTTACAGAGTGTACTATTTTTGCATAATCAAATATGGGTAAAGGGAACACCTAGTAGAAATCAAAATTCTCAATGAAAATAAGTAATAACGAAGTTCAGATTATTTGCAAAGACAAAACAAAAGCCAAATATGAAGAAGACTTACAGGTGAAGTATGAAAAATAGTAGAACTAAGTGTATGATTTTGAATAGAGAAATTGGGAAAACGATGGTACACAGTCTTGATTAAACACATATCAAAATCCCAAATGTCTAATCATACGGGAACATAACCCAAGATTCATCAATGCAACTGGCGATTTATTTTCAAAATATTTCCAGCATATATTTATTATGACGGAATCAAGAAGCATGCCCCCGCCAGACTTAAAGCTAAACATGTGGACCAACCAATTGAATGGACTAGGCAGCTTCTCAAAACTCTCCAGCCCATTCACATCAAAGAGTTTTAAGGTCAATTATGGGGTGAAAATCGAGCGGCTCAAATGTAGCGACATAGTAGGTTCTGAGTCCATAAGCGAGCATAACCTAGAGTAAAATGCTACACATCACGAGAGATGATTATTAAGATATTAATTTAACTGCCAAAGATCTCGAAGGAGATTAATGCAAATCAGAAAACATCTTAACCAATGCATGTGAGAAGTTCAACATGATTCAACCTCCTCTATCTCTATAAATATAACCCATGTCCTAGGGAAAAAGTGGAATGTAACTTCTTGCTAAATAATTATAAAGAATAAATAAAAGGAGAGAAACACCCCACGCATACAGGCAATTGCTGAACCACGTAAATCCTTTTGTTGTGAGATTATTTTATTCCTTGTTTGGTTTCGATTGCTTAGATTCACTCCATGTGGTTATTTATACTCACACCCATACATCACACTCACTACAACTGAAATATAAGGCACACCTTCCATGTCTTCCCGTTCCAATTCATTTTATTGACATTGACTTAAACTGAATTTTATCCCTTCCTAAATTAGAGAAATAATTAGATTATAACTATGCATGCTAAACCGCTCTAAAATTTTGTTGATGTAATCTTTCTAAGACAATCCCAATAATCCACCAGCTGACATGGATCGATTATATGAAGACATGTGTCATCCAGCATGGCACAAGTTCAAATGTACCAAACTACTTAGAGTACTGAGCTACCTAGCATACCGAGCAACTTATTGGGAAGGCTAAACGAACAAGACAGATTGAATATTTATTGTATTACATTCAATCCTTATCATGTACAAATGAATACGCCTATTCAATAAAGGCGTATTATCCATTCACATTGACGGGCCAAGGGCTATAAATACATTGTAAACCCCTCATTGTAGGGTGGGAAATCATAAGCAAACATAATCGAGATCAAGGCGAGACATCCAGTAACACAAAATAGTGGACGTAGACCATTTTGCTTAAGACTGAACCACTTTAAAAATCTCTTGTCTTACTTCATTATTCTTATATATCTTTGATTAATTAATTAGATCAAATCTAATTTTTTACATCAACAGATTGGCGTCGTCTATGAGAATGACTATACGTAGCATTTTTCACTAAAAACCTCATCGTAAATGGCGGATATCCAAGAATCTAGCAATAGGAATAATGAAGGGAATCTACCTTACCCTTCCATACCTCCAAATTTAAATAATATCACTAGAATCTTGGCAAGATTAGCCAGGGGACAAATGGCTGTGCAGGAAACTATGCGACAGTTCATTCAAACTGTTCAGAATGGAGCGTCTACAGAGCCAGGCCAACAAAGCGTTCAAAAAAGCATGCGCTCACCATCTTCGTCACAACTACGGTCTAGGTCAAGATCTAGACATACTAAAATTCTTCATTCTGGGAATTCAAGTGATCCATCTTATAGCCCTGGTGCAACTTTCCATATAAGAATTCTAAATTCACAGAAAAACGTCACTCTAATGACAGAAATACCAAGTGCTCTGGAAAGGTTGAGCATAGCCTCACCCTTCGACCGTTTGGATCCCAGGAGGAATAGAAATCCGCTTCGGTCTGCATCGAGAAATTCTCAATGACCAAATAATTTAAGGTAAGGCTCAACCCAATCACATCCAAATCCCAAACTTGCAGCTCGCGTAGAAAGATCCCAAGAGGAGAACTTTACGCGATCTATTGCTCGGGAAAACATAAATAAATCTGAGGCTGGAAATGATGCATGGAAAGGATCTATTCAGAGGTTAGAATATAAGTTAGGGGAAATGGCCAAGGTCATAAACCCTCTCCAAAGAACCTTTATTAAGGGATCTTCATTCGTACAAGCGATTGTGGACTTTCCCATACCATCAAAGTTCAAGGCACGAGTGGTCACACCGATGTATGATGGAAAAACCAATCTTGTTCTTCACATAGAGTAGTACCAAGCTATAGCAAACATTTATGCAGTTCCAGATGTGCAGGGCGTTTTCAGGAACTACTATCTAATATGCTCAAATATGGTACAACAGCCTTCCTCAGGGGCAAATTGCAACCTTCCATCAACTAGTAGAGCTTTTTATAGGGAATTTCGATTTTGGTGCAAAACCAGTTAAAAGGGTAGCACATTTGCTGAGCGTTAGGCAGAAAGTAGGTGGAAGTACCATGGATTATATCACTCGTTTAAACAACGAGAAACTAGAAGCCATAGACTATGAGGAGAAGACAACCATAATAATTCTCATGAGCTGTCTTTTGCCTGACAAGCTGTATTATACTTTGGCAAAGGATCCCCCAAATCCATGGCTGAATTGATGACAAAAGTAACCAAAATTATGAATGCCGAAGAGTCTATGGCTACGAAGAAGAATGCTGAAGTAAAGGTAGAAGCCAAAACTGAAGTTACGCCGGAGAAGAGGGATCACAAGAATAATGGTTGGAGGAAGCAGTCGAAAGGCAAAGAAACTCTGGATCACTTAAGGAAATACACAAATTATACTCCCTTAAAGGTGGATATAAACCACGTTCTGGAGGAAATTAAGAACAGTGAGGAGTTGAATTGGCCAGAAAAATTGAGGTCAGATCCAGAAAGGAGGGACAAATCCAAATATTATGAGTTTCATAAGGATCATGGTCACACAACCAAGCAGTATGTAGCTCTCAAAAATGAGATAAATGCACTCATTCGACGAGGAAAGTTAAACATGTATGTTAATCGTCAGAATGGTGGGAAGACCAATAATAGAGCTCGACAGAGGTCTAAATCTCCTTGTCGACTAAGAGATGATAAGAAAAGGGACCATGAATATAATCCTGATCTCCCCAAAAGGCCAAAATAACCTAAGCATGAGGTATTTTCAATTCGTTTTGGTTCATTCGATTGTAACATGATTACAGGTGGAGACGCATGAGGAGGTGATCATACCGCTGAAAGGAAAGCTTACCTCAATGAAGCTCAAGATTGCTCCTATATACAGCGAATAAATTTGGCCGAAGAAGATTGCTCGAGGAAGGTCAATAAAGATAAGCTAGTCATTGGGTTTTCTAAAATGATCTGGAAGGCATTTTGTATCCTCATGATGATCCTCTGGTGGCCAAAATGAGAATGGAGGATGTAATCATTTCAAGAGTGTTGGTTGATAAGCACGCAAAATTGTACATTTTATACCCCGAATAGACGTACTTTAGTTAATAATTCTCGGCAAAATAGGTCTTATGTGCTTAAATGTTTATCTTGTAGGTCAAACGTCCGTTTGCGGTGTCAAAAGCTATATATCAAGGTAAATGCGCGTTGAATGGAGCTAAATACCTTATCCCGTAACCCTAACCTACCCTAAACTCTGTCCCGGGCCGTGTGTGTTTGATTTGTTCCCTTTTATATTTTATATTTTTTATTTTTAGTTGAGTCATTTTTGTTTTTAGGGTTTATTTTAAATTTATTTATAATTTTCTAAGATTCATTTCCCATTTTTACATTTTTTTTTATATTTGATTTTTATTATCTTTTAATTTTTATTTTATTTTATCTTATTTTATTAAGATTAATTTTTAGGAGTTTATTTTTAGTTTTATTATATTTTACCTTTTTTTAGATCTTTAGTTTTTATTAGGTTTTTAGTTTTATTTCTTTTATTTTAGTTTTATAGATTAGAAGTTTTATTTTATTTTAATTTTAATTTTAGTTTTTATAGATTTTGTTTTTTTTTGGATTTTAGTTATTTTAATTTTCATTTTTTTAGGGGTCATAAGTTAAATACACACAACCACTCACACCTAAAACTACTCCTCACCCTCACCCACCTTACCCAACACCTCACAAACACAAAACCAACCCCCCTTCTACTGTTCATCATCATCATCTACCCATCATTTATCTCTTTCCTCTCATTTACCTCCATTAACAAAACACTAAGCT
The DNA here is from genome assembly GCA_949130495.1 of Sambucus nigra. NCBI lineage: Eukaryota > Viridiplantae > Streptophyta > Magnoliopsida > Dipsacales > Adoxaceae > Sambucus > Sambucus nigra. The sequence continues at coordinate 633,632,272 of OX422215.1, read as the reverse complement.
CAAATCGATTTCACCCATCACCAAAACCAATTTCAAACCCAACTCAAAACAAATCCGAACCTACTTTCGAACCAGACTCATCTCCAACCGGGGACCTGCCCCAACTTCCCTTGACCCACTTCGTAAAACCATCGTTAACCCGCTGTTGCCCAACCCCAACTCCATACATGCCGGCATACCTTACCCCATATCCGACCTCTCCGGCGACTACCCCCAAACCAGGCGGTGACCAAAGCCAGGCGGCACCAACAACTTGTGTCCACCTCAGACCCAAGTCCCTGACCCTATCCTCCATCCCTCTCCCTCCGGTCGAAAACCCAGAACCCAGGCCCAGCAACCTGCTGTCTCCGGCGCCGAAACCCACAACTCCTAACCCGTTTTCCACCCCTACCCTCCAACCCTTTGACCCGAACAACAACCCAACTCTGACCCCCTGCCTGTGCGACCTCAACCCGCGTCCATCTCATGTAATTGCCCCGCACCTCCGAACCCACCTCGAATCTGCTAAAAACCGAACCTATCCTTGCTCCACCTTAAACCCATTTCATTACCCATTTCTCCTAAAATATAAAGCCACGATTTCCACCTTCTTTTGTCAATCCCAAACTCAAGCCAATACCAAGTCAACTAAAGTCCCCACATGTTAATTAAAACCCATTTAACCCCTTTTTCCTATTCTACCCCCAATTACCCATTTTTACCCAATGCCCAAAATATCCCTCAAACCAAATCTGATTTTATCCTCACCACCACACTTCCCACATGACCTCACCTCTTACCCATGCACATGTGTGCATAATTCCCTAGATACCCTCACCCAATTACATTCCATATCCCATACACCCTTATCTTCTCATTTTTACCCCCATGCTCCATACCTACTATTTAAGGAGAAGAAGACCATTTTTGAAGAGGAACTTTTAGAATAGGAATTAGTAGAGAGAATTGTAGAGAGAAACACCTTTTTTTAGTTTAGTTTTGTTTAGGTTAGAATTTATTTTTATTTTACTTTTTTTAGATTAGTGAGAAAAATAAATTAGTGAGAATCCATTTGGAGTGTAATTGTTGATGTAATTTTGGTTTGATCACACAAATTGGAAGGATGTAAATTGCAAATTCAAGGATTGGAATCCAATTTCACTCAAAGAGATTTGGTTTGATTGTTCTTCTCTTCTACTTTATTTTATTAACCTTTGATTATTTGATTATCATGTTTGATATTATGTTAGGCTAAATCCCTTTTCAAGGGGTGGAGTAAACCTTTATTTGATGTTATTTTGATTTAATTAGTTTTATTACTTGAAATCCCCTTTGAATATAAATTTTGATCCCTCACCCTTAAATTTACGCCTCGAGAGAGGGTAAATAATTTTCGAGAGAAAATCGAAATTCTAAGTTATAATACCCATCTTAGATTCGAACTAGACATAGGGGTTTCTTAAGTATGGTATTATTCCTTGAATTTCAACTATAAAATTCATTTTCTAGATTTACATAAATTTTGATAAATCGATCATAGCGAGTGATTAATTAAAAGGAGTGTAGATATATTTTCTAGAGTTGTGGGAGGTTAAACTTAATTTTCTAAAAGGTTACTATTAAAACTACATTTGCAACGGGAGTTGATTTGTAATTTTGATATTAATTTGGTAGAATTCAATTAATTCAATTAATTAATTAGAATAGCTAAAATTTGTGGTGTAATCTCACTCCTTGATTGTTCTCACAATTATTTACCTCACTTTATCTCTTATTTTAGTGTTAGACTTTATTTTTCACTTTTAGGCAATTTCTAGTTAGTTGTTTTCATCTCACATTTTAGTTTAGTGTTATTTCACATCACCTCACCCAATTGGTTTAATATTTGAAAAGATAAAAAAAATAGAAAAAGCAAAAATCCCAAAAAGAAAATAAAAATTGAATTACAATTGAGTTTGTCTCTAGCTTACCCCTTTGATGTGGATTGATACCCTTACGTACCTCTACACTTGAGTTTGTTATATTTGTAGGTATTTTGACAATTTTGACTGACTCGGCTTTCAACAACGACGACACACAAAAGTCATAGTTATCACTGGTGGACAATGGTAGCTTGACAGATATCATGTTCTACCCTTGTTTCGATAGTTTGAACTTAAAACTTGGGCAGTTAGAGTCGTATCACAGGCCCCTCAATTTGTGGAGAAAAAGTTTTCCACTAGGAACGATCAAGTTAGACATGTTGATTGGTACCTGTCCAACCAGCAGAACAGAAAAGGTGCGCTTCTTCGTAATGGATAAGAATATCCAATCAGTCTACAATATAATCATAGGAAGAGTAGGGCTAAATTTTTTTGAAGTAGTCCTATCCACTGTACATTAGTGCTTAAAGTTTTCGACCAACTTTGGGGTTGGAATTATGAAGGGAGATTAAAAAGTAGCCCGAGAATGTTACTATTCATCTGCCGAGCAAGAGGAATTGGAAGAAGCTAGAAAGAAAACAACCACTTATCAAGTGGATGAATATGATGAGTCTGAGATTGATACCTTAGACCCAAGAGATGAAACGGAACTTGTTAAAGGCCAAGTCATGGAGGCAACATAAAGTATTATTCTGGATGACGAGCAACCAGAAAGAACAATCCATATTGGTGCTTCACTTGATCCAGTGTTAAAGCAAGAGCTGGTAGCATTTTTGAAGCACAAAAAATATGTATTTGCGTGGAGTCATGAGGATATGTCGGGGATAGACCCAACTTTCACGATCTCAATGTCAACAAGGAGGTTAAACCAGTGAAGCAAATGAGAAGAGTCTTTACTCCGGAGAAGAATCGGGCTATTCAAGAATAGGTGGAAAAGCTGTAAAAATCTTCTTTCATCGAAGACATGAAATATCCTGATTGGCTGGCTAATGTTGTGATGGTTAAAAAGAAGAAGAATAAGTGGAGAATGTGTGTGGACTTCATAGACCTGAATAAAGCTTTCCCAAAAGATAATTTTCCTCTACCCAGGATAGATCAGCCAGTGGATGCAACTTCGGGGCATGAGTTGTTGAGCTTCATGGACGCCTATTCTGTATATAATCAAATTAAAATGAAACCAAAAGACAGGGAAAGTACCTCTTTTATTACCCCACGGGCAACATATTGTTACAATGTTATGGCTTTTGGACTTAAGAATGAAGGTGCCACATATCAGCGGCTGGTAAATAAGGTGTTTGCGGAGCAGATTGGCAAAAATATGGAGGTATACTTCGATGACATGTTGACTAAAAGCAAGAAAGCTGCTGACAATATAGCTGATTTAAGCCAAATATCAACTGGAGAAATACCAGATGAAGCTGAACCCGACCAAGTGTGTTTTTGGCATACAGGAAGGCATGTTCCTCGGATATATTATGAATTAAAAAGGGATTGAAGAAAATCCTGACAAGATAAAAGCCTTGATAGAGTTATAATCTCTGACTATCAAGAAGGAAGTGTAGAGCATTATGGGGCGCGTTGCAGCTCTTAATCGATTTATCTCCCTAGCAACTGATAGATGTCTTCCATTCTTTAAGGTTCTCAGAAAAACCTTTGAGTGGAATAACGAATGTGAGAAGGCATTCTTAGAATTGAAGAGATATTTGGGGACACCTCCTTTATTATCCAGGCCAGTAGCAGGAGAAAAATTATACTTGTACTTAGCTATTTAAGAAAGTGCAGTCAGTTCATCCTTGATAAGAATAGAAGGCGGAGTGGAAAAACCAGTTTATTATACTAGCAAGGCATTCAGGGGAGCAGAAGTCAGGTACCCAAAGCTGGAGAAGTTGGCGTTGGCATTGATTGAAGTGAGCAGGAGAATGAAACCATATTTTTCAAGCCCATACAATAGTGGTATATACTGACATGCCACTCAAACGGTCTTTATATAAGCCATAAAAGTCTGGAAGATTGATGTATTGGACAGTGGAGTTGGGGGAGTACGACATTACTTATGAGCCGAGATCCTTTCTCAAAGGACAGGCAGTGGCGGATTTCATTGCAGATCTTACCTACCCAGATGTCTCTGATCAATATGGGGATAATGCAGAGCAACTCAAGGATGTAAAAGGACCAATAGAAAATATCCCCGATCAATTCCCATCAGAAGAATTACCAGAAGGGATGGCCACCGATCAACCAGAATCCTCTAGTAAGGTGCAAAAATCAAAGAAAAAGTATGAAGAAGGTAAGGACAAGATATTCCATCAAGGAATTTTATCAGACCAAGGGTTTGATGACAATATTCCTATATTAAATTTATATATCGATGATTCTTCGTGTGCCACAAGTTACGGAGCTGGAATTATTCTCACTAGTCCAGATGGAAAAGACATAGAATATGCTTTGAGTTTTCAATTCCAGGCTTCTAATAATGAAGCTGAGTATGAAGCCGTGATTGTGGGCCTCAACTTAGCTAAATCATTGAATGCAAAGAAAGTTATGGTGTTAATTGATTCACAATTAGTGGTGAATCAGATACTAAGTCTCTATGCAACAAAATGGGAGTTCATGTCACGATACTTAATTAAAGATCTGGAGATTGTAGCCAATTTTGTAGCTGTTCAGGTGATTAGAATACCTAGACTAGAGAACGCGAGGGCCAATACACTTACTCGGTTAGCCTTATCTACTCGCACTGAGATATGAAGAACAATCCCCATTGAAGTACTTGCAAGAAGAAGTATTGATGAATAATTGAGGGTGAATTCGCCTTGGATATGGGACCATCTTGGATGGATCCCATCAGAGCTTATATTGAAGAAGGTACTTTACCCGCTGACCTACTTGTAGCCAAAATGTCGAGGTTTAAAGATGCGAGATATGTTTTGAATAATGGAGTCCTGTACAGGAGAGGTGTGATAGCTGGTTTGCAAAGGTGTGTTCACCCATCAGAAGTTAAAGACTTGATAGAGGAAATCCATGAAGGATATTGTAGAGCTGACATAGTAGGTAGAAATCTTTTATAGAGAATAAATACGCAGGGGTACTACTAGCCAACGATGCGCGCTGATTGTACAGCTTATGCCAAAAAATGTGACAAGTGTCAGCGATTTTCTACTATATGAAGAACTCCTCAGGAACTGTTAACACCAATCACTTCACTTTGGCCATTCGCTATATGGGGAATAGATTTAGTTAGGCCTCTAACAACTATAAGAGTACGATTCAAATATCTAGTAGTAGATGTTGATTCCTTCACCAAGTGGATGGAAGTTAAACCTTTAATCGATATTTTCTATGAAAGGGTCTATCAATTCATTTGGAAGAATATTATTTGTAGATATGGTATTCCCATTGCCTTTGTCACTGATCATGGTTCCCAATCTGACAATGATGAGTTTACAACGTACTGTCTATAATCCAACATTCAAAAAGTTCATTTCTCTCCCGTTCATCCCCAAAGTAATGGGCAAACAAAGGTAACAAACGGAACTCTATTGAATGGGTTGAAAGAGAGATTAGATGATGTTAAAGGGAATTGGATCAACGAGTTGCATTCAGTGTTATGGGCTTATCGAACAACTCCCCGAACAGCAACTGGGGAATCTCCTTACATGTTGGCTTTTGGTAGAGAAACGGTGATACTTGCCGAACTAAGCTTATCGACTCACAGAGTGCTTAACTTCAATTATCCAGTAAGTGATTTGATGAGATGCTTGACTTAGACATGCTCGAAGAAGTCAGAGAAGACGCAACGATTCAAAATGTAGATTATCAGGAACGAACTTCCATGTTCTATAATAAAAGGGTCAAGAAATATGATCTCAAAGAAGGCGATTAAGTTCTTAAGAAAGTCATCCAAAAGCACAATAATTTGGAGGCCAATTGGCATGGGCCTTATCGTATCACAACTGTTGTTTGACCCGACACTTACATAATAGAAACTCTTGAAGGGAAAGAATTCAAAAATGCCTGGAATGCCAAGCACCTACGAAAATACTACTAGTAATGTAATTGCCCATGTACCCAATTATTTCCGAATGAATGAAAATTATGATTTCCCCATTTGTTCTATTTTTTTCAAAGTACTAATCCTACACACTACACTTAACTTTGCAGGATAACATCAGAACATTAGAAAAATTTTCAATCAACAATTAAACGTTGGTCGGCATCAACAACCACCTACGAAAATTTGGTCGGCACCACCAACCACCAATTAAAAGTTGGTCGGTTTTAGCAATCACCAACTAAAAGTTGGTCGGCATCAACAACCACTAACCAAAAGTTGGTCAGAACCACTGACCACCAATTAAAAGTTGGTCGGTGTCAATATAAACACCAATAATGTTGGTAAAACAATCGAGTTAAGCAAGTTCTACTTGATTATGGGTGACCCAAGAGGCATTTAAAGTAGGCAATAAGATGGGTAAAATATCCACTACCTATGCACCAGGGAAATTATTTACTTAAATGACTGTTACAACTAAGCAGGAACATGGGACACGAATTCCGACTCAGATTCCATTGCTTAGGCACTTATGGGTGATATGTCACTACAACTAGACAAACACATGGAGCAAAGTTCCATTGTCTAGGCAATCAAACTGTCCATTCAAATATATATACTCAATGAATGAAAAGTAAAGTATAGCACTATTATAGTTAAACAAAGATTGACAGAATAAATATCATGCAATTATTTCTAAGGAAATAAAATTACAAAAAAGATGATTTTTTCTTCATTCACACCAACAATTACTAACGAAATAAAAATAGTTTATTCTATTGCTTTCTTTCCTTCAGATTTAGATAGAAGATCCCTCCTAACTGGAGGGTCATCTAAAGCAAAAAAATAATTGATAAAATTTAAGTCCTAAAGCATTCTGGTATTGCTCGAACTTGTTAGGTCTACCAAATATGGAGGTTGGGATATCTTAAACTCTTCATGAAGACTATAATCACCAAGGTATTTGGAAATTAAACACTGAGAAATAAAGCTAACTAGAATCCAACTAACATCTAGCTGGAACGGTGGTAATGGTAGATCAAGAAACCCAGGCTCATACCAATCCCATAGCTCCGTTCCTTGCTCAACTTTCATTACTGTTAAAGCATTCAACCATCCTTGCTTGTATCCTTCATTGTTTGTCTGTTTCAACCTGGCATCAAGATGATATAAAGCTTCATTATATCCCTCCATCCAAAACTATTTGGGCTGCTTGTGAAACTGATAAGTTAATCATTCAACATGTTGATGAAGTCTTTTCAGCACGCTTTCTTTATTCTGCAATGCAGAACTTTGATAGGATACTTTCTCTGTAAGAGTTTGAATCTTCCGAGACATCTCTGCTAGAGCTTGATTTTTTTCCTTCAGTTGAGCAGTTTGATTTTCTAAGGATTGTTGAGTTCTCATCTCTTAAATTCTACTCCGACCAGCTCTTGTTCTACCCCGAGAAGTGGATGTAGGTCTGAATCTTTTCAAACCTTCTAATTCTTCTCTTAATGAAGATTTCTTAGTCTCCAAAAAGGAAAAACCTTCATCATTAAATGGGAACAGATCTCCAGAGGAAGAAGAAGATTTTAGTTGTCTCAGTTCTTCTCTTAAAGAAATATTTTCTTCCTCCAACAATTTAGCAATTTTTCTATGCTCCTCAATTTCAAGTTTTAGCACACTCTCTCTTTTATTATGGGCAAAGATAAATTTCTCATAACCCCGATCAGAACTTAATTGTTGATACTTCTTATCATAACCTTCATGAAGAAGAGCAGTGGCCTCCTTGTATTGAAGTTGAAGTTCATCAATCATTCCTTGAAGATCTTCAATCATTTCGTAGTAAGCTACGTTATTCGCTACTGCACGATCAAGTAGACATTTTAAATATTGGTAAGCCTCAATTGCTCATTTAGAGGCATCAGATTCAAGAATCTTAATTATTTGTTCCTCGGTAAAATTTACATGACCAACTTTGAAATAATCTGTTCATTTCTTCATCAACTCTGTATCATGAGCTGACAACAGTTCTATCATGGCAATAAACTAGAAGGGAAAAGTGAAAATAGATCAACAACAGCACAACTATATTGACCAGTAAAGGAGAAATTCAAAATAAGTAATAAGTCCATTTTATTGATCATAATAGATGAGGGTACAACCAGAGGTACATAATAAAGGAAAATAGAGGAAAGAAAAAAATTATCAAACAACATTACACCTTCTCCTTATTCCCCATAACCTCTTCAGCTGATTTTGAAGAAGGAATTGGTTACTGAAGTTGCTCGGAGGGCAGCTGACGTTGTTCGAAAGAAGTTATTGTCTGTTAGACTTATTCAAAATATTGAGGGATAATGGTAGTTGGTGTTTGTTCTACCATCATCAAATAAGATTCATCAGATCTAGCTTCATATTCTTTTTCTTCTTCTTCTTCTTCTTCAATAGCAGAAGGAGGGTCGTGAACATGTTTCTGAAATAATTCAGAGTCTCCAGCAACATTTAACTCTTTCAATGCTGCAACCCATCCATCCCTAAAGATCTTCAAACTTTCATAATCCATTTGAGCAGAGGTAGTAGTTGCAGTCTTGTTCCACCCTTTGTCCCAGCCAGAGCTAAAGGACTTCTTCACATCAGACTTTCTCTTCGTCTTCTCTGAGGAAGCATTTTCACTACAAATATCTTCAACAGATTTTACTTTCTGCACAAGATATTTCTTACGCCATTCAAATTCTTCAATCTTTCTCTCAGCTTCCTCCTTGCTGGTAACGGTAACTTTTAATTTCTCCTCTATCTCCTTGGAAGCATCTACAGATTTTTACTGAGTTAGATCAGCCTCCTTTGCAGCATCCACAGCTTTTTCTTGAGATGTCTTAGCATCTTTGATTGTATTCTCCCAAGAATCTTTGTCATCTTCATATTTCTATCGGGAGTCTACCAAAGATTTTGACAACCCAGCAAGGGCTTGTTCTACTTCACTGGAAGAGGAAGAAACTTTAATAGCTTCATCCTTCTCCAGGATATTGTTGAAATACACCAAAAACTGTAAGACGAAGATAAACTTAAAATTAGAATATGAAAATTAAAAGCATAACTGAAATGACAAAGTATAACAACATTTAATGATGCAAGGTGTTGGGCTGCCAAGTCAGAGACTTTCCCCCGAGGAGTAGATGTCTTAACAGCTCTGTGGTCAGGAAGAGTTCTAGACCAAATCAATTTCCTGGCCAAACCAAGAGTAATGAACACTGTAGGACCAGCCTTCAAAGAGGGTATGTCAACCTTAGTAGGTTAAGAAGCAACATCAATGGTCTTCTCAGCAAGACCAATTCTCTATCTTTTCAAAGGAGCAGCCTCTTCAATCAAAGGTGCTGCCTCTTTTAGAGTAATAGGGGGATTTTTGATGACCTCCTTGACAGTTGTGATTGCTCCCCTAGATGGAGCAATATCCTTTTTCTTAGTCCCTTTAGCTGGGACATCTTCTTTGTTCTTTTTTTTCCCATCAATACTAGGGACAATCTTGGCAAAAAAATTAGGCATTCTTCTCTTCTCCGTCATCAAATCAGCAATGGAGGTAGAAAAATCAGAAGAAGATTCTTCAATAGCTGAAGAAGATGCTGGATCCTGCTATAGATCAATCACCAAAGGAGGAGCAGTAGGACGAGTAATGAAAGAGGAACTGGTGTTCTTATATTGTATTAAATATAATAATGCTCCTGTGCAGACTAGTCCGCATTTTAAGAATGCGGACCGAACATGTGTCACCTAACGGTTCACCTAGAAATTATCGCCTAAATTATAGTGACACTCTCTCTCTTTTCTGCGCTCATCGCCAGGTGACACATGTCCGGTCAGCATTCTTAAAATGCGGACTAGTCCGCACAAGAGCAGGACTGAAATAGGAAGTAGCTCTCATGTGCTCCCCAACAACTGACTGATGCAAACCCTAGATAAATTTCAAATCTTCTATATTGATATCACTCTCTTTTGGGGGTTTTCTTTTACTATCAACTACAAAACAAAAAGTAAAAGTCAGTGACACATTTTATCAAACAAAAACAGAGCTAGTTTGAAAAATAAATAACCTATCCCATTGCCATAAGGTGGACATCTGGGACCTTGGTACACATATTTCCCCTTTAATGGGAAGTGTTGCCAATTTTTCATCACAACCCCATGTTCAAAATAATCTATGTTGGAATCAGGGAGATTGACCACTAAGGCTTTGTTAGAATGTTTTTAAATAAAAAGTAGTATCACTAGTGACCCATTTATAACAAAACATAATTTTAGGAATCCCAAGATGAGTTCCGTGAATTTGATTCATCCTATGTATGCCATTAACTACCCTCCATGTATTTGGAAATAATTTTGCAGGTACAATATCGAAATATTGGCAGAATTTCAAACACAGGGGATTAGGTAGGAAAGAAAAACCACATTCTTCTACAAAAATAGAGGGAAATCACTGTCCCTCAGCTAAAGAAAATAAATCACAAGGACAAGTAGGTTCTTCCAAGACAAGCCAAGAAGGAATTTCAAATTTGGCTCTACTCTTATCTAACGACTCGATAAGGTAAACCATGATGACTAGAATAAAGAAAGAAAAAGGAAGGAAGAAATTCTTAGAGAAAATTAAGAAATCAGCTAAGGCAGATGACAGAAAGAACGATCATAAGAAGAAAAGCGAGAAAATAAAGAGTTTGGGAATCTAGATGGAAAAAAGTATAAGACAATCATATTTTACCGCCTTTATATACGCTGCCTTGGAAAATAAGAAAAGTAATGATCACAAGTGACGACGATTACGTTTTCGTCGGCTAATCAAGGTAAAAAGATGCAAGTACCCAAACATTCGCCAAAAATTCAAAATATTTACGAATTTTCCATTTAGCACATAAAACTGTTACGTAAAGTGGAAAAAGTTTACAAGTGTTGAAGGTGTGCAATTAATCAAAACGTGAGAAATATGCCCGAGCAACTTTTTGGGTAAATGTTCCACATGCTCACCCCCAACCTCGACTGTGAAACATTAGGGGCTTCTGTTGATACAAAAATTAGTCAGCTGACATGGACCAGTTATATGAAGACACGTGTCATCCAGAATGGCACAAGTTCAAATGTACCGAACTACTTAGAGTACCGAGCTACCTAGCATACCGAGCAACTTATTGGGAAGGCTAAACGACCAAGACAGATTCAATGTTTATTATATTACAGTCATGTCTTATCATGTACAAATGAATAGGCCTATTCAATAAAGGCGTACTGTCCATTCACATTGATGGCCCAAGGGCTATAAATACATTGTAAACCCCTAATTGCAGGGTGGGAAATCATAATCAAACATAATCGAGATCAAGGCGAGATATCCAGTAATACAAAATAGTGGACGTAGGCCATTTTCCTTAAGGCTGAACCACTTTAAAAATCTCTTGTCTTATTTCTTTATTCATATATATTTGTGATTAATTAATTAGATCAAATCTAGTTTTTTACATCAACAATCGATATCAAAATATCTCCATCTCGGTCATGAAGGATACCTCACCCATATCTTTCATTTCAGTTTTTTCTAAAGATAAACCTCGGTTTCTAGTAGTAAAATATCACTACTAGGTATGAGAAAGTCATAAACATATAACACTAAAAACAAAAAATTACTCACACTAATCTTTAGGTATATACATCGATCAATAGTGTTTTATTTAAACCCCAAAGAGCTAATGGCACCGTAAAACTCAAGGTACCATTTCATATAGTTTTGTTTAATTCCATATATTGATTTCTTTAACAAACATACCACGTTTTTCTTTCCTTATTTTTTAAAGCCTTTTGGTTGTGCCATGTATACTTTGTCATTTAAACTCCCATTTAGAAATTTTATTTTCACATCCATTTGGTGCAACTCAAAGTCATAAGAATCCACCAATGCTAAGATAATCCAAGAGAGCCCTTATTTGAAATAAGAGAGAAGATCTCAACATAATCAATGCCTTCTCATTAATTAAAACCATTTGAAATAAGTCTATCTTTATGTCATTCCTTATTGCCTTTTGATTCACGTTTGGTCTTAAAGATACATTTACACCTGACTTGATTATGTCCTTCCAACAATTCGACCAACTCCCAGACTTGATTAAAATCCATAAATTTTACTTTCTCATTCATGGAATCAATCCATTTTATAAAATCTATACTATTATAAATAGTTTTTCCATAACTAATCGATTCATCAATACCCCTTTATTAAAATTAATTTCTCGTAATTACAACACATAATCATAATCGATCTACTATTTCTTTAAGACATTCTTAATTCTACATCTTACGTTGCTTATATAATTGGTTGATTGGCTATAGACTCATTATATGGTTATTCGATTTTTTGATCATTTATATGTTATTCATTATTATTAATAACTAGCTCAATGGATATATTAGGAATAATAGGAAAATTAAGAACTCAATTTAAAGGGAATATTGCACTGGTTCACCTTTCCCATTGACTCCACCATTTTTAATGAATTGAGAATTTTCGATTTTAGTAATTCTTGAAGTAGTAGAATTTATGTCCCTTTGATTTTTTTATTTACCCAATAAAATAAACGGTCAATGTTCAAGGATCCAATTTATTTTGTGGATTGTAAATTCCTATTTCCAATACGGAGTCCCAACACATAAATTTCTTAAAGAGGATTTCCATCCTTTCCATAGTTCAAAACAGATCTTTGGAACTTCCTTACTATGAACCCAATTTAAGATATCACCTATCAATTTTCACATTTTTGTCCATTTATCTTTCAACCTCAGTAATATATATTTCAATAGGATTAACAGACTTTGGTTTATCACTCAATATGTATAATTTGCAATAATGTGAAAAGTTATCAATAAAGGTAATAAAATATTTTTCTCCGCTAATAAATGGAACATCAAAAGGTCCACATATATCTATATGTATAATTTCAAGAACTTGTGTCCTTATAGCTCCTTTCTTTGTGTGTTTAGTCTATTTACTTTAATGTTATGAGGGAAATAATACACGTGCAATGAGGACACGTGCCCATTGATACGATCATAATCTCATTGATGAAGATAATAGTTATTGGCCTTAACTGACTTGAGAGAATTAAAGAAGTGAGATACAATCAATCAATTTGGGATAGCTATCACAGTTTTTTAGCCCTACACGGAAAAACTATAATTTTTTCTATAAATGTTACCTTATCCCTCAGGGGAAAAGGGATGCAATCATAATCATTTGAGAAACGCGAATAGATAATGTAAAACCTCCCACTGATGTAAGCACATTGTTGAACCACTTAGATACTATTCTTGCGTGATTGTGCATGATTTATTGGGATTTTTTTTATCAATTAGTCTCATTTACAAAGTATGTAGGTCAATAGGCCTTACGATTTTGTTTTCCCCAACCCTGTTGATGTAAAAAACTAGATTTGATTTAATTAATTAATCACAGATAAATATGAATAAAGAAATAAGACAAGAGATTTTTAGAGTGGTTCAGCCTTAAGTAAAACGACCTACGTCCACTGTTTTGTATTACAGAGTACTTTGCCTTGATCTCGATTACGTTTACTTATGATTGCTTACCCTTCCATGAGGGTATTACAATGTATTTATAGCACTTGGGCTGTCAATGTGAATGGATAATAAGCCTTTATTGAATAGGCATATTCATCCGTACATGATAAGGAATGACTGTAATACAATAAAAATTAAATCTATCTTGGTCGTTTAGTCTTCCCAACAAGTTTCTCGATATGTCAGGTAGCTAAGTACGTTGAGTAGCTCGATACATTTGAGCTTGTACCATGCTGGATAACATGGGTCTTCATATAACTGGTCCACGTCAGCTGACTAATTTTTGTATCAACAGAAGCCCCCAATGTTGCACAATTGAGGTTGGATGTGAGAATGTGGAACATTTACCCAAAAAGTTGCTCGGGCATATTTATCACGTTTTAATAAACTGCCGACCTTCCATTTTTGGAAAATTTTTACACTTCATGTAACAGTTTTGAGGACAAAATGGAAAATTTGTAAATATTTTGAATTTTTGGCAAACGCTTGGGTACTTGGGTCTTTTTCTTTTAATTAGCCGCCAAAAATGCAATCATCGTCACTTGTGATCATTACTTTTTCTCGTTTTCCAAGCCAGTGTATATAAAGGCGGTAAAATCATATTGTCTTCTACCTTTTGCCATCTAGATTCCCAAAATCTTTGTTTTTTTGCTTTTCTTTTCACGATCGTTCTTTCTGTCATCTGCCTTAGCTGATTTCTTAATTTTCTGTAAGAATTTCTTCCTTCCTTCTTCTTTCTTTGTTGTAGTCATCATGGTTTATATTATTGAGTCATTAGATAAGTTTAGATACGATTTTGAAATTTCTTCTTGGGTTGTCTTGGAAGAACCGGCTTGTCCTTGTAATCTATTTTCTTTAGCTGAGAGACACTGGTTTCCCTCTATTTTTGTAGCAGAAAGCAGTTTTTCTTTCCCGCCTAATCCCCCGTGTTTGGAATTTTGCCAATATTTTGATATTGTTCTTGCAAAAGTAGTTCCAAATACATGGAGGGTAGTTAATGGCGTACATAAGTTGAATCAAATTCATAGAACTCATCTTGGGATTCCTGAAATTATGTTTTGATATAAATGGGTCACTAGTGACACTACTTTTTATTTAGAAACTAGGTTTGTTAACAGAGCTTTAGTGGTCAATCTCCTTGATTCCAACAGAGATTATTTTGAACATGGGGTTGTGATGAAAAATTGGCAACACCTCCCATTAAAGGGGTAAGACGTGTCCCAAGGTCCCAGATGTCCACTTTATAGCAACGGGATAGGTTTTTTGTTTTTCAAACTAGCTCTGTTTTTGTTTGATAAAATGTGTCACTGACTTTTACTTTTTGTTTTGTAGTTGACAGTAAAAGAAAACCCCCCAAAGAGAGTGGTATCAATATAAAAGATTTAAAATTTATCTCGGGTTTGCATCAATCAGTTGTTGGGGAGCATGCAAGAGTTGCTTCCTATTTATTGCAATATAAGAACACCAGTTCCTCTTTTATTGATCGTCCTACTGCTTCTCCTTTGGTGATTGATCTTGAGCAGGCTCTAGTATCTTCTTCAGCTGTTGAACAAACTTCTTCTGATTTGTCTACCTCCATTGCTGATTTGATGATGAAGAAGAGAAGAATACCTGATCTCTTTGCCAAGATTCCCCCTATGTCGATAGGGAAAAAAGAGCAAAGAAGATGTCCCAACTGAAGCTATTAAGAAAAAAGATATTTCTTCATCTAGTGAAGCCATCACAACTGTTAAGGAGATCATCAAGAAGACCCCTTTTGCTCCAAAAGAGGTAGCACCTTTGATTGAAGAGGTTACTGTCATTCAAAAAGAGGCAAGATCTTTGATTGAAGTTGCTCCTTTGAGAATATTGGGAAGAGGTCTTTCTGAGAAGATCATTGATGTTGCTGCTCAACCTGTTGGGGTTAAAATACATTCTTTGGGAGCTGGTCCTCCAGCATTCATTACTCCTAGCTTGGCCAAGAAATTGATCTGGTCTGGAACTCTTCCTGATCACAGAGATGCTGAGACTTCTACTCCTCGAGGGAAAGTCACTGACTTGGCAACCCGTCACCTTGCATCAGTAAGTGTCATTATACCTGGCATTTCAATCTTGTTTTCAATTTTCATATTCTAACTTGAGTTTCTCTTCTTCTTGCAGTTTTTGGTGTATTTTAATAATATCCTAGACAAGGATGAAGCTATCAAAGATTCTTCCTCTTCCAGTGAAGTAGAAAAAGCCCTTGCTGGGTTATCAAAATCTTTGGAAGAGTCCCAACAAAAGTATGAGGATGACAAAACTTCTTGGGAAAATAAAATCAAGGCTGTTGAGACAACTCAGCAAAAAGTTATGGATGCTGCAAAGGAGGGTGATCTAGCTTGGCAGAGAGTTGTGGATATTTCCAAGGAAGCTGATCTAGCTCAGTAGAGAGCTGTGTATGTTTCCAAGTAAGAAGAGGAGAAATTAAAGGTTACCATTACCATCCAGGAAGAAGCTGAGGGCAAGCTTGAAGAGGCTGAATGGCGTTAGAAAGAGCTTGAACAAAAAGTTAAATCTGTTGAAGATCAACTTAGGGAGAATTATTCCTCAGAAAGGACAAATAGGAGGTCTTCTGTAAAGGGTGGAACAAAGGGTGGAACAAAGCTGTAACTGCTACCTCTGCTCAAATATAGTATGCAAGTTTAAAGTTCTTTAGGGATGGATGGGTTGCAGTTTTGAAGGAGTTGAACGTTGCTGAAGACACTGAACTATTTCAAAAACATATTCAAGGCCCTCCTCCTGCTATTAAAGAAGAAGAAGTTGGATCAGATGAGTCTTCTTTGATGATAGTAGAACAAACACCTGCTGTCACTATCTCTCAATCCTCCGAGTAAGTGCAGTAGACAACAACTTCTTTCGAATAACGCCAGCTGCCCTCCGAGCAACCAATCCCTTCTTCAAAATCAGTTGAAGATGTTGTTGGGAATAAGGAGAAGGTGTAATGTTGTTCGATAATTTTTTTCTTTCCTCTATTTTCCCTTTGTTTTGTACTTTTGGTTGTACCCTCCTCTATTATGATCAATAAAATGGACTTGTTGCTTACTTTGAATTTCTCCTTTACTGTTCAATATAGTTGTGCTGTTGTTGGTTTATTTTTACTTTTCCTTGCTAGTTTATTGCCAGGATGGAACTGTTATCTGCTCATGATACAGAGTTGATGAAGAAGTGTACAAATTACTTCAAAACTGGTCGTACAAATTTCACTAAAGCATAAATAATTGATATTCTTGAATCTGATGCCTCTGAATGAGCAATTGAGGCTTACTAGTATTTAAATATCTACTTGATCGGGCAGTAGCAAATAATGTAGATTACTATGAAATGATTGAAGATATTCAAGGTATGATTGATGAACTTCAACTTCAACACAAGGAAGCCACTGCTCTTCTTCATGAAGGTTATGAGAAGAGGTACCAAAAGTTGAGCACTGATCGGGGTTATGACAAATTTATCTCTGCCCATAATAAAAGAGAAAGTGTGATAAAACATGAAATTGAGGAGCATAGAAACATTGCTAAATTACTAGAGGAAGAAAATTTTGCTTTAAGAGAAGAACTGAGACAACTAAAATTTGTTTCTTCCTCTGGAGATCTGGTTCTAGTTAATGATGAAGATTTTTCCTTTTTGGAGATTGAGAATGCCTCATTAAGAGAAGAATTATAAACTTTGAAAAAAGTCAGACCCAAATCCTCCTGGGGTAGAAAAAAAGTTGGTCGGAGTAGTATTGAAGAAACTAGGACTCAGCAAGCCTTAGAAAATCAAGCTGCTCAACTGAAGGCAAAAAATCAGGCTTTGGTTGAGATGTACCAGAAGAATCAAACTCTTACCGAGAAACTATCCAAACAGAGTTCTACATTGCAGAATAAAGAAAGTGTGCTGAAAAGACTTCATCAACATGTTGAACGATTAACTTATTAGTCTCACAAGCAGCCGAAAGAATTTTGGGTGGAGGGATATAATGAAGCTTTATATCATCTTGATGCCAGGTTGAAGCAATAAAACAATGAAGGATACAAGCAATAATGGTTGAATGCTTTGACTGTAATGAAAGTTGAGTAAGGAACGGAGCTGTGGGATTGGTATGAGCCTGGGTTTCTTGATCTTCCAATACCACCATTCTAGCTAGATGTTATCTAGATTACAGTTAGCTCTATTCCTCAATGTTTGATTTACAAATACCTTAGTGATTAAAGTTTCCATGAAGAATTTGAGATATCCAGACCTCCACATTTGTTAGACCGACCAAGTTCGAGCAATACCAGAATGTTGCAGGACATGAACTTAATCAATTCTTCTTTTTCGTTAAATGATCATCCAGTTGAATGGATACTGTATCTAAATCTTAAGGAAAGAAACCAATATAATAAACTATTTGTATTTCGTCAATAATTATTGGTGTGATTGAATAAAAGATCATTTTTTGTAATTTTATTTACTTAGAAATAAAATAACTGCATGATATATTTAATCTGTCAATCTTTGTTTAACTGTAGTGATGTTGTACTTTACTTTTCAGTCATTGATTATATATATTTGAATGGACAGTTTTCCCTTTGTTGATTTTATTGCCTAGACAATGGAACTTTTCTCCATGTGTTTGTCTAGTTGTAGTGACGTATCACCCATAAGTGCCTAAGCAATGGAATTCGTGTCTCATGTTCTTGCTTAGTTGTAACAATCGATTTGATTGCCTAGACAATGGAACTTTGTTCCACGTGTTTGTCTAGTTGTAGTGATGTATCACCCATAAGTGCCTAAGCAATGGAATTCGTGTCCCATGTTCCTGCTTAGTTGTAACAATAATTTAAATAAATAATTTCCCTGATGCCTAAGCAGTGGATATTTTACCCATCTTCTTGCCTAGTTTATATGCCTCTTGGGTCACCCATAATCAAGCAGACTTTGCCTTGATCGATTATTTTTCCAACAATATTGGTATTTAGGTTGACATCGACCAACTTTTGGTTGGCTGTTATTGATACTGACTAACTTTTAGCTTGTGTTTGTTGAATACCGACTAACTCTTAGTTGGTGGCTGCTGATGTCGACCAACTTTTAGTTGATGGAAAAAATTTGTGTGTTGTTGCAAAGTGTAGTGTAGCACTAGTACTCCGAAAAAAATAAAATAATCGAATGGGGAAATCATCGTTTTCATTCATACTGAAATTATTAGTACATGGGTTGTTATATTACTAGTATCATTTTCACAGGTGCTCTACATTCTAGGCATTTTTGAATTCTTCCCCTTCAAGAGTTTCTATTATGTAAGTACCAGGTGGAACAACAGTTATGATACGATAAGGCCCATGCCAGTTGGCCTCCAACTTATTGTGCTTTTGAATTACTTTCTTGAGCACGCAATTGCCTTCCTTGAGATCACATTTCTTGACCCTTTATAGAACATGGCAGTTTGTTGCTGATAAGCTACATTTTGAATTGCTGCATCTTCTCTGACTTCTTCGAGAATGTCCAAGTCCAAGCGTCTCATCAAATCACTTATTGGAGAATTGAAGTTAAGCACCCTGTGAGTAGGTAAACCTAGTTCGACCGGTGTCACTACTTCACTCCCAAAAGCCAATACGTAAGGAAATTCCCCAGTTACTACTCGGGGAGTTGTTCGATAAGCCTATAATACTGAGTGCAACTCGTTGGTCCAATTCCCTTTAGCATCGTCTAATCTCTTCTTTAACCCATTCAATAGAGTTCTGTTCATCATCGTTGTTTGACCATTACCTTGGGGATGACCTGGAGCAGAATGGACCTTTTGAAAATTGGATTGTATACAATACGCTGCGAACTCATCATTGTCAAATTGGGTACCATGATGAGTGATAAATGCATGGTACAGGCCATATCTGCAAATAATATTCTTCCAAATGAATTGATAGACCCTTTTATAAGCCATATCAATGAGAGTTTCAGCTTCCACCCACTTTGTAAAGTAATTAACAGCTACCACCTGATATTTAAATCGTCCTCTTGTTATTGGCAGTGGCCCGACTAAATCTATTCCCCACATGGCGAATGGCCAAGATGAAGTGATTGGTTTTAGCAGCACTTGAGGAGTTATTCGTATAGTAGAAAATCACTGACACTTATCGCATTTCTTAGCATAAGCTATACAATCAGCGCGCAATGTTGGCCAGTAGTACCCTTGCATATTTATTCTCTGTAAAAGAGTTCGACCTACTACATGAGAACCATAAGATCCTTCATGAATTTCCTTTATTAGATCTTTAACTTCTACTACATGAACACATCTTTGCAGACCGGCTATCACACCTCTCCTGTACAAAACTCCATTGTGAAAAATATATATGGCAGCTTTATACTTTAACCTCTTGGCTGTAAGTAGGTCGGCTGGTAAAGTACCTTCTTCAATATAAGCCTTGAAGGGATCTATCCAAGATGGTCCCATATCCAAGGCTATAAAATTCACCATCAAATCTTCATCAATACTTCTTCTTGCAAGTATTTCAATGGAGATTGTTCTTCGTAGCTCAGTGCGCGTATCTGAAGCTAACCGAGCAAGTGCATCTGCCCTTACATTCTCCAGTCTTAGTATTCTAATTACTTGAACAGCTGCCAAATTGGATACAATCCCCTTAGCTTTAGTTAAATATCTTGACATGAACTCCCCTTTTTCTACGTAAAGACTTAACATTTGATTTACCACTAGTTGTGAATCACTGAACACCATAACTTGCTCCACATTTAATGATTTAGCTAAACTAAGGCCCGCAATCACGGCCTCATACTGAACTTCATTATTAGAAGCCTGGAATTGGAAACGCAGGGCATATTCTATGTCTATTTCGTCTAGACTGTTGAAAATAATTTCAGTTCTGCAACCTATTGCACATGAAGAACCATCAACATATAAATTCCATATAGGGATATTTCCATCAAACCCTTAGTCTGATAAAATCCCTTGATGAAAAATCTTGTCCTTCCTTTCTTCATACTTTTCCTTCAACTCTTGCTCCTTCCCAAAAGATTCTGGTTGATCGCCAACTATCCCTTCTGGAAATTCTGCTGCTAAGAGTTGATTGGGTATAGTTTAGGTTGGTCCTCTTACATTCTTTAGTGGCATGACATTAGCCCCCTATTGGTCGGAGGCATCTGGGTAGGTAAACTCAGTAATGAAATCTGCCACTCCCAGTCCTTTGAGAGAGAATCTCGGCTCATAGATAATGTCGTACTCCCATAACTTCACTGCACAATACATCAATCTTCTAGACTTTTTTGGCTTATATAAAGCCTGTCTGAGTGGCATGTCAGTATATATCACTATTGTATGGGCTTGAAAATATGGTTTCATTCTCCTTCTAGCTTCAATCAGTGCTAATGCCAACTTCTCTATTTTTGGGTACCTGACTTCTGCTCCCCTCTATGCCTTGCTAGTATAGTAAACTTGTTTTTACACTCTGCCTTCTATTCTTTTCAAGGCCGAACTGATTGCACTTTCTGAAACAGCTAAGTATAAATATAATTTTTCCCCTGCCACTGGCCTGGACAATAAAGGAGGCGTCCCCAAGTATATCTTCAACTCTAAAAATGCCTAATCATATTCATCGTTCCACTCAAAGGTCTTTCTAAGCATCTTGAAGAATGGAAGACATTTATTAGTTGCTCGGGAGATAAATCTGTTGAGAGCTGTAAAATGCCACATAAGGCTTTGCACTTCCTTATTGGTGGTTAGAGATTGTAACTCCAACGAAGCTTTTATCTTGTCAGGATTTGCTTCAATGCCTCTTTGATTCATAATGTACCCGAGGAATATGCCTTCTTGTACGCCAAAAATGCACTTGGTCGGGTTCAGCTTCATCTGGTACTTCTCCAACTGATCAAATATTTGGCTCAAATCAGCTATATGGTCAGTAGCGTTCTTACTTTTGGTCAACATGTCATCGACGTACACCTCCATGTTTTTTCCAACTTGCTCTGTAAACACCTTATTCATCAGCCGCTGATATGTAGCACCTGCATTTTTAAGACCAACAGGCATAATATTGTAGCAATATGTTCCTCACGGGGTAATGAAATAGGTACTTTCCCTGTCTTCTGGTTTCATTTTAATTTGATTATATCCAGATTAGGCCTCCACAAATCTTAGCATCTCATGCCCCGAAGTTGCATCCACCAACTGATCTATCCTGGGCAAAGAAAATTAATCTTTTGGGCAAGCTTTATTCAGGACTGTAAAGTCCACACACATTTTCCACTTATTATTTTTCTTCTTAACTATCACGATATTAGCCAACCAATCAGGATATTTCACGTCTTCGATGAAAGAAGCATTTTGCAGCTTTTTCACTTCTTCTTGAGTATCCTGGTTCTTCTCCAGGCTAAAGACTCTTCTTCTTTTCTTCATTGCTTTGATCTTCTTATTGACATTGAGCTCGTGACATAAGAAGGCTAGGTCTATCCCCGGCATATCTTCATGACTCCACGCAAATACTTATTTTCTATGCTTTAAAAATGCCACCAGCTCCTGCTTTAATACTGGATCAAGTGAAGTGCCAATCTGGGTTGTTCTTTCTAGTTGCTCGTCATCGAGAATAATACTTTCTGTTGTTTCCATGTCTTATCCTTTAACAAGTTCTGTTTCATCTCTTGGGTCTAAGGTTTCAATCTCAAGCTCATCAGATTCATCCACTTGATAAGTGGTTGTTTTCTTCCTAGCATTCTCCAATTATTCTTGCTCAGTGATGAGTAATAGCATTCCCGAGCTACTTTTTGATTGCCCTTCACAATTTCAACCCCAAATTTGGTTAGGAACTTTAAACACTGATGTACAGTGGATGGAACTGATTAAAACTTCTTCAAACGTACTCTTCCCATGATTATATTGTAGGCTAACTGGATATTTTTATCCACCACGAAGAAACACGCCTTCTCTAATCTATAAGCTGGCTAGGTGCCAATCAACATGTCTAACTTGATCGTTCCAAGTGGAAAAACTTTTTATCCTGAAAATCCAATGAGGGGCCTATGATACGGCTCAAATTGACCAAGTTTTAAGTTCAAACCATCAAAGCAAGGGTAGAACATGATGTTCGCCGGGCTACCATCATCCACCAGCACTCTTGAAATGAGTACATCCTTCATTCTCATTTTGATCACCACTGGATCGTCATGAGGATACAAAACTCCTTCCAGATCATTTTTAGAAAAACCAATGACCAACTTATCTTTGTTAACCTTCCTCGGGCGATCTTATTCTACTAGATTTATCCGTTATATTAGGAATAATCTTGAGACTCATTGAGGAAAGCTTTCCTTTCAGCGGTATGATTACCCCCTCCTCCGTCTCCACCTGTAATCATGTTACAATTGAATGAACCAAAACGAATTGAAAATACCTCACGCTCAGGTTATCTTATCTTTTTGGGGAGATCGGAGTCATCTTTAGTGTCATCTTAATGGTCCCTTTTCTTATCGTCTCTTAGTCGGCAAGGAGATTTGTACCTTTGTCGAACTCTGTTGTTGGTCCTTCCACCATTTTGGCGATCAACATACCTGTTCAGCTTTACTCGTCTAATGAGTGCCTCTATCTCATTTTAGAGAGCTACACACTGCTTGGTCATGTGATCGTGATCTTTATGGAAATCGCAATACTTGGATTTATCCCTTCTTTCGGGAGTTGATCTCATCTTTTCTGGCCAATTCAGTTCCTTGTTGTTATTTATTTCCTCCAGAACGTGGTTTATATCTCACGTTTCTTTACCTTTCGACTGCTTGGTCCCACCATTATTCTTGTGATCTTTCGTCTCCGACTTGCCATCAGCTTTAGCTTCTGCCTTTGACTTGGCATTCTTCTTCGCAGCCATAGCCTCCTCGGCGTTCATAATTTTGGTTTCTTTAGCCATCAATTCAGCCATGGATTTGGGGGGATTCTTAGCCAAAGTGTAATACATCTTATCTGGCAAAAGACCACTCATGAGAGTTGTAATGGCTGTCTTCTCCTCACAAACTATGACCTCCAGTTTCTCGTTGTTAAAACAAGTGATATAGTCCCTGGTAATTTCTCCTGCTTTTTTCTTAACACTCAACATATGTGCTACACTTTTAACTGGCTTTGCACCAAAACAGAAATTTCCTACAAAGAGCTCTGCCAGTTGATGGAAGGTCGTAATCTTCCCCTGAGGAAGGCTGTTGTACCATATCTAAGCAGATCCGGTGATGGTTCCTGAGAATTCCCTACACCTCATTTCATCGGGGACTGCATAAATATCTGCTGCAGCTTGGTACTATTTTATGTGGAGAACGGGATCGATTTTTCTATCGTACTTTGGTGTAACCACAGGAGCCTTGAACTTTGATGGTGTGGGAAAATCCATAATTGTTTGTACAAGTGGAGATCCTCTGATAAAGGTTCTTTCGTGAGGGTTTTTATCCTTAGCCATCTCCCCTAACCTGTCTTCCAATCTCTGAATAGATCCTTTCCATGCATCATTTCCATCCTCTGATTTATTTATGTTTGCACGAGTAACAGATCGCGCAGAATTCTCCTCTTGGGATCTTTATATGTGATCTGCAGGCCTAGGATTTGGATACGATTGGGCTGAGCCTTCCCTTAAATCATTTGTTCATTAATAATTTCTCGACGCAATCCAAAGAGGATTTCTGTTCCTCCTAGGGCCCAAACAGTCAAAGGGTGAAACTCTGCTCAACCTTTCTAGAACGCTTGTTCGCTCTGGAGTTAGAGTGATATTTTCTTGAGAATCCAAAATTCTTATAGGAGAAGTCAAACCAGGGTGATAGGATGGATCAATTGAATTCTCAGTATGATGGATTTCAGTACGTCTAGATCATGAAGATGGTGGATGCATGCTTCTGTGAATGCTTCGTTGTCCTGACAGGGAAGACGCTCCATTTTGAACAGTCTGAATCAACTATCGCATAGTTTCCTGCATAACCGTTTGTCCCATGTCTAAGCTTGCCAAGATTTATGTGATATCATTTTCATTTGGGGGGATATAAAGGTTAGGAGGATTCCCTTCATTATTTATATTGCTAGATTCTGGGATATCAACCATTTATGATGAGTTTTTTGGTGAAAAATACTACGTATAGTCGTCCCCACAGACGACAGCAATCTGTTGATGTAAAAAACTAGATTTGATCTAATTAATTAATCACAGATAGATATGAATAAAGAAATAAGACAAGATATTTTTAGAGTGGTTCAGCCTTAAGTAAAATGGCATACGTCCACTGTTTTGTATTACTGAGTACTTGGCCTTGATCTCGATTACGTTTGCTTATGATTGCTTGCCCTTCCATGAGGGTATTACAATGTATTTATATCCCTTCAGCTATCAATGTGAATTGATAATAAGCCTTTATTGAATAGGCGTATTCATCCGTACATGATAAGGAATGACAGTAATATAATAAACATTTAATCTGTCTTGGTAGTTTAGTCTTCCCAACAAGTTTCTCGGTATGCCAGGTAGCTCGGTACGTTGAGTATCTAAGTACATTTGAGCTTGTGCCACGCTGGATAACACGTGTCTTCATATAACTGGTCCACATCAGCTGACTAATTTTTGTATCAACAGGGCCCTGTTTGTAAACATGTAGTGAATATTCACTACGAGTATAAATAGAACCTATTGAGAAAAATATGTTTAGATATGACTTATTGGGAAATGTCTTATGTAAATAGGACTTATTTATCCAAATACCTTTATTTTATGCTCGGTTAATACTATGTTAAACCCCAATTAATAGGAATTTATCACCTATAATTGGCCCCATTTATGGGAACGAGTTTCCTTTTCACTCAAACTAGACAAAAATAATCATGTCTCATTCACGCAGTGAGCATATGCTATCTAATGGTAGTCTCCAAGATAACGAGTGTAAGAGTATGCATAATACTCAAAGTGACTCTTATGATTAGGTTGTCTTATCCTGTTGACAAAAACACACATTGTGTCCAAAGTCTAAAAGGTCATTCTAGAAAGCTTTAAGTTAGGACTTATTCACCGAATTTCATCAACATTAACCAGGCATCATTAACTATTATATCCATGGGAATGCACTTTAGGATAAGATTAAATGACTTTTATGACATAGTACACCCATGGTTTACAATATTTTACTTGCTTTAATCACTAGATGGATGTGTAGGATTAATCAAGATAAAATTTGGTTAAGTTAGAATTGTTTCACAATTTTGGTGCACATAAAAATTGAAAAAGGGTTTTCGTAAAGTGAATTGTTTCATCATCCTTAAAGCAAGTTTGATTTGAGATATTTAAAAATAAAGGGACCTACAAATTCGTATCAGAGCTTGAAACATATTTTTATTGTATTTGATCCCTTTTGCTTTTAAGGATGAATTTGGGTGGTTTTGAAAGTTTTCGTGCTCCTATTTTTTATGGCACTAATTATGCTTATTGGAAAATGCGAATGAGAAATTCTTTAAAGTCCATTGATGAGCATGTGTGGTTAGAGATTGAAAATGATTGGTCTCCACCAGTAACACGAGAGGGTGAGGTCAGTAGTTTGAAACCCGTTAAGTCATGGATCGAGGCTAAACATAGGCTTGCACTTTACAACTCTAAGGGTTTTCACGTTATTTCCTCATATGTCACACCTAAAGAGTATAATAGAATTATGACATATGAAACATCAAAAGAGGCTTGGGATACACTTGCACTTTCTCACGAGGCCACTAGCGCGGTTAGGGCGTCTAAGTTACAAAACGTCACCACACAATTTGAGACGATTAAGATGTTAGATAGTGAATCGTTTGATGAGTTTTATGCTAGGTTGTATAATATTGTCAACTCATCGTTTAACTTAAGTGAGAAAATTCCCAACAAACGTGTGATAAAGAATTCTTGAGATCATTGTCGAATATGTTTGATGCAAAAGTGACTATTTTGAACTCCTTAGGTATGCTTGATTCGACGAAACTTGAAGATATTGTAGGTGACTTACAAACCTATGAACTCGACATTGAGAGTGCTACAGCGGAATAATGTGACTTCTAAAATAAATCCAATTTTAATAAAACCCAAGTTTTAGTTAAACCCTAGCACATGCAACTAGGTGATTTGATAACATAAAATCAATAAGCATGCAAAGGAAACCAATATTAGGAAAAATCCCCGAAGGGCAAAACCTTTTATTTCACTATAATTATATGTCAAAACTTACACGGATTACAATGAAATAGATTTTTACACATGAATACCCGCAGGTGTCGGTCGATGTCGTCAGCAATAGATCCACGCGCAGAGAACCTACAAGAACCGCAGTCCTATCTTCAGCCTAGGAATACCGCAGCACTCCCTAATAACACGCAATCAATCAGCCCAGTACCTCCCTCATGTGGTACCTATTTTCAGCAGTAGGTTACCTTCCCTATAAGATCAAACTTGAACAATATGTATGTTCTTGGGTTCTAAAATAATTCACCATAGCGTATGGGATTTTTGTGAATTGAAAACAAGGAAGAAGACAAAAGTGATCTGCAGATTTTCCCAGTGTTTGCAGAATGAAAAATGGAGTTGGAGAGCTCTTTTTATACAAGAATTAAGGCGACAGGTCACTCAAACGAGGTAGCATGTCGTTTGAACGAGATGCAGTGCCGTTTGAACGATACCAGCACTTCGCGCGACATACTATGTCGTTTGAACGACATACGGTGGCATTCGAACGAGAACAGTAAATTTCAATGTTTTTTCTTTTTCTTTTTCTCGGTAAATGCATCGCCTCAAAAAACTCCGAAAAATATATTTTTAAAATAAGAACATTTATAAACTCCGCTCCAACACTTAGAAAATATTTTATGAAAAATAATTCCAATACTCTAAGTAAAATGTAAAGGAATAAAAACACAACTTTTACCAAATTTATCTTGCGGAGGCTTCTTTGATGATGATCTTTGATATTTGGATCCGTCTTGATGGTTGAACAATTTTGAATAATTCTTCGACGGTTGTAGCAGTACACGACATACTAAATTGATAACGGACATTTATTAATTATGTCCTTAGAAATCTCCCCATATGTCTATGACGGTACAAAATAAAAATAATCCGATTTATAAATCAAAATGCCTATACAAATCTAATATCCTCCCATGAACCCAAAATTTAAATGTTGCTCGGAATGCAAGTCTTTAAATCTTTTTCAGAAATCTTCGTCAATATTTAAATATCAAAGATTTTCTTATCAGGGTGTGCAGTCTAATAATCTTCAACTTTTTACCTAAATACATGAGACAAAACAAATACCTTCATGACGCATCGAGTTTGAAATGATATAAGAATAACAATCAACATAATCCAATCTCCCCCATAATGCAAAACTCCTCCATAATTCGTTCTCCCCCTTTTTATTTGACCGAAATAGACATGAAAACAAATAAACAATCAAAACATGGAGTGTCACGATAAGCAAATCAAACATGGATCACATTACACGCATATAGAGGAAATACTGAAGAATCCACAAATTATTTTTGATTTTTTTAATTTTTTTTCATACAAAAACAATTTACAAAAATCACACCATGAATATCATTAAGATGACCAAATCATGTATATGGAATGAATAGGTGTGAAGATATTCAATAAGCAATAAAACTCAATCAAGCATATGTGCACGATGCATAAGTGTACTCCTATCGAATGAACATAAAAAATACCCTTAGGTGTAAAATTATTGAATTTAGATGATATCTACTAAATCAAATCAACAAATCAAAGCCTAAGTGATTTTCACACCAATAAAGTCTAAAACGTTTTAGTGTCATTTCGAGAATTTTTCAAAGGACATGCAAACCCATTGATTACTTTCCAACCAAACTCCCTCATATATAAAAAAGAAATTTTTATATCTAATGAGGTACTAAATTCTCAACTTAGAGAAAACCTATTGGCCCTAATTTTTGGCATAGATTATCTTTTTATAGACTTACTTTTTGTGCGGGATCTTTTCAAACGGTGGCTTTCACGCAGAGTCAATTTTACCCCCTCGTTGCCCTTTTCCATGCACTCGTCATTTTTCAGAAAACAAATTCCTCATGGGCCATGGTTTTCACATGCTCTACTTTTATTACTCTCGTATTATTGCAATTGTATGTTTTAAGAACATGATTGAGATGAAAACACTCGATCAACATGTGATTGACAAGTACAATAATCAAACAAATCCATGCACGTGTGTAGTAAAGCACAAATGAGTCAAACATGTAGGAAGTATCAACTAATAATATCTCAATGACTCCAAACATTGTAAAGCACATGGATGACATGATATATTATCTCAAAACACTATTAAATTGTCATATGGATAAATGGAATGAAATTGTGACTCAGTCATCCTAAGTGTCCATTCATATATGGTGTAAAACAAAATACAAAACTCTTTTTGACTTTTTCAATTATTTCCAAAAAAACTGAAAATATTTTTGTATTTTCCCAAAAAGTTTCAAAAACAAAGACCATAAATACAAACATGGTACAAACTAGCAATAGGCATAATATCGGCATTAGTAACATACTATACTAGCAAACAATAATCACACAAATGAATTAATAATCAAGGTAGGTGTGATTAATCGAGCAATGCAGTATTAGCAATTAAGCATAAATACCAAAAGAGACTGCATATGAGCTATCAGAAGTAACCCAACAATACCAAATAATGTAACCAAAGAACACAGGGTACTGCAAATAGAATGGTCAAAGTCAACCAGGTCGCTTGAACGATAATGCCACTCGTTCAAGCAAAATAGCATCTCGCGAGAAGGCTTCACATGAGAGCAGAAATTGCTCGAACGGGACTTATCTCATTTGAACAAGAAAAACAAATTTTCATAAATTCCCTAGAAAACTAAATGGATTTGCCCATTGTAAAAACTATGTGAAAACAATACCTGGATAGGGCAAACAGTTCCAAAATAGTGCTAAAACAGTAGCATATTCATAAAACAATGTAAGCTACTACAAAGTGAGTCATAACACCAGTAAGAGTATAACATGGAGCATATCGACCGTATGATAAATATCAACACAATCAACCAAACGCTCTCACATGGGGTGAATTATGTGCAAGCAAGTGAGAGTCATGAATAATTAGACCAAAAGCCTTTAAATTCAATTTCTTAACCCAAATAGATTTGTAATGACAAGTGGGAGTTTGAGAAATCGAATTTACCTTTCTATTAAACTTCCTAGGTCCTTTTAAAAGATTTTAACAAAAATGCCTAAGATGACCTTACTTACCACAATGTGTGCAAGTGTAAACCGGGCGGTGAATGTTACCTAAAGGTGGTTCTCTCCTAAAATTCCTATGTGGCGCACTCTTTAAATTCCTAGGTGTCTCTCTCCTAATGATCCTAGGTGTCTCTCGCTTGACAACCCTCGGTGCCTCTCTCTTAACATCCCTAGGAGGGGGAGGCTCTCTCACACGTGTGGGGATGGATTTGGGTATGGGAGCAACCTGTTTTTCAAAATCAATCCCACCACTATCCTTTTTTATTTCGACAGTGCCTAAAATCTTATCAAGTTTTTCAGACCTAAACTCCAAATAAAATTTCACTTTAGTCGAATCTCTCAAACGTTTCTCAAATTCACCTATCCTAGATTCAAGTACGCACCTAGAATCCTCAAACTCAAGAAGCTCCTTTTTATAGCCTCCATCACCCCTCGAAGGCTATCTCTCTCTTCCTCGACATACTCAAGCTTCTCTCTTAGAATTTTCTCACGTGCCCTAAGATCTTCAACTAAAACATCATTATTTTTTAAGGCACGCTCTTTTAATTGATATTTTAATTCTAAATTTTCTTTTTTTTGTTTTCAAAGCTTCAGCATAAAGTTCATTGAAAGCCATTTGCAAGTTATGCTCGTCTTCACTTCTATGATCACTCCCATCACCCTCACTTTCATGGGATACACCATCAGTGGCTGTGGAAGTATCGTCGTCCTTATCATGAGTGGACACACAGTTGGGAAGGACACGCTTACTTGCACAAAAAAATTATTCACTCAGGTCACTCTTACTAAGGGGGGAAACATAAGCAATTGGTTTATTAAAACTCTCCCTAACTTTGGTGGGCCACTCATCTATGCTATGGACAATCCCTTCACAACAAAGACATCTCTCAGATTCTTTCTTTTTAATGAGAGTTTTAAAAGAAGATTTCAATTGAGACTTCCAAATAGTTCCGTCAGACACGTGACATCTAAAATCGTCAAATCCCCCAAAAGGAATATTTAGAAAAAATGGGATTACAAAAACAGATTTTAAAAAAATCAGGATCAAAACACAATAACTTAGTGCAACAGGCTTTGATACCATTTTGAGAGTGCTACAGCGGAATAATGCGAATTCTCAAATACATCCAATTTTAATTAAACCCAAATTTTAGTTAAACCCTAACTCATGCAACTAGATGATTTAATAACAGAAAATCAATAAGCATGAAAAGAAACCAATATCTAGAAAAATCCTCGAAAGGAAAAACCTTTTATTTCACTATAATTATGAGTCGCAACTTACATGGATTAAAATGAAATATATTTTGATACACGAATACCCGCAGTTGTCGGCCGGTGTCATCAGCAGTAGATCCATGTGCAGTGAACCTACAAGAATTGCAGTCCTATCTTCAGCCTAGGAATACCATAGCACTCCCTAATGACACGCAATCAATCAACCCAGTACCTCCCTCAACTGGTACCTATCTTCAGCAGTAGGTTACCCTCCGTATAAGAGAAAATTTGAACAAGATGTATGTTCTTGGGTTCCAAAATAATTCACCACAACATATGGGATTTTTGTGAATTGAAAACAAGGAAGAAGCCAAAAGTGTTCTGCAGATTTTTGCAATGTTTGCTGAATGAAAAATGTGAAAGACTTATCATGAAAAACGGAGTTAGAGAGTCCTTTTTATAGAAGACTTAAGGCGGTCTGTCGCTCAAATGAGGTAGCATGTCGTTTGAACGAGATGCATTATCGTTTGAATGACAGCATCACTTTGCGTGACATACTATGTCGTTTGAACGACATACGGTATCGTTCGAACGAGAACAGTAAATTTCAATATTTGTTCTTTTTCTTTTTCTCGATAAATGCACTGCTTCAAAAAACTCTGAAAAATATGTTTTTAAAAGAAGAACATTTGCAAACTCCACTCCAATACTTAGAAAATATTTTGTGAAAAATAATCCCAATACTCTAAGTGAAATATAAAGGAATAAAAACACAACCTTTACCAAATTTATCTTGCGGAGGATTATTTGATGAAGATCTTTGATATTCGGATCCGTCCTGATGCTTGAATAATTTTGAATAATTCTTCAACGATTGTAGCGGTATACGACATACTCAATTGATAACGGACATTTATAAATATGTCCTTACAGACATATTTATCTCCAAGCAAGTGCCAAAGAAAGAAAAGGTCATTACTTTGAAAACCCGAAAGGAGGAGACTAAAGTTTGGGATGATGACTCCGATTTCGATTTTGAGGATGTTGCCTTGTTGGCTAAAAAGTTCAAAAAAATTCTTAAGTTTCAAAAGCAATCGAAAGATGACAAAATATTTGAGAAGTTCAAGAACAACAAGGTAGGTTCCACCCCTGAGGATAAGAGTAAGAAAATTAATAGGGTTGAGTTGGATAGGTGTTTTGGGTGTGAGGGGTATGGTCACAAAGTTGCCGAGTGTCCCACTAGACTTAAGAAAGAGGGAAAGAAACTGATAGCTCATAGTGCCTCCTTAAGTGATATTGAGCCGGAAGAGTTTGAGAGTTCCCCTAATGAGAGCAAGTTGGTTGCTTTCTTGGCATGTCATGTGAGCGACGATGATAAATCTACCCGTGAAGATTCTCATGTGCATGACACTTTCGAGGAAGTTGAATCCCAAGTGAGTGAGGGTGAAGTGAGGGAAGAAGAGGAAATTAATGTGAAAGAGTTACAAGTTGATTTTAATGAGATGTATGTCGAGGCGATGAAAGTGAAAAAGGAAAACTCTAAATTGCAAGTTGGGTTGAGTGAGCGTTACGTAGAAAATAATGATGTTTTGATTTAGGATCTTAGGGCACGAGAGAGAATGATTAGGGAGAAGCTAGAGTACGTTGAGAAAGAGAGAGATAGTCTTCGTGGTTTTATGGAGACTTTGAAAAAGGAGTTGCAAGAGTTTGAGGCGTGTGCTTGAGTCTAGGATTAGTGAGTTGGAGGATAAGTTGAAAGACTCGAGTAAGGATAAGTTTGACTTGGAGTCTAGGTCAGAAAATTTGGATAAGATGTTAGGCATTGTCCAAGTCAATAAAGATAGGTTTGGTATAGGCTACAATAATAGTGTTCCATTCCTAAAGCCAGTACTAATCGTGTGAGAGATCCCACTAGGAACGTGAGGAGGGTTGACATTTTGGTAATCATTCCCATTGTGTTTACACCTGTTCCATTGCGGTAGGAAAGGTCACCTTAAACGTTTTTGCTATGACCTTAAGAATGGTCCTAGGAAGTTTAGGAATAAAGTCATTTCGGTTCTCAAAACCCCCACCCATTATGTCACATCTACTTGGGTTAGGAGATCGAACTTGAAGGCTTTAGGTCTAAAACTTCATGGTCCTCATTTGGTTACACTTGATTATTCCCATGCTAAATCTAAAGGATGATTGTGTTACCATGTTTATCATACTCTAGTCTTTGCATCATGATTTATATGTTTCCAATGTCATAACATGTGTATCATTTTGTATTATATTTGTTATTTATTGAGTCTTATTTGAAAAATACAAAAAGATTTTTTTTTGATAAAATTTTTCAAAAATACAAAAAGATTTTTGGTTTAAATATTTCTGAGAAAATACAAAAAGATTTTGCTTTTATTTTGAGTCAAAATATGTTGAAAAACCAAAAAGATTTTAGTTTTGTTTTTTTTTGAGTTTACATGTTTGATGTGGCATATTGGTGTGCTTGGACCCCCTTCCTTCCATTATCCATGTGGCTAGGACATTTGGTCATAATTATTGATGCATAGAATGATCTTAACCATTCTATTATGAGGTTGTTTCAAAGTTGATATGCTTTTTTATTCAACTTTGTTTATATTCTATAATTTCACATATTCACGAGTTTATATGGATGTTTGACTACTCTCGCAAATTTGAGTTTGGTGAGACGTTTTTATCTCAATTTTGTCATCGATGCGTAAGTAGCCATAAGGAGGAGGTTTGCATATAAGAACTATTTATCGTGAGGATTGTAATTGAAAAAATGACGAGTGTTCACGGAAAAGGTCTGCGAGAGTGTAAAATTGACTCGTAGAGAAAGCCACTACTTATAAGAGCCCCAAAAACTTAAAAGGCAATAAAAAGAATCATATGCCAAAATGGGCCAAATTAGTTTATGTTCATTCCAAAAGAAAAATATGTTATATTTGAGGGAGTTTGGATGGATAAAAATTAAACGGGTTTGCACCACGAATCTTAACATTGAAAAATCGTATCATGATGCTATTGTTTGTAGAATCGTCAAAATGTTCTATTTGTGTGCATGTTGTTTGTTTAGTTCATTAAGCTCAAACATTAATTGCACATATGGATAAAATAAAGTTTGATGATTTATAGCTATCAATTAGAGCTTCGTGATCGTTTCGATGTGTCAGAATTGTGATTCATTTGTTATAGTTCATGCCCATACATTCCATGTTCATGTTTGATAACATCGATACTATATTAACATGTAAATCACATTTGGTTGTTTCGTGTTTTCTAAGTTTACCTACTGTTTTGGTACTATTTTTCAGTTTTGAGCCCCTTCTAGTTAGTTTTTTGAAGAAAATTTTTCATTGGGCAACACTGTTTAACCTTCTAAACTGGAACTGGGAATTTTGATTTCTCGTTAAAGTGAAAACTATGTGTCACGTGAAGTTCTCGTTCTAGCGACAGGGTTCTATCGTTCGAGCGACATGACTTGATTGTTCTAGTGACTTATGGATTTTCTGTTTAATCCTGTTTCAGTATCCTGTTTCATATGTGTCATTTTTTGTACTGGTGGTTGCTTCTTATTTATGTTATATGCAGATTCATATTGATCATATTTTTTATTGCATTATGTCGTTTAGTCACACCTGCGTAGATTACGGTTTCCCGTTGTGTGATTATTGTTTGCTAGCTACGAACGTGATATTATTGATCATTATTAGCTAGTTGTTTCATTAATATATAGATATATTTCATTGTTTTATCTCATTTAGATATGTCTATCTTTTCACTAGGTTGTCTATTCGAGACAAAAAGGGGGAGAGATGTATGTGATGTAGGGAGAGATTTTTTGTGATGAGCTTGGTATCCTGATTTAAAGGATGTTTTCATATTGATATCATGATTTTCCCACATAACAAATTATTTGGATTTTATTTTTACATAATAACTTATATAATTTATTCCTCCATACTTCATTGGGTATTTGTATGTTTCATGTGTGTTGGTATGCTTAAAGAGATTCGAGATTTCAAGACTACATCAGATTCGAGATTTCAAGACTACATCAGATTCAGACATTCAGAGACAATTCATGCTTTCTGGACCATCATTTACTAGTATTGTCCTTTATTTTTTATTTTGGGTTTATGGGATGGGATTTAGGCGTCATACGGCTTGACGACCCGACTTAGGCATTTCACTGTTGGTTTTGTACTATAATAGTTAAAGGGGGAGATTAGATGGAAAAAATAGTATATGCTATTTATTTCAAATGTTAGCCGAAATATGACTTCAATATCCATTTTCATAAAATACAGTGAATACACCTCGTGTGTTTTAATGTTTATATTGGTTCATAAATATTATAGAAACTGGTTGAAATATATGAAACTTGTATATTTAATAAATTATGTCAACTCTAGCTGGTGCGCATTGATTTGAAAAAAAAATCTTTGGAGATATGCCTTGATACATGTCCATATTAAATAAATTTATTCGCACACTTTTGTCAAACAAAAGGTCTACATCCCTAGTTTCAAGGGACTATCTTTAAGCTTTAAGTCACATTATACTCTGTACTTTACTTTTGAGCCCCACAAAAGTCAGGCTACTGTTTAGTTTAGGAAGCTATGACATAGGGTTCTCTATTTTCAAACCATCTAAAATCTCTTGGTGGGACCACACATTTACAATAATGCATGCTTACAGAGATGTTAGAACCTTGGAAAACCTACATTCTACCATTCATACAAGTTCAAAACCTTTTTTACGCAAAAATCTTGAAAACTGTCCCAAACTTCGACGAAAAGCAATCGATCCAATTTACCATTTGGGTGCAGACAGATTGAGAGGAGAAACCCTACTAACTAAACATAGTCCATGAACCAAAATAAAATAATAATAATAATAATAATAATAATAATAATAATAAAAAGGGTTCTTATTCAGCTCACGAGATTACACATCGATCATTCATCATTTTCTTTAAACAAATCGTCCCACTTTGGATACCCATTCAAATAGAAAATGAGAGCACTATTGGCTCTGACCCACCTCAGACAGTGAAATTTTCTCCGGCCAGCCAACATCACCCCGAACCATTGAGCCACCATGAAGTTCAACTCAATCTATTTATACAAAGTATGAAACTGAGCTACCATTCGATCCAGCTCGAGATTAGAACCAGTTAAAAAAAAATTGATCCAGTGGAAAATCCCTTCGACCCACTCGAAAATGATCGGCCTCCGAACAAGTATCTCTGAGCCATCTCATTTATGAAAAGTTATCCTCGAACAACAATCTCCATTTGTCAAAACTCATGCAACCTTCTTGGACCTTTGAACATCCTCAATCTCTGAGGACCTTTATTTTTTAGGAGACTTGAACTCTGAACAGCTTGATCGCCCAGCAAGTGCCTCCCAGGAAGTTTGAATTTGATCAAACTGCTCAAAACGTCCGAACAACTCAAAGACCTCCGAACAGGTATTTTAGGAACATCATAGACCTCTCTTCAGAATAGATTAACCTCCAAGGAAGCGTGACCTTGATTCGACCCTGAACATCCTCAAGCTTTGAACGTGCGAGCTGACTCCAAGATGGGTTTCATATGAACTAGTGGGTTTGCTTTGGTCTACAATTTATAAATACTCTGAGGTATTTAAGGTGCTTGAGGTACCTCCTTTATGGGTACACTATAGTGGAAGTGATCCACGTGAAATATTTTCAAAATTAGGTACTATATTAACCATATAAGTCATTCAAAGAGTGACATTGAACAGTTGCCAAAATTATTGATGTGTGATATTGAAAGAAAAAATAGGCCAAATAAAGCATATCGCTTATTTTATTAATTTCTCATGTTATGGTATTTCATTTGTGCGTGTTTTATTTACACACCTTGAAAAGTACTATTCAAAATATATGTAGCCTCGCACGAATTTGAGTTGCTCGAGTAGAAAAACATTGATTTATGAAAAAGTCATATACCCCCTTGAAATCGTGAATATTTCATGTTATCTCTAGTGACCATTTAAAGACTTAATATGAACATGTACTTGAGTAATCTTGGCAAAATAATAATTTCGAGCACCAATGTCAAAATCACATCCTTCGAACAGCCTTATCCAAGATGATATTTTTGGAGTGACCTTGGCAAAATAATATTTTGTTTTTTAAAAACTTGGCAATTTTCTCGGTCATGGTACTTCGAGAATCCTCATCCATGGTACCTCGAGCAGCCTCATCCATGGTACCTCGAGCAACCTCTATCATGGTTGCTCAAAGCGACCTCATCCATGGTCGCCTGGAGAAACCTTTCGCGTTAACTTGTATTCAATTTATGTTGAAATATGATTTATTCATATTTTGATATTAATTGCATGAAAATTCAAAATTGGTATTTATTATTCACCTCAAGGTAACTCAGCATGCTTACTGACTGAATTATTCTATATATGATTTAAAATTACTTCTGAGTTTTCTTAGATTTGATAAAATAGTGGGGTCATGAGATAAACAGTTCACCACATGATATGTCTACACTCTATTAACTGCATATTATATTATCTCAAAATTGCATCATGAAGTTTCACAGAATAATATGTTTACGATTCCTCGATGCATGATTCCAAGTTTATTTTATTCTATTTGACATAAAATAAAATAAAGGGGGCAAGATATACCCCACGTGATAGGGCATTATAATATGCCTCACAAGTTACTAATGATTTTTGTTCCAGAATTCGAGATGATTTCTTATCCTTGCAGATATTGAACACACATGATCAAATCGAGCTTCAGTAATTACATCAGGCCTTACAGATGTCAAAGCCAAACACTCAAGATATTTTCTTTTTTCATTGGGGGAAAATACCCGTGAAATGTATTTACGTGTTTTCAAATCTTAGATGATGGCGTAACCAATAGTTTATTTATTCTTTACTTTACTTTATCTTGCGATAAAAGACAAAGCAAAGTAAAGAGGGGGAAAAGTACTGTATGATGTACCACTTTTAGTTAGGCATAAACACAGGTGACAAGCATACAGAGATTCGGTCCCAGAATGACCATCATTGATGCAGCATCCCCAAAAGAAATATCAGAGTTGTTCAGCATAGCCACCAGATGGCTCATATATAGCACTGAGTATGTGACATTATTTCCAGCAAAGCAATAGGGGGAAAACAAACTACTCGCAAAACTGAAGCATGGATATAGAGTTAGCACACAAACCTTACTAGTATTGTAGTAAGTCACCCACCGAGGTGCATTAGAGTTCACACAAACCTTACCAGTATTGTGGTAAGTCGCCCACTGAGGTGCATTATAGTTCTCACAAACCTTACCAAGAATTATAGTAAGTCACCCACCGAGGTGCATTATATTTCTCATAAACCTTACCAATATTGTGGTAAGTTAGCCACCGAGGTGCATTATAGTTCTCAAAAACCTTACCAGTATTGTGGTAAATCGCCCACAGAGGTGCATTATAGACCTCACAAACCTTTCCAATACTGTTGCAAGTCGCCCACAGAGGTGCATTACAATTCTCATAAAGTCCTACTTTATTAGGCCCGTCTGACTCTGGATTATTGGTAGATTTTAAGACCATTATGACTTGGCCCGCCTGACCCTCGATTAAGGGAGATTTTAAGACCAATATGACTTGGCCTGCCTGACCCTCGATTATGGGAGATTATAAGACCAATCTAACTTGGCCTACCTGACCCTCGATTTTGGGATATTTTAAGACCAATATGACTTGGCCCGCCTGACCCTCGGTTATGGGAGATTTTAATACCAATATTACTTGGACCACCTAACCTTCGATTATGGGAGACTTTAAGAACAATATGACTTGGCCCGCCTGACCCCCAGTTATGAGAGATTATAAGACCAATATACTTGGCACTCCTGACCCTCAGATATAGGAGATTTAAGTCCTACATCAATGATTGCACTTATGGTTGCTCGACCAAGTACTCTCGAGAGGTTTTAATTCTATGATTGCAAAAGATCCACTATACTTAGATAACCACCAATTGTTTGCTCGGGCCAGTACATCTGGCAAATTTGTGGTTCAAAATGTTTAAAACCACAATAAAATTATGGAGACACGCTCATTCAAGAGGAATGGGGGTAATCCCCAAAATAGTCCTCCAAAATGAAAAGTAGAGGCAGCAAAGATAGCCCTCAAAACTACGTATAGATGATATGTGCATAACATACTGAACATGGTTATGTGATGATATTCTAGTCAAAATAGGCTAACCGATTTATTTCGTACACACCATTGATATGTCTCAGCCGAAGCATAAATACACCAACTATGCGTACAAGGGGGCACATGTAGAGTGGGGTTACATAAATTAACCACCAACACACTAATAAATTAACCTCGCCGATTTGATCAAATATTGATTTATGATTTATCAAGTTTTACTACAATTCCGACCCTACACGAGCTAAGATATTATTATATGCGATTTAATATATTGCGTATACTCCGCGTTTGATGAATTACACTAAACAGTACTTTAGTAATGATTTAATTTGTTCAGTTAATATGTCGCTACATATATTGTTACAAGTGGAATCATAGATATTGAACACTTGGTTCTACAGATTACAAGACATGTGTTAAACTCACTTGAGGCACTTTTTTTTTATAAAAGAGGGTTCCCCCCTTATTTTATGGATGATGTTATTGAGGGAAAAGTAAGGAGAGTAAACCTAACTCTTCTCCCCCATGCACCTCTTGAGCTCCGTCATGGTTTTGATAGTGATGAGTGATTTTCATAGTTTCATTACGGTGTATGTGCACTTGGAGACGATTAGCATTCACATTTTATTCCGCAACGAGACAGATACGTAGGCGCACCAAAACCACCAAAAACTAAGTACGGACCCACAAACTACACAACTTTTATTCCGCAACGAGTCAAGTCTAAAACATGATCAATGCAGTGCCTCCTCAAATATGCATTCACATTTTACATATAGATTTGTAAAAGGAAATGAGATGTAAAATTGTGTACGGCTGTTGAGAGAGAGATTAAAACAGTGAAGAATATAAAACACTAATCGAAATGATTTTCTAAAATATTTTTGTAGAGTTTTTATATGAAAATCTTTTTCTCTCTATTTTATTTTCTCCCTTCTCTCTCTTCTCTTTTTTCTCTCTTTTTTCTCTCAACTAACAAAAATGTCAAATTCTTCAAATGGGGACCCAAGAGTATATATTTATACTAAGCTTAGAATGGTTTGGAAGATTGAAGGAAATGGATGACTAGGATTAATTCAATGGTTAAAATTCAAACCTAAGGGCTGAAAAGTAACCGCACAGTACTTCTCTCTGATTGCGTAAGATAGGATGCACTAGGATTAACTAATATCACTTGCAAGCCATCGATTAATAAGATCCAACGGTAAAGATTAGGTTCATCAAATGAGAGTGTTAACAAACACACTTTGAACCAATCAAGATACCACATGTGTAGAGATAACAATGGATGGAAAACGCGTGTTTTAGTATTCTTAAAAATTCAACTTTCAACCACAAAACTTTGTGAGGATTTTGGATTCTACCCAAGTCGTATTATAGGAACTTTTAAAATACTGATTTTAACCCCAAAACAATTTAAACCCTATTTTAATTATTTTAAAAATAGATTTTAATTATTTTAAAATTCCTAATAATTATAGAATTTTCACTTTAATACCAATTAATCATACACCAATCAAATATGATATAAAATGCAATCCTATGTCTTGAGTGTGTTGGTTTTTTACCCGTTGGATTTTGATTTTTACTGATGATGATGTAGCACATGAAAAAGCTATGATATACTTTGAAGGAGAAACCCAATTTTTTCTATATTTTGAAACTAGTTGTGGTTCCTATAGAGTACATACTCAAGTGAGTAAACTATATAGTGTTCTTCAATCTCCCCCTTTGGAAATGAGAGGCAACATCTCCTTTGAGTCATCTAGGACAATAAAAAAATTATTCCTATACAAAAAAATTTGACACCCCCATTTCCTAGAAATCAAAAAGTACATAACTCAGTTGTGAACAGACCAATACCCTAAGAAGACCTAATTTTGATTCTTGAAAAATAGTACAACAACTAATGGCAAAGATCAATAATTAGACAAGTTTTTACAATGATTGTCCTGATGATCTCAAATATCTTTCTCTAATTTTGTCTCAATTAGATTAAAGGTGAAACACATAACAAGATTATAACAAATAATGCAAACATCATTCTGTCAATCTAAATTAGCCAACGAGTCACCTCAAGGGTCTCTTACATAAAATAGAGATATGAGATGTCTTTTGTCATTTATTAAACAACCATGCCCTATATCCTCAAAGACCAATTATAAACATGAAAGTAACCGTAGGATATGATAGTTTATAGATATCTTCTCTAGCATTATCATACCAATGGATTTCCTTACAGATTCAAAACGTAAATTATCCAAAGGTTTAGTAAATAAGTCAGCTAGTTAATGTTCAGTGGCTAAATATTTTATCTTTAATTCTTTAGATTCAACAAGTTCATGTATAAAATCATGTCTAATTTTAATATGTTTAGTACGCGAATATTGAATAGGGGTTTTATAGATATTTATCGTAATTTTATTATCACAATATAGATTTGGCTTTTCTTCATTAATGCCATAGTCACTAAGCATTTTCTTTATCCATAATAGTTGAGCACAACAACTTCCAGCCGCTATATATTCTGATTTAGCTGTGGAAAGTGATATACAATTCTGCTTTTTACTGCTCCATCCTACTAAGTTATTACTTATGTAATAATAAACACCAAAAGTATTTTTGTTGTCATCTGAGCAGTCGACCCAGTCAGCATCAGTGTATCCTATAATTGTGCTTGTGGTGTCTTTTGTGTACTATATTCCTAGGTTTATTGTGCCCTTTGCATATTTAATTATGTGTTTAACATAGATAAGGTGACTTTCCTTAGATGTACTTTGGTAACGAGCGCAAACACACACACAATACATAACATAGGGTCGAGAAGCTATTGAATACAGAAAACTACCTATCATACTTCTATATAGCATAGGATCTACAGGTTTCCCATTCTCAACTTTGGATAGATTTGTATAGGTGATTATGGGAGTTCTAGAAAATTTAGCATTATCTAAACTAATTTTTTTCACTAATTCTATTGCGCATATAGACTGCGATATGAATTACCCATCATCTTTTTGCCTAACTTGAAGACCTAAAAAATATTGAACCTCCCCTATATTCCCTGTGCGTAACTTTTGAGAATTATTGAACTTCAGACGGAGAACTAAATCCAAATATAATGCCGTCAACATATACCTGAGCAACTAAGACCTTATTATCAAAATGTTTGATAAATAATGTCTGGTCATTTTTGCCACGTCGAAAACATTTATTGATTAAAAAGGTCGACATACATTCATACTAGGCCTTAGGGGCTTTCTTTAAATCGTATAATGCATTTGTCAGCCTATAAACATGGTTTGGGTAATGAGGATCGATATAGACTTTCAGTTGTTCAATGTAGATCTCCTTCGTCAAAATACCATTTAATAAAGCAGATTTAACTTCCATTTGATAAAGGCTGAATTGTAAGTGACAAGCTATGGCCAAGATCAAGAAAACAGACTCAAGGCGAGTGACTGGGGAAAAGGTCTGCTCAAAATCTATTACATCAACTTGAGAGTAGCCCTGGGCAACTAATCTAGATTTATTTCTAAATATCATCCAGATTCATATATTTTATTTTTTAAAATCCAAGGAGTGCCAATAACCCTTTTGTTTTTTAGCCCAGGGAAAAAATACCACATGTCATGACTTTTAAATTGGATGAGCTCTTCCTGCATAACACTAATCCAAAAAGCATCACAAATTGTCCCATTTACATTTTTTTTAGTCTGCTAGAGAAACATAGACTCAAAATGGGCAACATTATGTAATTGGGATCTTTTGCGCACTCGCTCATAAAGCTTACCAACAACATTATCAATAGGATGATCTTTAGAAACCCAATTAGGTACTTCAGAGGTCTCTGGTTGTAAAGGCTCAATTATCTCTAAAAAGTCATAAGTAAAAGTATTTTTTGACTCTTCCACAATAATTGATCCTTTATCTTTACTCCCGACATTAGTGTCGCTCACTATCACATTTATTGATTCCATGATCACTTTGGTACGCAAATTATAAATGCGATAAGGCCTACTGTTTGAGGAGTAACCCAAAAATATGGCATTGTCACCACGGATTTTAAAATTAGATTGGTGTTCTCTGATTTTGCAAACACAGCAGGTACTACCAAATGTTCGAAAATATTTAAAATTGGGATTTTTACCATACCAAAGTTCATAAGATGTTTGTTTAGTATTTTTCGA
The DNA here is from genome assembly GCA_949130495.1 of Sambucus nigra. NCBI lineage: Eukaryota > Viridiplantae > Streptophyta > Magnoliopsida > Dipsacales > Adoxaceae > Sambucus > Sambucus nigra. The sequence goes on along the minus strand of OX422215.1, from coordinate 633,588,839 downwards.
AGGTATACCCGATTGATAATTTGACACGCTGTTTGAACTGCCTCAATCCAAAAGTATTTTGGCAAGTTCTTAGCATGTATCATTACCCCTGGCCATTTCCTGGATTGTGTGATTTTTACGCTCAACAACACCATTTTGTTGAGGTGTTTTAGGAGAAGTTAACTCATGCTGATAACCATTACCACTACAATACTTCGTGACACTTGAGTCTATAAATTCACCTCCTTTATCACTACATATTCGATTAACTTAGGTATCTTTTTCATTCTCAATTCTTAACAGGATTTTCAAAATTCACAGAATGTATCAAATTTTTTTTAAAAATGCTACCCAAGTGAACCGGTAAAATCATCGCCAATGACTAAAATGTAACTGTTACCACATAGGCTTACAGTTCGGGAAGGACCCATAAAATCCATGTGGGTGAGCTCTAGAGGTTTTGATGTTAAAATTTCTTTAACTTTCTTGTGATAAGATTTAATTATTTTTCCTTCCTAACACGACCCATGAACAACATTTGAATTGGTTTTATTTTTTATAAACCTCTAACTATATCTTAAGAGTTTAATTTTCCAAGATTATCGTAATTAATGTGACCCAAATGATTATGCCAGATTTCATTATTATCATGTCTAGCTATCCTATAGGCCTCACTTCCCAAATTTACTGTGTAACAGTTATCTGGGATCCTATGACCTGTAATGATACAATCACCATTCTCATTTAAAATTTTGCATTCAGTTTTTGAGAATGTGACAGTGTGTTTGCAGTCACAGAATTTAGATATGCTCAACAAATTAGCTTTAAGACCTTTTACTAATAGGACATCTTTAAGAATGGTGAATCCCTTTTCTTAGAGTGCTCATTTGCCTATGATCTCAGTTAATACTCCGTCTCCAAACAAAAAATTCCCTCATATCCTAAGAAGTTAGTCTTGTCGGATAATTTAGTATCGTCTCTAGTCATATGCTTGGAGCATCCAGAGTCTAAATACCAACCTGATACAATGATTTCATATTTTAAAGTACTAATAACAATGTTACACTTCAACTGGGTTATTAAATCATCCTTTCAAATACAAGTACCTCTAGTTTAAAATGTTTATGAGCTTTAGGTTTAGAAACAGATCTAGGACTCTTTCTCTTAGATTTCTTCTTAGCATGAGATCTTTTCTTTCTACGTCTATAGTTAGAGTTTTTATTGGTTATTTAATAAGTACATAATTATTACTGCTCATCCCAGAATAGCTAATTTTTTTGTAAATTGGTGAATTATAGAGAGGCTCATGTAGTTGTTTTTGAAAACATTTAGCGAGACAGTGTCCATAAACATCGCCATAAGAACAATATTGGTGGCTAGATGTTTTTTTCACATTTTAACAACCCTTAAAAAGAGGTTTATCCATTTGCTGAACATTAGCTTTAGGTCTAACTGCAACAATTTTATTTGATGGATCACCTTGCCTAAAAAGGCGGTAAGCATACTTAGTCTTAGGTTCAACAGTTAGCTTCGGATGATTTTCCATCTGATTGCCTGGCCATTTTTGCTTATTTTCAAAATCTTTCTTTAAGGTTTGAAAATCAAGACATAGGTCATCTGGTCTTTTTTCAAAAGAAACGAATTTCACATGTTGAAATGTTTTTGTTTGTGCCTTAGTTTTCTGATTAAAAACTAAACCAGTTTTATATTCAGAGTTGGTTTTGCTTGATACAACTCGGTCTTCAAAACAACTGGAATTATTTTCAAATTTAGAGAACTTCTTAAAGACAATTGAAAGTTTTTGTTTAGATTCTTCTAATTCTATCAAAGTTGCCTTATATTTCTTTTCCAAAACCTCATTTGATTCAGAAAGTTATATAATTTTTTCAATAAAAGATTTAATTTTCATTTTATTAGCCAGACACTGATTTGTATAGTCCGCTGCATTCTATTTCACCAATAGGTTTAATGCTTCTATCTTTTTAGTTAAGTTCTTGAGTATATTTTCTAGTTTAGTGCTCTTCCTAAGAGTCTTAGTGTAAAGTGTGTGAAGGTCAGGTAAATCATCGTTATCTGACTCAATATTTACAGTGTGTGAGTTGTCCGCCAGCGTTTCATTTATCTGACTCATACACCCATTTAATTTATCATTAGTACAAACATTTTTACTCACACACATCATCTAAGAACTCTTCTTATCAATATCTACAACATTTGTATTATCTAAGCAAGGAGTAGAGAAACTAGAAATACACACTCTTAACAGACATAACGATATTAGGCATGATAGCACCAAGTTCAGGATTGTTAACAAACATATCATCATAATAAACAATTTTAGTAAAGAAAGACATGAATGGATCAAAAGAGTTGGAAGACTCGGGCTCCTCTTCTTCAGAGTCACTTGAGTTATCCCAAGTCTTACTGATGTTAGCTTTAGCAGAGTTATTCAGTTTAACCCTACAATTAGTAGCTACGTGACCCTTTTTACGATATCTATAGCATTGGGTATTTCTAAAGTATCTTTCAGGTCTGCTATTATTCTCAGTGTTTTTTTGTCAAGATTTCTCTCATGAGGCCTGTTATTAGAGTTGTTTTGATATCCATATTTCCCTTGTTTAGAAGAAATAGTGTTTCTAAACTTTATAATTTTCTTGAACTATTTTGACATAAGGGCTATCTAGTAATCCAAACTCTCTAAATCACAGTCTTTATCAGAGTCTAAGTATATCATAGGCATAACTGTAAGGACATTTTTGTCCATTATCAATATGTATGTCGTACACCGTTACACTGTTGAAGAAATTCAAGATCGCATCTACATCAACAGATCCGAATATCAAAGTGTCTTCAACATCATAGCCTCTGCGAGAATGAACTTGGTAAAATTTTGTTTTTACGTTCCTTAAAGTTCATATTTAGTATTGGGAAATTTTTATAAAATGTTTTTTTATAAAAATAAGAAGTAAGTTTTTTCAAGCAAAATGAGGTTTTAAAAGTTTTTTAGTTTTCTGGGAAGCCGGACCGGTCCGCCTCTATACCGGACCGATCCGCCTCCGGACCGGTCCGCCCTCTACCCGGACCGGTCCGCCCTCTACCCGGACCGATCCGCCCTCTACCCGGACCGATCCGCCCTCTACCCGGACCGATCCGCCTTGCTTTGTCCAGTAGACCTCAGACCGAAACCGAACCGAAGAAGCAAATTTTTAAAAGAACCGATCCGAGGTCGGACCGATCCGCCTACAAGCCGGACCGGTCCGCCTGGGATAAATTCGGCCAGATCTGTTCGAGATTTTTTAGGCTCAAAGTTTTCCTATTTAAAACCCACTACGGGAAGTGGTTTTCTAAGACTTTTCAAGACGATTTTCAGAGTCCTAAATACTCTAAGTCTTCACCTTTTTGATGTGCAAAACATCTTTTTGATTCACACAAAAATCCCAATTACTTTTGTGAATCTTTTGGAACCCTAGAACACAAACTTTGTTATTGTTCATCTTTATGGAGAGATCTTTGCAACCGAGGGCTGCGTGTCATTGCTGAGGGAGTCTCTACAAAGTTTTATGGCTGCGTGTCATTGAGGAGAGCTGGGGTTCTTTCTTCGTTGTTTGGGCTGCGAGTCCTTGGAGGGTGCTGCGTGTATTCTCTTGCTGAGTTCAAGACTGCGTGTCTTTGTGGGTTGGCTGCGCGTCGATCCATTGCAGATTTCTCTATGTAATTGTAAGTTGCGGCTTGTATATTCATAGTGAAATAAAGGTTTTACCCGAAAGGGGTTTTTTCCTGAAATCTGTGTCTCAGCATATTTTTTGTGTCACATGCTTTATTTATTTATCGGTTGACACACGCACCTTAGATGAATGATTAGGGGCTGAAATTAAATAAGTGTGCTATATTAGAAAGTTGCGAAGTTAATCAATTATCACGCGTTCTCAAATTGGTATCAGAGCAGGTTGCGCTAATTTATTGCATATTCCTATTTTCCGCAAAATCGTGTGATATTGATTTTTTTTAAAAATCAGTTTTGTGAAAAATTGCAATTTTTCCTATGGAGCACTTATATAATCAGATGCCTATTTTTTACGGGTCTAATTATGCCTACTGGAAAGCTCGTATGAAATCGATTTTAAAATCTATTGACGAGCGTGTTTGGTTGCTTTGCGAAAATGGTTGGACTCCTCCCACGGTCACTGTTAATAACATCACCACTTTAAAACTCGTGTCAGCCTGGACTGAAGATGATTATAAAGTGTCCAATTTTAATTCCCGTGGTCTGAGTGCTATTTCTGGAGCTGTCTCTCCTGATGAGTTTCGCCGAATTATGACGTGCACCACGTCTAAAGAGGCTTGGGATGTTTTGAAATTGACACATGAGGGTACGAACGCGGTTAAAGAGTCAAAATTACAAAATTTGGCCACCCAATTTGAGACTATCACCATGTCTGAGTCCGAATGCTTTGATGATTTTTATGCACGATTGTCGGACATTGTTAACACATGTTTTAATTTGGGTGAAGTGATTGATAACACGCGTGTCGTTAAAAAGATTTTGAGATCTCTCCCAAAACGCTTTATTCCTAAAGTCACTGTTTTGAACTCTTTGGGAAATTTGAAATCACTTAAGTTGGAAGAACTTGTAGGAGATCTTCAAACCTATGAGATTGACATGTTTCCCAAAACCATTAAGGCTAAGGATAAAGGCATTGCTTTAAAGACTCATTTTAAGAAAAAGAAAGAAACAGTTTGGGAGTCCGATTCTGAGGGAGATTTTGATTTTAATGATATGGCCTTGTTTGCGAAAAATTTTAAAAAATTTCTCAACATGAACAAAAATAATTCTTCCAATAAAAAGAATTTTTTTGAGAAAAATAAAAAGAAAGGAAAGGCCAAAGAAAGTGGTGAGAGAGAAAAAGAGAATAAATCCGATGAGGAGTGTGAGGAAGATTTTGAGAACATCACTTGTTTTGAATGTGGGGGTAAGGGACATAAGTCGTTTGAGTGTCCTACGTGGCTTAGAAAGAAAGGAAAGAAAGTAGCTATGCCCGCCACTCTTAGTGATAGTAGTGAAAGTGAGGGTGATGAGACTAGTGGTGAGAAGTTTATAGCTTTTTCTAGTCGTGTGAGCACACCCACCTTGTCCCATAATAGTGCACACGAAAGTGATAGTGATGGTATGAGTGCTTCAAGTGAGGGAGAAAGTGAGAGTGAAAGTGGAGATGAAAGTGAGCTCCAAAAAGCTTTTAGAGATTTGTACACCGAGACCTTGAAAACAAAGAAGTATAATAGGGATTTAGGTCGTCGGGTTTTAGATTTGGAGAAAGAGAAGGAGTTTTTGAAAAAGGAGAAGTGTGATTTGACCGACACGTTGTCTAGTCTGACGACACGTGTATCCAAACTCGAGAGTGATCTCGAACGTGCCCGGGAGGTCAAAGTCAAGTTTGAGAACGCACCTAAGAAGGTTGAAAATGTGGTTCTTAAGGGTAAAGGTGAGAAGTTAGGAATAAGTCATGACGGTGCTTCTTCTTCCCAATTAGCACCCGAGCCGGTTCCCACTTTAGTGACAGTTTCACATGTGTCTCACCCTAACCCACCTAGGCGTCCCATTCCTATTAGGAAAGTGCGTCCTAGAGTTTTTGAGAGAGGTGTTCCTAGGCCTATTTATGTTTGCTCACATTGAAAGAGGAGATGACACCTTAGGGAATTTTTCTTTAAGTTGGGGTATGTGTCACGTTTTGCTTCTACACGTGTTTCTGGCACACATGCTCCCACACATGATACTTTACATGCTCCCGGAGACTACATGAGAGAGTTTGCACATTTAGGTGAGCAAGTTAAGTTTTTAGTCAAATCTTCACAAGAATTGATGGAGGTTTTTCATAAGTTGTCACCACCTTTGGAAAACCCCTCCGCACCTAATGATTGAGGTTTGACTTGTTTACTAGCATAGGGTGATTTTCATGATGTCATTGTTTGCCTATTGCTAGTATGTATCATTTTTGTATATATTTTTGTTTTGAAATTTTTTTTGAAAAATCCAAAAAGATTTTTATTTTTTTGTTTGCACCGTTTTTTGGATGAACACTTTGGATGACCAAGTCACAACATCATTCCATTTTCATGTGACTATTTGATAGAGTTTCGAGACAATAGGTCAATTCATCCATGTGCTTTATAATATTTGGAGTCATTAAGATGTAATTAAGTGTTACTTCCTACATGTTTGACTCATGTTTCCTTTATTGCACACATGCACGGATTTGTTTGATTATTGTGCTTGTCTTATCACATGTTGGTTGGGTGTTTTCACTTCAATCTTGTCCTTAAAACGAACCAAGCGCGATAAATTTTGATAAGGATATTGTGCATATAAAAACCGTGTTGTGAGTTTGTGTGCTTTGTTTGATAACGGGGAGGGGCTGCGAAAGGTAATTATCTATCCTTTGCGCAAAAGCCACCGTTAAAAGGACCTAAAAATTGAGGTTTTTTATTATCCGAGGTCCAAAGAGGTTAAAAGAGCCCAAAAAATTTAAAGGCAATAAAAAGAAATTCATGCCAGAAAGGGGCAATTTAGGTTTTTGCACCAATTCTCCAAAGTTTGAGAATTTAGATTACCTCTAAAAGAAAATATATATGAGGGTGTTTGGTTGGAGAATTAAAACGGGTTTGCACGTCCTTGATATTTGAAAATGCGCTACATAGTTTTGGAGGTTATTGGTGTGGAAATAACTTTGACTTTGATTTGTTGATTTGCATAAGACGATGTCATCTAAATTCAACAAATTTTTTTACACCTAAGGATACTTTTGATGCTCATTCGTTAGGGGTACACATATGTATCGTGCACATATGATTGATTGAGTTGATTTACCTATCGAATGTGTTCACACCCATGCATTCCGTTTCCATGACTTGGTTGTTTGAGTTTAAATCCATGGTGTGATTTTTGTATCATGTTTTACATTTTTTTTCAAATTGGTATCTTTTCTTTGTATGAAAATTTTGAAAAATCAAAAATAGTTTGTGTTTTTTTTTGTATACCATGACACCCCGATTTTGCTTATTTGATTCATTCTTCTCATTTGTCTATTTGGGGACATCATAAAAAGGGGGAGAAAGAATTATCATATTATGGGGGAGAGTTTGAATTTTTTGAGATGTAGCTTATGTTTTTATCATATATTGGTATCCATGTTTATCTCTTTGAAACTCGATATGTCACGTGGTATTTGCTTTGTCTCATGTGTGTAGGTATGAAGATTTAAGATCAATATGTTGCACACCCTGATGAGAAAAGCTTTGAGATTTGATGATTGTTGAAGATTGAAGAACAAACGATGAAGATTTAAAAATTTGTATCTTTCCATCTTTAGGGTTCATGGGAGGGTAGATTTGTATAGGTCATTAGTTGATAATTCAGATATTTTTTATGTATGTACCGACATAGACATAGGGGGAGATTTGTAAGGACATTTTTGTCCATTATCAATATGTATGTCGTACGCCGTTACACTGTTGAAGAAATTCAAGATCGCATCTACATCAACAGATCCGAATATCAAAGTGTCTTCAACATCATAGCCTCTGCGAGAATGAACTTGGTAAAATTTTGTTTTTACGTTCCTTAAAGTTCATATTTAGTATTGGGAAATTTTTATAAAATGTTTTTTTATAAAAATAAGAAGTAAGTTTTTTCAAGAAAAATGAGGTTTTAAAAGTTTTTTAGTTTTCTGGGAAGCCGGACCGGTCCGCCTCTATACCGGACCGATCCGCCTCCGGACCGGTCCGCCCTCTACCCGGACCGATCCGCCTTGCTTTGTCCAGTAGACCTCGGACCGAAACCGAACCGAAGAAGCCAATTTTTAAAAGAACCGATCCGAGTTCGGACCGATCCGCCTCCAAGCCGGACCGGTCTGCCTAGGATAAATTCGGCCAGATCTGTTCGAGATTTTTTAGGCTCAAAGTTTTCCTATTTAAAACCCACTACGGGAAGTGGTTTTCTAAGACTTTTCAAGACGATTTTCAGAGTCCTAAATACTCTAAGTCTTAACCTTTTTGATGTGCAAAACATCTTTTTGATTCACACAAAAATCCCAATTACTTTTGTGAATCTTTTGGAACCCTAGAACACAAACTTTGTTATTGTTCATCTTTGTGGAGAGATCTTTGCAACCGAGGGCTGTGTGTCATTGCTGAGGGAGTCTCTACAAAGTTTTATGGCTGCGTGTCATTGAGGAGAGCTGGGGTTCTTTCTTCGTTGTTTGGGTTGCGAGTCCTTGGAGGGTGCTGCGTGTATTCTCTTGCTGAGTTCAAGACTGCGTGTCTTTGTGGGTTGGCTGCACGTTGATCCATTACAGATTTCTCTATGTAATTGTAAGTTGTGGCTTGTATATTCATAGTGAAATAAAGGTTTTACCCGAAAGGGGTTTTTTCCTGAAATCTGTGTCTCAGCATATTTTTTGTGTCACATGCTTTATTTATTTATCGTTGACACACGCACCTTAGATGAATGATTTGGGGCTGAAATTAAATAAGTGTGCTATATTAGAAAGTTGTGAAGTTAATCAATTATCACGCGTTCTCAATAACTAACTGACGCGAGGACATTTTATACTGAAAAACTACATTGGAACTAGATTGTTTTTTCTAATTATTGGAAAGGCGCCTCTTAAACTCAAGTTCCATTTCTACAGACCTAAGTTTGCTACTGAGGAGTTCAGGGGTTAAGTATGGATCATCTATCTCCTCAATTGCACACCTTTTGTTATTAAACTTAGGGGGAAGGGACCTAAGTGTTTTTGACACTATTTCCTTCCTATAATACATGATTCCATTTGCATGCAGTTTTATAATTATATCAGTCATCCTAATATATAACTCGTCAAAGGTCTCAGTCTCATTCATGAGTAGGGTGTTATATTGTTGTATTAAAGTATGAGTTTTGGCTACCTTAACACATTCATCACCTTCATGAGCAGTGACTAACATGTCCCAGACTTCCTTAGATATAATGAAAATAGATATGGGTATGAATTTGTGCTCATTAACAGACATAATTATAGAATTTTCCCTTTGTTATTACTTAAGGAGGCTAGTTTTTTTTCCTTAGTAAACTCATTAAGGAGTTTTTAATCCTTACAATAATACCCTCTACAACAAGCTTAGTTAGACGAGAATATCCATTTTCAATTTCTTTCTAGACATCATCTCCCAATGTCTCTTGGTTGCGAGCAATCATCCTTACTTTCCATTAAGGGAAATTGGTTCCATCAAAGAGGGGAGTCTGGACAAAATTTCAAGATGCTCAAAATTTTTACCCATAAGAGAAAAATTTCAAAGTACATGATCAAAATGTTTTGAATAGTACTCAGCTCTGATACCAATTGAAAAACATCACTATGTTATTTTAACAATTGTTCAAAGGGTTTAATGAGTTTCGAAAATACTTTTTGAAGAAACTATTACAAAAAATCTTATTAAGTACACAAGTTGTGTAAAACAGTTTATTGCACGATTTCTTTAAGTCTCTTGGAAATAGGTTTTAGAATAAACCTAAGTCTAATTTGTAGAATGTGATAATGAAAAACTAAAAAGCACACATAAGAGAACAATTTTTTTGTGGTAAAACCACACCCAATTTGGGGAAACATCCACGGTGACGGAATGAATGTAATTTTGAAATTGTCTTAAGTAGTGTTGAAAATAATCGAACCGTGGAAACGGAATGACTTGATGTGAATAATGCGAGTGAGAGCATCGCCTAAGACAATGCACAAGTGCAATATATCAAACAATATATCTGCACAATATGCAATCACATCAACCTTGTGACAAATAAGGGGAATTCAATTGGAGACAAGCCACATAAACAAAACATTTCAAAGTTTGATGATTCTCTGGCCAATAGTGTCACCTTAAAAAGTAATATTATGACATATTGTGCAAATCCATTGATCTTCAACCTATGTCTCCCATAAAAGCAAATAATTTTTTGAATTTTACATAATATTTTGCATACTACACATTGTCCTTGGAAATTTTACAATTTCTATGCCATATATTATTGTAGAATCTTTTTCTCTTTGAAAATGGTGGCTATTTACGCAAAGACAACTTGTCTTTCGCAGACCGATTCCATTGCTTAAAATATACCAACCTTCTCAGATAAATGTTTTTCTATTTTTCTCAATCCGAGCAATGGGTCTTACATGCACAATTATTTTTTCTATTGCTTATAATTTTAGGTGATAAAATTGATAAGACAACACCTTACTTAATGTAAGGACATTTTGTCCATTATTTATGTGTATGTCATAAGCCGTTACATCGTTGAAGAAATACAAGATCACATCGTCATCAATGGATCCGAATATCAAAGAATTCAAGGAATCAGTTTTCTGGTCAGTCGGACCGGTCCGCCTATTTTAAAAAGGAACCGGTCCGCACCGGATCGATCTGCCAGTTTGGAAAAAGAACCGATCCGCCAACGTACCGATCTGCCTCAAGCCGGATCGATTCACTTATGCTTCAATCCAGTAGACCCCGGACTGATTGCGAACCGAAGAATCCCTATTTTACAAAGAACCGATCCGACCTCGGATCGGTCCGGATCAGAAGCGGACCGATCCGCCTGGGATAAAATCGTGCAGATCGTAATCAGATTTTTTAGGGCCAGGATTTCTTTTATAAACCAACTTCGGGAATTTTTTTAGTAAGACTTTCATAGACGATTTTCAGAGTCCTAAATACTCCAAGTCTTCACCTTTGTGAGTCCCAAGACTCATGTTTCGATTCACACAACGTTTCAAACCCTTGTGAATCTGTTTGCAACCCAAGAACACAACCGTGTGTCTGTTCATACCCTTGTGGAGAAGACCGTCCTTCTTCTTCATTGTTGCCCTCCTGGAAAGGGAAAGTTCCAGCCGTCGACTACAGATCCGACGACTGCGAGTAATTCTGTATCACTGTATTTTCATTGTAATCCGATAAATTGTATGTTACAATATTATAATGAAAAGAAATGGTTTTGCCCCTTTGGGGGATTTTTCCTCAGTTATGTATGTTTGAATGTTCTTGCATGTTTTACATCTTCTTCAGTCACACCTAGATGCATGTGTAGGCCTTAATTGATAAAAACTGAATAATTTCCCTATTTGAATGCAAGCGCACTCTTCTCAAATTGGTATCAGAGCCAGTTACACAACCTTTTCGTGTAATTTTCCGCAAAATTTTCTAAGATATCAATTTTCTGAAAAATTGATTTTTGAAAACGAGTGTGTTCATAATGGAGAAGTTATATAATAAAATGCCAATTTTTTATGGGACAAACTATGCATATTGGAAAGCCCGCATGAGATCTGCATTAAAATCCATTGATGTACATGTCTGGATTTTGGTTGAAAGAGGGTGGACACCTCCCTCCGTCACTTTTGAAAACGTGACCAATTTAAAACCTGTCACCACATGGAATGAAGAAGAGTTTAGATGGTCATCTTTTAATTCTAAAGGTTTAAGTGCCAATTCTGGGTCTGTCACACCTGATGAGTTCAAACATATAATGACGTGCACCACGTCAAAAGAGGCATGGGATGTTTTGCAACTTACCCATGAAGGTACTAATGCTGTGAAAGAGTCTAAACTGCAAAATTTGACAACTCAATTTGAAACAATCACCATGTTTGAATCAGAATGTTTTGATGAATTTTATGCTAGACTGTCTGATATTATTAACACTAGCTTCAATCTTGGTGAACACATTCCTAATGCTAGAGTTGTTAAAAAAATTCTCCGTTCTCTCCCTAAGCGCTTTATCCCTAAAGTCATTGTGCTAAATTCTATGGGTTGTTTAAATACGCTAAAATTGGAGGAACTTGTAGGAGATTTGCAAACTTATGAGATTGATATGTTCCCTAAATCTGCCAAGTCTAAAGATAAGGGAATTTCGCTTAATGCCTAGGAGAGAAAAGGTGAGGGGTCGGCAAGAAAGAGGGATTCATCTAGAAAAAGAGAGACAAATACGTCGGATTCTGAGTGCGATTTTGACTTAGATGATTTGGCCCTTTTTGCTAAAAAATTTAAAAGAATTCTCAAATTCAAGGAAAATGGAAATTTTAAAGATAAAAAGAAGTTTGAGAAAAATAAAATTGAAAAGAAAAATGAAAAGGTTTTTAAAGATCCTCCTAAGAAAGAAAGTGAGAGATGCTTTGAGTGCGACGGTAGGGGACATAGAGCTTTTGAGTGTGCTACTAGTCTGAATAGAGAAAAGGGCAAAGTTGTCCTTAATGCTACCCTTAGTGACGAAAGTGAGGTCGAGTCGGTGGATTCTGGAGATGAGTCACCATATGAGTTTAACTTCACCGCATTCATGGCTTGTCATGTGAGTACTTATAGTGCTCCTCACGACGATGAGGATGCTACTTCACAGGGACTCCTCGACAGTGAGATTGATGTGAGTGAGGGGAGGATGACACAAGTAAGAGCGAGAGTGATCTTCAGCGCGCTTACACCGAGCTTTATTCTGAGTCTTTTAAAACTAAAAAGCGTAACAAAGCGTTAGTTTTTAGGATCACCGCTTTAGAGGAAGACTTAAGAAAAGTGAGAGAGAGAGAGTCATCCACCTGCACTACCATAAGAGAGAGAGAGTCTGCCTGTGTTGAGAAAGAAAGTCTATTTAGAGAGAGAGAGAGAGAGAGAGAGAGAGAGAGAGTTTGTTTAGAGAGAGAGAGAGAGATGGTACTTGAGTAAACAAGTGGATAGTCTTACGAGTGAGCTCCATTCCTCCGTGGAGACTCGGAAGAAACTTGAAGCCCTTGTATCCCAGCTTACTCATGATCTTGAGAGAGCACGGGAAGTCAAGGTTCAAATCGAGGACGGATCTAGGAAGATGGGAAAGATGCTCCCCGTCCCCGCTTTAGGTTTTGGTGATAGGCAGGGAATAGGTTATGATGGTGCCTCCATGTCCCAAATTGCACCTGGACCAGTTCCTGAGTTTACTACGACTCCCTATGTCCATCGTCAAAAACCTCGAAAGAGAGTTCGACCAAGAAAAGTAAACCAAGGTCCACCTTTGACTATGTTCTTTTGTACATATTGCAAAAGAAAAGGCCACCTTAGGGAGTTTTGCTATAGTATGGGTCGAACACGATGTACTACTACTCCACCACAGCGTACTGATGATTTTACTAGTCTGAGAGAGCGAGTTGAGTTTTTAGCTGCCACATCACAGAGTTTGATGGAGGAATTCTGATGAATGTATTTACCGTCAGTGAATGCTTCTCACATTCCGTCTAACACCAACAACAATAAAGGTAAACAAAAGGTTGCCACTACTTGTGTACCTAAGAAAGATAAAAAGGCCTTTGTTGTTCATGTCGCTCTCAAAGCACATAATACCTCACAGTGGTATTTTGATAGTGGGTGCTCCAGACATATGACAGGTGATGCCTCATTTTTTACGTCTCTTGAGGATTATTAGGATGGCAGAGTCACCTTTGGAGATGGGAGAAAGTCTAGCATTATAGGACGTGGTACTGTAGAGTTACCAGGATTTCCTAAGATAGAGAATGTTTTGTACGTCAAAGGTTTGAAAGCAAACCTTCTCAGCATTAGCCAGCTGTGCGAGGCTTACTTTGCCGTAAAGTTTGATCGGGACGCATGTAATGTCTATAATCAAGCCGATAAACTTTTAGTGCGAGGGGTGAGGACTAAGGATAATTGCTATGGGACTGAGCCCACATCCTCACTTGTTTGCAACAGCGTCATGATCACTCCTATGGATCTGTGGCACCAACGTCTAGGTCACGTGAACATTAGAGACTTATCTCGTTTAGCTAAAAGGGACCTAGTACGTGGCTTACCATCTCTTGAAAAACCAACTTTGACGATTTGTGGATCCTGTCAGTTGGGAAAACAAATTCGTAGCCCCCCATAGGAAGTTGCATTCCGTTACCACCTCTCGTGTACTTGAGCTTGTTCACATGGATCTTATGGGTCCTACTCGTACTGAGAGTCTCGGTGGTAAGAGGTATATCCTCGTGATGGTAGATGATTTCTACAGATACTCTATTGTAGGTTTTCTAAGGGAGAAATCCGATGCTGTGGAATTTTTAACGACCAAGTGTCGAGTCCTGCAAAATCAACACGTAGTCACCATTAACAGGATACGTAGTGACAAGGGAACTGAATTTAAGGAAGCAAAGGTAGATCATTACTATGATAGCATTGGGATCAAACATGAGTTTTCTACTGTGAAGACTCCTCAGCAAAATGGGATTGTTGAGAGAAAGAATAGGACGATCCAAGAAATGGCTAGATCTATGCTTCTAGGTCGTCAGGTTTCTAGGAGATTTTGGGCAGAGGCAGTGTCTACTGCATGCCACACGGTGAATAGGGTTTACCTACGTCCACACACACTTAAGACGCCTTATGAATTGTGAACTGGCAAGAAACCCAACTTTGCATATTTTCGTGTTTTGGGGAGTAAATGCTACATCCTACGGGATAGAGAGCAATTAGGAAAGTTTAACTCCCGAAGCAACGAGGGAATACTGTTAGGATATTCATCGAATAGTAGAGCGTATCGGGTCTTTAACCTGAAGAACTCTAAGGTTATGGAGTCAATAAACGTCATCGTGCAAGATGACGAACCTTCGGCGTTTATTGATTCTCGCTTTCAGTGTGAGGATGAGGATGTTTCTGGTAGTAATTTACTTGTACCTCAGCCACACACTGTGGATCCTACTCCCGTGTTAGGGGACACACCTGCTTGGGTTCGTAAGAGTCATGACCCTTCTGCCATTGTTAGTGATCCCACTCTAGGGGTCAAGACTCGTGCTCAGCTCGAGAACGTTGTTAGCCATTTTTGCTACACATCAAAAGTCGAGCCCAAGAATCATAAAGAAGCACTCAATGATGAACACTGGATTTCTGCTATGCTAAGCAAGATGAGTTGCTTCAGTTTAAAAATAACAATGTCTGGGATCTAGTCCCCCGACCTAGTGAGACTAATGTGATAGGTACCAGGTGGATTTTAAAGAATAAAATGGATGAAAATGGTACCATAATCAGAAACAAGGCTAGGTTGGTCGCTCAAGGCTACACACAGATAGAGGGTGTAGACTTTGGGGAGACATTTGCTTCTGTTGCGAGGCTTGAGTCCGTTCGCTTACTACTCTCCATAGCATGTCATATGCGCTTCAAGTTATATCAGATGGATGTCAAGAGTGCCTTTCTAAATGGTATTCCACAGGAGGAGGTTTATGTGGAACAACCAAAAGGGTTTGAAGACCCTAAGCATCAGGAGCACGTCTACTATCTGAGGAAAGCCTTGTATGGTTTGAAGCAAGCACCCCATGCTTGGTACAAGAGGCTTAATTCTTATCTCTTAGCCCGTGGCTTCAAGAGAGGGGAGTTAATATGACGTTGTTCGTCAGGAGAGATAACGGTGCTATTTTGGTTGCCCAAATCTATTTGGACGATATAGTATTTGGATCCACATTCTCCCAACATGCTCATCACTTTGAGGAGGAGATGAAAAGTGAGTTTGAGATGAGCATGGTTGGTGAGCTTACTTTCTTCCTTGGTCTCCAGGTTCGTCAGCTAGAGGATGGGATGTTCATCTCCCAATCTAAGTATGCTAGAGACCTAGTGAAGAAATTTGAATTAGACTCCGCTAAGCATTCACGTACACCTATGAGTACCTCTACCAAGCTTAGTAAGGATGCTTCAGGCAAGGACTCAGAGCAAACCTTGTATCGGAGTATGATAGGTAGTCTCCTCTACTTAACTGCCAGTCATCCCGACATAGCCTTTAGTGTTGGAGTCTGTGCGCGATATGAGGCATTCCCAAAAGAGTCACATTTACTTGCTCTAAAACGTATTATTAAATACGTGAGTGGGACTCTCTCATACGGTATTTGGTATTCCTTTGATACTGATGACCGTTTATCCGCCTATTCGGATGCCGATTGGGTCGGGGATGTAGATGGTTGTAGGAGAACTTCTGGTGGGTGTTTCTATTTTGGTTCTTCTCTTGTCTCCTGGCTGAGCAAGAAGCAAAATTCCATCTCTTTGTCCACTGCGGAGGCTGAGTACATCATCGCCGGGAGTTGTTTCACGCAACTCTTGTGGATGAAGCAAATATTGGAGGATTATGGGATTTCACAGGACACCATGACTATTTCCTGTGATAACACAAGCGCGATACACATATCTCGCAATCCAGTCCAATATTCGCGCATAAAGCACATCAGGATACACGAGCACTTTATACGTCAGTTAGTTGAGGAGAAAGTCGTATCCCTGAGTTTCGTACCCACCGACAGTCAGTTAGCCGATATTTTCACAAAACCTTTAGATGCCCTTAGATTTGAAAGTCTTAGGAAGTCTTTGGGGATTTGCACAGTTGACTGAGGGTTGGTCTTTGCCTAAAATAGTATGCTTTTTCATGTTCATATCATATGCTTCCTATTACTGGCGTGTTTTATATGTTTTATTGTTTTGTTGTACAGCTATTTATTTATTATTTTGAAAAATCCAAAAAGATTTTCGTTTTATAAAAATTTTAAAAAAGCTCAAAAAGATTTTTGTATTTTATTTGCACCTTTTATGGATGAGCATTTAAGATAGCCAAGTCACAACTTCATTCCATTTATCCATATGACTGTTTGGTAGAGATTTGAGACACTACAACATTTCGTCCATGTGCTTTACATTGTTTGGAGTCCTTGAGATGTGATTAGTGATATCGTTCTACATGTTTGACTCCTATCTCCTTTATTGCACACATGCACGGATATATTTGATTATTGTTCTTGTCTATCACATATTGTCTTGAGTGTTTCTATCTCAATTCTATCTATACAACTAACAATATGCGATAAAACCGGACATGATTGGAATGCATGTAAAAACCGTTTTGGTGAGACTATGTGTTTATTGAAAACGGGGAAGGGCTACAAAGGTTCACTTAGCCTTTGCGATTCTAAGCCACCGTTAACAAGGACCTAAACAATTGAGGAATTTTATTATCCGATGTCCAAAGAGGTTAAAAGAGCCCCGAAAAAAAATTTAAAGGCAATAAAATTCAATATATGCCAAAATATGGGTCATTAGGTTTTAGCATCAATTCTCCAAAGTTTGAGAATTTAGATCGCCTCTTTTCAAAATATAAATCTGAGGGAGTTTGGTTGGAGAATTGAAACAGGTTTGCACTTCATTGAAAGTCCTGAAAAAACATTAAATAGTTTTGGACGTTATTGGTGTGAAAATCATTTTTAGCTTTGATTTGTTGATTTGATTGAGTCAATGTCTCATATTACCATCTTTATACACCAAAGGCAAACTTTGAGTTCATTCGTTAGGAGTATCCGATATTCATCGTGCACATATGTCATGTTTGTATGAATTGATTTTCCTATTGAATTTGATCACACCTCTTCTCTTACGCTATCATCGACTTGGTTGTTTTTGTGTTCGTTCATGGTGTGATTTTTGTTTGTTATGTTTGAACAAATTTGAAATATTTCAAAAATAGTAGTTTATTCCTTGTGACACCCCGGCCTTGCTTGTTTGAGTTATTCTTCTCTTTTGTCTATTTGGGGACATCATAAAAAGGGGGAGAAAGAATTATCTATTTGATAAAGTATGCTTATGCTTTCATTATAAATTAGTATCTTTGTTTATCTCATTTCAAACTCAATATGTCACTTGGTATTTGCTTTATCTCATGCGTGTAGGTACTTCTTTGATGATCTCTGAATTGCACACCCTGATGAGAAAAGCATTGAGATTCCTGAAGAGTTGAAGTCTAAACGATGAAGTCTTATTCATTTGTATCTTTCCAGTTTTGGGTTCATGGAAGGGTAGATTTGTATAGGCAATTTGATATTTGATAATTCAGATGTTTTATGTTTGTACCGGAATAGACATAGGGGGAAATTTGTAAGGACATTTTGTCCATTATTTCTGTGTATGTCATAAGCCGTTACATCGTTGAAGAAATATAAGATCACATCGTCATCAACGGATTCGAATATCAAAGAATTCAAGGAATCAATTTTCTAGTCAGTCGGACCGGTCTGCTTGTTTTAAAAAGGAACCAATCCGCACCGGACTGATCCGACTCAAGCCGAACCGATTCACTTATGCTTTAATCCAGTAGACCCCGGACTAATTGCGAATTGAAGAAGCCCTATTTTACAAAGAACCGATCCGACCTCGGACCGATCCGGATCAGAAGCGGACCTATCCGCCTGGGATAAAATCGTGCAGATCGTGTTCAGATTTTTTAGGGCCAGGATTTCTTTTATAAACCAACTTCGGGGATTTGTTTAGTAAGACTTTCATAGACAATTTTCAGAGTCCTAAATACTCTAAGTCTTCACCTTTGTGAGTCCCAAGACTCATGTTTTGATTCACACAACGTTTCAATTTGTGAATCTGTTTGCAACCCAAGAACACAACCGTGTGTCTTCTCATACCCTTGTGGAGAAGACCGTACATCTTCTTCATTGCTGCCCTCCTGGAAAGGGAAAGTTCCAGCCGCCGACTACAGATCCGACGCCTGCGGGTAATTCTGTGTCACTGTATTTTCATTATAATTAGAGAAATTATATGTTACAATATTATAATGAAAAGAAATGGTTTTGCCCCTTTGGTGGATTTTTCCTCAGTTATGCGTGTTTGAATGTTCTTGCATGTTTTACATCTTCTTCAATCACACCTAGATGCACCTTAATTGATAAAAACTGAATAATTTCCCTATTTAAACGCAAGTGCACTCTTCTCACTTAACCTAGCATATCTAAAGTTATAAGAGGGTAATCCCCTTTAATCTTAGGAGTATAGTAATACCATTATAGGCGTAACCCCTATAGATATGGTGATAAATGATAACGAGGGTACCTTTTGATAATGATGAAAGAACAGGCAATATTATATGTAATAAACACTTAGATTGAACTCATAAATATCTCGTGTATAACTCAAGTGAGAATAAAGGGAACTCAGAAATAACTCATTCAAAGGGAGAGAGAAGTAAGCACCCTAGATACACCTTGGAAGGAAGTCAACACACCAACAACCTCTGATATCTCTCTGGTTAGCCCCCCTTCCTGAGATGTCTCAGTCCTCCCTAATGTGAAAAGACATTCCTCTCACACTTTAAGTCACAAGCATTAAATGCCTGATAGGTCAACACACCCTACGTCAGACTCATTAAATGTCAAACATGCCTTTTGCCCAACTAATACGCATTAGAGCACTCTCACTGCAGTAGTATTTCACCAAACCATCTAATAGCCAAAATACCACAGTGGCTTACTCAAGTACATGTGACCTTTTGTAGGGTACTGTTTGGCTCAAGACTCAAAATTCTACTCTCCACAACCCTCCACGGCCAAAGGTCTCTTGGTGTTTTACTAGGTGTATCTAAGATGGTCAAGACAAGACTTAACGCTGCCTCACTTCTCAATCCTCTAAATCAGGTCCCTCTGAAGTTCCCACGAGAAGGTCATTCGATAGAGCATGTAAGCTCTCCCAAGCCCTGTCAAGCCTGATCTCTGCGAGTACCGTTTGACCTCACAATCAATATTACAATCGTTACAGCATTAAAATTAATTTAATTAGAAGATAAAATTTGACTAAGTAAGAACAAAAGATAAATAAAATATCTCTTGATAAATTTCCTCACTGAGCTGCCTCGCTGTCTTCATACTGCTTCCTTCTCTTGAGTCTCTTCTATCAATTGAGGAAGTTCTGTCTAATTCAAGATTACCTTCATGCCCCCACATTTTCCCCTTCGTGTAGAGATTTGTTATAAGCATAAGAAATGTCTGTACAAAAACTTCTGAATCCGAAGGAACATTTATTACCCATGGGAAATTTTTTCCAACATATCTGACTCCTTACTATTTTTGTTAGGACTCCCCCAAGAATAGAAATTCTCATTGTTATCCCTGAGAGAAAATTCTCGGCATTCAAACTTGTAAAATTACCCCGCTTAATCTGAGTTGTATCCGTCCCCGTTTCAACTTGTTCAAAAAGAAAACTTATCTCTGATGTACCTGAATGAATGTTAGCTCCATTTAGACCTATGGCATGGGGACATCGTGATCTTTTTAAACTATGTTGAAAGCAACCTCCATTTTAAAGATTTAAAGTTAAAATTATTCCCGATGTATCTCCAACTTATTGTACCTTCGTTTGGGCTTGCGGTGTGAGGACTTTATTTAATTGGGCCTTTGGGTTTCTATTAAATTTAAAAAATTCTAGAGCCAAGATCATTACTTATTCTGAAAGCAACACTCTTTCTCCCAAGCGTTGCCTCATTAATGACGTGAGATTGTCTTTTCGACTGTTAGAGCATTCCCTAAAGCACCATGTGTTCATTTGTAATCATTATGGGTGGCTAAGCATGTGCCATAATGGGAAAACTCAACTGTCTATTTGAATTCCGAACGTTCAATACCAACACTTAGCATTTTTTTCACGCTTTCATTTGCTATTATCGTCTTCAGAGTGATAAAGAAAGAAAAAAAAACCATTTTGGCCATTGTTGAGTTCTTCTCAAGCTTTTTTTTTTGTCGGAGCTCTTGCTTCCCTTTCTCTTTGTCGCCTTCAACCACCGTTGCTCTGTTTCTCTCCTTTTCTTTTCCTACCACAAGCTTTCCACTCCAAGCTTCTCCCATGGTTTTTTCTAGCACATCAGTCGCACCAGCTTCTTCCACCACCACTTCTCCTCCTACCACTATTATTATCTTTGGCCCAGTTTTGGATGTCGTTGCACTACTAGAAGCTTGCCAAGAGAAACTTTAATTTTATCGCCACTCTCCCATATTTAGTGAAGGTGATGACTTCTTAGGTGCCTTTAAGACTTGCATTTTTAGTGCCAAGTGTGATCCCTTGCTCGTGGGTGATGACTATAAAGATCCAGTTGTTTGGAGTTTATTCACCCAAAGGGAACTATGAGGTTACGCATTGACCCAAGTGACTCACCTTATTTGCACATTAACTTCAAAGGTCTTGGGGGTTCTCCATCCCATTTCGCTGCCTGGAACGTTTATATGTAATCCACCTACACTGATGACCTAACTAAGATTGGGATTCATTATGCCAATTGATTTGGGGAGTTTACTCTATCCAAACATAATGTTGCGCTATAAGTCATGGTGTCTCGTTGGAACATCACAACCCACACTTTTATTGCTTCGTAGGGGAAATTCACCGTTACACTTGAGGACATCTATGAGTTACTTGGGCTTGATCCCATAGGTACTTCTCCTTATAATGATGAGGCCTTAGATGCCAAATAAATTAAAGCCCGGGCAGACTTGGACCAGATCTACAGAAGATGCATTGGTTCATAGAACAAAACCACCTTCAACCCATTTATCAACTACTTCTTTCGTGGTCTTACTTCTTCTAACTTTGGCTAAGGCAAAGGTACACACCTTGAGTTACCTAAGTACATACTTGTAATTTTTTCTCATCTTGTCTTGCTCGGTAAGATCAACTATCAACCTTGTAGGGATCTTATGAATATTTCCATTCGATTGGCTAGGGGGTATAAGATCCCTCTGGCAACCATGACTTTGGAGTCTCTTTATACATAGTTGTATAGGACCCACTAGACATGAAAAGATCTATTGGTCAATATAACTTGGTCAATTCCATAGTCCTAACGGGTTTCTTATATACCCGTTATCCCGAAGTAATATCCAACGAGAAGCCTCTTCCATATGGAGAACGTATCAAGCCCCATTGCCTATTTTACTTCCATAAGAAGAAAAGCCACAATGACATCCTTAAGATTTTTGACAAACCCAACTGCTTCGTTATGAGGCCTTAGGGTGAAGACTTTTTTACCCACACTTGGAACTTTTTTACTTATGAAACTAGCGTGGTCAAACCTACTTCTGAGGATCTTATCATTGAGGAACCTTCATTTGCAGTTGTTCTTGCTCTAACCCCAAATTACCTACCATCTTATACTGAGTGGTGATATACCTCGAGTAATACAACCTCAATCACTGCAGTCGCCAGTTTGGTTTGACCAAGGGGTTCCTCGCCCCATTTTTCAGGAGTCTCATGCTAGGTCCACTTTTTCTGAGGCTTATGCCTTCTACATCGTTTTAGCTGCCTCTACCATTTTCTTGGATATCTGTGGTTGAATTACCATTCCTTCCCTTAACAAGAAGGAGGATGTAACTTATGACTTTACATTAAAGTATTGGTCGACAAAACTATCCAAGATTTAAGCATTTATTCAAAGTCCCCCCATTTTTTCACTTCTTCAGACTTTCCCAGCCTTAGAGATGGGTCTTAAAGGAAACTCCATCCTAGGGGTTGAGTTACCTTTGAGAAACACCACCAAAGATCCCCCCCAGTGAGATACCTCCCTACTTCCCTCTGATCATTACAGTCGCCCCTAGCTCTAAAAAAGCTCCAGTGCAAAAAATAACTTCCCCTACCGAAGGAGCCTCTAGAGAATGTATTGTTATCGCCGATGCTTCCGACGAGAGGCCTTATCAACCCCCTTCAAAAAAAATCAAAGACTTCAAAAAGTGGTACTTCCTCAAAATACAAGTCCAAGTCCAAATCACAAGTCCCCGTTTATACCTTTCCCATTGCCTTTGTTTCCCCCTCTAATATTTGTAGGTCTAAGTGAGGAGATACGAGCGAAATGTCAAGACGAGATTAAACGGTATTTCAACTGTGATTTCCTCACTTAAACCTACAAACCATAAGAGAATATATTGAAGATAGGATTCTTCCATCTGATCGACTTGAAGCTAAGAGGCTGAAATATAAAGCTGCAAGATATGTGCTAGATAGTGGTGTGTTATATAGAAGAGGATTAAAAGATGGTCTGCAACGGTGTGTGCATCCAGCTAAAGTGAAGGAATTAATTAAATAAATACATGAAGGGTCCTATGGAGCCCATGTAGCAGGAAAAATGTTGTTGCAGAGAATTCACACACAAGGATACTACTGGCCAACTATGCGAGAAGATTGTGCAGATTCTGCAAAGAAGTGTGATAAGTTCCAGAGGTTTTCTAGCATAATCAAGGCTCCACAAGCTCTCCCAACACTAATCACATCCCCTTGGCCCTTTTCTATGTGGGGGATTGACTTGGTCGGGCCTCTGTCGACCACCCGAGGAAGGTTCAAGTACCTAGTTGTAGTTGTTGATTACTTTACTAAACGGGTGGAAGCAGAACCGTTAATTGATATGTTCTATGAAAAAGTTTATCGGTTCATTTGGAAGAGTATCATATGAATGTATGGATTACCCTATGCCTTTATCACTTATCATGGCACACAGTTTGACAACGATAAATTTGCTACTTACTGTGCCCTGTCCAACGTCCATAAAATACATTATGCCCCTGGCCATCCTCAAAGAAATGGACAAACAGAGGTAACTAACAAAACTTTGCGAAATGGATCAAAGAAAGGGTTGGAAAATGCCAAAGGGAATTGGATCAATGAACTGCATTATGTCATGTGGTCTTACCGAACAACTTTCAGAACAGCTACTGGAGAAACTCCCTATCTATTGGCATTTGGTACTGAAGTCATAATTCTTGTCGAGCTAGGTTTACCCATGCATAGAGTTCTTACCTTCAATACCCCATTCAGTGATTTGATGAAAAGGCTAGATTTAGATATGCTGGAAGAAGTCTGTGAAGATACAATTATAAGGAATGCATCTTTTCAACAAAGAACTGCACATTTCTACAACAAGAGGGTCATGCCGAGGAACTTAAAAGAATGTGATTATGTTTTGAAAAAAGTGATTCAGAAGAGCAATAAGTTGAAGCCAATTGGCATGGGCCTTATCGTATTACTGCAGTTGTCAGATCAGGCACATATCGGATTGAGACTTTTGAAGGGGAATAATTCAAGAACTCATGGAATGCAAAACACCTGACGAAGTATTACCAGTAAATGTAGTTATGTTGTACTCAATTCACTTCAAATTTAATGAAATCTTGACTTTCCCAAGACTGTTATTCTTTTTTAGAGTACTAGTGATATGCACTACATTATGTATCAACAAAAAACACCAAAAAAGTTAGTCGGTATCAACAAAGGCCACTAACACAGTTGGTCGGCACCAATAAAGGCCACCAACAAAGTTGGTCGGCATCAACAAAGGCCACTAATAAAGTTGGTTGGTATCAATAAAAGCCACCAACAAATTTGGTCGGCATCAGTAAAGGCACCAAAAAAGTTAGTTGTCAAACATATAAAACCACGCAAGGAAAAATTATAAGTCCCAAATGCTTGGTTAACGTAGACCCAGATGAATAATTTTCATCTAAATTGGGCTAAAAGATGGGCAAATGTTCCACTCACACCTGGGAACCAAGGTAACTAATGCAATTACCATAAAATTTAGGTACATTAGTAGAACCATAGTGAAACATTGGTAATTGGTATAAAACTTAGAATAATCCTAAGGACATCAATAGAACCGATGAAAAACTAGAGATTAACTAGAAAAGTTGATCCATTCATAGTCAAAGACTAAGAAACATTCAGAGATTAACCAAAAGTTGATTCATTTATAAATAAACTTTTCATTAAAATTAAATGATTACAGATTGTTAAGGCAAAAATAAAATACAAAGCCTTATTCTACAGGACGCTTTCCTTCAGCCTTAGAAACAGGATCCATACATGTAGGGGGATCGTCCAAGGTAAAAGGAGAGTTGATGAAGTTAAAACCGTGAAGCATTCTGGTATTTCTACTACTAGGATGATCAAGCAGATGACGTGATCGGATGATCTATAATTCATCATGCAACTCGTAATCTCCCGAGTACATAGAAATCAAGCATTGGGGAATACGATGAACAAGAATTCAATTAACATCCAATTTGGATAGAGGATTGTCAAGCTGCAATAATCCCAGATCATACCAATCCCATAGAGAGTTGTTCCCATCCATCTTCATCATAGTTAAAGAGTTTATCCAACCCCATTTGCATGATTCGTTCTGGGCCTGTTGAAGTCTATCGTCAAAATGTCCCAATGCTTCATTATACCCATCCATCCAAACTTCTTTGGGTTGTTTATGGAATTGAAAAGTTAATTTATCAACTTGTCACTACAGCTTCTTCAGTACCCCATCCTTAACCTCTAATTGGGAAGATTGAGTGCATAGTTGTTCAGATAAGGTCTGCAGCTTTTGGGACATCTCAGCAATAGCTCAGTCTTTAGCGTTTAACTATGAAACTTGATTGGAAAGGGCCTATTGGGTCTTAATTTCCTCTGTGGTTCCTAGGTCAGGCCTATTTGTAACTCGGGAGGATGATGCAGATTTAATGTTTTTCAAGGCCTCCAATTCATCTCTCAATATTGCATTCTCAGCCTCTAAAAAGGAGTAACCTTCATCTATAGTAGTAACAATAGCTTCGGAGTCAGACCTCAAAATATTTACTTCATCCCTCAAATTATTATTCTCCTCTTCCTGGAGTTTGGAAATAGCCATAGTTTCTTCAACTTCAAGCTTAAATAAAGCTTCCTTTTTATTATATACATAGACAAAATCATCAAAACCCCTACCTACACTTATGCTCTAGTATTTCTGCTCATAGCTCTGGTGCAATAACACAGTGGATTCTTTATATTGTTCTTGAAGTTCTTCCATCATTTCATAATAGGCAACATTATTTGCTACCGCCCGATCAAGTAAGTACTTCAAATACTTATAGGATTCTTTAACCTTCTCTAATGCATCATCACCGAGCAACTGAGTTATTTCTTCTTCGGACAAGTTCGTATGACTAGCTTTGAAAAATGCATTACATTTTCTCAGTAGCTTAATATCATGGGAAAACAGTTGTTCCATCTTCATAATAAACTAGCAAGAAGAAACAGCCACCAATCAACAACAAGGATAGAGAACAGGAATAATTAATAAGAGATAAAAAAGGAACAACAAAAGGTTCTTTCATTGATAACAAAGAGTTCAAGTACAATCGAAATAAAGAAAAAAGAAATGATAAAAGTAAAAGGGAAAATGCCAAAAAACTTTACACCTTCTCCCAATCATTTTCAACCTTCTTGCTCTGCTCAAAAGAAGGGGCTCCAGGTTGGAGTTGCTCTGTTTGGTCGCTTGGATGAAGAGAAGACTCATAAATTTTAGGTTGCTCGGCAGCAGACTCAACCACAAATAAAGACACTTCAGAATCATTTGTATCTTCCACCTCATCCTCTATGACTGGAGGAGGACCATGAATATACTTCTGAAAAAGTTTAAAGTCTTCAGTTGTGTTCAACTCTTGAAGGTAAGCAACCAACCATCTCTGAAACATTTTTCTTCACATACTCAATCTGAGCAGAAGAAACAGAAATGTCTTTATTCCAACCCTTATGCTAGCCAACAATAAAGGAGGCCTTCACAGCAGATTTTCTCTTAGCTCTGGCAGAGGATACAAGATCTTCATCAGCCTTTTCCCGACGCTCAGCTTCCTCTGCCCTGCGCTCCGCCTCCTCTTTCTTGCACTCAGTTTCCTCTTTTTGGCGCCTAGCCTCCTTTTCCCCGCGCTCCGCTTCAAGGGCATTTGTATCAGACATTTGACGAGCAGTTTTAACTGTCTTCATCTTTTCTGCCCAAGTGCTTTTCTCAGTCTCCAAGGCCTGCTGAGATTCAAGAAGATACTTCTTCAAACCAAATAAGGATTCCTCCACCTCATTTGAAGAATAATAAGCCTTAATTGCATTATCCTTCTCCTACATATTATTGAAGTGTACCAAGAACTACAAAAGATGAATATCAAAGTGAGCATTTGAGGAATATAAAAGACATCCAAACTAAGAAAATGGAAATTACTTACTAATGCAAGGTTCTGAGCAGCCAATTCAAAAACCCTCATTCTAGGGAGCAAGGCATCCACCCCCATATGGTTTGGAAGAGTACCAGACTTGATCAACCTTCTAGCCAAACCAGGAGTAATAGTTGTTGGAGGAACAACATCAAAAGAGGGTAAATCAACCAAGGACAGTTGATAGTTCACTTGGTCGAATTGTTTCTCTGCAAGCCCTCTCCTAAGTCTTTTCAGAGGAACTTCAACCTCTTTTGGAACTACATCCTTAGGATCCAAGTCTTTGGGGGTTGGATCCTGAGGAACTGGACCCTTGAGGGCTGGGGGCTTCATAATATCCCTTATTTTATTCTTAGCTCTTCAACAGATGATTGGGAGCCAGAAGCACTACTGTTGTAAAGGTCGGGAAACTTCCTTTTCTTCATGATTTCAGAAAGAGAAGTGTCTGATTCAACAACAAGCTCTTGATCAAGGTCACTCACCAGAACAGGAGATACAGTATGTCTAAAAGTAAAAGAAGAAATTGTGTTTCTATACTGGAGCAAATAGGAGGCAGATCTAACGTGCTCTTTAACAACTATCTTGTGAAGTCCCCCGATAAACTTCAACTCTCTCAAATTTACTTCACTCTTTTGGGGGCACTTTCTTTTTTTCGTAAATATGACATTTTATCAAACATAAACAAGGAAAATTTACTAAAACATAAAATAACCTATTCCATTGCCAAAGAGCGGACATCTAGGTCCATGATTTTAGCGCCTCCAACTAAAGGGGCATGTTTCCAATTTTTTACAACTACCCCGTGATCAAAATAATCCCTATTAGAATCAGGGAGATTAACTACCAAAGCTTTACTAACAGCCCTAGTTTTCAAATAAAAGGTGATATCACTAGTTACCCATTTATAACAAAACATCATTTCTAGAATCTCTAGATAGGTTCCATAGATTTGATTTAACCTATAAACACCATTTAGAACTCTCCATGTGTTAGGAGACACTCTTGCAGGTACAATGTTAAAATATTGAAAAAACTCCAAAAACAGGGGATTAGGAGGAAATGTGAACCCACGTTCAGCAATAAAGATAGAAGGGAACTAATGGCCCTCCGTAGGAGAGAAAAAATTAGAAGGAAAAGTGTGGTGTTCGAGTACAACCCAAGATGGAATATTAAAATCGATTATAAACTTAACAAGTGACTCGATGGAATAAACCATGATGAAGAAAACAAAGAAGAAGAAAAGAAAATTCTTACAACAATTTAAGGATTCAGCAAGAACTAAAGATAGGAAAGAAAATGATAGCAAGAAAGTTCAAAGAACACAGTAGCAGAATCAAAAGTAAGAGGTAGAAAATGATCGAAGTTTTACCGCTCTTTTTATAAGATGCATCAAAAACTGGGAAAAGTAATGATTAAAGAGAACGACAGTTGTGTTTAAGATGGATAACAAGGGAAAAGACGAAGATACCCTAGAAATATTCACTACAAACTTGAAATATTTACAAAATTGCCATTCGCGCCCAAAAACTATCAATCAAGTGGGTAAATTTCACAAGTCTAGAATGTTTGCATCTAACCAAACAACCCGAGCTATGGTCAAAGCATTATATTTCACACTTTCGCATCAGCTACAAGTATGAAACATTGGGGGCTTCTGTTGATACCAAAATCTACCACCCTACGTGGACCAATTACAAGCCAGCACGTGTAATCCAATGTGGCAGAAGTCCAAGTTAGCATGATAGAAAAGCCCAACCACAAAGGATTCCCAATCAACTGGGAAGCCCGACCAGCAGTCGAAAGTCCAATCTGTACAACCAACCAATCACCAGTGGTCTTACAGCCTGTATTACCAATGAAGCAATAACACTCATATATTTAATTCTCATTATGTATTGATGTAAATGACTAACAAATGAAGGCATTCCATCCTTTTACATGACAACTATCAAGACCCCTTTTGGGCTATAAATACATTGTATCACCCTCATTACAAGGGAGGGAAAAAAACTCAAGGCAATCAATACAGAACAGTGGACGAAGGCTATCCCTTTAAGCCGAATCACTTTAAAGTTTCTTGTGTCTTGCTTGTTTTACTTATTTTATATGTGATCGATTAATTAGGCATAGTCTAGTTTTTTTGCATTAACAAATTACGTCGTTTGTGGGAAAGTATTACTAAACGTTTTCACTAATTAATCATCCATGGATGAAATTCCAGAATCAAGTACCATAAATGAAAGAATTCTTCCTAATCCCTCTGTCCCTCCAAAAAATAATGATCTAATAGGCATTTTGGCTAGTTTGGCCAAGAGGCTATGCAGGATACTATACGACAGTTGGCCCAAACTCTGCAAACTGGAGTTCCTGCACAATTTAATCAAAGGAAAATGCCACCGCCACCAACAAGAAGTTTTGGGTATAGCCATTTCAAAACTTTTGGGGATCCTTCATACCTCCCTGGATAAACTCCTTTAAAGGAATATGCCACTGAGGGGAAATCCCTTATCCCATAAAGATTAAGTGCTTTAGAAAGGCTAAGTAGGGTCTCTCCTTTCGATCGTTTGGGACCCTGGGGAAATACCCTATGGGTTGCGTCGAGAAATAATTAATGAGCAAGAAATTTAAGGGGAAGTTCATCCCAATCTAGATTAAGCACCCGACGAGCTGATAGATACAGTCAGAGGGAAGGTTTGCAAGAAGAAAGTTTAGCATAATCTGTTGGTCGGCATAAAAAGGATGCAACCCATGGTGCTGGTAGTGATGCCTGGAAAGGTTTCATTCAGCGTTTGGAAGACAAATTGGGATAAATGGCCAAGGCCAAGAATCCCCTCCAAATAAGTTTTATTAAGGGATCCCCCTTTGTGCAAACCATCGTAGATTTCCCTACGCCGACCAAGTCTAAAACTCCAGTGGTCACTCCCAAATATAATGGGAAGACTGATCCAGTTCTTCATATAGAAAAATACCAAGAAGCTGTTGATATTCATGGTGTTCCTGATGAGATGAGATGTAGGGCATTTTCAGGAACAATCACTGGATCTGCTTAAATATGGTACAATAGTCTTCCTCGGGGACAAATTTTTTGCTTCCAAAAACTCGCCGAGCTATTTATTGGTAATTTTTGCTTCGAAAAAAACCCAGTGAAACGAATAGCTCACCTGATTAGTGTGAGACGGAAGGTGGGAGAAAGTACTAGGGATTACATCACTCGTTTCAACAACGAGAAATTGGAAGTTATTGATTACGAGGAGAAGACTATAATTACTTCCCTCATGAGTGGTTTGCTCCCCAACAAACTATATTATACTTTGGCCAAAGATCCCCCAAAGACGATGATAGAATTGATGGCCAAAGCAGTGAAGATTATGAATACCGAAGAAGTTATGGCTGCCAACAAGAATTTAGACGCAAAGGTGGAAGCAGAGACAGAAGGGAATTTAGATAAGAAGGAGCACAAGAGTCACAATGAACACAGGAATTCAAAAGCAAAAGAAAGCATAGATCTGCTCAGGAAATTCATTAATTACACTCCATTAATGGTGGATATACACCATATGTTGTAGGAAATTAAGAACCACAATGATTTTAGTTGGCCTGAAAAGTGAAAGTGACCTGCTGATAAGAGGGATAAGTCCAAGTATTATGAGTTTCACCAAGATCATGGTCATACTACCAACCATTGTATTTCCCTCCAGAATGAGATAGAAGTGCTCATCCGAAGAGGAAAGTTGGAAAGATTTGTTGATCAGCAGGCCGGTGGAAGAACTGGAGGTAAAGGTTGGCAGAGATCTAAATCACCAATTAAGCCTAAAGAAGATAAGAAGAGGAACCACGATAAAGATCCAGAAGATGATCCTGATCTCCCCTAAGAAGCCTAGATAATCGGAACGTGAGGTATTCACACTCAGTTTTGGATATTTTGATTGTCACATGATTACAGGTGGAGATACCAGAGGAAGAGATCATACATCTGAAAGGAAAGCTTAACTCAATGAGGTCCAAGCTTGTTCCTATATCTAGCGAATTAACCTCACCGAGGAAGATCGGCCAAGAAAAGTTAATAAGGATAAGCTCGTGATTGGCTTTTCCAAAAATGATTTATCTGGAGTGTTGTATCCTCACGATGATCCTTTAGTTATCAGAGTCAGGATGAAAGAAGTATTAGTAGAAAGAACATTGGTGGATAATGGCAGTTCAGCAGACATCATGTTTTATCCCTATTTTGATAGTTTGGGTTTTAAACTCAATCAACTGGAGCCTTATCACAGGCCACTCATTTGATTATCAGGCGAGAAAGTGTTTCCATTGGGGACTATCAAGCTAGATGTGTTGATCAGGATATGGCCGGTGAGAAGGACATAGAAGGTTAGATTCTTTATAATGGACAAAAATGTTCATCCTGCCTATAATATGATTATGAGAAGAGCTGGTCTAAAGAAATTCTAAGTTTGACCCTCTACTGTTCATCAATGCCTGAAGTTCCCGACCAACTTTGGAGTTGGAGTAGTGAAAGGAGATCAGAAAGTAGCTCGGGAGTGCTACTATTCCTCTGCCGAGGAAGAAGATATGTTGGAGATAAAGAGGAAAACAACCACTTATCAAGTGGATATATCTGAGTAGAACAAGGAATCTGAGGTTGAAACCTTAGATCCATGAGACGAATATGAGCTTGTAAAAGGCCAAGTGATGGAGGCAACAGAAAGAATTATTCTAGACAATAACAACCCAGAATGAACAACTCAAATATGAGCATCATTCAAACCAGTTCTTAAACAAGAGTTAGTGGCTTTCTTGAGACAAAGAAAATAGGTGTTCACGTGGAGTCATGAAGATATGACAGGCATAAACCCAAATTTCCTATGCCATGAGCTTAATGTGAATAAGGAGGTTAAACCCATGAAGCAGCGAAGAAGAGTTTTTAGCCCAGAGAAGAACCAGGCAATATAAAAAGATGTAGAGAAGCTTCAAAAAGCTTCCTTTATTGAAGATGTGAAGTATCCGGATTGGTTGGCCAACGTAGTTATGGTCAAGAAGAAGAACAACAAGTGGAGGATGTGTGTGGATTTTACTGACCTGAACAAAGCGTTCCCAAAGGATCACTTTCCTTTGCCACAAATTGATTAATTGGTAGATTCTACTTTCAGGCATGAGCTGATGAGTTTCATGGATGAATATTTTGGTTATAACCAGATCAAAATGAAGCTAGAAGACAAACAAAGTACTTCTCTTATCACTCCTTGAGGAACTTATTGCTATAATGTTATGCCGTTTGGTCTGAAAAATTTCGGGTGCTACTTATCAAAGACTGGTGAACAAAGTATTTGAGGAACAAATATGCAAGAACATGGAGGTGTATGGTGATGATATGCTCACTAAGAGCAAAAAAGATATTGATCATATTTCTGACCTCAACCAGACGTTTGATCAATTGGAAAATCACCAAATAAAGTTAAACCCCACCAAATGCGTCTTCGGAGTGCAGGAGGGAATGTTCCTCGGGTATATAGTGAATCAAAGGGGAATTAAATCTAATCCAGATAAGATTAAAGCCTTGATAGAAATGAAATATCCGACCTATAAAATGGATGTTCAAAGGCTAACTGGGCGCGTAGCAGCACTCAACATGTTTATGTCCCGAGCAATGGACAAGTGTTTGACATTCTTCAAGGTACTTAGAAAAACCTTTGAATGGAATGATGAATGTGAAAAATGATTTTTGGAGTTGAAGAAGTACCTAAGATCACCATCACTAATCTCTCAACCAGTGTTCGGAGAAAAGCTATATTTATATCTAGCTATATCTGAGTCGATAGTTAGCTCTACCCTGATTAGGGAGGAAAATGGAGTTCAAAAGACAGTTTATTACACCAGTAAAACTATTTGAGGAGCAGAAGTAAGATATCCCAGACTGGAGAAATTAGCATTGGCCTTAATTGAGGCTAGTAGACGAATGAAGCCATATTTTCAAGCCCACACCATTGTGGTATACACTGACATTCCACTAAGGAAGGCTTTGCATAAGTCGGAGAAATCTGGAAGATTATTGTATTGAGTTGTGGAGTTAAGGGAATATGACCTTGTATACAAACCAAAGACTGCTTTAAAAGGACAAGTTGTGTCTGATTTTTATTACAGAATTCACTTACCCAGAGGTCCCCGAGAAACAAAGGACTCTAGCCGAGAAACATGCAGGAGTCAGTAAACTTACTAAAGATATGCCCGACCAACTCCAAATGGGAGAAACTGTAAAAAAAGATCAAACAAAACCCTCTAGTGGGGTACATGAGATGAAGGATAAAATCCTCCATTAAGGGATTCTGACAAACCAAGCATTTGACAACAATATTCCCATATGGAGTCTATATATTGATGGGTCATCCTATGCAACTGGATGTGGAGTTGGAATCATTCTCAATACTCCAGACGAGCTATACATAGAGTATGCTCTGTGATTCCAATTTCAAGACTCCAATAATGAGGCAGAGTATGAAGTTGGGATTGTTTGCTTAAATCTAGCTAAATCACTGAATGATGAGCAAGTTTTGGTATACAGTGATTCACAGTTAGTCGTAAATCAGGTGCTGAGCTTATATGCAGCAAAAGGATAACTGATGACCATATATTTGGCAAAAACTTTGGAAATAATTTCCACTTTGCTAGTTGTTCAGATGGTCAGAATTCTAAGATTGGAGAATGCCCGAGAAGATGCACTTGCTCGATTAGCTTCAGCAACCAGAACGGAGATACGAAGAACTATTCCTATTGAGATACTTGCTAATAGGAGCATTGATGAAGATATAATGGTTAACTTTATTTCAGTTGATATGGGGCCATCGTGGATGGACCCCATAAGAGCATATATTGAAGATGTGACTCTTCCAGCTTATCTACTTGAAGCTAAGAGGCTGAAATACAAAGTTGCAAGATATGTGCTAGATGGTGGTGTGTTATATAGAAGAGGATTAGCTGCTAGTATAAAATGGTGTGTGTATCCAGCTGAAGTGAAGGAATTAATTAAAGAAGTCCATGAAGGGTCCCGTGGAGCCCATGTAGCAGGAAAAACGTTGTTGTAGAGAATTCATACATAAGGATACTAGAGGTCAACTATGCGAGCAAATTATGAAGATTCTGTAAAGAAGTGTGATAAGTACCAAAGGTTTTCCAGCATATTCAAGGCTCCACAAGCCCTCCTAACACCAATCAAATCCCCTTAGCCCTTTGTTATGTGGGGGATTGACTTGGTCGGGCCTATGCCGACCACCCGAGGAAGGTTCAAGTACCTAGTTGTAGCTGTTGATTACTTTACTAAATGGGTGGAAGAAAAATCGTTAATCGATATGTCCTATAAAAAGATTTATTGGTTCATTTGTAAGAGTATTATATGAATGTATGGCTTACCCTATGCCTTTGTCACTGATCATGGCACACAGTTTGACAATGACAAATTTGTTACTTATTATGCCCAGTCAAACATCCAAAAAATACACTCTGCCCCTGGCCATCCTCAAAGTAATGGAAAAACAGAGGTAACCAACAAAACTTTGATGAATGGATTAAAGAAAAGGTTGGAAAATGCCAAAGGGAATTCGATCAATGAACTGTATTCTGTCATGTGGGCTTACCGAACAACTTCCAGAATAACTACTGGAGAAACTCCCTATCTATTGGCATTTGATACTAAAGTCATAATTCTTATCAAGCGAGATTTACCTACTCATAGAGTTATTACCTTCAATACCCCAGTCAGTGATTTGATGAGAAGGTTAGATTTAGACATACTGAAAGAAGTCCGTGAAGATGCAGCCATAAGAAATGCATCTTATCAACAAAGAACTAAACGTTTCTACAACAAGAGGGTCATGCTGAGAAACTTAAAAGAAAATGATTATGTTTTGAAGAAAGTGATTCAGTACAGCAATAAGATGGAAGCCAATTGGCATGGGCTTTATCGTATTACTACAGTTGTCCTATCAGGCATATATCAAATTGAGACTTCGGAAGGGGAAGAATTCAATAACCCATAGAATGAAAAACACCTGAAGAAGTAGTATTAGTAAATGTAGTTATGTTGTACATAGTTCACTTCAAGTTTAATGAGAACATGAATTTCCCAAGATTGTTATTTTTTGTTTTGGAGTACTAGTGATATGCACTACACTATGCATCAACAAAAACCATCAACAAAGTTGGTCGGTATCAACAAAGGCCACAAACAAAGTTTATCGGCACCAATAAAGGCCACCAACAAAGTTGGTCGGTATCAACAAAGGCCACCAACAAAGTTGGTCGGCATCAATAAAAGTCACCAACAAAGTTGGTCAACATCAGTAAAGGCACCAACAAAGTTGGTTGTCAAACATATAAAATCACGCAAGGCAAAATTGTAAGTCCCAAATGCTTGGTTAACGAAGACCCGGATGAATAATTTTCATCTAAATTGGGCCAAAAGATGGGCAAATGTTCCACTCACGCCTGGGAACCAAGGTAACTAATGCAATTACCATAAAATTTAGGTATATTAGTAGAAGCATGGTGAAACCTTGGTAATTGGTATAAAACTTAGAATAATCCTAAGGCTATCAATAGAACCGATGAAAAACTAGAGATTAACTAAAAAAGTTGATCCATTCATAGTCAGTGACTAAAAAACATTCAGAGATTAACCAAAAGTTGATCCATTCATAAAATAAACTTTTCATTAAAATTAAATGATTACACATTGTTAAGGCAAAAACAAAATACAAAGCCTTATTCTACAGGACGCTTTCCTTCAGCCTTAGAAACAGGATCCATGCCAACAGGGAGATCATCTGAGGTAAAAGGAGAGTTGATGAAGTTAAAATCATGAAGCATTCTAGTATTGCTACTACTAGGACGATCAAGCAGATGAGGTGGTCGGATGATCTATAATTCATCATGCAACTCGTAATCTCCCGAGTACATGAAAATCAAGCATTGGGGAATACGGTGAACAGGAATTCAACTAACATGCAATTTGGATGGAGGATTGTCAAGCTACAATAATCCCGGATCATACCAATCCCATAGAAAGTTGTTGCCATCCACTTTTATCACAGTTAAAGCATTTATCTAACCCCATTTGTAGGATTCATTTTGGGCCTGTTAAAGTCTATCATCAAAATGTTCCAAAGCTTCATTATACCCATCCATCAAAACTATTCTGGGCTGTTTATGGAATTGAAAAGTTAATTTATCAACTTGTGATTGCAGCTTCTTCAATACCCCTTCCTTCACCTCTAATTGGGAAGATTGAGTTGATGGTTGTTCAGATAAGGTCTGCAGCTTTTGGGACATCTTAGCAATGGATCAGTCTTTAGCTTTTAACTGTGTATCTTGATTGGAAAGGGCCTATTGGGTCCTAATTTCCTCTGTGGTTCCTCAGCCAGGCCTATTTCTACTTCGGGAGGAAGACGCAAATTTAATGTTTTTCAAGGCCTCCAATTCATCTCTCGATGTTGCATTCTCAGCCTTTAAAAAGGAGTAACCTTCATCTACAGTAGTAACAACAGCTCCGATGGCAGACTTCAAAAGATTTACTTCATCCCTCAAGTTATTATTACCCTCTTCTAGGAGTTTGGAAACTGTCCTAGTTTCTTCAACTTCAAGCTTAAATAAAACATCCTTTTTATTATAGACAGAGATAAAATTATTAAAAGCCCTACCTACACTTAAGCTTTGGTATTTCAACTAATAACTCTGGTGTAACATCACAGTGGATTCTTTATATTGTTCTTGAAGTTCTTTTATCATTTCATAATAGGCAACATTATTTGACACCGCCCAATTAAGTAAGTACCTCAAATACTTGTAGGATTCTTTAACCTTCTCTACGGCATCATCACTGAGAAACTGAGTGATTTCTTCTTCGGACAAGTTCGTATGACCATCTTTGAAAAAAGCATTGCATTTTCTCAGAAGCTCGATATCATGGGAAGACAGTTATTCCATATTCATAATAAACTAGCAAGAAGAAATAGCCACCAATTAAAAATAAGGATGGAGAACAGGTATAATCAACAGGAGATAAAAAAAAGGAACAATAAAAGTTTGTTTTATTGATAACAAAGAGTTCAAATACAATGAAAATAAATAAAAAAAAATGATAAAAGGGAAAGAGAAAATGCCGAATAAATTTACACCTTCTCCCCATCATTTTCAACCTTCTTGCTCTGCTCAAAAGAAGGGGCTCCAAGATGGAGTTGCTCTATTTTCTCGGCTGGAGGAAGAGAATAAATTTTAGGTTGGTCGACAACAGACTAAATCACAAATGAAGACTCTTCAGAAGTAACTTTATCTTCAACCTCATCCTCTATGACTGGAGGAGGACCATGAATATACATCTAAAAAAGTTTAGAGTCTTCAGTTGTGTTCAACTCTTAAAGGGAAGCAACCCAACCATCTTTGAAACATTTTTGCTTCATATACTCTATCGGAGCAGAAGCAACAAAATTGACTTTGTCCAAACCTTATCCCAACCAGCAATATAGGAGGCCTTCAAAGCAGACTTTCTCTTAGCTCGGGCAGAGAATACAAGCTCTTCATCTGCCTTTACCCGACACTCAGCTTCCTCTGCCCTACGCTCTGCCTCCTCTTTTTGGGGCTCAACTTCCTCTTTCTGGCGCCAACTTCCTTTCCCCTTCGCTTTGCTTCAAGGGCATTTGTATCAGACGTTTGACGAGCAGTTTCATCCGTCTTCAATTTTTCTGCCCAAGTGCTCTTCTCAGTCTCCAAGGCCTACTGAGATTCAAGAAGAGACTTCTTCAAACCATACAATACTTCCTCCACCTCATTTGAAGAAGAATAAGACTTAATTGCATTATCCTTCTCCAGCATATTATTGAAGTGTACCAAGAACTATAATAGATGAAGATAAAAGTGAGCACTTGAGGAATATAAAAGACATCCAAACTAAGAAAATGGAAATTACTTACTGATGCAAGATTCTGAGCAGCCAATTCATAAACCCTCATTCTAGAGAGTAAGGCATCCAACCCCTTATGCTTGGGAAGAGTACCAGACTTGATCAACTTCCTAGCAAAACCAGAAGTAATAGCTATTAGAGGAACAACATCAGAAGAGGGTAAATCAACCAAGGATAGTTGATCGATCACTTAGTCGACTTATTTATCTGCAAGCCCTCTCCTAAGTCTCCTCAAAGTAACTTCAACCTCTTTTGGAGCTACATCCTTAGCAACCAGGTTTTGGGGGGTTGGATCCTTAGGAACTGGACCCTTGAGGGTTGGGGGCTTCATAACATCCCCTGTTTTATTCTTGGCTCCTTCAACAGATAATTGGGAGCCAGAAGCACTACCGCTGTAAAGATTAGGAAACTTTCTCTTCTTTATGATTTTAAAAAGAGGAGTGTCCGAGTCAGCAGAAACCTCTTGATCAAGGTCAATCACCAGAATAGGAAAAGTAGTACATCTAGAAATAAAAGAAGAAATAGTGTTTCTGTACTAGAGCAGATAGGAGGCAGATCTAACGTTCTCTTCAGCAACTACCTTGTGAAGTCCCAGGATAAACTTCAACTCTCTCAAATTTACTTCACTCTTTTTGGGGCACTTTATTTTTTTCTGAACTGAAAATCAATTTATAAAAAAATAGTCAGTATGACATTTTATTAAACATAAACAATGTAAATTTACTAAAACATAAAATAACCTATTCCATTGCCAAAGAGCGGACATCTAGGCCTTGATATTTAGGGCCTCCAACTAAAGGGGCATGTTGCCAATTTTTTATAATTACCCCATGATCAAAATAATCCCTATTAGAATCAGGGAGATTAACAACCAAAGCTTTACTAACATCCCTAGTTTTCAAATAAAAGGTGGTATAACTAGTTACCCATTTATAACAAAAAATTATATTTGGAATCCCTAGATAGGTTCCATTGATTTGATTTAACCTATAAACACCATTTACAACTCTCCATGTGTTAAGAGCCACTCTTGCAGGTATAATGTCAAAATATTGAGAAAACTCCAGACACAGGGTATTGGGAGGAAATGTGAACCCACATTCATCAATAAAGATGGAAGGGAACTAATTCCCCTCGGCAAGAGAGAAAAAATCAGAAGGAAAAGTCTGGTGTTCCAGTACAACCCAAGATGGAATATTGAAATCGATTCTAAACTTATCAAGTGACTCGATAGAATAAACCATGATGAAGAAAACAAAGAATATGAAAAGAAAATTCCTACAAAAATTTAAGGATTCAGCAAGAACTGAAGACAGGAAAGAAAACGATCGCACGAAAGTTGAAAGAACACAGCAGCAGAATAAAAAGTAAGAGGTAGAAAATGATAAATGTTTTACCGCTCTTTTTATAAGACGCTTCGAAAATTGGGAAAAGTAATGATTAAAGAGAACGACGGTTAGATTTACGATGTCTAATAAGTAAAAAATGAAGATACCCTGGAAATGTTCACTACAAACTTGAAATATTTACAAAATTGCCATTCACGCCACCTAAAAACTATCAATTAAGTGGGTAAATTTCATAAGTCTGGAAGGACTGTAGCCAACCAAACAACCTGGGCTACAATCAAAGCATAATATTTCACACTTTCGCATCAATTACAAGTATGAAACATTAGGGGCTTCTGTTGATACTAAAATCTACCATCCTACGTGGACCAATTACAAGCCAGCACGTGTAATCCAATGTGGCAGAAGTCCAAGTCAGCATGATAGAAAAACCTGACCAATAAGGAAGCCCAATCAATTGGGAAGCCCGACCAAAAGAATCCGACCAACTGGGAAGCCTGGCCAACAGCCGAAATTCCAATCTGTATAGCCAACCAAATGCCAGCGATCTTACAGCCTGTATTGCCAATGAAACGACATCACTCGTATATTTAATTATCATTATGTATTGATGTAAATGCCTAACAAATGAAGGCATTCCATCATTTCACATGACAACTATCAAGACCCTTTTTAGGCGATAAATACATTGTATCACCCTCATTGCAAGGGACGGGAAAAATAACTCAAGGCAATCAATACAGAACAGTGGACGTAGGCTATCCCTTTGAGACGAACCACTTTAAAATTTCTTATCTCTTGCTTGTTTTACTTATTTTATCTTTGATCGATTAATTCAACCTAGTCTAGTTTTGTTGCATCAACAAACCAATTGTTATTAGTCTTGAAAGTTTTATTCTCTTCCATCTTTGAGATTAAGCAATAATCTGAATCATGAGCCTCCTTAAAAATGAAAGGTCCTTCCCAATTCGTAATAAATTTTGGCAATGGGAGACCTAAAATGTGCTTCATAGCTGTCTTCAGAACTAGATCTCCTTTTATAAATTTTCTTGGCCTCACTAAGTTATCATATGCCCTGGATATCTGCTTCGTGTACATATGAAATTATTTCATCGTGTTGTCCCTGTGTTCATCTAGTGTTTCCAACTGTACGTGCCTACTCTAAGGAAGCATGTTGCTTCGTAAGGCATATTGGGTCGAGGGAACTTCCATATCCACTCACATAATTACTTCATCTCCAAATGCAAGATAGAGCGGCGTATACCTATGGGATTCCTCTTTATTGTTCAATAGGCCCACAGAACTACTAGAATCTTATCATCCCATGAACCTAGGAAGTCTTCCATCTTCTTAGCTAAGACATTAACCAAGGTTTTGTTAGTTACTTTGTCCTGACTGTTGCCTTTGGGGTATGCCACTATTAAGGTATGATGGATAATGGAGTACTTGTCTGTGAGCATCATTAATTGTTTATTGACAAATAGGTTTCCATTATTAGAGAGGATAACCTTCGGAATCCAAAATCGATAAATTATGTACTCCGTAATGAAGTTGGATGCCACACCTTCTGGTTCTCTCTTTAGTGGTATTACCTCAGCCCACTTTGTAAAGCACTATGTTTCCATTAATATCCATATCTTTCCTCTCAAAGATGGATGTATTGCCCCTACCAGGTCAAACACCCAAGTGTGAGAGGAACAAGGAGTTACCAAAGAGTGTAAATCCACCGAGGGATCATGGATCATATTATCATGTAGTTGGCATGCCTTGAATTTGTGAATGAACTCGGTAGAATCTTTCTACATGGTTGGCCAATAATAACCCAGTGTCATTAATTAGTTATAGAGCTTTGCCCCTCCAATCTGAGCTAGTTCATGAGCTTGCTACAAGACTTTTGTTGCTTTCTCCCTTATGATGTGTTGAAGTATCCTCTATGATAGAAATGATCCTCTTGGACTTAGAACTATAAGGCCCTTCGTTTGATTGCCATTGCGTTAATTTAGGAACAACTCCGTCTTTGATGAAACCAATGTAAAGTTGCTTCCAATCTTCCTGAGCTTCAATGAAGTGACATTCAACAACCTAAAAAATTTGACATTTACTGCAACTTTATTGTAAATCCGTTGTATCTTATTTTATCGTTGGCCAGAAGTATCCCTCTCTCTGTATTCTTCTATACAGGGGGATCTTAGTTGTCTTGCAGTGATCATCATGTGTCTTCTTCAACTTTTTCTATGCTTTCTCTGGCCTGATACACCTTGATAACCATCCTCCCATGTTTTTAAAGTAGAGGCTTCCTTAGCTTACAAAGTACTGTACCAAC
This sequence comes from Sambucus nigra, assembly GCA_949130495.1. NCBI lineage: Eukaryota > Viridiplantae > Streptophyta > Magnoliopsida > Dipsacales > Adoxaceae > Sambucus > Sambucus nigra. Next base: position 633,547,418 of record OX422215.1, on the reverse strand, counting down.
TCTCTGAGCTCCATCTTGCCTTCTCCAGACTCCAATTAATTCCTAATCTCACATTTACAATCTAAATCATCTTCCATCGATAACATTAACTGTACCACCGAGGGAGTTATACTTCGTTGTGTCACAATCATAGTTGTGTCGCTTTTTATGTCCACTTTCTGAGTAATGGTGGCATAATCATCAGCATGCATGTTGATTATTATAGGATACCTCCTTATCTTAACCTAATGGAACTGGTTGATCAGCTATTGGATGATTCTTTTGTAAGGCACCAGGCTAAGATGCTTCAATGCATATTCCCCATTCACTTGCTAGACCACCAATTTTGAATAACCTTTAATATACAGTGAAAGGATGCCCCACCAAAGGAACTCTAACAATCCCATACCAACACCTCATACTCTAGAGAAAGAATAATCTAACTTACAGGAGAGGCAAATCTCTTCTTTCCCTTTTGAAAGAATAACCCCTACTTCCCCCTTCTTCTCTGCCAAAAACCCATCAAACTGCATAGTTTACTCTTCAAGGTTTATGTCCAAAAAGTTTCCCTACAAATCGTCTTCAGGAATACTCTCACGGGGTGGCTCAAATATCCCAGATGGAAAGATTGCCAATAAGTCGGCATATGTCTGGCTCTTAATTGCACGAGGATCCACATACTTTTAAGTCATATTCTGAAAGAATGAGGAACCACCTTATTGATCTTCCAATCAAAATAGTTCTTTTAAATAAAAACTTAATGGGATCACATCTTATCACAATATGAATTATGAAAGATAGCATATAATGTCTAAGTTTTTATGCTGTAAACACCAAGGCTATACAATGTGTCTTTACACTACTATACCGTGCCTCTGGTCCATGAATGATGATCCTACTCAGATAGTAGACTATATTTTCATGCCCATCAATATCTTGCGCTAAGAGAGCTCCGAAAAAGATGGTAGTAGATGTGAGGTAGAGCTATAACGGTATCCATGTCCTTGAAGGAATCATCATTTATGGAAAAATGAGAAGTTTCTTCATCTTGGTGAGTTTCCTCTCATTTGAACTTAATGCTTTTTTACAGTAGCTCCATCAGTGAATGAGTTATCTCGGCCATCCCTGGCACAAATCTCATGAGGCAGGACACTTTTCTGAGGAAACTCTTGAGCTCTTTTGACATTCTTGGACATGACATCTCTTGGATAACTCGTTGTTTATCTTGGTCCATCTGCACTCCCTGTCAATCTACCACGAAGCCCATAAATTTCCTTCTTGTAACTCCGAAGGCACACTTCAATGGATTCATCTTCAACTTATACTTCTTGCATCGAATGGACACCTTCCTCAAATAATCCATATAGGACTTTTCCTTCTTTAATTTGATGACCAAATCATCTATATAAAATTCTAAGAATTTATGAAAGAGGTCATGGAAAATGGCCATCACTATTCTCTAGTATATTGCTCCATCATTCTTCAACCTGAAAGGCATCACATTACACATAAAATTGCCTAAAGAAGTTCTAAATGCTATTTTCTCCGTATATGTTGGATCCATCTTGATTTGGTTATATCCCACATACTCGTCCATGAAGCTATACATTTATCCAGTAGTTGCATCGATCAAGCTATCAATTGAGGGCAAAGGGAATGCATCCTTTGGGCAAGATATGTTTAAGTCTCTGAAGTTCATGCAGATCTGTATCTAGTTTTTATCCTTTTTTCCCACTGGGACAATGATAGACAACTAGAGTGGGTGCTCAATCTATTTGATGAACCCTACTACTAACAATCGTTGGACCTCTTCTTTAATCTTCAGATCTAACTCTATCTTCTAAGTTCTTGTAGCCTACTTCACTGGTATGGCTGAAGGCATAATATTCAGATTATGGTAACTTACCTCTTTATCCAACCCCTCTAACTCTGTGTACTTTTATATAAAGACGTCTCTATATTCTCGAATTATCTCAATCAAGGCCCTTTTTTTCTCCATGCTTAGATCTTTCTAAATGAAGATGGGCCTTGGATCTTCTCCTTCTTCAATTAGATCAATCTGCTCTAACTCCCACACCTTCATATTTGGGTGATCCATCGTGTATTCTAGCTCAACTTATACTTCCTCCCTAAATTATTGGATGTTTGAGTTGTCTATGACCATGCACTGCTCCTGTTGGTCAACTAGAAAACACTCATACGCAGGGTTAGCCTCTTCGTCAGCCTCTACAATAGCTCCTTCGGCTGCCCACTCATGCCTTCAAAGAAAATAGATCATCCTTCCATCCTCCGTTATCACTTTCTTGCATTGATGGTTGGCCGATGCAACTTCCTTCCATTTTCTATCTCTCGAAGCTTTTGTCATTGTAAGGACACAAATTTCCAATTGAGTCCATACAAAAACATTTGAGTCATAGGATAGTGTTCATGCGTATCATTCAAGCCTATGACAAGTTTGATTTGAAGACGTATCGGCCTAGTTCAACATAAAGACATCATCCTTGCCGAGTTTCAAGTGCCTCATTTTTCATCCTCAACAATTCATCATATTTCAAACCTCCAATAAGGTATGAATGCTATATATATATATATATATATATATGTACAGAATTGGAACAATCTTAATAGATGTAATTTTATTTAAAATAAATTTTTATGAGCTTAAAATGATAAATGGGTATTCTAACTTTTCGTTCAAAATTGTCGTTTGAACGAGAAAGTCATTCGAACGATCTTTGCTAACGAGGTTCCCTTTTGAACACTGACTTTTTGTTAGAAAAGTCGTTTGAACGAAATGTCGTTCGAATGAAAAAGTCATTCGAACGACATTTCAGGCAGGAACAATTTTTGGCATTTTCCCACTATTTTGTACCACTACTTTTTGACAGTTTTTAACTATTTTCGGGACAGATTTTTCATAGAACTTTTGGAACACACTTCGGGAGATTTTGAGAAAAAATTCTTCCAACCAAAAATTACATTTTTCATGTGTTAAATTTCAATAGAAAATTTTCTTCAAACACATGTTTATAGACCCATAGTTCAGTTTATTTTATCTAAGTACCTCTATACATATATCTATTGCTTGGAGTTTGTTTTGGATCCACTGGTTCATCTCTATCATAACAAGGAGAAGTTTGTATTTTCTTCTATTTCCCATAAAAGAAGAAGAATTATTTTTCTACGGCGTTCTCATACGGTGAAAGGCACCGTGTGTGGTTAACGGGTTCCAAAAGCTTCATTGGAGGAGTCCAAGATTCTGGTGGTGTCCGGGATTGTCGACTAAGCAAAGGTTGGTACAAGAAGACGCGTTAGGGGCTTACAGGAGTCAAGTCGAGTTGAATAAGTCATTTTTCTTGTGCTCGTAAAAATTTCGTATTTAGTGGACTTAAAGCTAGGGCCGTCCAAGGTTTTTCCCATTTAGGTTTTCCTTGAACATCGTGGCGTAGTGTGATTTATTTGTCTTTAACTTGCAAAATCACCTTAGAGTGCATGCTTAGGTAATTCAAGATAAAATTGGGTTTTATCACACTAAAGTTTAATTTGGTGCTAATTAAAGTTTGGGTAACTTGAAGTTAATTTAATTCACGTTGTCTCTAAATTAATTGGTTAAAATTCTTGCTTACCTTGTTTAACTTGGTAATCAAATTAATTTGGTTTGAGTGAAATTAAAGTGTGTGTGTGTTTACTTTAATTCACTTTGTAGTGTTTAATTTAATTTTTCATCTTTTAAAGAAAAGAAAATTAAATAAATTTTGGAAAATTAAATTTTGTTAGTAACCATCATATTCCGCACGTGTTAGGAAATTCATATTTAAAATTTAAATTGGGGGCCAATGATTTTCAAATTGGTATCATAGCCAAAGCGCTACTTTATTGCGTTAAGGTCCTTTTAAATATTTTTGATTAAAAATGGAATTTTTTCTATTTTTAAAATTTTCTGTTTTCTATGGTTTCAACTACGCGTATTGGAAAGCACGTATAAAATCGGCACTTAAGTCTATCGATGCGAGGGTTTGGTTGTCAGTTGTTAACGGGTGGGGTTGATAGAAAATGAGTGTGTACCCAAACCCGTCGAGAGATGGAGTGAGAATGAATTTAAACTTGCTAACTTTAATTACTAAGGTTTAAATGCTTTGTTTAGTGTGGTCACACTGGATGAATTCTGACGTATCATGACGTGTGAAACCGCTAAAGAATCTTGGAATATTTTACAAATCACTCACGAGCGAACTAGTGTCATTAAGGCTTCGAAACTCCAAAACCTCACCACTCAATTTGAAACCATCAAAATGCTTGAAAATGAAACCTTTGATGAATTTTATGATAGACTTTTCGATATAGTTAATTCGTCATTTAATTTGGGAGAGAAAATACCCGACGACCGAGTAATAAAAAAAACTTTAAGGTCCCTACCCGAGAGATTTATCCCTAAAGTGACCGTTTTAAATTCTTTACCCACATTTCACTCTACCAAACTTGAGGAGTTAGTAGGTGATTTGCAAACCTATGAACTAGATATGTTTTCCTCCAAAAATGAAAAGAAAATAGATACGGGCATTGCTTTTAAAGCCCGAAAGGAGGAAAAACAAGTTGTGATTGATGAGAGTGATAGTGACCCGAAGGACATGGCAATGTTTGCTAGGAAGTTTCAAAAATTTCTTAAATTTAATAAAGATAAGTTTAAAAATAAATTTGAAAATTCTAAGCATGACAAAACCAAAAAGATCCTTAAATCTTATAATGAAAATCTTAATAGGGACGAGCCAAATAAGTGCTTTGGTTATGAAGGGTATGGCCATAGGGCTTTTGACTGCCCCACTAAACTATGGAGAAAGGGTAAGAAACCCATTTCATACAATGCAACCCTTAGTGATAGTGATAAGGAAGAGGGATCCGATTCCCCCATTGAGCAAAACTTTACCGCGTTCATGGCAAGTCATGTGAGTACCGATAATGAATCTTCCCATGACTATATACATTTATATGATGCTTCCAAGGACTTTGTTTGTGAATCCCCAAAACATGATGGTTGTGAGAATGGAGAAGAGAGAGTGAGAGAGTGAAAGTGATGAAGAGGTTAATGAGAGAGAACTTTAATTTTCATTTAGAGAATTATATGACGAATCTATTGAATTAAAAATAGCAAATTTGAAGTTAGAAGCTAGTTTAAGGGAGTGTGTCAAAGTCGTTGATGTGAGTTCGTTGGTTGATGATCATAGGACATGTGAGAGAGTTCTTCGTGAGAAGCTTGAATATGTAGAAGGCGAGAGAGATAGCCTTAGATGGTTGATGGAATCAATGAAAAAGGATCTTATTATGTTTGAAGAGCGAAATGTTTTGCTAGAGTATAGAATCTTAGAGTTGGAAAAAAAATTGAGAGATTCTAGTGAGGTCAAATTTGATTTGGAATGTAGGTCCGCTAAATTAGATAAAATATTAGGAACCGTCCAAGTAAAAAATGACACTTGTGGTTTAGGGTTCTATTCTTGTAATGATTCCACTAAAAAAGACAAAACCAATGTTTTGAGAGAATCACCTAGGAACACTTCTAGAGGTCAATCTTTAGGTACTACTTTTCGAAGAGTCTTTACTTGCTCACATTGTGGCCGAAAAGGTCATCTTAGGAAGTTTTTTTTTATCTTAAAATAATTTCTAGGAAATCCAAAGGTAAGGTAACCGAGGTAGCCAAGATCTTAAAACCCCGAGATTATCAGTCTTTGTTAGTTTGGGTTAGGAGATCTGATTTGGTAGCTTTACAAAATAGGATTTTTTATTCTCATTTACTTTCACATGATATATCCCTTGCTAAATCTAAATGTTGAATGTGTTAGTTGTTTTCATACTCTAGCTTTTTGTACTTTTTATCATATATCCTTGCTAGTTGTATGCATGTTTATCATTTTCTAGTCAGTGCTTTATCTCATATCTCATGCTAGAATTATGATTTTTGTTTATCTTTTGTATTATAGTTCTTTCATTTTAGTTTGCTTTAAATGAAAAATACAAAAAGATTTTGTTTTTGTGTTTTATCTTATGAGTATTTTAGGCTTAATGAAAAATTCAAATGATTTTTGTTTATCTTTTGAGTAATTATATTTGTTTGGTTAAAAATTTCAAAAACTCAAAAAGATTTTTTTTGTGTATATTTTAGTTTGACACACCTTATGTGCAATATACTTGTGTTTGAATCCCTTCCTTTTCGCTTCCATATGGCTAGAACTTTTGGTTAAGATTGTCAATCCTTAAAATGTTCTTTGTCATGCTTACAGCCTTTTTCACACACATCCACGAGATCTTTTGAATTTAATCGTCACATGTATATTTGAGCTAAGTGAGATGTTCTCCCATCAATTTAGTCATTTACAGTTTTCTATGACTATGGAGGATTTGTGCATGTAATAATCGTTTCCCAGGTTCAAAAAAATATAAAAAAATATGCTTATCTGGTGTAGTGTTTATCAATGGAATCGGGTTGCAAAAGACAAAATTACTTTGCATGAAAAGCCTCCATTGAATTTTAGGTATTAAAAAATGTGGCATTAAAAAGAATATTTGCCAAGACCAAAAATAGTTTAGTTAATATGTTCAAAAGAATAGAAAAGAAAAATTATTAGGAGTTTGGTTGGATATATTAACGGGTTTGCATAATGACTTTATATCCTAGTTAAGCTTTTATTGTCATGACTCTATTGGTTTGTAGAATCATCAAAATTTTAGGCTTATGTGTGTTGTGTATGTTTGTTCATTGAGTTTAATTTATATTGTCACATGAGGCTATATCTAAATATGATAAGATTTTGAAATCAAATGAGAACTCTGTGAACATGTTTTAAGTGATTGGGTCGAAATTTAATTGTTACTAAGTCACACCCCTACACTTCCATTTACCACATGTATTTGGATACATTTTTTCCATACGAGTGTGACAGGCTTAATGTATTTTGTGTCATATGTGGTGTTTATAACTATGTATATGTGCGCGTGCGTTAGTGATATATATATAATAAGTTACAATGGTGTTTTCACTATTCATAAGATGGGGAGACACTTCACGGTTCAGATCGAAGCCAACAAGACACGAAATGAAGGGTTGAGATTAACTTATCTCCTGCAATACCCTTTTTGCCCCTTAATTTTTTGGTTCCCCCTCTTTTATTACTTCCAAAACTTACAATTTAATTCAAAATTGGGGGTATTTTGGTGAAAATGACAATGCTTCTCTACTTCTCTCACAACACCCCCCCCCCCCTCATAAAACACGCGTTTATCCCATTCTCACATAGCCCTCACAAAACAAACCCTAACAAATTCACTCTCAGCTTCATGTCAGCGCCTCCCTTAGCTACACGTTGCGTCCCTCTCCTTTACCACCATCCGAGCTCCAAGGCTTCCGCATCTGATCTATGCTGTCACCCTAACCTCCTATTGAGTTCACCACACCACCATGATCTCTCACTGCCACCCAATATCTCACTTACGCCATCAGGTATATTGTTTCTCCCTCTCAAAGGCTTTATTCTCTCTCAAACTCTACTTTCTCACTCCTCTTATGTTTAACCTAAAATCGCTCAGGTATACGGTTTCCCCTCTTTCCTTTGAGAGTATTTTCCAAGGTAATTTTGAGACTTCAAAGCCCTATTTATGTGTGAATCAATGTTTTTCACTTCAAAGCCCTATTTATGTGCGATTTTCTCCAGATCTGTTATTGATTTTAATTTGTTGTTGATTTATGATGTGTAGGTTGATGATTTTTTGTTAATCATTTTGTGTCTGAAGTTACAGAATAGGGGTTGGGGTGGTGCGATTTTGTCATAAAACTGATTTGTGTGTTGATTTGATCTTTGGTTTTACAGAATAGGGGTTGTTTGGTGAGATTCACACACGGATCTTTGATTTGATTTTTGATTTGATTTTGATTTCACTTATATTTTTGCATGATGCAACTAATATTTGTAAATATTTTTATTGCAGATTCGTAATGTGAAATTGGAACGGTGTTGATGGGGTTGAGAATTGATACCATTGATGTGAGTTTTCCAGGTAGTATATTATGTAATCAAACTATGACTATGAGCAATTTTGCATGCATTTTAATTTGTTTATGGTTTCTTCAGATGTCGGGAAAGTCGGAGTCTGTTAGACATACATTATTATGGGGTTCAACTTTGGAGATGACATACATTAAGGGTATTAGTGATTATCTAGAAATCATACATTAGTAAAAAGATATATTTTGATTGCTATTATGTCATATGTTACTGATTTTATTTTGAACTTCGTTTCATGAAAATAAAAAAGAATGGTGTAAAGTCCAGAAACTTGCCTTATAACACTGACTTTAGTAAGGAATTTCATCTCTCTAATATAATTAACAATTTCATCTATGTAATAAATGCATAATGTGGCATGTTGTGTGATCCGATGAAATATAGTGACCAAAACATAAATAAACGCGTAATCAACACCCCTGATATATTTTGCAGTTGACTGCATTAGGGCACAAATATTAGTGCATCACATTGTGTTTGGTTTGATTTGGTAGTTTCCTGTGCTTTTGTGTTTATTAGTTTTTGTTAGAATGAAGTTTTTTGGTATTTGGTCTGTATGTTTTCTTAGAGTTTGTAATTATAAGATAGAGAGAAGATGGTAGGAAAATATTATATTGGATGGGTGTGTTATGGGGATTTTTCCTGAGTTGTTGCGAAAATTGGACGTCACTGGTTTGGTTTGTTGATTTTCATTTTTGGTATTGGAATTAGCTATTCGAGTTTTTTTTAGAATTGGGTGATAGGTCTTTGAAATGGATGTGATGGTTTTTACGTATATTTGAGAATAGAGTGATAGGTCTTTAAAAACTCGCAAGCACAGCGGTGTCAATCTAAAATCCATCTCTGGAGGCATTCTGTTTGCATCCATTTCTTATATCCCATTCATATTCTTATCAAAAGAACAAGTCCTTCTATCTATCACTCTCTTCTTATCAATTATATGGGTTAAAAGTTAATATGAAAAGATCATTTAACAATTTTTTATTATTCGTACCAATACTTGGTCTCCATGTTGCGTTCATAGCGGGTCAAAATTCTTTAAAATTTGTAGGATTTTTTTATGTTAACTTTATAGTTAGGCACGGTTTACTTTGTGGGTAAAATTTGTAGGGCCCTTCTTATGTATTCAAACACCCCAAGCACTGCCAAAACTCTCTTGACCCAGCTAATTATTTTGTGGGTAAATTTTACTTCAGAGGTCCTAAATTTATCATTTCGTAACGAGTAAAGTGTCTTATATTGTTGTATTGACCTTTTAATGGTCTAATTGCTTCTAATGGGCTAATTGTTTCTAACAGTTGTAGATTATATATTTACATTGTCTTTTATTATGGGTTTATATTGATTAGATTGGATTAGGATGTCTATGGGTGACTTGGGTAATGTATGGTGAATCAATTGGGTTTCAAAATAGATCAGGGTACTCATATAATGTATTATATTTGTAAGTACACATGTAACATACACAAGGTCACACCACAATAATGATTAATATAGTCACACAATCACCAATATGGATTGTAGAACTGAAGAAGAACACATATTGTACTTGAAGGCAATAATTTTTTTTCATGGTGTGTATATATTTGATAGTTCCTGTTTTTGAACTATGCTTATTTCCTGTTAGTATTACTTTTTTTCATTAGTTTGTACGCGTGAGCTGTTCAGTGGTTGTATGGCTCGATTTTGAGGTTTAGTTGTGATTTATTTGGATTAGAAGTGCAGTGATCATAAAATTTGATACATGATTGGTAGTATGCATTTTGTCTCCACACGACTATTGAAATATAATATAAAGAGTATTAAGATAGTACAAGGCATGAATTATGTTTCTCATTATTAATAACAGTAGCACTTTACGTCGCATATAAATAGAATGAGACTTAAGGTTCCCGTCCAATAACTGACTTGAGGTGAACATGGTAAAAGCAACCGATAGTTATTTGTACATGGTAATACAAATAGGTACTGACTTATGTATGCGCTAACACAAACAATTGATACAACAGTTGCTAGATAATTGTTATGGGAGTCATCACAGTCGTGGGCTTGCTAGCTAACTATGTGGATGATCATGGTTGAAACTAAATGTTGCGGGTTGCGTTGAATCCTCATTAATTAATTTACTCTTATATATGTTTCGGATTTGTAATAACTTGATGGTCTTGATAGCTAGGGGCATTTAGAGGCGTGAAAGTCAATTTGACTAATGCAAAACAGAGGCGGTACTCCAGGTATGGGCCGAGGAGTTAGGTCTGAAGGATAAAAAGACGCAAGATGGGGAGTATCAGGTCTGCATCAGCTTCAGCTGGCAGTGTCTGCCCTTATGTTGGGAGGTTTAGATGTTACGTCGGTCGTCATAAAAGCAAAGGTGGCCATATACTGTGTACACAATCTAATCTCGATAGCTAAGGTTCATCTTAGGTTTGCTAGGTATTATTCTATTTTCTCCATTTTTTGCTGTAATATTTATACATATGCTTAATCTGAGTGTTTGCCATTTCTTGGTTTTCCTCCTAATTCAAATAGGTTTACTAAGCATCCTACAATAAAAATCCCATGTACACGGAGAAACACGTGTTATATCGTACAAACCCAATGGTATGGAGATGAAATGCACATACTTTCAATTTGAGTCTATTAGATTCGGTTTAAACTATTTACTAATTTATAGCTATATCTGATCTTGTGGTATATATGTCTTTAATTTTTAACTCTATTTTATAGGAATATAAAATAGGCCCTAATGATTCATTAACATGTATATTTTGTTTAACTTATATGGTATCGAACTAAATCTCTCAAACAGATAAAACCAAATAAAAAACTCTGGAGAGATGAAGCATCCCAACAAACAAAGAACCAAATCAGAGCAGGAAATACCAACCGAATATTTGGTTTTATTCTTATTAGTTATTTCTATTGTTTATTGTTGGCGTGTGGTTTGGGAGAATCGTTTTTTACTCATCACTGTTTACGTAGGTACAAATGAGGAATATGATTTTGATATGGCAAAACTGTATCATTTACAAATGCGTCCCATAGAGTAGTACCAAAACTCAATGCAAACAATCTCATCCTAAAGTTTTTGGCTACAAAAATGGCTATGACACTGATTTGAAAATTCTCTCATCCCAAATAATCCCGCCATCACTACATTATTATAGGCTCATAACTTCTTCAAGCATCTTCTCTATACAGTCTCTCTGATTTTGACCATCTCATGAATTGTGTTGATAGGATAAGCGCACCTGGATCTTATCTTTCGCTAAGGGAACTTTGTCGGCAGACCAGCTCATCCAACAGATAAAGCCACACAGAAGTTAAGCAACAATAGTGAAGGAGAACTCTCCTATTATTGTTGCCTATTCTTTTTATTGTCAATGATATATTAGTGTTATTTATTTATTTTACGAATTATACTTGCCATTTAAGAGAGTGAGAATTAAAAATCAAATCTGTAGACTAGAATAAGATTTGAGTGAGAATTTTAACTCCCAGCTTTGTTTTTAATGGACAAAAAATGTGTATTTGGTTGTTTACCAAGTAATCCACCACTGTCATTTGTGTTTCTTTAAAATTTTGAAATGAGATTTTAGTTTTTTGTAGTTTTGAAATAGATTGAAATTTGGCAACTACTGCGGTTTTGAAATCGATTGAGGCCAAGATTTTAAGCCACTTTTCCAAGTAATCCACCACTGTGCTTTTTAAAGTTTAATTTAACAATTGCTGATTTATTTGGAAGCAGGTCCAGATATGATGGCTTTTGAGACCATTCCCAGATATGATTTATTTATGCTATATTTTATGCCTTTTGAACTATTAAACTTCATTTAACATTATTTGGTGGCTTTTGAGTTTAACCTTTCCAAACATCATATGCAATCGTTAAATATTGGATTGTTTACAACTTATTATGTATGTACAAACCCGCCCTTATAGTATTTTATTTTCTTATTTTTATTTCATGAATTTAGCTTCTCTAATTGGTGGAGTTGAGTAGAATCCTTGATGAAATTGCATCCGTGGGATGGTCCATTCCTTTTCTCAGGCTATCAAGAGAAGAATGAAGAAATGGAAGGGAAAATGCCTTCTGGAGGTACAATATCTTTCATTTATACTCCACTTTACCTCACGATTTGGTTTATGGTGACGTAGTTTCGTATTCTTACTTGGTGTGAAAAGTAAAATGGTGGAAATAATTTAATGATTATAACTTATAAAATGTTCAATACCCCCTGAACTATGCATTTTTCCCATTTATTCAGACATTTGATTTATTTAAGTCTACACAGTTATTTACTACTTTTAGACTACTAAGCATACATGGGGCATATCTGGGATACGTAACTGAATGCATTTAAAGTAGTTTGTTTAATGTAAATTCTTTTCTTGCACACCTTCCTCAGTACGGAAATTTAAATCACGTCCTTGAAAAAATAGAGTGTAACTCACTAATGGAAATTTTATTGAATCATGGGGTTGTCATTTGTAGGGATTTAGTAGGTACTCACTTTTTTTTATTTGATAGATTTGAAATCTTAACTATTACTTTTTCTTTTTGTACAAATGACCCACATTATTTAATCATGGGGTTGTTATTTTTAGGATGCTATTGTAATTCTTCTCTTGATAAGTGTTTTGTAGTTGATATCCACCCCCTAGATGTGATTCTTCTTGATGAATCAACACTATGAAAATGTTTATTGGTATAGCACTGTGATAATGTTTGTTGGTGTAATATGATGAGTGATCATTGGGTGTTATTCTCTAAGGATGATATGCTTACTGTTCAGGTTATACTCTAGAGAATTTTTACCACATAAGTTGGCCTACTTGAACTTTATTATAAAAGAAAGAAAATTAACTTAGGTTCAACGATCGATATTTGTTGATATTAAAATTTTGTGTTTGTTTTAAAACAATCATTATCTATTGTTTTAAATTAAATTTTTTTTAGTGTTATTATCTAATGTTTGTTAATATGATGAGTTATGTGTTGTTATAATGTTTTAAAAGGCCAATAAATTAGTTTGTACATTTTAAAATCAAGTTTCTTCCTATAGGTAAGACTCTAATTGTTGCGGATTTAATTAGGATTTCATAAGTGCACGGCCTTTAACGCATATTTAGTTCAGTTTACGTGGGAATGACTCATGGTTTGTCCGTGACAATGGCATCCTTAAATTGATCAGTGCATACCTATGGCCATAAATGGATCACTGCATCCTAAATGGATTAGTTCATCCTAAATGGATCAGTGCATCCTAAATAGATTAGTTCAGTCCGTAAAAATGGTATCGTAACTAGATCTGTGCATCTTAACTGGATCAGTTCATACCTATGAAATAGCTAATACGTGTTGATATTTGGGGTTTTTCAATATTGGGTTTGTTTTGCAGATTTATGACCATTGTTATAGTTCAACATTAGAGACTTATTCATGTTATTACATTTCAACATTATAGACACGTGTTGGAACTGACATAAGCTCTGTTTATTGTTAACGGTGTAATGAGCAGTTGAAACTCTAATAGAGTTTCACTCACTCTTATACCGTATTCTTTCCCTTTTTGTTTAATTTTATATTTTGTTGTCTTTACATGTAGTTCTTTGATAAAATTTACTAACATCTAAATCATCGATGTCCATTAATAGACCGCCTTAATGATATTTCTGTTGAATTTTAACTGCATACTGAATTGGACTGTATCCTTAAGACTTGGATTGTTGGACTCAGTACTTTGAGGTTTCGTAATTGAGAATCGATATGCATTCATTTGGGAGCATAAACCCAATTAGACCTGAGGTTCCATACTCTGCGTATGCATACTCTGCGTGTGCATATGTAAGAAAAATGAAGCATTTTGATATCAAAGTGTCATTTTTTATTTGACCTGATTTATTAAAAAATGTTTGTTGATACTTTTTTCTCCTTTTTGGCAGGTTATTCACAGAAGGTTCTGATCTCGAAGTGTCACTTATTTGATGTAAGCACCTGATTTAGTAATAAATTTTATTTTTATTAGAAATGTGCATTACGCTATCTTTGGTACCTGATTTTGGCAATTGTTTATTGTTTTGCTATCTGGTTACTGATTTTGGTTACATGTCATTGAGTGTAATATATTGAGTATTAGTCATCAAGTTTTGTTCTAATAAGAAAGGAGACTGAAATTTCACACAGTGTGGGTTCATGAATTTTTCTAGCGGCACCAAATGTTTACGTTGCAGAGAGCAACACCCTAAAAGGCAGCTACATCTAGAGAGTGGGAGTGCCCCTCATGTAGTTTCTTGAATTATAGAAAGAACGTGGTCTGCAAGAAGTGTGATTATACTCAGCGATGATTGTTGGTAGGTTTTTTTATGCAAGTTACACCCAACATGAGTACATGGCCCTTGGGTTCACAATTCAGTTGGTGTTCTGTTAGCAGGAACATAGTTAAAGCCATGATAGGGTTTTCCCTCTATATAGGTTCATTTTAGTAGTTGAGATGAATTTTGGGAATTTTATTTTACTATGTAATTTGAGTTGAGTATAAGATAAGTATTGGATGTTTATGCAATTTATTGTACAACTTAGGCCTGTTCATTTTTTGGACAGTGATTCATGTTGTATATAGATGATCAGTTTGACAAATTTTCATTTTTTGGTTCTAAAAAGGTGTTTGAACAGTTTGACATATTTTCATTTAACACATAGTAGGCCATAAGAATATGGTATGGTGTTTGAATCAGGTTTTATTTAGAATGGTATGGTTAATATGTCAGAGCATGCTATGGTTAACACATAATTGCATGTTTTCTTTAGATGTGAATGATTTATCATTTCACTTTAATTTCTTCTTTCATATGTACTAGCTGCCAAAATTGTGTGAACTTTTAGTGTGAAACTTTAGTATGAACTTTTAGTGAATCAATTTGGGAATAAACTTCAATTATGTACTAGCTGCCATTCCAACTTTGTGTGAACTTTTAGTGCAACTCGATTTTATAATGCCAACACTGTGCCAACACTAACTGTGTATATCAATAAAAGGTAAATTGATATACTAACTGTGTGTATCAAGGATTATGAAAAAAAGTTTAGTAAAAGAGATTCATGTTTCATATTGTTCTGCACATTTGGAGGATTTTTATAGTTTCAAGGTTTGTAATTTGTTATTTTTGTTCAACAGGGATTGAAGAGAAAATGCGAGTTTGGGGCGAAAACATACGTAATGAGGTAATATCTTACATAATTAGATACATATTTATAGTCGAATACTAATTCAACATTTTTTTAATATTAGATATTGAATCAACTTTTACTTGCTTCTTTTTTCTTCATTTTATTTTTTGGACATTACAGTAAATGCTTTTGTTTTTTAGGTTGGCCCTACATGGGTTTGTGTATAAATAATTGAAGAGGCCACGTTATTTGGACAATTTGTAGGCTTCCCAAATGGTCTCATGTATCGAGATGAATTTTTCTTTAATGGAATTTGGGCCATTAATATTTATTGTTCTTATTGTTGGGATGTGTATTAGTGTTGTTGCACGCTATTTGTATTGATGTTGTACAATTTTTATAACTTAAACCGGTGGATAGTCCGTAAATAAAGGAAATTCTGTCAATTTTTTTTAAATTTGAACTTATTTGTATTGAAATTAATTAGGTCGATCGTTATTTTGTTGTGCTTACGTCAATTGGATCATTTAATGATGGGGCTTTTGTACTAACTTTTTGTGTTTACATCGACTCCAACTAGGTGTGACATGGGAAGAAATTGATGGAGTTGATTCAAGCAGAGTATATAGACAAAGATAAGGCTATCTTTACATATATAACACTGAATATATGATAACATGAGTTTGACTTATATGTTACTTTTTTTGGAGTGCCTTAAATGAATGTATTGGTTCTTCAAGTTGACTGCTTTAAAGTTATGTAATGCTTAATTACAAAATGGGCGAATTCAGATGCAATTTTACTGGTCAAAGTCTCAGTTTATGTTTCTATAAATAGTATTTATTTTTAGTATATTTTTTTGTGAGTTTTTTTTAATTGCAAGAGAGGCTCCTATATAGTCTACATTGTTTATCATCACTTAGTGGCTATGATGTTCAAGTGTAACAACTGTTAATTGCAAAAAGGCTCCTACATACCTGCATTGTTTGATGGCTATGATGTTTATAAGAGGTTCAAGATGAATTGTTAATATTGTTGTTGTAGACGTTTTTTATTGGTGTGGCCATACCCGATCCCCGTCGCGGAGGTAGGAAGGATCCTTCGGGTCCCTCGCGTCCCCTCTCGGGAGAGCGCTTCGGCCGGCGTCGATTTTGTGAGGTGTGAAAAATGTAGAGAGATTCAGAGTCGCCAGTCTATTTTACTCAAAATAGATAAAAGAAAAAGAGGAAGCCACCCCAAAAGATGGCTTCCAAATACATACTGGTGCGTGCGAAACCAAAATGATTCGGAAAGGGTTCAGAGGCTTAGTTACGAAATGGGAAGGTGTTAGGCACCCATTCCGCCCTTTCGGTCTCTCATGGATATTTGTTATTTTCCTTTATGTTCCACCCCCCCCCCCTCCCCCCCCCCCCCCCCCCCGTGAGATGTGTGCATGTGTATATATATAGAATGGAGGTAGGAATCTTCGACTTGTATCATGGAAAAGATAAAGCGAGTCATCCGTAGGAAGATATAAAAGTAATATTAGAAAAATAATATTTATGCGGCTACCCCTACGTTGATCGTTATAAGGGAACGATAACGCACATGGAGTAATACGTCACTAAGACTGATAATGTAAGAAAAAGGGATTTAGAGAAAATAGAAAATGAGAGAAAAAGTGAGAGAAAGGACTCGAGTCTCGGGTTTTACCCTAAGACGCTTACGTAGCCTATAAAGGAATCAAAGTCCATGTAGTTCGCATGTAAAGTGAGGGGTGGGGTTTAACCCATAAATCCAAATGGAGAAATCTCTTATTTGTATGTGTGTGTGTGTGTGTGTAGAAAAAGTGTTTTAGTTGTGAGAAAAGTGTGGAAAAAGTGTGAGAATCCCTACTTGGAATTTATGAGCAAACCCTCTTTTTTTTGTTTTTTTGGGTTTTTTATTTATATGAAAATAGGAGATGTGCAATAATACTAGATAAAAGGTGTATTTATGGTATGTGAGATGAGATTATAAAAGTGCTAAGTAAGAAAACAAGTTATTAGGAATTCAAGAGAATTTAAGAGAGAGTTTAAGAAAGTTGGACCTTCTTAAAGATCTTGAGCTTGACCTTGAACGTTGGAGAGCAGCCCCTGAGCTTGGATGATGATGGAGAGTGGTTAATTCATCAAGTTTGATTAAAGGGATGATGAAAAATGGAAGTGAAAAAGGGATTTGGAAGTTGAAATCACGTTGCCTTCGAGAGAGGTTTCTGGGATTCGTTCAGAGAGATTTCTCTCAGATCTGGGCTCCCTTGAAAATGAGGCCAAGGCCTCCTTTTATAGGCCCAGGGGTCTACCGATCGGCATTGTCATGGCACTACCTATCGACAGGTGCCGATAGGCAGGGTCTGGGACCTGCCATTTGGCAGTGCGCCTTAGGCTTTTTTGGAAAGTTGGCCACCGAGGGCAAACCGTTGGTCAGAATCACGCACGGGGCATACCGTTGGAAAGGTAATTCAGAGACCTTCGAAAGTCCTTTGGACCGGTCCCGAGTTCGGTAGTTGACTTTGGGTCAAATATGGCTAGGAAGCATTTGTCGATCCATTGGACGGGGAATTGTACGGACGCAAACGGATCGTTCGTCCCCATGGTAAGTCCGAATCACGCACGGGGCATACCGTTGGAAAGGTTAGGAGATGTACTTTGACATTACAAAGATTTTAACCCGGTTTGGAGAGTTAACTTTGGTCAACCGGGCTCGGGAAGCGCTCGGTGGCTTCCCGAAGTCAAACGGATCGTTCGTCCTCATGGAAAGTCGAAATTGCGCACTGGATGGATCATTGGAAAGGGTATCCAGTTCCCTTTGAAGATTCATTCAGCCTCGGTCGATCTGAAGGGTTGACTTGGGTCAACAGAGCCCGGGAGCGCCCGGTGGCCTTTGGGTCAGGTTTCGGACGCAAACGGATCGTTCGTCCGCATGGTAAGTCGGAATCGCGCACGGGGTGGACCGTTGGAAAGGGTATTAAGTGCCCTTCGAAGATTAATTGAGTCTTGGTAGAGATGAGGAGTTTGAATTTTGGGTCAAACTGAGTCGGGGGTGGTCGATGGCTTCCAGGTCAGTACTCGGGACGTGACCTGGCTTTGCGATGATGAGTGGAGGTACTAGGGACCTAAGGAGAGTTAGGGGTAACAGAGTGAGGTGTCTAGCGAGCCCCTCAACGGTTGAGTTTGGAACAAATGATAGCCGTCGATTAGATACCGCATGATGCCATTGAGGGAGTATGACCGATTGAGAGTGTCGAGGTCGATTCCGAGGACCTAAGAAGTATGTTGGGGACGATCAATTCTATGGATCAAAGCCGAATCTTTGGGCCTAAGGAAGCGAGGGTGATCAATTCAGTGGATCGAGGTCGATTTTAAGGACCTAAGGAAATGAGGATGACCAATTCAGAGGGTCGAGGTTAGTTCTGACCTAAGAGTGGTGATGACCGAGGTCGATTTTGACCTGATTTAGGTGATGATCCAAGATCGGGGTCAATTCTGACCCAAGAGTGGTGACGACCGAGGACCGAGGTCAATTCTGACCTAACTAAGGTGACGATCCAAGACCGGGGTCAATTCTGATCCAAGAGTGGTGACGACCGAGGACCGAGGTCAATTCTGACCCAAGAGTGGTGATGACCGAGGTCAATTCTGACCTAGCTAAGGTGACGATCCAAGATCGGGGCCAATTGTGACCCAAGAGTGGTGACGACCGAGGGCCGAGGTCAATTCTGACCTAACTAAGGTGACGATCCAAGACCGGGGTCAATTCTGACCCAAGAGTGGTGACGACCGAGGATCGAGGTCAATTTTGACCTAACAAAGGTGACGATCCAAGACCGGAGCCAATTCTGACCCAAGAGTAGTGACAACCGAGGACCGAGGTCAATTCTGACCTAACTAAGGTGACGATCCAAGACCGGGGCCAATTCTGACCCAAGAGTGGTGACGACCGAGGACCGAGATCAATTCTGACCTAACTAAGGTGACGATCCAAGACCGGGGTCAATTCTAACCCAAGAGTGGTGACGACCGAGGATCGAGGTCAATTCTGACCTAACAAAGGTGACGATCCAAGATCGGGGCCAATTCTGACCCAAGAGTGGTGACGACCGAGGATCGAGGTCAATTCTGACCTAATTAAGGTGACGATCCAAGACCGGGTCCAATTCTAACCCAAGAGTGGTGACGACCGAGGACCGAGCTCAATTCTGACCTAACTAAGGTGACGATCCAAGACCGGGGCCAATTCGGACCCAAGAGTGGTGATGATCGAGGACCGAGGTCAATCCTAACCTAACTAAGGTGACGATCCAAGACTGGGACCAATTCTGACCCAAGAGTGGTGACGAACGAGGACCGAGGTCAATTCTGACCTAACTAAGGTGACGATCCAAGACCGGGGCCAATTCTGACCCAAGAGTGGTGACGACCGAGGACCGAGGTCAATTCTGACCTAACTAAGGTGATGATCCAAGACCGGGGTCAATTCTGACCCAAGAGTTGTGACGACCGAGGACCGAGATCAATTCTGACCTAGCTAAGGTGACGATCTAAGACCGGGGTCAATTCTGACCCAAGAGTGGTGACGACCGAGGACCGAGGTCAATTCTGACCTAACTAAGGTGACGATCCAAGACCGGGGCCAATTCTGACCCAAGAGTGGATAAAGATTGTATTTTGATTTTACTGGAGAAAGAGATTTGTGATTCCGATTTGAGCTGGGGAGATGATAGCTGGGGGAAGCTTTATAGGAGACCTCGCAGGGGTGAACAACCTATTTTGGGTGTTGTGAGCGAATTCCGCTGGGGAAGTGATCATGTGATCCTTAGGGATTTTCCGGAGCCTTGCCGGGAGGAGTTTTCACTTAGTTTTTGAGGATTCCGCTGGGGAAGAGGGGTTCCTTTTAGGGGATAAGAATTGAATTTGAGGTTTCGCTGGGGAAAATTTGGATTGTCCTTTGGGAGAGATCGCTCGGGGCGAGTGGTTCTTCTGATTTCTACTAGGAAAAATACCATGTGATAATGTATCACACCGGGTAGCCGATGGCCGGGGAGGCCTTTTGTAAAGTCTGATGAGGAGGTTATTAGGTGGTCCGGGCGCCTTGCCCGATAGGTCATTCGCTTGGATTTTAAGGGCTCCGTTGGGGAAAACGGTGTTTCGCCTGAAGGAGTGCAAAATTTTCTTGATGAAAATGTTCTAAATCCCTCCTGGGATTTTTAGGAATTTTCTGGGGATTTTTCGAGGCTTCCTGGCATTTTATGGGAATTTTTGTACGAAATTTTAAGGGGGTGCCGGTCGGCATAGACTGAGAGGTGTCATTCGGCAGTGGCACAGACTTTTGGGCTGCCTCGAGAAGGTGAGGAGACAGTGCCGATCAGTATGGCAGGGGTAAGTGCCGATCGGCATGGCGTTTGGCCTCCTATATAAAGTGGACGAATCCCCTTCATTTTTCACAGCTTCTTGCCTTCTCTCTTTCTGTGATTTCTCTCTGCGAATTGTTCTAATGTTCCGATCTTCAAGAAATGGTCGCTTTTGTGAGTACCGTTGTCCATCAGGAGTGGTTGACCGTTGATGATTGGGCGAATGTGGATTGGAGGGACAGGGTGCCTCTTGCTTTGGGAAATGAGAATGCCTTTGATGCATTCGATCCGGTTACGGATGAGCGGACGTTGCTGCGGGAGCCGCCACGTCATCGCCCTTCGAGAGTGATTCTCGATGGTTATGTAAGTAACCTGACCTTTGGCATTCTTTCCTTTTTTTGGTGATTTTTCCCTTTTTCTTGACCTTTGACTGAATTTTTCCTTTTGCCAGTCAGATATTTCCTTGAAGGACATGCGTGCCCGCGGGACGACGAGGCTTAGGGATGTTTGGGAGCATCTTCCACCCGTGGTGTGTTGGATGGTATCATCAGCGGGTTTTGTGAGGTTGGCGACTGCGCTGGATGAGAAGCCTCGTTCGACTGCAATCATGTGTGCCTTGGGGGAGAGGTGGTGGGACACCACCCACATTTTTCATTTTGGCTTCGGGGAGATGACGGTGACTCCCATAGATGTGCAGCAACTAATGGGGCTGGATTGTGACGGGGAGCAGATAGAGGTGGATTGCTCTTTGCGGGTGAGACCGGAGGCGGTGTATGCGTCACTCGGTGATGTGAGGAGGATAGTCTCTGGGGATTCTATCTGGCTGTCCTTGCTGAAGGATGTTTTGCTGAGCAGGGTGGTTGATGTGGAGGATGGGCTGCAAGTGAGGCAGATGGCCCGGTTGTTCATCTTGTTGGTGCTGGGAGGTTTCATGGTGGCGTCGAGCGGCGACGCCGTCCATTTGTGGTTTCTGCCATACTTGAGGATGTTTTCAAACATCCCTTTCTATGATTGGGGGAGTCTGACCTTGGCGACCCTTTACTCTTCTTTGGATGCATTCAGCCGGTGCTGCCAGCAGACTTTTACTAGAGCCACGCATCTCCTGGAGGTATCCTTTACTTTGTGCATTTTCCTTTCATACATTCGCATTTTCCTTATGCGTCTCTTTTTGCTTGTGAATTCAGACGTGGTTTTATGAGGTGATTGGGTGCAACACCCCGCTGATTTCTTTGAAGGATGACACTGTTGGGGACTTCTGTCGACTGTACCGATGGCGTAAGGCCAACCGGCAGTCGAAGGGATCTATTTCCCTGGAGGCGGTGCGTCAGGTCTTGAATGACCTGACCAGTGGTCGGGTAAGGTCTTTTCCTTTTCAGTCTTGGTTTTTGCACCTTCTGATCATGTATCGACTCATGCTTGTCTTGTGTATTTTCAGGTGACCTTTTATCCTTGGGGGACCGCCATTCAGGATACGGGGATGACTGGGGTGAACGCGCAGATGAGGCATTTATTGGCGCATGAGTTCGGCCATTCCTGGTACCTCGGGGAGAGGGTGATCCGTCAGATTGCTGAGGAGGAGGTGGTGGTGCCTCCCGCGCAGCCTCCTACTTCTATGAGGCGAGAGCGACAGTTGTTGGAGGATGAAAGTATCACGGAGATGATTGGCGAGTCCTATGCGTTGTATACTGATACGGCCGCGCCGTATGATTATATGAACTTTGTGACGAGCTGGTTGATGGCGCCTAGTATACATGATGCTTTTCCTTTCCCTCCTGTTGGTTCGAGTCGGGCGGTGGGGTCTTCTCACAGTGGTGGTGGTCCGTCAGCACCTGCAGCGGCGGCGACCTCGGAGGTCCCTTTTGTTCGGCTGCACACTCTTTCGTACAACATCCGGCGGGCTGATGGAGGGATAGTGTCGATGTTGCACCGTCCCCTTGCGATGGATCCGGAGGAGCTACGTTTGACAGAGGAGGTTCTTCGTCCTACGGTCAACCTTTCGGTCCTTTTCCTCTTTTTGATTTCTTTTGCTTGATACTGATTCTGTCATTTTCCTTGCAGCAAATCCGGGTGTCGACCACTTGGCTCAGGGACATCAGAGACTGGATATCATCGGTGACTGCCCACATTCGAGATGTTGTCCCTATTCCTTCTTATTTGGTGCCATCAGCCTCATCCGGGGAAGACTCTGGCTAGGGAAATTGGGGCGCGTCGTCTCGCCGTAGGGGGAAGAGAGCGCGTCGCAGGGGTGGAAGCTTGTGAGAGAGAGAGAGAGAGAAAGAGTGGGTTTGGGTTGAGTCCCGTTGTTTTTGACTTTTTCTTTATTTCCTGCAAAATGATGTAACACAGAAAACACATATATATGCAATGCAATGTAGTTTTTTGTCTATCTTTTATTTTAATGATGAATGAATGCATGCACATACGCCTTTTACTTTGCTGCTGAGGCCGTAAAAGGAATATTTTTGGAATTTTTGAAGGAAAGTTTTTATTTAAAATGGGGAATCCCATAAAGAGGGAACAAGATTCTCGAAATTCTTTTGAGAATATCAATTTATTTTTATAGAGTTTTCTGATTTGACAAAGAAGGAAAGGAGGAAATTTCCAAAAATGGGGGGTTGTCGATCGGCAAGCACCCTGGCCTGCCTATCGGCAGTTCAGTCCAGTCCCATCAATTGAAAGCTTTGATTGGTACCCTCTTCAGCCTTTAGTACCTTGGGGGTAGGATTCCTTTCGATTTCTGCAGGGATTATATCCATTGTGAGGATTTTTAAGTATATAAAGGGAGAAGGTTGGAGTGTTTTCCTCACACCTTTTGCATTCTTACATACTTACCCATCATCTTTTAGTCTTGCGGGATGGCTCCCCCTGGTAGCATTGAGTTTGTCAACTACCTCGAAGCCTTGGAAGCTATGTGCTCTTATAATGTCGACTATGATGCTTTCAATATGCGCCGAGTCTCCTTGTGGCGTAATCGACCTTTTGAGTGGAATATGCCGATGGCGGCAGTACAATTTTGGTACCCTGAAGACCATTTATTCCGCTTTGGGTTGGAAGAAGTTTGTCCTACCTACGAGGAATTTTCTGCCATACTGGGCGTGAATCCCAGTGTTGCCGCGACTTTACCCGAATTTTCCCGTTCTTCTAGGGATTTGTTGGCCGGGCTTCTTTATATTTCTCCTTCAGAGGCTAGGTCATTGGTTGTCGGAGGAATGATCTCCCTCCCGGCGGTGTTGCAGTCCGTGCGTTTACGGGAAGTAAGTGATGCTAGCTATGCTGGAGCCGTTGTTCTGGGCCTGGTTTCAAAATTGTTATTGGTGACTGGGGAGGTGCATGTGGACTCACAGCTTGCAGCCATTACCTCATGGATGTCATATCGTCGCAATCCTACGACGGTGATATTGGCGGAGACTTTGAATGGCCTGGATGCCTGGAGAGAAGGTCATTTCGACTTTTTAAGGGGTAGCCCTGTGATGCTGTTCATGTGGTTGTCTGAAATATTCCACTTGTCAACCCCTCCAGAATATCCTTTGTCGGTTGTACGCAACTTCTTTTCGCGCTACTTCATTCACATGGGCCTGTATGTTGAGAATTGGCTTGTAGAGCACGGGGCTCGTGGGCTGTATTGGTCAGTGCCTTGGTGGGGACAGTTGCAGCCTGTTCTGGATCTAGGAGAATATTCATATGTGCGACTGGTTGGTCTCAGGAAGACCTCTTTTTATTTCCCTTGGCGGATTTTATGCCAATTTTCCTGGGCACAGGTCGTGCCCCCTCGAACCTCAAATTTCTTTCCAGTAGAATATTTGACTGAGCGCCTGCGTCTGTTGCTCGGATCTCTGTGGGAAAATCGACGTGCGTCGACCCGTCCCTCTCAGTCTGTTGGGAAGGTTTTCCATGTCCTCAAAGATTATATGAAGTGGTTGTGGAGGAAAGTATTCAGCAAGATGTTGGAAGTAGAGACTGGTCAGAGGTGGTTTGTTTTATCTAACTCCATGGAAGGGGGTGTTGTGGTCTTTTCGAAGATGGTTAAGGCTCATCGGTCCATGGAGTGTTTGCGGCACTCCATTCAGATAGGAGAAACTTGGGGTCCTCAGGATGTAGATGATGAGGGTGCAGGCTCTTCGGGTAGCTGTGGGTAGGACTCCTGGGGAGTTTATTTATGTAACAGATGTGGGGGATTTTATTTGGTTTTTAGGGTAGTAGGGGGGAAAGGAGTTATCCGTTCCTTTTTCTTATGTAATTCGTACTGTAGTATCTTATTAATGAAATAAACAAGTTTCTGATCATCCAGTTGTGCCTTTAGATGAATTTTGTATTTTGAATTATCTATACCAGTCGCTAAGGCATACATAATCCTTTTGTTCAAGTAGATGTTTAGAATGAACTGCCGTTCTCGAAGATAAGAAAGGAATATATTTTTGTGAAAAAGAAAGGGTCGTGCTCACGTGGAGAGTATGAGCTGCCTACGTACCTCTGGGGTTTTTGAAAAAGTTCTTATCTGTTTGAAAATAGTTTTTGCAGAGGATCAGGCCCACGTAGTTCTGAGTAGAGGGAAATGGAGAGAGTTTTTTTTTTTTTTTTTTAGAATAGAAGGGGGATGAGAAGAGTCATAGCGCGCCGAGATTTCGGACTAGGGGTAGAATTTCTTGAGACGGTCCAGACTGACTGGACAAGCCATCTCTTCCCCATCCAGGTCGGTGAGTATGGCGGCACCGCAAGATAAGATCTTCTTCACAATGTAAGGGCCACTCCAATTGGGTTTGAACTTTCCTCTGGGGTCCCAGATGGGTTCGACTATCTCCTTGAGGGCTAAATCCCCCTCCCAGACATCGCGGTCCTTGACTTTCTTGTTGAACGATCGCGTTATTCGGCGATAATACCCTTGGATGTGGTAAAGAGCTTTTAATCTCCGTTCATCTAGGAGGGTCAGCTCATCAAGACGGCCTTGGTACCAGTCTTCTTCACTAACCTTGCTTTCGAGCATGACACGTAGCGAGGGTATTTCCAGCTCCACAGGTAGGACTGCTTCCATGCCGTAGACCAGGGAGTAAGGGGTAGCCCCAGTAGAGGTTCGGATTGAGGTTCGATAGCCCCAGAGGGCGTACGGGATCCGATTGGCCCAATCCCTATAACTTTCGATCATCTTGCTGATGATGGTTTTGAGGTTTTTATTGGCGGCTTCAACTGCACCATTGGTCTGAGGTCGGTAGGGAGAAGATTTGTGTCTCTGAATCCCATACTCGTTGACAACTTCTGTGACTTCTGCCTCGAAGTGCAAACCGTTATCTGACACTAGCTCGTGCGGGACTCCATATCGGCAGATGATATTTTTCTTGATGAATTTGGCCACCTTCTTGGCATTTAATACTGCGTATGACTCAGCTTCGACCCATTTGGTGAAGTAATCGATGGCAACTAGGATGAACTCATGCCCATTTGACGCTTTTGGTGTAACCTTCCCTATGATGTCGATACCCCAGGTGGATAACGGCCAGGGAGAAGTCATGTTATATAATTCCCGCGAAGGTAGATGTTGGAGATTAGAGAACTTTTGGCATT
This sequence comes from Sambucus nigra, assembly GCA_949130495.1. NCBI lineage: Eukaryota > Viridiplantae > Streptophyta > Magnoliopsida > Dipsacales > Adoxaceae > Sambucus > Sambucus nigra. The sequence continues at coordinate 633,521,293 of OX422215.1, read as the reverse complement.
TAGGGCACCTCCGAACATAGGCGGTACAATCCTGGGCCATGGTGGTCCAGTAGTAGCCTTGTCGAATGATCTTCTTGTCAAGCATGTGACCGTTTATATGGGGCCCGCATTCCCCGCTGTGGATTTTCTGCATTATCTTTTCAATGTCAGCCCCTGCGATACAGTGAAGATGAGTTCCGTCAAAATTCCTCTTGAGTAGTGCTTTATGACAGATGATGTACTGAGCGGCCAGCCTTCGGAGGGTAGCTCGGTCGTTCTTATTGGAACCCTCAGAATACCTATCGTACCGGAGGAGGCACCAAATATCATAGTACCAGTAATTGACTAGCTCAGGATCTTCTGAGGTGGCAAGCTCAATGTGGTAGCAATGGGTTGGTTTGTCTTGCTTTTGAACTAGGAAGGGGGTCATTATTATTCCCTTGGGCATATCGACCATGGAGGCCAAGGTAGCGAGAGCATCGGCTAGGTTATTCTTTGCTCGGGGTAGTTAATGGAAGGTGATATCTCAGAATTGGGAGGCCAACTCTTCTAATTGGGCATGAAAGGGTTAGAGCTTTTCGTCCTTGACTTTCCACTTTCTGAGCACTTGACCGATGATAAGGTCAGAATCCCCATATACATCAAGGTATTGAATACCTTTCTTGAGAGCGACCTTGAGGCCCACTGTGCATGCCTCATATTCTGTCATGTTGTTGGTGAAACGGAAATCCAATTTAACGGCGATAGGAGTGTGGGAGTCATCTGGCGCGATCAGAAGTATCCCAATGCCATATCCCCTTTTGTTGGCAGCGCCGTCAAAGAACATTTTCCGTCGGAGGTAGTCTTGAGTGGTGCAGAGGACATATTTATCTGGGAATTCGGAGATCCAGACATCTGTTTCTTCTACGGGGTAGTCCGCGAGGTAGTCAGAGATGGCTCTTCCCTTAACGACTTTCTGTGTGACGTACATGATATCAAACTCGGCTAGGAGCATCAACCATCAGGCCATTCGACTGGATAAGGTGAGTTTTTCGAGCAAGTATTTGATGGGATCCATTCGGAATACAAGTTTGATGGGGAAGGTGAGCATGTAGTGTCGTAACTTTTGGGTGACCCATACAAGCGTGACACTTAATTTTTCCAAAGCAGTGTAGTTGACCTCGTATTCAGCCAATTTGTGACTGGCATAATAGACGGCTTTTTCTTTGCGGGAGTCTTCAAGGTACTGGGCTAGCAAAGCCCCAGCTGCAGTGTCGGTTAAGGTTAGGTATAAGAGAAAAGGGAGACCAGGCTGTGGTGGCATGAGAACTGGAGGTTGGGTTAGGTACTGTTTGATTCAATCAAAAGCTTCTTGGAAGGCCTCATTCCAAACCTTGATTGAATCCTTTCGGAGGAGCTTGAAGATTGGTTCATAGATGGAGGTTAGCTGGCTGATGAATCGGCTGATATATTGTAATTTCCCAAGGAAACCTCAGACTTCCTTCTCTATTCGGGGAGGTGGCATCTCAAGTATGGCCTTCATCTTGGCGGGATCTGCTTCTATCCCCTTCTCACTGACCATGAATCCTAAGAGTTTTCCCTTTGTAACGCCGAAGACGCACTTCTGTGGATTAAGTCGCATCTGATACTGTCGCAGTCGTTCGAAGAACTTCCGGAGAGTGGGAACATGACCTTCTCTAGTTTTGGACTTGATAATCATATCATCCACATAAACCTCAACCTCTTTGTGAATCAAATCGTGCAGGATGGTTATGGAGGCCCTTTGGTAGGTAGCCCCAGCATTCTTGAGACCAAATGGCATAACGGTGTAGCAAAAGGTTCCCCATGGGGTGATGAATGCGGTTTTCTCTTGATGGTCAGGGTGCATCTTAATTTGGTTGTATCCGACAAATTCGTCGACAAATGACTTGAGAGCATGACTGGTTGTGTTATCCACGATCATGTTTATGTTGGGTAGCGAATAATCATCCTTCGGAGAGGCTTTGTTTAAATCTCGGTAATCCACACACATTTGAACCTTTCCTCCTGATTTTAGTACAGGTACAATGTTGGCTAGCCACGTGGGATATTCGATTACTCGAATGAAACACATGTTCAATTGTTTGATCACCTCTTCTTTGACCTTAAGCGACCATTCGGTGCGGAGTTTTCTTAATTTTTGTTTAATCGGCTTGGTATCTGGGAGAGTGGGGATCTCGTGCTGAGCTATTTCGGGGTCAATACCGGGCATGTCGTCGTAGGACCATGCGAAGACATCTACGAACTCCTTTAGCAATTCTTCGAGTCGTGCGCGCTCATGCTCGTCAAGGGTGGCCCCTATCCTAATCTCGCGCAGTTGGCTACTAGGACCGAGATTAATAATAACAGTCTCTTCTTCATTAACTTGAACGCAGTTATGTTGTTTATTATTAACCTTATTTAGATCAGTTAAGAATTGTTCATTTGCAAAATCATCGTCATCAAAAGCTTGATTAGAATCTAAACAATTAATGTAAAGCACAACAAGATACTCAAAATCTTCGTTTATTTCATTGATAGGAAAAACAACATTGAGAACCTCGTCAAAAGAGGTCTCGATTACATTTGAGCAAGGGTGGACAATAATAGAAGAAATAGGGTAAACATTGGGGTTGGGGGAGATTTCAAGAGGTAGAACTGGCGCAGCATGCCAGTTGAGGAGAGGTGTATCAACAGCTTTGATCAGACGGAATGGGTCCCTTGATGTGGTGCCTGAATGAACCATGCAGAGTGCCAGCCCCAGTGTCTGCAGGTTGAAGGAATCTTCGGAGTCACTTTCTTCAGTCTCTTTATTATCTTTGATAAGCGGTTGTACGTGGTTGAGGAAACTTTCGGCCCATGGGTAGCTATCTTGGAAAAAGATCTCCATTCTAGGCTTCATTTTCTTGTCTGTGCGGTCGTACCATGGTTCTGGAAAACTGCAAAAGGGGAAATCCTCGCCCTCTTTGATGAATCGTCCATTTAAAGAATCTCCCGAGATAGTCCGGATGAAGTCTAACCCTCTTTTTGATCGAGTCTGGCAGATCATTTTGAGCTCTTGTTCTGATGGTTGATACCCCAAGCCGTAAGGAGGGAAAGCTTTCTTCAGTTCGATGGGCTCAAGTATCCCCTGCTGCCTTTGTCCTAGCCCCAGTCCGGGCATGAAGTGCATATTTCTGAACATCTGAATCACATTGACATTGCCATGAGGGTCATATTCTGGACAAACCCTTTTTTTGAAATCGTCTCCTGCCGGGAGTAGGGATGGACCAACTCGGAAACCTGATAGGAGCATATCATTTGACCCATGCTGTATCTCAAGAATTGGACTACTGGTGCCTACGCCCTCGGTATTACCGTCGTCACCCAAGATGGTGATGACTCGCCCATCGGCGAAAAACTTTAATTTCTGATGAAATGAGGAAGAGACACCCTTTATACTGTGGAGCCAGGGTCGTCCGAGCAACAGGTTAAAACAGGCCGGGATATCGATGACTTGGAATTTGACGACAGGGTTTATAGGACCAACCCCTATTACAAGTTTTATGGATCCCATCACCTCACGACGGGTATTATCGTAGGCACGCACAGCGGCGGATGTTGGAGCGAGGTCGCTTTTTTTTAGGCCTAGACATTTGAAGGTTCTCAGTGGGCAGACATTCAAAACGAATTCGTTATCAACGAGAGAAAGTGGTACAACCTTCCCCATAACTTCGACGGAGATGTTGAGTGCATGATTGTGATTTGGCCCAATTTTGGGGATTTCCTCTTCAGAAAAGGACAGCATTCGGGTAGAGGTCAAGGATCCGACCAGGTTCACCGCTTCTTCTGGTGTGGTAGAAGGAGGAACTATAGGTCCAGCGAGTAATTTGATTAAGGCATTTATGTGCAGCTGGGAAGACATGAAAAGCCCCCATAGGGTGATGTTAGCTTGAGTTTTCTTCAGTTGATCGAGGATCTTGCTCTCCTCGAGGGTCATTTTCGGCATAGGAAGGTCTTCAACTCCCTTCCCCTTATCATTTACTGGCAGTGAGTTGGGAACTTGGTAATATCTCCCAAATCTGGTCATGTGATTTACTGAAGAAGGAAAAAACTTAAATCCAGTTTCCTCATCAATCTCAGGTTGTTCTCCCACCTTATCTATTTCTCCAAGGAGTTCTTCAAATGATATCATCCCACATAAGTCAGCTACTGGGCCAGCTCTTTCTGAAACTTGTTCTTCGCTTGAATCTTCGAATTCTTCCCCCATCCAGTGGCAACAATTCTGTTTTCCCCTGTGAAGTCAATCCATTCCACGACTTCAACGGCTTCCTCATATAGGTCTTCCCATTTTGTGGGGATGTGTAAGGGTGAAGGGACCAGGTGCCCTTGCAGTTTCAAAGCATCAAATAACTCGGTGATACTGCAAATGTTGTTGGTTTGCTTGAATACTTCCGTCATGATTCGGAAAACATCATCTAAGCTGACTTCGTCGGTTGGTACCACCCACCTATCTAATTCTCGGGCCCATTTTCGTGCTTCCAAAAACAACGTACTGAACCTCTGGCAGTCGATAATCATCTGTGAGGGCAATTTCAGCCCGAACTCTAGGAGTTGATTCAATACCTCTGACAATTCCATACTTCCACTTTCAGAACAGGTCCGAACAGTGATGCATGCTCTGGTAAGGAGTGAGAGTGCCTGATCAGCGGGGCTAGTAGGGTGTAGGAGGAAATATGGGCAAATTTGAAGGGGTTTAGGAGGGTACAAGGGTGTGATCTAGGTTGACGGATCGAAATTCGGGTTTTCTTCCAAGAAGATGGCATTGGTGTGATTTGGGAGTGGGTTATGAGTAGTGTTTGGTTTAGGATTGGCTGGTGGGGCGATGGTACCCCGGTCAATGAGATATTGGATTATGTTTCGAAGTTGGAAGCATTGGGCGGTGGTATGGCCAGCTGTTTGGTAGAAGGCGCAATGAGCATCGCTCTTGAAATTTCTGAGAAGTGGATTGGGTAATGGACGTGGGTCCAGGGGCTTTATAAGGTTTCGGCTTAACAAGGCTTGGTAAACTTTGGAGAGGGGAGCATGAAGCTTAGTGTATTCCCTTCGGACGGGAGCAGGGTGGCTTTCTGGTGCCCATGATGTGGTTGGTTGAGAGATGTTGTTGATGGTTGAGAATGTAGCATTAGCAAGTTTGTCATATTTTCTGGGGGTGAACTGTCTGAACACCTTCTTCAGTTAAACTTCTATTTTGGCAAGACTTTCCTCGATTTCTGCCCCTGCTTCTTTGAGAGCTCGAAAGTGGGGGTAGTACTGTCCTCCCATGGTTACTCGGACATGGGGCAAGAAATTCTTCTTCACTATGTTGACTTGTTCTTCCTCAGATGGACGATTGGTCATGGTAGCTGCTTTTTCCCTCCATCGAGCTATGAAGTTACTGATTGATTCTCCAGAGTTTTGTTTGAGCATCTCTAAATCATGGCGGGTGACCTCGAGCTCTTCGTTGTATTTGTATTGCGATATGAATTATCGGGCTACATCCTCCCAGCTACGGATTCTAGATTCCTCAAGTGATAAAAACCATCGGAGGGCACTATCCTTCAAAGTTTGATGAAACAATTTGGCCATCACTTCTTCCGAATACCCTAGTAGATTCATGGAACGATGATAACTGCGAAGATGAACAATCGGGGGACAACTCCCTCTAAACTTCTCGATATTTGGCATCTTGAACTTCTCGGGTAACCTTTCTGTAGGATAAGGAGACATATGGGTGTAGTCCATGTAATTTCCAGAGATCCTGACTTGGTCAAACTTCTTGGTGAGCATCTTAAGATCTTCTTTGACTTTGTTCAACTCCTCCTCCTTTGGATCAGCGACCACAGGCAAGTTAGCCATAGGCTGGGCAATGTTTGGCATTGGAAGTTGGGCAGGCGGCGGCCCATTAGCAGGAGGGGCAAGCAGAGCGTGTTGATATTCTTTCGGGACCCAGATCGGCTCGGGCAGACCCATAGCACGAGGGAATAGGGCCTCGGGCTCTTGAGGAATAGGAACTTGGTTTCGTTGCATTTCTCGGACCTTAGCTTGGAGGTTGTCAATCTTGGCCACGAGCTGAGCTAGGACTGTCGGCAGATCCGGTTGTATGACTGGTGCTTGATCTGCATTCTCCATAGAAGATGGATGGATTTCAGATTCGGAAGAAGTAGTATAGGAACAGATGAAACTCCGGGGTGATTTGACTGAAGACCTAAGCCAATAGGGAGCCAGGCCAAGGGCGTGCGATCAACCTAAGAAGGCGCAGGATGAGATTTATTTTTTGAGAAAAGGGGAAGAGATTATTTTTGGATTTTTGATAAAAAGGGAGAAATGTTTTTGGATTTTTTATAAAAAGGGAGAAATATTTTTGGATTTTTGATAAAAAGGGAGAAATGTTTTTGGACTTTTGATAAAAAGGGCGAAATGTTTTTGGAGACGGAACTCACCATGATTATTATGATTATTATGTTCTCACTTGTATTTAATTCTCCTAAATGCAATGCCGGACGGGACCCGAGCCTGGAAAAGTGGGGTTTTTAATATATGCAAAGCTACGGTTTGGACTTGTAACCAGGCTCGCGGACAGAGTCCCGTTTTAAAAAATGCGTGAAAATTGGGCGACAGATCGACCCGGAATATCGGCAGAGTTTCGGATTGAAACCGGCAATCTAAAGTGCGTGTCCTAGGTTTGACACCTATATGCGGGTATGCAGTTGGTTGGGTGAATCGCATGGGTTCCCCCCTTTGGCGTGGCTTCCAAGATATACGTCTTGATTTTGCGGGCAATCGGTACGTGTGGACAAGCCATTTGATATACCTGAGTGTACGTGAATTGCCTCACCATATACCTTGTGGGGACGGTACGTGTGAGAGCGAATTCGATATACTTGGCGTACGTGAACGAATTCCCTGCGATATACCTCCCGTCATGACTTCGGTTAAGCGGTACGATGCGGGGTAACCGTTCGATATACGTCGAAGGTACTTGGCCAATGGAAGGTGAGAGTCATATCGCTTAGGCTAACTGCGACCTGTCGGACCAGCGCCCATCACGAAGTGACCCTCCAGTTACTGGGTAAAATTTGGTCAATATCAATGCTCTTTGGTGATGTCGTGTGAATCATGCATGATTCTCTTATTAGTATCTTATGATGAGAATGCCTTTCTTTGATTATGCCAAACCGGGAACAAAGTTCAAGTACCTCAAAAGGTACACCAAGTATGGATGGGTGATGCGTGCAACATAGGGATATACATGTGATCCTAGGTGCACGTGGTGTGAAGTGTACATGGAGAATTTTCTACAAGTGTGTGAACATAAGCATAAGCATGGGATACATATGAAAAAGGGGAACATGCAGATGTAGGGGGAAACATAAGCAAATATATCATCCATGTAAATAGAGTCAAGCCTTCAAAATAAATAAAGTCCCCAGCAGAGTCGCCACTGTGGCCATCCCCGATCCCTGCCGCGGAGGGAGGAAGGATCCTTCGGGTCCCGCACGTCCCCTCTCGGGAGAGTGCTTCGGCCAGCGTCGATTTTGTGAGGTGTGAAAAATGTAGAGAGATTCAGAGTCGCCAGTCTATTTTACTCAAAACAGACAAAAGAAAAAGAGAAAGTCACCCCGAAGGATGGCTTCCAAATACATACTGGTGCGTGCGAAACCAAAATGATTCGGAAAGGGTTCGGAGGCTTAGTTATGAAATGGGAAGGTGTTAGGCACCCATTCCGCCCTTTCGGTCTCTCATGGATATTTGCTATTTTCCTTTATGTCCCCCCCCCCCCCCCCCCCGTGAGATGTGTGCATGTGTATATATATAGAATGGAGGTAGGAATCTTCGACTTATATCATTGAAAAGATAAAGCGAGTCATCCGTAGGAAGATATAAAAGTAACATTAGAAAAATAAGATTTAAGCGGCTACCCCTACATTGATCGTTATAAGGGAACGATAACTCACATGGAGTAATACGTCACTAAGACTAATAATGTAAGAAAAATGGATTTAGAGAAAATAGAAAATGAGAGAAAAAGTGAGAGAAAGGACTCGAGTCTCGGGTTTTACCCCGAGATGCCTACGTAGCCTATAAAGGCATCAAAGTCCACGTAGTTCGCATGTAAAGTGAGGGGTGGGGTTTAACCCATAAATCCAAATGGATAAATCTCTTATTTGTAAGTGTGTGTGTGTGTGTAGAAAAAGTGTTTTAGTTGTGAGAAAAGTGTGGAAAAAGTGTGAGAATCCCTACTTGGAATTTATGAGCAAACCCTCTTTTTCTTATTTTTTTGGGTTTTTTATTTATATGAAAATAGGAGATGTGCAATAATACTAGATAAAAGGTGTATTTATGGTATGTGAGATGAGATTATAAAAGTGCTAAGTAAGAAAACAAGTTATTGGGAATTCAAGAGAATTTAAGAGAGAGTTTGAGAAAGTTCGACCTTCTTGAAGATCTTGAGCTTGACCTTGAACATTGGAGAGCAGCCCTTGAGCTTGGATGATGATGGAGAGTGGTTAATGCATCAAGTTTGATGAAAGGGATGATGAAAAATGGAAGTGAAAAAGGGATTTGGAAGTTGAAATCACGCTGCCTTCGAGAGAGGTTTCTGGGATTTGTTCAGAGAGATTTCTCTCAGATCTGGGTTCCCCTTGCAAATGAGGCAAAGGCCTCCTTTTATAGGCCCAGGGGTCTGCCGATCGGCATTGCCATGGCACTACCTATCGGCAGGTGCCGATAGGCAGGGTCTGGGACCTGCCATTTGGCAGTGCGCCTCAGGCTTTTTCGGAAAGTTGGTCGTCGAGGGAAAACCATTGGTCAGAATCATGGACGGGGCATACCGTTGGAAAGGTAATTCAGAGACCTTCGAAAGTCCTTTGGACCGCTCTCGAATTCGGGAGTTGACTTTGGGTCAAATATGGCTCGGAAGCATTTGTCGGTCCATTGGACGGGGAATCGTGGGGACGCAAACGGATCGTTCGTCCGCATGGTAAGTCCGAATCGCACACGGGGCATACCATTGGAAAGGGTAGGAAATGTACTTTGACATTCCAAAGAGTTTGACCCGGTTTGGAGAGTTGACTTTGGTCAACTGGGCCCGGGAAGCGCTTGGTGGCTTCCCGGAGTCAAACGGATCGTTCGTCCTCATGGAAAGTCGGAATTGCACACGGGATGGACCGTTGGAAAGGTATTCAGTGACCTTTGAAGATTCATTCAGCCTCAGTCGATCTGAAGGGTTGACTTGGGTCAACAGAGCCCGGGAGTGCCCGGTGGCCTCTGGTCAGGTTTCGAACGCAAACGGATCGTTCGTCCGCATGGTAAGTCGGAATCGTGCACGGGGTGAACCGTTGGAAAGGGTATTCAGTTCCCTTCGAAGATTCATTGAGTCTCGATCGAGACGAGGAGTTTGACTTTTGGGTCAAACTGAGCCGAGGGGTGCCCAATGGCTTCCAGGTCAGTACTCGGGACGTGACCTGGGTTTGCGATGATGAGTGGAGGTACTAGGGGCCTAAGGAGAGTTAGGGGGTAACAGAGTGAGGTGTCTACAATTGGGGAACGAAATTTTTATCGTTTTGTAATTACATACTTTGATTTTTTTTTTTGTGTCATTTTGCGATTACGCACGTTCAAAAATTAGCATCGTGCCTTCAGGCACCGGCATAACCTAGTATATATATATATATATATATTGTTTTTGCGTCTTTGCCTTGCTTGCTAGTCCATCTATGCTTCTAATTCATAATTGATATCTATTTTGTTGCGTAATATAGAAGGGTGTCTACCTATAAAAAAGTAAAAATATTATTTTATTAGAAATACTGAGAAGAAACCCAGGGTCCCGGCAGAAACTCATATTGAGCAGGAACCCCCCGGGGTCCCGACAGAAACTCATATTGGGCAGGAACCCCCCAGGGTCCCGACAGAAACTCATATTCAGCAGAAACCCCCAGCGCCACTGCAAGTGTCAGCGCCGCTGTAAGTGTCAACGCCGCTGAAAGTGTCAGCGCCGCTGCAAGTGTCAGCGCCGTTACAAGTACCAGCACCGTCGCAAGTGTTAGTGTCGCTTCAAGCGTCGGCGCCGTTGGTGGGGTCGGCGCCGCTGCAAGTGTCAGCGCCGCTGCAAGTGTCCGCGCCTCTTCAAGTGCCAGCGCTGTTGCAAGTGTCTGCGCCATTGCAAGGGTCAGCACCGCTGCAAGTATCGGCGCCGCTCCAAGTGCCAGCACCGCTTCAAGTGTCCGCGCCGCTACAAGTGTCAGCGCTGCTGCAAGTATCTGCGCCATTACAAGTGTCGGCGCCGCTTCAAGTGCCAGCGCCGCTTCAAGTGTCTGCGCCGCTGCAAGTGTTAGCGCCGCTGCAAGTCTCTACGCCACTGCAAGGGTCAGTGCCGCTTCAAGTATCTGCGCCGCTGCAAGTGTCAGCGCCGCTGCAAGTCTCTACACCGCTGCAAGGGTCAGCGCCATTTCAAGTTCCAGTGCTGCTGCAAGTGTCAGCGCCGCTGCAAGAGTCCGCGTCGCCGAGAGGTTCGGCGTCGCTTCAAGTGTCAGCACCGTCGTAATCTTCCGCGCCGCTACAAGTGTCGGTGTCGTTTCAAGCACCAGCGCTACTGCAAGTGCCAGCGCCGCTGCAAGAGCCCGCGCCGCCGCAAGGGTCAGCGCCGCTTCAAGTGCCAGCGCCGCTGCAAGCGTCTGCGCCATTGTAAGTGTCCGCGCCACCGCAAGGATCGGCGCCGCTTCAAGTGCCAGGTCCGCTTCAAGTGTCTGCGCCGCTGCAAGTGTCTACGCCGCTGCAGGGGTCAGCGCCGCTTCAAATGCCAGCGCCACTGCAAGTGTCAGCACCGCCGCAATCTTCCGCGCTGCGGCAAGGGCCAGCGCTGCTGCAAGTTCAGCACCGCCGCAAGTGTCCGCACCGCTGCAGGTGACGGTGTCGCTTCAAGTACCAGCTCCCCTGCAGGTGTCAGCGCCGCTGCAAGGGTCGGCACCGCTGCAAGTGTCCGTGCCGCTCCAAGTACCAGCACCGCTGCAAGGGTCAGCGTCGCTTCAAGCGTCAGCGCCACTACAACGTTTGAGTCACTACAGTAATTACATTCGAGAGGTGCCCGTGAGGGTCACCGCAGAAATCCAAAATTAAGAAGTACCACTTCAAGGGTCAGCGCCGCTGCAAGGGTCACTGAAGTAATGACAGTCGAGAGAGTCAGCGTCGATGCAAGGCTCAGCACCACTGCAAAGGTCACTGCAGAAATGTTATTCGAGAAGTGCTTCTACAGGGGTTTCGACAGAAACTCATATTGAGGGAGTAGCTATCATGAACAACTCCTCATGAAACATCAGTCTCTAAATGAACAACAACACTAACACTTTACTTTCTTGTACAGGTTGCCTAGTCGAGCAAGCAGGGCTCGAACAGGCGCGTTGGGACCTCTTGGGAGTTTTGGCTTGGCGGCTGAGGGACAAGGTATGTTGAGAAAGCTCAACCACTTGGCACTATAGGATTGAGAGAATACTAGTAGGAAGACCCATAAGTCACTCGAGACTACACACACTGCACACTTGGTCACAAGTGAAGTGAGCAGCCAAAGAGCTGGATACTCACAAGAAATAAACTCTTTACAAGAAAATGACTTTTCCAGAAGAGGGGGTCCTCAAGGTCCCTCTCAAGAAAAACAACATTTTTTAGAGGAAAGGAGTCCTTAAGGTCTCCTCTCTCAAAATTTGCAAAATTGCACCACAAGTTACCGTTTCAAAAGATAATTACCAAATCTGATATTTTGTCTCCGTTAGGGGACATATGTGCTTTTTTACCTTTGGTCGGCGCCAGGTGGCACCTGCAGAGGGGACAGGCAGGCTGCCACAGGTAGGGACAAATAGTACACTTCAGACATTGTTCCCCACTAACTCTCTCAATTTTGGCGCCCAAAATTGCCACTCACCCCTAACGCCCCAGTATAAATAGACCTCTGGGCAAGGTCAAGAGAAGGACAATAGAAAAATTGCACTGTTACCCTGCCAAAATATCACCAGACCTACCTAAGTATTCTCTCCCTGCTCATTCTCTTAGTGCTGAGTGCCTTGTTCCTTCACTCCCCACTGACAGCCATCACTCTCAGGTGTTTCCCTTGAGAAAATTACTATTTTTGTTGTGAAAGTTCATCTTCTTGCAAGGAGTGAGTTGAAGCTTGAGTTCCATTGTTACCAGAAGGAGAAGTTTTCTTCAGAAGTTGCACCAGGAGACCTTGAAGACCTTGCAGGCAGCGTCCATTGGAGTGGGTCACGCCTCACCCTTTCCAGTTATTCATAGACCCCAGTCTCACTACCCTCCTACAGATATCTATTTTGTTGCGTATTTTGTTTGATATCACATGCTTAGTATCTTATTTGGCAAATTGGTATCATTTTTTTTATGCATCATAAGTTGGTATCTATTTATCCATGTTGTGGATTAGTTCTTTTTATTGTTGCCCCTATGCTTTCATGTTCTTACCACCTTATGCACCATCATGTTTACTTGCTTTCCCATATTTATATCCCTTATGTTGTTTTAGGGGGAGAAATGGTACTTAGTTAAATTGGGGGAGAAATGAGTAATTAATTAATTATGTATCCTTTGTCTATTCTTGAACAAAAAGGGGGAGAAGTGGTTTCTAAACCTTTAATTTAGGAGATCTATCTTAGGGGGAGAGCGCTATCTTTTGAGGTTAATCATATTCAATAAAGGGGGGAGGGGGAGAATTAATTTAGGGGGAACATTTAATTTATTGCATTTAATATTTTGATATTTTGCATTTAATATTTTGATATTCTCTATACGTTTAATATTTTGCTTGAGTGTGCAGGAATTATTCTAATGGCAAATTTTATCGGCAAAGATAGTCATCCTTGGGTTTTGAGTCAAGCTTGTATTTTTTATTTTAGGTGGGATATTTTTTAGTCTTGTTGAGCTTGACAGTCTTTTAGGATTTTTGTTTGGTTTTTGTCCCGGAATAGTCAAAGGGGGAGATTTGTAAGGACACTAATTTCCAATCGAGTCTTATGTAGTGTTGGCTCAATTTCGGATAAAAACATTTGAGTCATAGGATAGTGTTCATGTGTATCCTTCAAGCCTATGACAAGTTTGAGTTGAAGACTTATCGACTTAGTTCAACATGAAGACATCATCCTTACCTAGTTTCAAGTGCCTCATTTTGCGTCCTCAACAATTCATCATATTTCAAGTCTCCAATAAGGTATGAATGATATATATATATATATATTTATTTGTAGAGACTTGGAATAAACTTTTAATGGGTGTAATTTTATTTAAAATAAATTTTTATGAGCTTAAAATGAAAAACGAGTATTCTGACTTTTCGTTCGAAATTGTCATTCGAACGAGAAAGCCGTTCGAACGAGCTTTGCCAACGAGGTTCCCTTTTGAACACTATCTTTCCGTTAGAAAAGTCGTTCGGGAACAGTTTTTGGCATTTTCCCACTATTTTGTCCCACTACTTTTTGACAGTTTTGAACTATTTTTGGGACAGATTTTTCATAGGACTTTTGGAACACACTTTGAGAGCTTTTGAGAGAAAATTCTTCCAACCAAAAAGTCCATGTTTTCATGTGTTAAATTTCAATAGAAAATTTTCCTCAAACACATGTTTATACACCCATAGTTCAGTTTGTTATATCCAAGTACCTCTCTCTCTCTCTCTCTCTCTCTCTCTCTATATATATATATATATATATATATATATATATATATATATATATATATATATATATATATATATATATATATATATATATATATTGCTTGGAGTTTGTTTTGGTACCATTGGTTCATCTCTACCATAATAAGGAGAAGTTTGGGTTTGCTTCTATTTCCCATAAAGAAGAAGACTTGTTTTCTACAGCGTTCTCATAAGGTGGAAGGCACCGTGTGTAGTTAACGGGCTCCAAAAGGTTCATTAGAGGAGTCCAAGGTTCCGGTGGAGTCCAGGATTGTCGACTAAGCAGAGGTTGGTACAAGAAGACCCGTCAGGGGCTTAAAGGAGTCGAGTTGAGTTGAGTAAGTCATTTGTCTTGTACTTGTAAAAAAATCACTACTTAGTGGACTTAAGGCTACGGTCGTCCAAGGTTTTTCTCATTTGGGTTTTCCTCGTACATCGTGGCGTAGTGTGATTTATTTATCTTTAACTTGAAAAATCACCTTAGAATGAATGCTTAGGTAATTCAAGATAAAATTGGGTTTTATCACATTAAAGTTTAAGTTGGTGAAGTTTGGGTAGAGTTTAAGTTAATTTAATTCAAGTTTTCACAAAATTAATTGGTTAAAATTCTTTCTTACCTTGTTTAACTTGATAATCAAATTAATTTGGTTTGAGTGAAATTAAAGTGTGTGTGTGTGTGTTTACTTTAATTCACTTTGTAGTATTTAATTGTAATTTGTTTTAAGAAACTAAAATTTGTGTTTAATTTAATTTTTCATCTTTTAAAGAAAAGAAAATTAAATAATTTTTGGTAAATTAAATTTTGTTAGTAACCATCATATTCCGTACGTTTTAGAAAATTCATATTTAAAAATTTAAATTCGGGGCCAACGGTTTTCAGTCATCCTCTCTCCCAAAAACCTGCTCAATACGCTTTGTCATTTGACCTCTTGCTCCATCGAGTCTGTCCTGGGTCTTATCCTATCTCTCAGTTATTTAGAGATTTTTTAAGGTTTGTGATCGACATGGTTGACCTCCTCAGCTACTTCTCTCCTACTTGCTCCTTCGCTGCATTAGTTGTTCATAGGCCCCATCCGTTCTCTAATATAGGGAAATATGGTTCCCTCCATTCATCTCGCTAAGACTGTTGCGTCCTCTTACTATTAAGAGATGGTACGAACTAGTAATCTCAATACCCATTATAATACCCACATTCACATAGGTAATTGATTTGGAAGACTAGTTGTATTAATCATAGATCACCAAAGGCATTGGTATCAATATTTCCTCTGATATGTTGGATGTGTGGAATGAGTTTAAAGGCATGATGTTTATATATGCTCCCCCATCCATCGGAGCTCTCGCAAAGCTCACTCGTTGACACTTGTCCTCACGTATAAGGTTATGTTGTGAAGGAACCTCACAGCTTTGTCGGCATCGCTGAAAGTCACTTTGAACAGGAATTTCCCCACTAACTGGCCACAAGCCCCCTCTATCTTAGAGGAACTTCATTCTTTTGTTCAATGTCTAAAATCTCTTGGGTTATCTCCAATCTTCTCTCCTTCGGTATCCCCACCTGATCTAAGAACCATGAGAATTTGGGTGACTGCGATAAAACATGGTATTCCAGCCCTTGGTCTACTTCTTCACTATAAAGGTTATGCACATCCTCCGCAACCCTTGCACTTGAATCATAGGCTATCACAATATTAGCCATTACTCTCGTGCAGTCTTCTAATGATTCCTCAAACTCTTCTTACTCCACCACTAGGTCTCTCACTTCCCTCTTCGCTTCTTCATCATAAGCAACCACTAGATTGGCTGCATGTGCTAGTAGTGTGTTTTTATTGACATTCTTATGAGGGATCTGTAAAGTCCCCGCCTTCATATGCTTGTTTATGATCTTCCTCAGCATAAAATAGGTTATCGTTGAATGACCAATCATCTGATGGATTTGTAAGTATTTGGGATTAACTCTCACTTCTTCTTCTGGCATCATTATTAGAGTATCCTTTGACTCATAAACTGCCCCTCCTTCCAGCATTGTGTTGTAACATCTAATCGTTTCCTTAACAGTGAAAGATAGTGGTGGCGGGGCCTCTCTATTGCTACCAAACTTCCTCTTATTGTCCTTCTTTAGCTTCTTGTCCTCCTCTCCTCCTTCGATATATCCCACTCATGGGGGTTGGCCATGTCCTACAACGAGCTGTACCTTCTACCTGAATATCATAGGCACCAGATTGGGTTTGGATGTACAACCAAAGAGTTGTTTCTTATAGCTTTCAAAAATTTCCTTCACGCATCTCATTTATAAGGTGATAAATGTACTCCGGGAGAAAACCCTCAACACAAATTTGAAGAAGTTTGGACTCCTTAGCCTCTTCCCTCATGCTAAGGGACCTTTCTATGAATCTTAGGACATATGACACCACCTTATCTCCTAGCCATTATTTCTCCCTACCTAGTTGCGTCAACATAAATTCAACTTCCTCCAGAAAGAACTTATGGACGAAAAGAACGTGCATATATTCCCACGTTGAGACACTCTTCGGCGCCAAGTGAGAGTACCAAGTGTATGCTTTATCAGTGAGTGATTTAGAAAACTCTCTTAATCTTAACTTCTTATTATTTCAATAGTCCCCCAAATGCTCGATGAATCTCTTGATGTGCTCCTTTAAGTTTCCCATTTTCCTGTATACTTATCAAAGATACGAGGAATGTAGTCCTTTGGATAAGGCTCTTCATTGTACACCTGTGGATAAGGAGTACAGAAATCATCATACACTGATGCTACCTCAGTGTAAGATTGCGACGAAGCTGCGATCATCTTCAACATTTCCTTCCTTATCCACTTCCTCATCTTCTCTAAGGGATATGGAGAACACTTCTCTTCTGTTGGAGGAATGTTCTGAGGAACCATAGCAGAAGTACCGTCACTCCTGGAGCACCCGTCGTTGACATAAGAGTGGGGAAAGTGTTTGCAGGGACTGATCCCATTAGAGCTATGCTCTATGGGACTATCGGAGTCACTAAAGAGCTAGGGTCTAGTCCCCCAAATTCCGTTGCAGCTACAAGAGTGTGCAAGAACTCAAGGAATTTTCCCATGAGAAGGTCCATCTGCATATGTCCTATCAAAGATCTAGTAGAGGCTTTTTTTATCATTGGTACTCCTATAACTATTTGAACTTGGCTAACCTCTACCCGAGGCACCCCATCTCGGGAAGCCTCAATCTCCCTCACTGTTTGTTCCTTATTTCTCTTAATAGAATCAAAATTAAGAGTACGGTTAACGTTATCTTTATGCTATACTTTTAAAAGAATACCACCTCAATAAAGTCGCCAAATGTGAAAGGGTAATAGCCTTTAATCCTGGGAGTATAATAATACCTGCAGAGGCGTAACCCCAATAGATATGATTATAAATGATAACCGAGTACCTTTTGATAATGAGGAAAGAATAGGCGATATTATATGTAATAAAAACTCATATTGAACTCACAAATCTCTAGTGTATAACTTAAGTGATAATAAAAGGAAATCAGAAATAACTCATTCAAAGGGAGAGAGAAGTAAGCACCCTAGATACACCTTGGGAGGCAGTCAACACACCAACAACCTCTGATATCTCTCTTGTTATCTATCAAAAGAACAATCAATGACAGTGGTGGGTGAGTAAACTCTGGTTTGCAATAACTCTTTTTCTTTTAATGTATTCTCTTTCTAGAAAATAGCTCTCCCTTATCAGAAGCGGTTGAGGCCCATAAATAACCCCCCCTCCTGAGATGTCTCAGTCCTCTTTTATGTGAAAAGACATTCCTCTCACACTTTAAGGCACAAGCATTAAATGCCTGATAGGTTAACACACCCTACGTCAAACTCATTAAATGCCAAAAATGCCTTTTGCCCAACCATTGTGCTTCAGAGAACTGTCACTACAGTGGAAGTTCACCAAACCATCTAACAGCCTCAATACCATAGTGGTTTACTCAAGTTCCGATGGGACAGGGGGTAGGTGATTAATGACATCACTCAAAGTATATGTGACCTTTGATAGGGGACTATTTGGATCAAGGCACGTTATTCGATGGAATTCAAGATACTCTGCACAAGCCTCCATGGCCAAAGGTCTCTCGATGTTTTACCAGATGTATCTAAGATGGTCAAGAAAAGCCTTGACGCTACCTCACTTTTTAATCCTCCAATATAAGTCCCTCTGAAGTTCTCATGGAGAGGTCATTCGATAGAACATGTAAGATCTACTAAGCCCTACCAGGACTGATCTCTCGCAAGTACCATTTGACCTCACACTCAATATTACAATCGTTACAGCATTGCAATCAATGTAATTAAAAGATACAATTTGAATAAGTAAGAATGGAAGATAAATAAGAGCTCTCTCGTCAAGTTTTCTCGCTAAGTTGCATTACTGAGCTACCTCGTTGTCTTCGTGTTGCTTCCTTCCCTTGAGTCTGTTCTGTTAATTGGGTAAGTTCTCTCTAATTCATAGATTACCTTCAAGCCCCCTACAAAAGTGACTTAACCATCCTCAAGATTTCGTGATAGGTGTGTGCATGAAAGGTAATGATATGAGGCAATCATAGAAGAATATATCATAAACAATAATCAAAGTGTTATATCAATGCATAAAGGGCACAAGTGGGACAAAATTTGAACTAGCTACTCTTCGAAAGCCACATGTACATGGAATTATGTGGTGATCCAAAAATCTAACACAAATTTCTTATATGGACCAAAATAAATTATTAAATCCTTTATACACAAAAGAAATAAAATTATTTTGGAATTTTTGAAAATATATGTATAACAATATAATCTAGTTCATAGGTAAAACGATAAACACGACGCACAACCTAAACTATATATACGACTCTGAACTCAATCAATGGAGCAAACCCCAATGGATGTCCTAAGATTCTACAATCTAATGACATCTAGAGTTTGGTAAATATGTCCCCTAATTGACGATCGATGACTACAAAGTTTGAGGAAATAACTTTCTCTTCAACTAACTCTCGGATAAAGTGCTCACGTGTACTAATGTGCTTTGTTCCAAAATTTTGAAATGGATTTAGAGAAATATGGATTTTACTCGTATATCACAATAAATAGTCATTGTGCTTTGTGGAATACCGTAATCCTCTAACATTTGCCTCCTCCAAATAAGTTGATTGCAACAACTATTGGTGACTATGTATCCAGTCTCCGTCATGGATAAAGAAATGGAAATTTGTTTCTTGCCCATCCATGAGACAAGCACACTTCCAAAATAGAAACATCTGCCCAAGGTACTCTTATAACCATCAATGTCTCATGCCCAATCGGCATCAGAATATGAGATAGACAATCATTAGTGTCGAAAGAGTACCAAATCACAAACGATATGATCCCACTACATATTTTATGATACTCTTAATGGTAAGTAAATGGGAATTTTTTGGGGTGGATTGATAATGGGAACAAACTCCTACACTAAAGTATATATCTGAATTATTAGCAATTAAGTAGAGTAAACTACCTATCATACTCCATAAAAGAGTGTGCTCTACATTTTTTCCTTCAGTGTCCTTACTAAGCTTAACGGGTGAACTCGTAAGTGTATGTGTATGCTTAGTGGAGTCTCTATTAAATTTCTTTACAAGATCTTTCGAATACTTAGAATGGGATAAAAATATATGGGTGAGTTGACGAACTTAAAGACCTAGGAAGTAAGTGAGATCGCCGAGCATACTCATCTCAAATTCACTTTGCATTTCTTCTGCAAAGAGTTGAGTATATTTTTCAAATGTAGATCCAAAAACTATGCCGCCGACATACACTTTGGCAACTAAAATAGCACTCTCATCTCGACGAACAAATAACGTCATATATACTCCTCCTCTCGAGAAGCCATGAGTGAGGAGATATGAAGTAAGACTCTCATATCAAGCATGAGGTGCTTCCTTCAAACCATATAAGGCTTTCTTCAAGTAAAAGACGTGATTCGGGTGATTGGGGTCATCAAACCCTTTCTGTTGTTCCATATAGACTTACTCTCGAACAATGACATTTAGGAAGGCACTCGGGATTTCGATTTGATAAATATTGAATTTAAGATAACACGATATGGCTAGTAAAAGGCTAATGGAATATAACCTATAAACAGTAGAAAATGTCTCATCAAAATCAACACCCTCTATTTGGGTGTATCCTTAGGAAACTAACCTAGCTTTGTTACGAACAATGACACCATTTTCATTCATTTTATTTTTGAAGATCCATTTGGTACCAATGACATTAGTACCACTAGGATGGGGAACTAACTCCCAAACATCATTCTTCTGAAATTGAAGAAACTCTGCTTGCATGGCATTTATCCAATCTTCATCTGTTAGTGATTCTTTGAAATTTTTAGGTTTAATTTTGGAGGTATGACACAAATAAGTAACCTCATTTTCAAGTTACGCCCTAGTCTTGACACCTAATTCTGGATTCCCAATCATTCTTAAGGGGTCGTGACTTTTACGAACGCACGGGGTTGGATCCTTTTTCTCAAGTGAGGGGGGGACCAAATCAGTCACCAAATCATTTTGAGACTCATTGTGATCAACCATGGGGGGGGGGGCATCACTCTCGTGTGAGGAATCATCCTTAATATCTTTAAATGTGTATAGAGTGTCATATTTTATTATAACATTTATTGATTCCATAACTTTAGAGATAGAAAAGTTGCAAACCCTATAAGCTCTACTATTTGGTGAATACCCAAGAAATATAACCTCATCATTCCTCGAGTCGAATGTTCTTAAGAGATCTCTATCCTTAAGGATGTAACAAGGACTCCCAATGACTAAAAAATAGGCTAGGTTAGGTTTCTTACCTATCCAAAATTCATAAGGAGCTTTATTAGTATGGGGACAGAAGTATACCTTATTCACCGTATGACACGCGGTGCTTACCGCTTCTGCCCAAAACCTACGGGGCATTTTCCTACCTAAAAGCATCGGCCTTTCCAGTTCTTGGATTGTTCAATTCTTCCTATCTATTATACCATTTTATTAAGGCGTTTGAACGACCAAAAACTCATGCTTAATTCCAACTTCATCACAAAAAGCATTCACACCGGATTCCTTAAATTCAGTTCCAATATCACTTCTAAACTATTTATGGTGACACCATATTGATTTGTAAGGACTCAACATTTAACTGTTAGAAACTCAACAGGATCAGACCTTTCACTCAGAAATCCAACAATCGAATATCTTGAAAAGTCATATACCATCACTAGAATATATATCTTTCCTCCTATACTCTTGGTACGAGTGGAACCCATAAGGTACATGCGAATCAATTCTAAGACCCAAGAGGTGGTTATAGATTTCAATTTCTTATGAGGACTCTTAATTTTCTTTCCAAGTTAACAAGGACCTCAAACTGAGGAGGTTGGTTTTCCAAAGGATATCAAGGCTTGAACTAGATCTCTCTTCACTGGATGTTCAAGATCTCTAAAATTTACATGACCTAGACGTTGATGACAAAGGTCATCAGAGGAAACCTTGGAACTATTGCAAAGGAATGAAGACTTTGGAATTATCCTATAATAATTGTCACTAGTCCTCACACCTTATAGAATAGTCTCACCATATTTATAATAAATTGTGCACTCCGTCTAGATAAACTTAACTTCTAGGTTTTCATCTCATAACTAGTTAATGCTTATCAAACTAGCTTTGAGTCCATCAACATAAAGAATATTTTTATGTTTTAGGAAACCAAAAACTTCAATGGTGCCTCTTCTCGTAATTCTTGATTTAATCCCATCACCAAAGGTGAGTTTACTATCTATGTGATCTTTAAGAGTTGTAAAAAGAGATTTATCACGTGTCATATGTCTGGAGCTTCCACTATAAAAATACCATTCGGAGGTATTTTGAGCCTTAAGAGCCACATGACCAAAAAAGCCTTCTTAGTATTATCTTTTGCAACATAAGCTTGAGTTTTGTTCTTCTCTTTCTTGATTCTAGTCTTTTGGGTGGAATTATTTATTGGGTTGTAGAAAACCTTAGAAACTTTTGCATTAAACCTTTTGATGTATTAACTATATACTCAACTTGATTTTTTATTCTAGCTAAAGAGATATAGTGTGGCCTATGAGTATTGGGATAAGAATTCTTCCTAAGATTGTAATAAAAATATTTAAGATGACCCCTCCTTTGTGGAAAAAAAATTACAAACATACGGTTGATTTGGAGTTACTTTTATAGGACGCTTAGGAAGATTTCCCTTTGGTGGGTTAGGTTTAGGAGGGTTCATTTTGGTAATAAACCTAGCTAAAGGTTTTGACTTAACATTGTATGACTCACCATCTTCATATCGTTTACCTTTTCTCTCTTGATATCATTTCTCCTTATAAGCTAAAACTGGATCACGAAACAACTTCCCCATTCTCCTAGAGTTATCCTCAAGTGTGAGTTTGACTTCTCGAGAGGCCTCGAGATATTTATCAAGTTTGATAATTTTTTCTTCAAGTGTTTTTCGAATCTCCAAGGATTCATGAAGATCTTTGGCAACACGAGCTAGAGAATCAGTCATATCACATTTTTCTTTAACCACCAAAATAAGCTTCTCAGAGAGAGAAATCTCAATTGCCTCGAGTTGACTAAGTAAATACTCATTCTCCTTCAGGCTTTTTAACTCCTTTTCTAATGTCAACACTTTAAAATTTCGCCTTTTATTAATCTTTTAAATTTTCATAGACTCAGTGTGAAACTTAGAATAGACAGACTATAATTCACTTTCATCAGCAACACTCTCACTTCCATTATCATCATTACCTTGTGAGTGATTGGATACAACCTCAAGTTCATGCTCAAAAATGTCAACACTAGGATGCAACTCACTTGAAGTTCTAGCATGACTCGCCATAAAAATGATGAAGTTGTTTTCAGAAGGAACGGAATCATCAGAGTCTTCAGACTCTTTCTCATTATCTAGAAAAGTGGCTTTATAAACGAATTTATCCTTACATTGTCTCTTAAGCTTAGTGGGGCACTCATACATTCTATGACCTCATCCCTCACACTCAAAACATATCCCCGAATCATACTTTTAAAGTTATCTCTTTTAGAGTTCTCATTTTTAAACTTCTTTTGATCCCGATCATTATAAATTCTACTTGCCTTGTTTTCTTCTTGAATTTAGGTTTTCTAAATTTTGAGTTTTGCTTTTTATACTTGAGAAACGTTTTGATTTTTTTAGTAAATAAGGCCATATCATCAGGATCCATATCAGACTCATGAGATTCGAACACTTCTTCCTTTTTAACTTTTAAAGCAACTCCCTTATCTTTCTTTTTGTTATCTCTAGGAAACATGTCTAATTCATAGGTTTGAAGATCACCTACAATCTCTTCGAGTTTTAATGAATCTAACACTCTAAAGAATTAAGAACTGTGATATTCGGGATGAAATGACTAGGGAGAGATCTAAGAATCTTCTTGACTACCTGAGTTTTAGGGATTTTATAACCTAGGTTGAAACATGAGTTGACAATATCGAAAATACGGGTGTTAAATTCATCAAAAGTTTCATTGTCTTTCATAGTGATAATTTCAAATTTAGTGGTTAAATTTTCAAGTTTAGATGCCTTAACCGCACTCGTTCCCTTACGAGTAACTTGAAGAATGTAACATGCCTCCTTTAAAGTTTCACAAGTCATGGTAAGATGAAACTCCTCGAGAGTAACGTCACTATACAAAGCATTTAAACCTTTAGAATTAAAATTACATAATTTCAACTCATCCTCACTCCATTGTTCTATAGGTTTTAACATATTTTCTTCTTCAATAAACAATAGTAGGAGGGGACCACCATTTTCAACAACAAGCCAAACACGTTTATCAATTGATTTTAATGCACACATCATATGTGCTTTCCAATAGGCATAATTAGTTCCATCAAACATAGGGGTGATTTGATGAATAACTATCCATATAACCTCCATGATTCATCTACATAGCCTTTAAAAACTAGCTTTGATACCAATTTGAAGTTTTAAGGTTATATGGATTCGGTACAAATTTATGAAATACACTTTGTCATACATGTTAACGACACGTGATATAAATTATAATTAGGCCAACAGGTTGATACTTTTCAAATTTTAATCTTAGTTATTAAATCCTACGTGAGCATGCATGATATTAAATATGTAAAGAGAAAGCACAATCACAACACACCGATGTACGAGGTAAACCTAAATGGAAAAAACCTAGACAAAATCCACTACAAATATGGTTTTTACAAGAAGACACAAAAGACTTATAAATTTGCCACGACAAGACCCGCTGATGATATCTTCAACACCTCTGTCCGTAGTACGTATAGATTCAACATGCTACACAACACCTCATGTGTCTCAGTATCCACCAAAAGCCAAACATCTTCTCCAAAATAACTTGTGCAGAGGTTCATCACACCCAAACAAGGATGAATGTATGAGAGGATGATTTTGGGGTATTTGGTAAATGGTGGAGACGCTTTTTAAAAGACAAATATGTTTTTGTTCTAAAATTCAAGAACCATTTCTATAGTTTTTCTCGAGCTCCTATATAGTTTCAAAAGTGGAAGTATTGGAGAATGGAGGTTGAGGGAAAAACTACATTTTTCAAAAATAAAATCACTCGTTCGAACGATAAAACTGACTCATTCGAATTACATGACAAAATATCATTTGAACAAGTCTTCAAACGACAATGCAGGCAAAATCCATTAAGGATCTTGTCCGAAGTTGATTGAACGAATATAATAGAAAATTCATTTGAACAAGATATCAAACGACATTATAGGCAAGTCCCATGAAGGAACTCGTCTGAAGTATATCCTATGAAACAACTCGTTTGAAGTTATTCGAATATACACTTTCAAATTAACTCATTTGGACGACCTGTTTAATTTCAAAAAATTAAATTTAACTTTAAAGATCAAAATATGTTTTGAAAAAATTCACCAGAAAGCATGTAACAACATAAAAAAATGCCTCCAAAAAATATAAAATAACCGGGTCATATACCTTTGGGAAAAAGAGCAATCAGATGATAAGGTGAAGACTTGTTGAATTTTGAAATCCCGAATGCTCAAATTCTTCACCATGGAGAGAAGAATGTAACCCTATATGTTTTATCCAAAGAAAATAATTAATACTACAAATTGACTCTATCGAAAATTTATCCTTACATTTTCTAAAAGTTCTTTAAATTAAAAAAAAATGTATGCATCTCTTTAGAACGAAATTGAAAGGGAAATTTGAACGATTTATACAACTTGTTGGATAACCATTCGAATGAACCTCAAATGAGAATTCTTTTTCTTCATTCTATTTTGTCATTCGATCACTAGTTAGATTTCCATTCAAATGAGAATGTGAAGGTCGTTTGAATGATTTCCAATTCATTTGAACGAAGAGACATGGTTTTTGTTTTTTAGCTGGTTTCAAACTCAATCTTTTCAAGCTTATCTCTTTGAGATTTTCCGTCCTATTTAAGAGGTACAAACCTGCACTATGTTTTAATACTTTTTTAACCTATTTTATGATCAAACACTTTGACTTTTTAAAATCCAAACCCTTTGGATATTTGTAATCAATTTATCAACTCGAAAGAACACATTACTTGTTTAAATACCTGTGCAGTTCATTCTTTGCATCTGACGAGAGGAGAGGAGTTTCCAGAGCTAAGTGGGGCGTTACTAGATTTTCATCGCATTTATTATCAACAAAGAAGGATATTGAAATGCAATACTTAATGGTGTCTAAGTCTGTAAGTCTTCTTGTGTCGTCTGTAATACCTTAGTTGTAATAGTGCTAAAAAGGGGTTTTCCTGAAAGGTTTATTTCCTCACATCTCGTGTGTTTATTTCTTTATTTGATTTATATTCAATATCTTGCATGCATAGTTTCACCTATTTAATCAAGATAAATTGGATTAATATTGAATTTGGCTTGATTGTGACCTAATTTACAGATTTTATTGTTGACCATATAACCGAACCATATAGTCTTGACACCCTAACAATCCTTAATCCTTAGATATTTGTAAGGGTAAATTCCCTATTGAGTCAATTTGCATGTATTGAATTAATTCCGAACAAGACATCTTGAGTCATATGTAAGGGTTGGTTTTCCCTAAAAGCTTGTGATGTGTTTGATGAAGATTTAACGGCCAAGATATCATGTTCATCATCGTTCGTGTTTCGTCTCATGTTTCTTTCTTCGTATTTTGAGGATTTCTCAAGTATGAAAGCATTAATATTTTGATCCTTGGATATTTTATTTGGGTGCTATTTTTAAAATTATTTTTGGACAATTTTGAAAATATTTTTTGGAAAAATTTTAAAGTTATTCTAACAACATTTGGTATGTCATTCAAACGATTTTGCAAAGCTCATCAGAACCTGATGCAATGAACTTTAAATGAGGCACTTTTCATCCTGCTCTATTTTGTTTTTGGAAGTTTCATTCGAAAGGCATTCGAACAAGAAGTGTAACGTCATCCGAACGAGATCCAATTCCGTTCGATTTACCGAAAAATTCTTTAAGATTTTGAGATTTTTTTCAAAGTGTTTCATCCTTATTTCATGTCTAGAAAGCCTCCTATAAATAGAATTACGGAGTATCGATCTTTTTTATGGAAAAAAAACTTATGTTTTGAGTTCCCAAACTCTATATAAAATCTCTCTAAAATCCTAGTTTGCACCCAAGTTGTTTAGGATCCAATTTTTCATCTTAATATTCTTTGAAGATCTTATTTTGGGAACCAAAGGTTTATTCTCTACATCTATTGAGAATTATTTTGTTTCGGTGTACACTGTTCATTTGTTGATGTTTTTTCACACCATGATTTTCGTGTGCGGAGTTTGCTGAGTCGGGTCGATGGTTATTGAGGCATGCACGAACTCACACATTGTGAGACTGCAAGAGTGGATTCGTATGTGCATTATGGTGGAGTGGTTAAAAATTATGGAATGATAGGGCTTCCTAGCACATCAAGTTTGTGTTGTAAGTCGATTGCCTATCTTTTTTTAATTCCTCATCATAGTGAATTACATTAGGAATTCCATTCGAGATTTTTCTCATTTCGATTTTCCTCATACATTGGGCGCTGAGTGATTATTTATTTTATTTTATCCTTTTATGACCTAGATGTATGCTTTAGGATAAAACAAAATTGGATAATACTAGTTTACATAATTTTTGTTTAAAAATTAATGAAACATTATATTTTGGGTTAATTGTTTAAGTTTAATATTTAGTTTGAAAAAATTAAAAATTGACATTTGTTTTACCTAATACCTATTATAAACCCATTTAGAAGCTTCAAATTCATATCAGAGAGGGAGTAATAAGTTATTTTGTTAGATATGTGTTTAGGCATGAATCCTAGCAGTTTTCATATACATGGTTTGTCGCTTTCTAGGTCACAGATGTTTGTTGGGTATAATTACATGTACTGAAAAGTGCATATAAAATTAGCACTTAAGTCGATAGTTAAGAGGGCATGTTAAGCGGTTATTAGAGAGTGGACCCACCTGTAGCAACCCTCGCTTTTAGGAGGCTAATTTTATATTAATTTACCGCATAAGGTAATTATATAAAAGGTTGGAACTGGATTAAATATTAATTGAATGAGATAGAAGTTAATATTTACTGGAATGTTGTATATTTATCGTATGTGTAGGTAAATATCCTCATGTTGTATGTTTTATAGTGTCATGTATTTTAAATGACATTATGGTTTAAATGAAAGTGGAACTTGAAATAATTTATAAAATTTCCGGATGCCAGTTTAGAGGGTGTAGTCAGTCTCGGAATGTGCGAGACAGTCAAAATAAGTGTCATATTGTATTTTTTAGTTTCCTGACACTTTTACCTGGTTTTAATGTAAATGCGTATTGGGAGTCATTTTAATGTGGTATTAACCACTTAAGTTGGGGACTTTAGACTTAAGCCACGATTTTTAAGTCTTGCCCTTTATTTCATTTCCTCATTTTTGTCTTAAACTTAGAGAGAGAGAGAGAGAGAGAGAGAGAGAGAGAGAGAGAGAGAGAGGAAGTGAAAATTGGAGAGAGAAGAGAGATTTGGAGATTGAAGATTGGGATTGGGATTGCTTCTACCCAAAACAAATTTGAGATTTCAACCCTAAGGCAAGTTTTCTACTTGCTAATATGTGATTTAAGATGAATAATTTGTGTGATATTTATGTATTTGCATTTGGGTATCAAAAATGAAAATTATGGTATTTAAACCTAGATTTTGGTTTTGATGATGAAATTGTGAGTTATAGTTGTGAATAATCATGTAGGTTGATGTGGGGTAGATTTATGATGTTGGATGGGTGTAAAAATGGAAGAGAATGAGGTTTGGAGAAAGTCTAGGGTTTACAACCCGTAAGCCATTCTTGGCAATTTCTCCAGGCCGAATCGATTCGGCCCCCTGGGCGAATCGATTCGTTAAGGGGCAGTTCCCATGTCTGCTTGGAACGAATCGATTCGGGTCCAAGCTGAATCAATTTGGAAGTTTGTAGAATCCCAGGTCTTATGTCCGAACCGATTCGTTGTTTGGGCGAATCGATTCGGAATCATACTGTTTTTGAGCTTTTTTTTTTTACTCAATTTTCTCCTTTTCTTTAGGCTTAGGACCTATGAACCTTCTTGAATGAAGTAAACTTAGAGTCCTAGAGTTCTAGGTGAGTTGGGGAACTACCCTGGATTAGTAATGGGTTATATGGGGTTTTCCGGGGATATGACAATTGATGTTAGGGCATTATTTCTTCTAGTTGATTTTTATTAAACTAGGAGTTATAGTATTATATTCGGGAGACTTTAGAAGCTCAATCGAGTTATGTTGGCCTTGATGGTTAGTAGTATAACACCATAAAAGTGTGTTGGGAGAATAAATTAGAAGTTTATTCATTTATTTGAAGGATGATAGTCTTGGGGTTTTAAAATAATACCCTAAAATTTTTGGAGATAATTAAGAGTTTATTTACTCTTTTGAGGTTGTAATGACGATATAATTTATCGTATGGCTCCGGATAATAAGGTGAATTATTTACAATAATGTAAATGAATATGGTTTCGGATAAAAAGAAACATACAACGTAAATTGGAATTGAAAATGAAATGGAAATGGTAATGATGATGGTAAATGATAATTTACTTAAACACACCTCTCTAAATGCCATCATAAGGGAAGTTTCGTGCGTGTGGTGATGCCCCCTGGCTAGTGAATGCAAGATGGATATAGTCCCAGGCCATATGAGCGTTGTTGTATATTTTATGCGCTGGTGAGGAGATTCCGGGTGTGGTCTTGACTCTCCCGCAGTCATATGGCCGCTTCCCGACGTTGCGATAGGTGCCCAGGCTGCCTTGTTTGATAGGCCCCTGGAAGATGATGGTTATTTAGGGGCGCGCCCAGTGGGGAAACTCGAAGGGGCGGTCTTAGAATCGTTATATGTATATAAATATAATAATTCATAATCAAGAGGGACTTTATGTATTGAGATATGCCATAAAGAGCATGATGTAGTGCCATAAAGAGCACAATGAAATGCCACAAAGAGCATTTGATGATGATTATATTCCTGATAAGGAATGAAATGCCAGGAAGGGAATGAAACTGAGATAAAAGCCATAAAGAGCTTAATTGTAATTATATATTCCTAATAAGGAATAGAAATATGAAATGAAATAGTAAGTAAGATGTAAGCTTTTAATTTAATGTTAATTATTCTTATTTTCTTACATAATTAAATTGTCTTAGCTTATGTTTTAAATTGTATAGATAGATTCTCATTCCTTTTCATCATAATTTATCATTCATAACTGTCATACTCTTTATTCATCTAGTAATCATATAGAACCGGGCCCTGGCCCGTTTATATTTCTTGTTGTGCATGTATCTTGTATCCGCTCAGGTACTCCGCCGCAAGGATGCCTGATCTGACTTCCTATCCCAGTGTCTTTGGCGAGCCGTGATGTTTTGCGGGTATTACGGGACATTTTGAAATAGATGTCGTCATCCTTGCACTCTAGTTAAGATCGGATCTTTTTACTCGGGCGAGAGGCCCAAGCTTTTGTACTTGACTAATGTAATATACTAATTAATTTAATGAATTTGTTTAATTTTATTGTATGAGTTTGTGGCCGACAGCATATTCGGTCCCTTATTGTACATTTGTGGGTATGTAATATAATTTCGTCTGGATTTCCACTTTCTTTTTAAGTTGGGTTGTTTAAATTATTTTCTTTAACCTTAAAACTAAAATTTTTGGCAACCCGTTTTTCTAAAATAAGGAGTGGTTATCCCGTATACTTCTTATTTTGTTGTGATGCTGAGAATGATTCCATCTATGATTCCGTTATTTTGGAGTATCGGGCTGGCCACCCCCTATTTCGGATTGCGGGCTGTCACACCACCCACGACTTTATTAGATGAATTTAGTTTACCTAAACTCGTAGAAACCTGGAGTGAGGACTAGTATAAGTTATGTAATTATAACTTTTGTGATTTTAATGCTTTGTTTTATGCCATCAAACCAGTGGAGTTTTATCGTATTATGATATATGAAACGTAAAAAGAGGCTTGAGACATCTCCAACTCACCCATGAGGGAACTATTACTGTTAAGGCTTACAAAATCCAAGACCTCACCATTTAGCTTGATACAATGAGGGTGGAGGAGAGTGAAACCTTTCATGAGTTAGATATTGTGAAGTCATCGTTTTAACTTGGGAGAGAGAATACTCGAAAACCATGTAGTCAAGAAA
Source organism: Sambucus nigra (assembly GCA_949130495.1). Taxonomy (NCBI): domain Eukaryota; kingdom Viridiplantae; phylum Streptophyta; class Magnoliopsida; order Dipsacales; family Adoxaceae; genus Sambucus; species Sambucus nigra. The sequence continues at coordinate 633,490,806 of OX422215.1, read as the reverse complement.
ATCTTGAGGTCTTTACTTGATAGATTTAATTCCAAAAGTGGTAGTTTTGAATTCCTTAGGTACTTTGGACTCTACGAATCTCGAAGATCTTGTAGGTGATCTTCAAACTTTTGAACTCAACATGTTTTCCCCCAAAAATATGAAGAAAGATAAGGGAATTATTTTGAAAGCCTGGAAAGAGGAATACCATGTTTCAAAAGATGATTTTGACATCAATTCTAATGATATGGGTATGTTTAAGAAAAAATTTAAAATTTTCTCATGTTTTAAAATAAATTGAACGATGAAAAGAAGTTTGAGAAAAGAAATTTCAACAAAGCTATAAAATTCCCTAAAACTTAAACGATAAGTTTAAGAGGGACTAGTCTAATAGACATTTGGGTGTGCGGGTTATGGACATAGTGTAGCTGAGTGTCCCACTAAGATAAGGAAGGAGGAAAAAATCAATTTTAGATAATGCCACCCTTAGTGATAGTGAATCAGAGGAGGAATACGATCCCCCCATTGAGTGGAATTACACTTCTTTCATGCTAGGCTTGAATAAAAAAAAATCGATGAAGATAATTTTTTGTATGATAATTTCGAGACCATTATTTATAACTCCCAAGTGAGTGATGGTTAAGAAGAAGAAGAAGAAGAAGAATGGGAGGAAGAGAGTGAACTTCAGATTGTCATCCGTGAATTGCATGCGAAAATGATGAAATTAAAAAAATCTAACTTTAAGTTGGAAACTAGGTTGAAAAAATGTGTCGTAGGTAATGACGAGATTATTTTAATTAAGGGTCTTAGGTAACATTAGAAGACTCTTAAGGACAAGCTCACATTTTTTGAGCGGGAGCGAGATAACCTTTTGGTATTAGTGGAGATTTTGAAGAAGGATTCCCTTATTTTTACGAGCCTTATCGTTCGCTTGAGTATATGACTATGGAGTTAGAAGAAAGATTAAGAGACTCAAATAATCTCTAATTTGATATGGACTCTAGGTAAAAAAAAGTTAGATAAGATGTTAGGCACGATCTGAATCTAATATGGCAATAGGGGGATTAGCTTTGGTGGTCCAAATAATTCCACTACTAGAGCCAAGACCATGATTTTTAGAGATTCAACCATTACTAGGAACGTTAGAAAAGCTCAATCCAAGGGTAATATTCCTCGTGTCTACATGTACACGCATTGCGGTAAGAAAGGTCACCTTAGGCATTTTTTCTTTGGTCTTGGAAATGGTCCTAGGAAGTCTAAGTCTAGAGTCATCGGCGTTCCTAAAACCCAAGAGTATTATGTCACATCTATGTGGGTTAGGAAATCTAATTTGGAGGATTTAAACATTGGACTTGTTGATTTTCGCATGCTATCATATGATTCTTTCAATGCTATAACTTATATGTGATTGTGGTTGCATGTTTTTCATACACTAGCTTTTGTGCTTCATGATATATGTTATTGCTAGTTGTATGATGTATATATTTTGTATTTTAATTTTCCATTTTTGTGTTTTGTTGAGAAAAATAAAAAAAGATTGTGTTTATCTTTTGAGTCGTTTTGAAAAAACGTTTAAAACTTAAAAAGAGTTTTTATTTATGTAGAGTTTAGTTACACATTTTGTGTGGCATCTCGATGTGTTTGAATACACTCCATCCCATGTTTCCACTTGTCTAGGACATTTTATTATGATTTTAAATACTCAAATTTTTTTTGATCATGCTTAAATGGAGTGGCTTGAAAATGACTTGCTTAATGGAATCACTTTGCAAATGTCTCCTCACACATGCCCAACTCGTTTGGATTTTAAATTTATATGTTACATGAGCTAAGTGATATATATATATATATGTGTGTGTGTGTGTGTGTGTGTGTGTGTGTGTGTGTATGTGTGTGTGTGTGAATGTGGAATTTGTGTATGTAAGAACCATTCCCTGTGTATTTTCTTTTTTTTGAAAGTATAATTGTGAACGAGAAAGGGCTACGAAGGGAGAAATATTCCTTGTGTGAAAGGCCACTATTGGCAAGACCCTAAAAATTAAGAGACAAAAGAAAAGATACAATTGCCAATGCAAATATTTTTCAATGATTCTTCAAAAGATGGATATCCTTAAAAATAAGAGTGAAAACTAATATATCTAAAGTTTGAGAGTGTTATAAGTTAAAGACCAATGGGTTTACACAATGAGTCCTAGTTACTTCATGTTTAACGCTATTGATTTGAGAACCATCAATATTTTCTAGGCTAATTTGTATTGTGTTGGTTTGTCCATTATGAGTTTACTTTATATGTCACTATGAGGATAAATCTTTGTTTGATAAAGTTAATGCAGTCAAATAAAACTCCTTGGACATTTTTAAGTGATTGGGGTCATTTTGTTTTGTTCTTAGTTCACACCCCTTTACTCCATTTACCACATGTTTGTTTAGACACATCGACATCATGCTAGTGTGTAAATCTTATTATTTTTTGTGACTTTTTCATGGTGTTTATACCTATATACATGTGCCTTTTGTGTCATTGGTATATTTTTCATATTTATATATATGGTATCATTTTTTTTAATCTTTGTGTTTGCATTTATTCCTTGTATGCCATATGTTATGTTTTAGTTTCAAGTGGTTTCCATTAGTATATTATATGATCACCTTGATATCTTTTGTTGCTTGGTTTATATCCTAAGATTTCTTGTTGTATTCAAGTTTATATCAATTTTCATCAAAATTTATATTAACTGATCATTGTCTTGATTATATGTATTTGTGCTGCCGAATTATTTGTTGTTGCATTCGTCACTACACGCCACTGCATCATATAATTGGTTTTCCTATATGCTTACCCATGTTTCATTTAGAGGGAGTTTTTGTTATATTAGGGAGAAATGGTTTTATTACGTACCTTTGTTTTTGTCTAATCTTGATAAAAAAAAGTGAGAAATCGGATCTCAATCTCTATAGCCCAGTGGAGATTTTTGCCTTAGGGGGAGACGTCGTAACTTAGGTAGTTGTTGTTTAACAGGGGGGGATTTATTCTTATGCAATTTATATTTTTATGTATTCAAACTGCATTTTAAGGTCTGTTTAAGTGTGAAGGTTTGAAATGGTACGGTAAAGTTTTTACAAGAAGCAAATCTATTAAGTTTATTTGTCGGTCAAGTTGTAATTTTCCTTTTGGGATTGGGGATTGAGTCTTTTAGATGAGATTTATGGATCATAAATTTCTATTTTGTGTTTTGATCAAGAATAGCCAAAGGGGGAGATTGTAGAGATAAATTTTTTATTGAGTCAATTTGGATGTATTGACTTAATTTTGGATAAAAAAAACGTTTTAGTCATATGTTAGGTTTTGTATTTCCCTCAAAGTCTGTAACATATTTGATTGAATATGTAGCATCCAACATATCATGTTGATCATCGTGTCATGTTTCATGACTTATTTTTGTCTTCTTGTTCCGACAATCTCTCAGGTATGAATGTGTTACTATTTTGATCCTTGAATATTTTATTTATGTGTTATTTTCTATAATGTTTTTGGAGTGATTTTAAAATATTTTTTAGAAAATTTTCAAAGTAGTTCTAATGATATATGATATGTCATTCGAACGAGTTTGCGCAGCTCATTAGAACCTATTCCAATGAACTTAAAATGAGGCAGTTTTCAGCTTGGTCTAGTTTCTCGTTGGAAGTTACGTTTGAAAGGTGTTCGAATGAAAAGTGTATCCTTGTTCGAAAGAGAACCAATTTCATTCGAATAACCCAATGAGTTTTTCACAATTTTTAGATTTCTTCAAAGTGTTTCATTCTTAAATCATTTCCAAAAAAACTCCTACAAATAGGAGTATAAAGTAGCAGTTTTCTTTGAGGCAAAAATTTATGTTTTGAGTTTCCAAACTCTATTAAAAAGATCTAAAAAACACGTACTTTTTACCCAAGTTGTTTAGGGGCCAAATGTTCATTATAATATGATTTTAAGATCTTGTCTTGGGCACTAAAGTTTTATTCTCTATGTCTTTTGAGAATTATTTTGTTGAGGTGGACTTCACTCATTTATTGATTTGTTTTCACACGATGGACTTCGTTTGTGATGGTTGTTGAGTTAGATCAGTGGATATAGAGGCATTTGTGGAATCAAACATTGTGGCACTAGATGAGTGGACTCTTATTTTCAATGTGGAGGATAGGTTATAAAGTGGAGAGTGTCAATGCATGCGATGGTGTCGAGCCAGTGTTGTAAGTCTACTATCTCTCTTGTGTAATTTCTTATCATAGTGAATTGCATTGGATGGGCCGCCAGAGGTGTTTCCAATTTTGGTTTTCCTTGTACATCAGGCGTTGCGTGATTGTTTATTTTACTTTATACCATTATCACCTAGATGCTTTTTATAGGATAAAATTAAATTATCTAAAACTAGTTTACACAACTTTCATTTGAAAATTAATTCAACGTTTCATTTTGGGTTAATTGTTTAAGTTTAATATTTCACCTCCCCCTGCTAATGTTAGCGCCCCTCACTTCCAAATACCATGTTTCCCTCACGGTTACCTCGAAACATACCATCACTACCTTGAGTACCCAAACACAGCCTTTCGAGGCCCCTTACAAGCCGAATTTGTAGCTCCTTTACTCGCTGACGAGGTTATTCCCCTTCCCTCAAACTAGGAGATAATAGAGGTCCATTATGTATTGCGTCTCCTTCAGGAAGACATTAACAAGATACAAACTACTGATGAATATCAATAATATGGCTCTCTATCCGGAAGACCGATTGTCAGACGTATTTAAGATGTCAGTGTTTAAAAACTATAGAGGACTAGGCTATCTATAAACTCATTTATCCAACTTACACCTTCGAATGTAGGTCCGAGATCTAGGCCTAGGAACTCTAGAGAGGATATTCTCCTTCACTCTATCTAGAGGAGACCTTACCTAGTACATGGATTAGAAATATGAAGGGATACCTAAACATGGGACAATGTATGCCATGCTTTCTTAAAATAGTAAGAGTACAATGAATAAATAGGTGTCACATGGAAAGATCTAAAAATGTTGAAGCAAGAAAAAGAAAAAGCAGTTGGAAATTTCATCCCTCGTTGGAGAGAGATAGTCGGTCAAATGCCAACCTCCCCTAAGAAAATAATCAGATCAAAATTATGACCAAGAACATCCAGAAGGAGGTATAGAATTGAGTCGGTCTCACTTATATTCCATACATTAAGGTACCTCAATCACATAGGGTGTAAGATCAAGGAAAGTCTGCCTGCCAAACCTACCAAATCCACTAAGGAACCTCACCGAGCTGCAAATTAGTTCTTCGCCCATAACAAATAGCTAAGAACTTCCACATCTCACATCACCACTAATGTGGTCAGTCCAAAATTGTAACCACACCTGGTTACCAACACTTCCCATGCTATGGTATCCATCACTTTTCTTTTCAAATCGGGACCGCCTCCTAAAAACTATCAATTTATGCCTCTCCTAAAGAATTTCACGCCCGACGAAGACACTCTATAGATCTCCAACCCCCCTCAATCGGGTCTTCTACACTTTGAAATCAGGTCACTTGAAACCTTTTAATCCCATACCACCCCCTCCATCTTGGATAAGAACTAGCACGCTGACTCACACTTTAAGTTCCATCATGGACCTAGTCACATTATGAATAACACTTCAGCCCTCAGATACGCCATCTCATCGATGCTAGAATTCTTATCCCCCTAAAGTCCAATGTCACTAATAACCCCTACCTTATCATCCCAATCCTCTCACCAATACCTTATCAGATCCTATCCCAAACATGGACCCGTCCACCTAATAATTCCCATTCATTGCATACTAAGGATGAGGACACACTCTTAATTCTAAACATCCACCCCTCTAGGTATGCCATCGCCCACCATAAAAAATATTATAAAGACCATTCCCACTATTGACTAAATGACCTTATTCATAATTTCCATACACTTATTACAGATCGACCATTCCTTCCCGAACATTCTTTTGGACGTATAATCCATTATCATAAAGAGCCAAGACTCCTTACTCATTCATCTAAAGCAATAGATCATTCAGTCGAGCGGGAAGATATGTATGAAGAAAACCTTCAGCAAACCTAAAACATCACATTCGTATACAAATCCAGTCCTATGAATAAGGAAGGTCAACCTCTAAGGCACACCAATTTGACCTCGCAGATCCAGGAACTGATAGTAGTACTCACTGACCCTCTATGTCAAATATGTTATCGATCAGATATTTGGGAGACAATGAGAGCGCTATGTTTTCCAGCTTCCAGATATAAGAACCCATGATTCCTATGACCCGATATCCTAGAGCCCACTATAAATGAGTGAAAGGAACTCAGTTCAGAGCCAATGATCATATCACATGGATATATTTTCTCCATCACCAACTGTTATACAAAGAGAAAGAGATGTGGAGTGCCCACATTGCCCAAAGATACAATGCCTGGGAAGCCAAGATAAGGCTCAACCCTGGATCAATCGAGTATGTTACACACCCAAGACTCACGAGAGAAAGGTGTAACCTACTCCACAAAAACCAAAGGGTAATAGTAACCCAAATACTATTCCAAGTTGAGTACGATAGATAACATCGAATAATCGTATGAGTCCTTATCTAAGGACCCAAAACAAAACTCTTTCCCTAGGTACTATTCACATGATACGAACATATGCCAAAGACGACATTGACCCATCTCAAATGATAGGTTTGAATCCTGGAGCAAACGCCACCATAAGAAACACCACCTCCGAAAAATCGGAGCCTACCCAAGTCATTTGTCCACCATAGTAAGGACAAATTTCCAAGTGTGTCAATTTGTATGTAATTGACTTAATTCCGGACAAAACAAAGTTTAAGTCATAGGATTGTATTTCAAGTCACGATCCCTATTAAGCCTATGACATTGTGGTGAAGACGTAGTGGCTAAGATTCAAAGATAGATCATGCTGTGTTTATTGGTGCACGTTTCATGTCTTAATATCATATTGCATTACGAGATACTCTCAAGTATGAATGCATAATGTTTAGGGGACTCAAAAAATGTTTTAAGGATGTTATATTCATTAAAAATGATTGTAAAATGTTTCAAATTCGTTTATTCTAAGATAAATATGTTTTAGAGTCGTATAGATCCCTCCATTGTATTTTTTAGGATCAAACGACATCTATAGTCATTCTAACCAAATGTGGAAGTCGTTCAAACAGCATGTAGTTATCATTCTAACGAGATTGCCATATCGTTCGAACGACGGGCCAATATTATTTTAACGACTTGCCAACTTAATATTTTTTGCATAGAATCAAAATTACAAAACAGAACCCTTATGTTTTTCGGCACTTGTTTATGAAGGTTTCCAAAGTTAAAAACATCCTTTGTGTCTCAAGATCCAATATTTCATATACATATGCTATAGAGATCATGGTTTAGTACCACTTAGAGTTTATTCATCTCTGTTGGACGTTTGTTTCATCGAGTTTTGTGGTGATAAAGCAGTTGACTCCAGTTTCTGAATCGTAGATGATTATCGTAGCTATATCGATGGATACTGAGGAGCATGTGGACTCATGTATTATGGACTGGCGTAGGTGGACCCCTATGTTGCACTATGGAGGAGCGATTGAAGCATATAAGAGCAACAAGTCTTGTGGGGATCGATTCGCTGAGTATGTCTACTATCTGTACTCTGAAAAACCGTATTATAGTGATTGTCTGGCTTAGTCCGTCCGAGGTTTTTTCCCTTAGTGGTTTCCTTGTGCATCGGCTTTGTGTGTTTTGTGCACTTAATATACTGTATCTTGCTTAATCTCACCTAGATGCATGTTTACGATTAACAAGATAAAATTGGGTTAAGTAAAATTGGTTCGCGAAATTGGTGCATATTAAAATTAGATAAAGGAATTTTTGGAAAAATTATTTTCACCTAAAGCACACATAGAAAAGGGACCCCTACAAATTGGTATCGGAGCAGGTTGCATTTGGTTATTGTGTAGATCCTGTTTTTGTGAGTTTCGAGTGACTATTTGTGGTTTTCTCTCTTAGCTTGTTTTATTTTTCTCTTGATGAAATCTAGAAGTTTTGACGAATTAAATCTTTTGAATTTGAAGTTTTCAATAAAAATTGAAATACTAAAAGAAGAAAATTCTTACTTTAAACATGTGATTGAATATTTGCAAACATTTCAAACTCGAAGAGATATCATTTATGAGAAGTTTGTTGCATTGTATGATAACTTTAAATCATTGAAATTGGCCAAGGAAGGGAGTGAGAATAGAGTCCTTGTTTTAAAGAAAAAGTTAGAGTACTTTAAAAATTCTAGTGCTTTGTGTTGTTAAAGAAAATATTTTGATTAATTAATTTAAGGCACGTGAGAAGACTCTTAGGGATAAGTTTTCTCACAATGAGGTGGAGCGAGATAACCATTTAGGGATAATTGCAAATTTAAATAACAAGTCCATAAAAGTTGAGGAGTCTAATTCTTTGCTTGAGTCCAAAATTTTGAAGTTAAAAAATGATTTAAACAACTCAAGTAGTGATGTTATCGGCTTATCTTGACTTAGTGCTTCGAATGTTAAAGCTAAAATCACCTTAAGAGTTTTTATATGATCTTAGAAAAGATCCTAGGAAGCTTAAGTGTAGTGTCCCATCGGTTCCCAAAACCCATTGAGTTAGGTATACATCAGTTTGGGTTAAGAAATTGGTTTTGGAGATGCTAAATGTTAGGTTGGTTGATTCTCACATGCTAGCACATGATGCTTCACATGCTATTTCTTATGGATGATCTATTGCATGACCATGTTTGTTATACGCTAGTCTTTGCTTCATGATATATATCTTGCTAGTGTTATGACATGTTTATCTCTTTGTATTATATTTTTCTTTTATTGAGTCTTATTTGGAAAAATACAAAAATATTTTTTGTTTCATATAATTTTGAAAATTACAAAAAGATTTAGTTTTTTAATCAAAAATATTTTTTTGAAAAAACACAAAAAGATTTTTGGTTTATTTTTATGTCATGAGTTTACATGTTTGATAGACAATATTGGTGTGCTTGGACCCCCATCATTTCATTATCCATGTGGCTAGGAAATTTGGTCATAATTATAGATGCTTAAAATGATCTTAACCATTGATTAATGGGGTTGTTTCAAAGTTGATTTGCATTTATATTCGACTTTGTATATATGCCATCGCACACAGATGCATGAGCTTAAATGAATGTTTGACTTCTCATGCATATTTGAGTTCGGTGAGACGTTATCCTCTCAATTTTGTCACCTATGCATAATTAGACTTAGGAGGAGGTGTGGATGTAAGAACCATTTCCCATAAGGATTTATTTACTTAAAATGATGAGTGTGAATGGGAAAGGATTGAGAGAGTATAATAAACTCGTCGTGAAAGCCAGCTTTTGAAAAGAGCCCGAGAAAATATTAAGGTAATAAAAAGAATAGTTATGCCAAAAAGGGGTAAATTAGTTTAGTTTGATATGTTCATTCAAAAAGAAAAGAAATATGAATATATGAGGGAGTTTGGATGGAAATATCAACGGGTTTGCACCACAAATCCTAATGTTGAAAAATCGTGTCATGAAGCTATTTATTTATAGAATCATCAAAATTCCGAATTTGTGTGAATATTGTTTGTTTAGTTCATTAAGCTCAATATATTAATTATTACATACGGATAAAACTTAGTTTGATGATATTTAGCTATCAATGAGAGATTCTTGATCATTTCGATGAGTCTAAGATGTGATTCGTTTGTTGTAGTTCACACCCATTCATTCCATATCCATGTTTGAGGACATTGATACTATGTTAGAATGTAACTCATATTTTTTTATAGTCTGGTTTGCTACTATTTCCTATTTTTAGTTATTGTTTTGAGGAAATTTTTTCACTGTGCAAAATATAAATATTTTTAGAACTGGAATATGAAGTTTTTGAAGTTGTTCAAACGACTTCTAGATGTCGTTCGAAGAATGGATTAAGCGGCCTTAGTAATGAGATGCATTTAATGTCAGATATGGTCGTGGGAAAGGTTGTTTTTAAGGTCGTTAGATATATGCTTCATGAGACACATTACTATTTCAAGTCTTTTCTTACCTGCTTCAAACGAGATGCCAATGTCATTCAAACCACTTGACATTGTCATTCAAAGGACCTGAGTTGACTTTTTTAGTCTTCATTATATTTTAGTACCTGCTTCATATATATGATGATATAATTATATTTTGGTACTTCTGGGTTGTTATGGACAGTCTATATGCAATCTATGTTGATTATACATGCTTGATTTCATACACTGCATTGATTCGTTTAGTTAGATCATTTCTACTATTGATGGTTCATTCTATGTGACTGTTTACTAGCTACAATTTGGTATCTTCTGATTATTATTAGATGGCTACATCAATTTATCTATATATTCTTTATATGATTATTCTCATGGCAAATACAGTGATGTTTGTCTATCTTTCTCACTGGTTGTCTATTCGAGACAAAAAGGGGGAAGATAGTATGTGATGTAGGGGGAGTTTTAATTACGAGCACATGTGTCAGTATCACATTTTGATCATGTTGTTTACATAATTATATCATTGATTTTCTTTATTGAAAAAATATGTATACAAATTGGTATCATATGTTTTGCTCACTTGTTTAACAAATGCTTTTTTTTTTCAAATTGGTATCATAAGGTTTTATATCATTTGTTTCTCTATACTTCACTGGGTGTTTATTTGTTTTATGTGTATAGGTATTCTTCAAGGATTCAAACTTTTTCGCATGCATCATACTCCGATAGCTCATGATTGCCTATCCTACATATACTAGTTCTTGTCCTGAATTTTTTGATTTTGGGTTTATGGGATCGGATTTAGGTGTTATACGGCTTGACAGCCCGGCTTAGCATTCACTAGCTTAGTTTTGTCCCGGAATAGTCAAAGGGGGAGAGTTGTGAGGATAAATTTCCAAGTGTGTCAATTTGTATGTAAGTGACTTAATTCCGGACAAAAAAAAGTTTGAGTTATAGGATAGTATTTCGAGTCACAATCCCTATTAAGCCTTGTGTTGAAGACGTAGCGTCCAAGCTTCAAAGATAGATCATGTCATGTTTATCGGTACACGTTTCACGTCTTAATATCATATTGCATTATGAGATACTCTCAGATATGAACTCATAATGATTATGGGACTCGAAAAATGTTTTAAGGATGTTATTTTCATTAAAAATGTTTTTAAAATGTTTTAACTTCGTTTATTCTGAGACAAATACATTTTAGAGTCGTATCGATCCTTCCTTTACGTTTTTCATCACTTGTTTACAAAGGTTTCCAAAGTTATAAACATCATTTGTATTTCAAGATCCGATCTTTCATATAAATATGATATGTAGATCTTAGTTTGGCACTATTTGTAGTTTTTTCATCTATGTTAAACATTTTTCTCACCGAGTTTTCCAGTGAAAAAGCGGTGGACTTCGGTTTCTGAATCGTAGACGATTATCGTATCTGTATCGGTGGATATCAAGGCGCACGTGGACTCGTGTGATGTGGACCTAGCATATGTGGACTCCTGCGTTGCACTGTGGAGGAGTGGTTGAAGAATAAAAAATGGATGATGATGAATTTTGGACTTGGAGGAAGTAGTGAGGAAACTGACGGAGCCTCTGGGTAGTTTGACGGAAGAGGCCAGCCAATAGGGAGCTAGGATAAGGGTCGGGTATGCGATTGACCTAAGAGGGAGAAAAATTCAAATTTATTTTTGAAAGAGAAAGGGGAAAATTTTATTGAAAGGGGGGGAAATTTTATTGAAAGGGAGGAAATATTTTTGACATTTTTGTAAAAGGAGGACAAAATCTTTTTTTTGGGTAAAAGGGAAAAAATATTTTTGGTATTTTTGATAAAAGAGAAAAAATGTTTTTGACACTTTTGGTAAAGAAAGTGGAAAATGGGAAAATGGTCTCAGCATGATTATTATTATGTTTATTAGGTTCTCACTTGTATCAGGTTTACCTAAATGCAAAAAGAAATGATGGATGGGACCCGATCCTGGGATAATTGGGTTTGAAAAATATGTAAAAAACATGGTTAGACTTGTTACCAGGCTCATGGACAGGATCCCGTTTTAAAAAAGACGAAATTGCGCAAAAATTTGGGTCGCATACAAACATGTCATTTCGGTATAGTTTCGGGTAGAAATCAACAAACTAAATATGAGTGTCCAAGGTTTGACACCTATATAAGGGTATGCAGTTGTTGGGTTAGTTGGAAGGGTTCCCCCCTTTCGAATGACTTCCATGACATACGTCTTGCTTTTGAGAGAAATCGGTATGTGTGGACAACACATTTGATAGACCTGAGTGTAGGTGAATTCCCTCACTATATACCTCATGGGGACAATACATGTGAGAGAGAATTCGATATACTCGACGTGCGTGAATGAGTTCCTTGCAATATACCACCTGTCATGACTTGGTTCAAGCGGTACGATGTGAGGGGAACCATTTGATATACTTCGAAGATACTTGGCAAATGGAAGGTGATAATCATATCGCTTAGGCTAACTGCGACCTGCAGGACCAACGTCCATCATAAAGTGACCCCCCAGTTATAGGATAAAATTTGGTCAATAGTCATGCTCTTTGGTGATGTAGTGTGAAAAATGCTTGATTCTTGATTAGCATATTATTGAGAGAGTATCTTTATATAGCATGATGAGTATTATACTAATCAGGGGATAATGTACAAGTATAAAGAGTAAATCTAACATGGAGCATGAAGAATATATTAAGCATGGATATGTGAGAGTGAGTGATGTGTGATTATATATAAGTGTGTGTGTGGTAGTAATTCTAAGCATAGATTAACTACAAGTAGTGTGTGACAAGTGTGAATAAGCATGGATATATACAATTGTGATAAGTGGAGGAGTGTGTTAGTGACACCTAAGCATGGATATTCTAAGTGGTGTGTGCCACATGTGAATATAAGTGATCCTAAATGCACATAGTGTGAAGTGTACATGGAGAGTATCTACAAGTGTATGAGTGAGTTTTGATATAAGCATGAGATATATATGTGCAAGAAATAATAGATGATAAAAAGGGAACATGCAGATAGGTGCATATGCACAAAAGCGAAAAAATAAAACACCCATGTAAATAGAGTCTAGCCCTCTTATGAAAATTTTCCTCAGTGGAGTCGCCACTGTGGCCATCCCCGGATATGTCCATCCATCTATCTCCTCCCGCGGGGGCGGGGGAAAATGGTCCCGCGCCCTCTTACTCTCTAGGAGAGCTTCGGTCGTCGTTGGTGAGGGGCGAATGTAAAGAGTTGGAGTCGTCAGCCTATTTTTCACAAAATAGGCAAAAGAACAAGTCACTGGTTCGAGAGAGAGGCATCAAAGACAAACTGATGCTTAAGAAACCAATAGTTCAAAGGTTCCGGGGCTAAGTTATGGAATGGGAAGGTGTTAAGCGCCCATTCTGCCCTTTCGGTCTCTCATGGGATTATGTAATTATTTTCTTTTATTTCTCCATGAAATGTGTGGGCGTGTATATATAATGGAGATCAGAATTTCCCAACTCATACTCTGGAGGAGATAAAGTGAGGTCTTCCATAGGAATGTTCCCAAAAATGATTAAAAATATAATTTATGCATTTTTCCTCATATTGATCATTATAATGAAAGGATAATATATGTTTAGATAAAACGCTAATAAGGATCACAAATATATTTTAAAACAATGCAAGAATATAATAAAAGTGAAAATGGGGAATTTGAAAGATTAGAACTTTGGTAAATTGGAAAATTTGACTCGAGTCTCGAATTTTAACCCGAAATGCCTACGTAGCCTATAAAGGCATCAAAATCCATGTAGTTCGCATGTATCATAGGGGTGGGATTTATCCCATATATATTCGAGTGGGATTTTATTATATGTGTGTGTGTAGAAAATGTATTTTAGTTTTGGAAAAGTGTGATGGATAATCCCGTTGGAATTTATAGGTATGGCCCTCTTTTTGTTTGTTTTGAGTTTTTTATAGGAAATAAAGTATGTGCAATATAACTAATAAAAATGTGAGATGTGAATGTGTATGACTAAATTAAGAACTAAATTGTGAATTTAATGTAATTAATGCGAAAATAAGATATTTAAAGAGAGAGAAGGATTGGGAGTTTATTTGAAGAATTGGAGCTTGATCTTGGATGAACTCCCTTGAATGTTGAGATCAATGTTGGATGAGAGAGAATGAGATTTTTTCAAATTGGGTGTGAAAAGGATGGAAATTTAAGATGGAGTGAAATTTTACATAAGGAAACTTCGATGATTGCAAGAGAATATTGTTAAGATCACTGATATTGATGAATCTGAGGTATGTCTTGGGAGTGAGATCACGCCCACTATTTATAGGGTAATGGGTGGTGCCGATCGTCATGGTTCCAACCCTACCAATTGGCAGTTAACCCTAGGCACACTGTCGATAGGCAGGGACATGGACCTACCAATTGGTAGTCTCGTGCATATTTTTTTGAAAAAATGGTCGTAAAGCGCAATCTGTTCATCCAAATTGTGCACGGGGAATACCAATAGAAAGTTAATTCATAGAACATTAATAAACCTTTGAACCTCTCCCAGGTCTGGGAGTTGACTTAGGGTCAAATGTGGCTCAAAAGAGCTCATCACTCCTTTGGGATGGGAGATCGTCTGACGAAAACGGCTCGTTCATCCGAACGATAACTCATAATCGCACATGGGGTCGAATGTTGGAAATTTTATGCAAGGTACTTTGACATTCACTACAATAAATAATATATATGCCAACGTTTTTGGGGGACGTTTTAGTAAAACGTCGGCCTAGTGAAATTACCAATGTTTATTTCAAAAGGTGAATAAAATTACCGGCATTTAATAGAAACGCTAATAATTATTGACGTTTAATAATAAAACACTATAAATTACCGACGTTTATCTATAACTGCCACAACATAACCAACATTTTTTTAAATAAACATCAGGTATTGTTCCCTGTGTTAACACACAACTAATCAAAGTTTGGATTGTCATTTTTAATCCTCCCTCCAATACGAAAACTACTTTCCCTCCAATACGAAGCCCATTTTTTTCATCCAAATCTCAATTTCATCCATCGCAGGTATTTTTCCCTACGACAAAATTAGTTAAATCCTCAAAATAATTTCATACTTTCGTATCTTGCTATCGCAGATCGTATCTTGTAGGAATCCATAGTTTTTTAATAATCCACATCGCTATCTCAGCTGATATCTTGTTATCGCAACCCAAAATTGCCACGCAAGAATCCACAGTGTCGTACTTTCGTATCTTGTAGCTCGGTTCTTTATATCACATGTATTTTTTGCACAATTTCGTATCTTGTAGTTTCATACTTTCGTGTCTTGCAGTTCTTGTAAATCCCCAATTAGATTACGCAGTTCTTGCAGTTGTTAATGTTTATGCACAATTTCGTAACTTGGAAATTCCCCAATTTCGTATCTTGTAGTTTCATCGAATCCACAGTTTCACTTCTTGTAGTTTCATGATTGGATATTTCAATTTACTCTCAGGTATGTTTATGCTTGTATATTTTATTACAATCTGAATTACTTTTTTGTTTAGACTATGAAATTATTCACAAATGAAACATATTGGATTTCACAAATCGCATTTGACAATAATGTTAAATATTTAATTATAAAATTAACGAGCCCCTTTGTTCCTCTCCGTTTGCTTATTTGGGTATGTATAAGTGTTTGTATATGTATAGATCTTTTACTATATATATATATATATATATATAACCAGTGTTGCTTATATTAAGACCTAGAATAAAATTTTCATAATCTGGACCATATTTTTAGCATTAGATGCATTTTAGATGTGTGTATAAATTGTAAAATATTGTATTTATCTATCATAAGTTAAATATGGGACAAAATTTGTCATTATTAAAGACCAAAGAAAAAACGTTGAGCAATTAAACTTATTAGAACGAATTATGTCGTTAGAAAATACCAAACATAAATATTAATAAAAAAATCTCATATCTAAGCAACAGCTACAAGTGATGAGGAATGGTGAATGAGACTTTTTGTTTAATGAAGTTTTTTTGTGTGTGTGAATGCCAGGTGTTTTGTAGCTCGGTTTGGTGACTGGCAATACCTAGACAACTCGACCTATTTGTCTATATTTTGATTGATACTTTGAACCACACTAATTAAAGACGTTTTCCTTAGCCAACCTACCCCGTGACTCGATAAGAAGGGGTTATGTTTTCTTACCCCTCTCTCTTTGAATTTACATACACCTTGCTAATTGACAGGGGAGAACTACCACATTTCGTTTGTGTTTATGTTTGTTTTTGTATAATTTTCAAAGGATGAATATGTAAGTATGTTTTTCAATACTTATTTGAGTCATAATTGTTTACCTATAATCGTAAGATCTATGTTACCGATAATGATTTCTCACAATAATTTTAAATCTTTTTTTTGTTTTTGTTTTCACTAGGTTGAATATACTGATGGATAAGAGTTGGATTAACATAAAACATAGGGGCCATCCTTTATATGAGAAAGGAGTGGAGGAATTACTTAAATTTGCCTCTGATAAAAGACCAAATGCTGAAAGAATATTGTGTCCATGTAAGAAGTGCCGCAATATGATATTTGTGAAGAAAGATGAGGTAGTGGAACATATATTACTAAATGGTTTTCTAACGAGTTATACTTGTTGGACTTTTCATAGGGAATCTTCCTCATATTCAGTTACCTCTTCCGAATCAGTTGTTGGTGATGAAATGCGAGAGATGATACATGATGCCTTTAAAATTCCTCCTTCAAACCCGCTTAACTTTATGGATGGTGATGAGGAGCGTCAATATATGGGTGGGGGTTCCGATGAAGAAACTATGAGATTATTTAATCTGATAAAAGAAGGTGAGCGGGAGTTATACCCAGATTGTAAGAATTATTCTACACTCTCATTCATTATATGACTCTTGCATATAAAATGCCTTGGTGGATGGAGCGACAACCCCTTTACATTGTTGCTTGAATTATTAAAAGATGCATTTCCCGACGGTGAAACATTGCCAAAGTCTTTTTATGAAGACCGTAAGTTGATGGCAAACTTGGGGCTAGAATATAAGAAGATACATTCATGCCCTAATGATTGCATGTTTTATTGGAATGAGACAGAACATGAGAGTGGATGTCAAAAGTGCTACACCCCAAGATATAAACAATCGAAGGCTCAGGGAGATGATGATTTTACCATAGATCGAAAAATTCCCGCGAAGGTGGTAAGATACTTCCCATTGATACCAAGACTCCAGAGGCTACATATGTCATCGAATACAGCATCAAAAATGAGATGGCATGCCGATGAACGTATTGATGATGGAAATGTACAACATCCCGCTGATTCTCTTGCTTGGAAAATAATCGCTGAAATTTATCCAGATTTTGCTGCGGACCCACAAAATATCAGACTTGGATTATCCAGTGATGGATTTAACCCATTCAGCAGCTTGACTATTGTTCACAGCACGTGGCCCGTAATTGTGATAATATATAACTTGCACCCATAGTTGTGTAAGAAGCAACCATATATGATATTGCCAATATTAATTGATGGTCCTCCCGGGCCTGGTAATGACATTGATTTTTTATTTGTGCCTTTTAGTTGATGAGTTGAAGGAATTATGGGTTGGGGTGGATACTTATGATGCATCGCGTAATCAGATGTTTAAAATGCGTCCATTATTGTTATGGACAATAAGTGATTTTCCTGCATATGCAAATTTGTCAGGATGGATCACTAAAGGTAAATTGGCATGTCCTTGTTGTCACAAATATACTTGCTCCTGTAGGTTGAAAAAGGGACGTAAACAATGCTACATGGGCCATCATAGATGGTTGTCGAAAGGGCATAAATTTCGAATAGATAAATTCTCATTTGATGGTAAAGTTGAGTTGGATACAAAGGCCATTCGACTATCTGGAGTTGAAGTGTTTGATGAGGTAAGGGACATCAATAATATATTTGGGAAGGATCCAGGGCCGGAACTTAAGAGAAAAAGGAATGATAATGAAGATGGGAAACTCACATATAATTAGAAGAAGTGAAGAGTATTTTTTGAGTTAGAATATTGGAAGGATAATTTAATACGCCGAAATCTTAATATAATGCATATTAAGAAGAATGTATGTGATAATGTTCTCTAGACATTATTAAATATTGATGGAAAGGGAAAGGATAATCTAAATTCTCGTCTTGATTTACAATAAATGGGTTCGTAAGCCACTGCATCCTCAAAAATGGGCAAACAACAAATATTATTTGCCACCAGCTTGTTTCACATTGGATAATAAAGGAAAAGACATAGTTTGTGAAATATTGAAGGAGGTGAAAGTTCCAGATGGTTATGCTTCGAACATATCGCATCGTGTAAACCTTAAAAAAACATACTATATCAGGACTCAAGAGTCATGACAATCATATATTAATGCAAGAGTTGCTTCCTGTTTCCCTAAGAAATGTTTTGCCTAAAAATTTTCTTAGTCCAATAATTGAGTTTAGTAGATTTTTTAGGAGTATGTACTCAAAAGTAATGAACGTAACCGATTTAGATCATGCTCAATCTCGTATTGAGCTCACGCTTTGCCATCTTGAGAGGATTTTTTCGCCTTCATTTTTTAATATCATGGAACATTTGGTTATTCATTTGGCAGAAGTGGCGAAGATCGGAGGACCACCATAATACCGGTCGATGTACCCTATTGAGAGGTGTGGTATTAGTTGCGATTTTTTATGTTCTTATTATCTTCTTATTCTAAGCATTTTTATTTCCTTCTTAAAATTATAAATTTCCCCACGATAGAAACTTGTTCACATTGAAGAATTACGTGAAGATAATTCGGAAGGTTCAATTGCACAAGCATATTGGGTAGAAGAATGCTTAACGTTTTGTTCAAGGTACCTGCAGAATGCTGAGACGAAATATAACCGACCAATAAGGAATGACGAAGGCAATACTATTGATTAAAAATGTGGTCATAAGTTAGGAAAATCAGTGGGATTTGTGATTGATGACATTACATATGTATAGGCACATCGTTATGTGCTTGTCAACACCGATGCAATTACTCCATTTTGAGATTAAGTATCCTAATTAACCGGAGCTCGGAAGCACCTGGTGACCTCTCGGAGTAAAAAGGGTTATTTGTTCATACCGTAAGTCCGAATCGTGCACGGGGTGAACCATTGGAAAGGGTATTCAGTGACCTTCATAGATTCATTCACTCTCATTTGAGATAAAGAGTTGACCTTGGTCAAATGGAGCGCAGGAGCGCCCGGTGGCCTCCGGATCAATTTTTTAAGGAAAGCAGATCGTTCGTCCGAACGATTATGCCGTTTTATACACGGAGTGAATCGTTAGAAAGGGTTTCCAGTGCCCTTTAAATATTCAAAGAGATTTATCTAACAATTGAGTTGACTGGGGTCTGAAAATCTGTTACTAAAGTCGTTTAATAAAATTAAACTATTTAAGTAACTCCAAACAGTTTTTTGAAGAAACTATTTTCTTAAAAACTAAAACTATTTTGAACACAAGATGTGTTTTATAAAAGTATGTACGAGATCTATTCAAGATTTGATTAACATGTTTATAAAACAGTTTAAACAAACTTTAAACTCAGCACAACCAAGAATGAGATGAGAAGATATAGGAAGATTAAGAACAATATTTTTTACGTGGTAAAACCTCACCCAACTGAGGAAACATCCACGACTCCCTCTACCGAGTAAAACAAAAATTCCACTATAAAAAAATTTTAACATTTACAAACTATTTAACAAACATGCATACAACTCAGACCTATATAAGTTTAGGAATGTACCCTCCGGTGTCCTTATAACTTCTCTGCAGTTCTGATTGTTGATGTTGTTCTCTCAGTTTGTTAACTCCCAATTTGTTCAAGCTCTTTACGTCGACTCTTGTTCACAAGATCTTATTACCAACACTTTTCGTGTGGTAGAGTGAAAGTGTTTGTGGATGTGCCCTCTAACACATGTATGCACACACACACACTTATTATGTACAATCAGTCCTAACAAATTACATATAAGTCTATATGCAGTGACTTTTCTTTTTCTCTCTTCTCACAAAACTCAACCTTTTTTACTTTTAAAGCAATCCCAGAATCCACGGCTATCTTGCTCAGAAGACGTATCAAGATCTTAATCAATCTCTGTTTTTGAAAAGATTTTTGAGATTGAAAACCACCAAGTGCGATTCCAAACGAGGTCAAAGGTCTTGTTTCAAGAGAACTAGAAACAGAAAACATTATTGTTGATTTCAAAGTTAAAAAAAAAATTAGAAAAGAATCAACAATATATTTCTCAAGCTGAGAAATAAAAATGCAAACTAAGTGTAATATACCATGAAAAACTCAGATCTGAAATTTCTATATAAAAGAAAAATAGATCTAAGAAAATGATTAAGTTGGAAACAAGATCTCAAGAACGAAGAGGTTACAGCAACAAACCAACTCTCAAATCACCTCTCAAAACACTCAAACACTCAAGGTTGTGTTTGGGAAAATACAGGGGTTTGAAGATTTATATTTGGTTTGAACTGTTTGGACGATTTAGGGTTAGGGTTAGGTTTACTAACTCTTTCTCTCTCTTCTGGTTTCTCTCTTTCTCTCTCTTTTCTCTCTTCTCTATCTACTCTCTCTACTCTCTTCTCTCTCTACTCTCTCTTTTCTCTCTAAGGACGAAAATGGAAAAAGTCTTCTAATGCTGAGAGTAGGAGCCTTTTTATAGGAGGCTGAGAAGGTTCGAGAATGAGGATTGAAATCAAGGGACCAGATTGAGTCAAGATGGATTGACTCTAATCCAAGGGCTCACGATATGCGGTGGTTAAAATTCTCCTGATTGGTCCAAACTGGGTTCACATGGATTATGAAAGGGCGCATGCAGATCGTTGATAAAAAAGATCCAAGGGTTGAAAATAGGCGTTGGTTTACACTCTATGAAGAAACACAATTACAACCAATCAAAGGGAAACAGGTGTTGGACAATAAGACGGGATAAAACGCGAGTTTTAAAATAATTACAATGAACACCCTGAAGTCTCTGACGCTTTCGAATTCTACCCAAGGCAACTTTTAGTCAATTAAACCAACAATGTGAAATAGCAGATTGACCCCACAAACTTTTAAAACCAAGTTTTAATTTATTAAAACCTTATTTTAAAATGTTTATAAAATCCCAAAAAATATTTAAAAAGTAATATTTGGGATTTAAACACACTCAACATATATACACACATTAATATGCAATATGACATGTATATGGTCCATTCTACTGTGTGTGAGTGTTGGTAATGAGGTCTAGATCACTTCAATCAATGATGAAATAGTAGTGCAAGCTCTGAGGTTCTTTGGATTCTAGGTTAGACATAATTTTGTCACAATTTCCAAACTAGATGAACACTTATACAATATAGACTCAAGTGAGTCAAGAGTATAAGATGCTTCAATCTCCCCCTTTGGAAATATAAGACAAAATCTCCTTTGAGTCATCCAGAACTCGTAGGGCAACAAAAGAAAGGAAACCTATTCCTACAAAAATCTATCTACCCAAATCCTAGAAAGCAAAAGTACATAACTCAACTATTTACAATTGAATACCCTATTACAACTGTTGAAAATAACTGTACAAAAACGTGCAATGAAGTACTAAGATCAAGCTGTTTAGCATATGAACAGAATCATTAGAGACTCAAATTTCTCCCCCATTTTGTATCAAATAGACAAAGGGAAAAAATAAAGAGATCAAAGATATTAATCAGCACACACCATACCAATAGATTTACGCAAAGAAATAAATCGATTGTAATCTAATGGTTTGGTAAACATATCTGCGAGTTGCAAATCAGTAGGAAGATAATTGATTTCTAATTCCTTAGTTTCAACTAATTCGCCTATAAAGTGATGTCTTATTTTTATGTGCTTTGTTCGCGAGTGTTGAACAGGGTTTTTAGAAATATTGATCGCACTTTGATTATCACAATAGAGATGCAATTGGTTTTCTTGAATTCCATAATCACTCAGCATTTGTTTAAACCATAGTTATTGAGCACAACAGCTGCCAGCGGCTATGTATTCAGATTCAGCTGTTGAGAGTGATGTGCAGTTTTGTTTCTTACTACTCCATCCTACCAAGTTATTACCTATATAATAACATGCTCATGATGTGCTTTTACTATCATCAGTACACCCAGCCCAGTCAGCATCAGTGTACCCAATTATAGTGCTTGGTGTGTCATTAGTGTACCAAAGTCCTAGATTCAGAGTGCCTTTTACATATTTAATGATTCGTTTAACAGAATTCAGATGGCTCTCTTTAGGGTTATTTTGATATCGAGCACAAATACACACAGCATACATAATATCAGGACGCGAGGCACTAAGGTATAGTAAGGTTCCTATCATGCTACGATATATTGTAAGATCTATGGATTTTCCAGTTTCGTCTTTAGAAAGTTTTACTGTAGTACTCATCGGTGTTTTAGCATTTTTAGCACTCTCAAGTCCAAATTTCTGTACTATCTGTAAAGCATACTTAGATTGCGAAACAAACAATCCTTCTGAATTTTGTTTGACTTAAAGACCTAAGAAAAATTGCAACTCCCCCATAAGAGACATTTGAAACTCCTTATGCATTATTTCAGAGAAGGATTTTACTTCTGAGGGAGAAGTTGATTGAAATATAATATCGTCAACATAAACTTGAGCAACAATGATGTGTTTGTCAAAATGTTTGACAAAAAGGGTTTGATCATTTCCACCTCTTTTGAAACCTTTATCTAAGAGGAAACTGGAAAGACGCTCATACCAAGCTCTAGGTGCTTGTTTAAGCCCATACAAAGCCTTTTTAAGACGAAATATATGATTTGGATATTGAGGGTCAATGAACCCTTTAGGTTGTTCTACATAAGTCTCCTCAGTCAATATTCCATTAAGTAATGCAGATTTGACATCCATTTGGTAGAGTGTAAAATGCAAGTGGCAAGCTATAGTAAAGAGAAGACGAAAAGATTCTAAACGAGTAACAGGAGCAAAGGTCTCGTTAAAATCTATTCCTTAAATCTGAGAATATCCTTGAGCAACTAATCTAGCTTTGTTTCGAATGATTATCCCACTTTCATCAGATTTATTTTTAAAAATCCAACGTGTGCCAATAACCTTTTTGTGATCAGGCCTAGGTACAAGATACCAAACATCATCAATGACAAATTGAAGAAGTTCTTCCTGCATAGCAGAAATCCAGTGAGACTCATTCAATGCCTCATTTACATTCTTTGGTTCCACTAGGGAAACAAAACATGCATAATGTGCATAATTTCTTAGTTGAGATCTTGTACGTACTGGCTCACTAGGGTTACCAACTATGTTATTTATGGGATGATCTTTGGAGACCTAGTTAGGTACTTCAGGTATCTCAATTGGTAATGAATCATCTATTTCAGGAGAGTCATTTTCTAAAATGTTTGTAGGCTCTTCTATAATAGTTGATTCACCAGTCTTGTTCTCTATAGTAGTGTCACTCACAATTACATTTATGGATTCCATCAAGGTTTTAGTGCGAAGATTATACACTCGATAGGCTCTACTGTTAGGCGAGTATCCTAGAAATATAGATTTATCTCCCCTGCTCTCAAATTTGGACAAGTGTTCCCTATCTTTACATACATAGCAAGTACTACCAAAGGTTCTGAGGTACTTAAGATTGGGCTTTTTCTTATACCAAAGTTTGTAAGGGGTTTGTTTGGAATTCTTTCTAAGATAGACCCTATTTATGATGTGACATGCAATACGAATGGATTCTACCCAAAAATACTTAGGCAAATTCTTGGCATGTAACATAACACGTGCCATCTCTTGAAGTGTACGATTCTTTCTCTCGGCAATTCCATTTTATTGAGGAGTCTTAGGAGCACTAAACTCAGCCGAGATCATGGATGAGCTCCAAGGGATTAGAGGTAAGAACATCATTAACTTTCTTATGAGGTGCCCCAAGTGTAACCTCGGCCCGGAGACACCAACCTCGGTCGAGATCATGGTCGACGTCGGACAAGCCTTGGGTATGCGGCATCAGCACTCGGCCATATCAAGGTCGGCCCAGGCCGACACCACCATGAGTCTATCCAAGGGACATCACAAGGATCAAAAGCATTCCCGTATACCTTGGAATGGCAACCTCGGCCAGGCACAGGCCGAGGTCGCAGGAAGCCACCAACAACCTCATCAAGACATTAGTCGATACTCCAAACACTCCAGCTCAACCTCGTCTCAGGCCGACCTTGTCCATTGTCTCGGCTGGGATTAGGCTGAGACCTCCATGGAATACTCGGACTAAACGAGTACCTAGACTTACCAACCTCGGCCTCTCCCAGGCCGAGGTCATACACTAGGCGCGATAGCCGAGCATCTGTTGACATTTGGATAAGGACACGTGGACACAAATCAGTTGTAACAAGATTATTCCCCACACGTGGGGAGAATATTTCGTCATCATTCTCTACATGTGATAGAGACAGGTGGCTCTCCCATATTGGTGAGGGTAACACACACATGCATATTACATGCATGGGGGGTACATTACACCCCCCGGGTACTATATATAGAGGTCATCCCCTACCTTACAAGGGATCCATATATAAAACCCTAGCTGAAACTCTGTCTAGATACACAGTAGAGAGAGAAAGCTTGAGAGATTGTATCCATGGCTATTAGTGCCTTATTAAAGTGAGGTTATTCACACACACAGTGGACGTAGGCCAATTTAGGCTGAACCACTTACATCATGGTGCCCTCTCCTCTTCTCCTCATCTCTTTCTCCTACCTATTACGTAACTAAGCTGCCATTGTTGCTCATAGGTTGAGCTTGAAAACACCTTATCTGGTGGTGCTAATTCTAGAATAATCATTTTGGCACCATCTGTGGGAACGAGAAGCTATCTCTTCCTCTTTTTCTGCTTAACCTCACCGGAGACTCTGGTGGTGAACCAGGCACCACCCCTTGCGTGGAGATGCTTCACCATTGAAAGAGGTCCTTTCAGGTACTAAGCTCATCTGCTACTCAAGCTCTATAGTGTTAACATATGGCACCAGAATTACCACCGCCTCTTCCGCCACCTGGGGGTGGAGGGCCTAGTTCCAGTCAGGCGCCCCCCCAGTCCGAAATGGCGGAGGTAGCTGCAGCCTTGAGATCTTTAGCTGAAACACAACAAGTTATGCAAGAGAAATTTGCACAGCTCAGCCAAACTATGATGAGGCCACCTGGAGTCTCACCGGATATGATCACTCCGGCGGCAGTTCAGCCTCATCCTGATGCCAGGGGACCACCCCAGGCACCAATGAAGGACCAGCCTGCACCCCAGCGGAGAAGGGACATTGCTGACCCTAGGCACTTGTGCCTGGGGAGGCATGGAAACCCTTATCCAGAGGACAGGTATGATGATCTAGAGGCGGAAGAACCCCCGGAAGATTGCTGGGAGCCGTATGAGGTGTCAAATAACACTGTACGACCTCTTAGGCAAAGTCAAGGTTGTGTCGATCGAAGAGGTGAAGAGGCCCAACAAAGAGGGTCAGCCTTTGATAGGTTGAGTAGAGGGTCGGCCTTTGAGAGGTTGGGCCCGATGAATGACCTAAGACAAAGACTGCCGAGATCAAGGAGCGCAGCAGGCTCTCAGAGAGGGAACAGGCAGGGTCGGCCAGATCAAGGCCGACACTGTGAAAGAAGAGTCAGGGAACAGGAAGAGGTCAACAGTCGACGTGTCGCGGCAGGGGAACCTTCGGTCCATCCCATGGAGGTGGCAGGGGATAACCTCGGCCAAGTCGATGGCAGAAGACCCTGGAATGACTCTATTCAGCGTCTTGAGGAGAAGATAGGAGACCTCATCAAAAGCAGGGACCCATTGCAAAGGGGTTACTCAAAGGGCTCCCCATTTGTGGCTAGGATAGTGGGTTTCCCAACCCCAGCTAAGTTCAAGCCTCCTACGGTGTCTCCCAAGTATGATGGCAGCACTAACCCTGTACATCATATCGAGATGTACCAGTCGGCAGCAGATATCTACTCAATACCCGATGAGATGAAGTGTAGGGCCTTCTCTGGGACCTTAATGGGGACAGCGCACAGTTGGTTCACCTCCCTTCCGAAGAACTCAATTGAGATCTTCAAAGGCTTGGCTGAACGATTCATCCACAACTTTTGCTTTGGGGTGAGGCCTCAAAAGAAGACTACCCACTTGCTGTATGTCAAGCAGACCAAGGATGAGAGCCTAAGAGACTACATAGCCAGATTCAACAAAGAGAAGTTGGAGGTCGAAGATTATGAAGAGAGCATAGCCATGACCGCCCTTATAGGAGGTCTTTAGAAGGGGAAGCTATTGTGGACACTTGCGGAAGACCCCCTAGGTCTATGGCGGAGCTCCTAGCAACCGCATGGAAAGTAATGAATGCGGAAGAGGCAATGGTCGCCAAGTATGAGGATGAGAACCTGGTGGCAGTGGAAAGTCCCAAAGCAAAAAATATAGGAAGAAGAGGTCGAGTGATGACAAGTTCGCTCACTATACTCCTCTGACCGTAAGCTGCGAGCACATCCTCAACGAGATTAAGAATGACATTACTCTGAGATGGCCAGAGAAACTGAAGGCCCCACCACATAAGAGGAACAAAAACCTATGGTGTGAGTTCCATCAGGATCATGGCCATGTCACGGACAGATGCTTCGCCCTGAAGGATGAGATTGAAAAGATGCTAAAATTTGGAAAGTTGAGGAAGTATGTGGACGATAAAACTCCTAAGGGTGGAAGAGATGACCCTAAGAAAAGGAGAAATGACAGATGCCGTGACAATGTCCCGTCCAGAAGAGACGATAATTCAGAAGGTGATGATGAAAACGATCCGGATCTTCCGCTGAAAGATGACAACACCCCGGTGAAGAGGGTCGGTACGATCTCCTTTGGTGTTGACACCATATGTGGGGGATTCGCAGGAGGTGGCTCTGAAGTAGTTGATAGGAAGGCTCGTGTGGCAGAGGACAAGTCGGTGGCCAAACTTGAGGTTGTGAACCTAACGTCTTTCGATACAGTGCAGAAGATGAAGAAAGTAGATATGGACACCCTCGTAGTTAGGTTCTCCAGACTCGACTTTAAGGGTATCTTAACCCCCCATGATGACCCTCTGGTCATAACAACAAGGGTACATGGGTGCGAGGTGCAGAGGATCCTCATAGACGGGGGGAGCTCGGCGGACGTGATGTTCTGTCCTTGCTTCAAAAGCCTAGGTCTTAGCAGAGCAAGGCTAGTGCCCTATCATCACCCATTGATAGGCTTCAGTGGCGAAAAGTTCCACCCCTTGGGAATGTATGAGATGGACGTACGGATGGGTGATGAGTGGCCTAAGAGGCTGACCAAGAAGATAAATTTTTTCGTCATGGACGAGAACGTGTTTTCGGCCTATAACCTCATCATAGGAAGGGTGGCCCTTAAAGAGTTTGAAACTGTGCCGTCGACGGTCCATCAGATGCTAAAATTCTCGACTCCTTATGGGGTAGGGGAAGTGCAAGGTGACCAGACCACAGCGCGAGAATGTTACTTCAACTCGGCCGAAGAGAGAGAAGCCCATAAGAGGGCAACCTCCACTTATAGCATTGATACTCTTGATCCAAGGGATAAGACGAAACTAAAGAAGGGAGAGGCCGCGGAAGAGGTAGAATCCATCGTCCTCAATGAGGACGAGCCGAAAAAAACCATCCAGGTCGGCAAAGCCCTTAAATCAAAAATTAAGGAAGAGTTGATAAACTTCCTCAGAAGGAGGCGGAGTGTCTTCGCATGGAGTCACGCAGACATGCCTGGCATCGACCCTGAGGTGATGAGTTACAAGCTCAACGTGACCAAAGATGCCAAGCCTATCAAACAGAGACGAAGAGTCTACTCCAGGGAGAAATATGACGTCATCCGAGAAGGGGTCAAAAATTTAGAAGAGGCTGAGTTTATAAGAGAAGTTACCTATCCGGAGTAGCTTTTAAATGCATTCATCGTGCCCAAGGCTAATGGGAAGTGGAGAATGTGTGTTGATTTCACCAACCTGAACAAATCTTGCCCAAAAGACAGCTATCCCTAACCTCGGATAGATCAGATGGTGGATGCCACGACAGGACACGAAATCATGAGCTTCATGGACGCGTATTCAGGCTTTAACCAAATCTTCATGGATACTGAAGACTCAGAGAAGACAGCCTTCATTACCAACAAAGGGACGTACTGCTACAAAGTGATTCCCTTCGGTCTGAAAAATGCAGGGGAAACATACCAACGTCTTGTCAATAAGATGTTCGAAGAGCAAATAGGTAAGACTATGGAGGTGTATGTAGACGATATGCTAACAAAGAGATTGAAAGCTTGCACTCACGTAGCAAACCTTGAGAAGACCTTCGATGTTATGGACTCATACAGAATGAAACTCAACCCAGCGAAGTGTGTCTTCGGAGTAAGAGCTGGGAAGTTCCTGGGATTCATCGTTAACCAGAGAGGAATTGAAGCGAACCCTGAGAAAATCAAGGAATTACTTGACATGAAGACTCCTAGGAGTATCAAGGATGTCCAAAGACTCACAGGGAGAGTGGCTGCCCTTAACAGGTTTGTTTCTAGGGCAACGGACAAGTGTCTTCCATTCTTTAAAGTTCTAAGAAAGGCCTTCCAATGGGACGAAGAGTGTGTAAAAGCCTTCAACCAACTCAAATCTTACTTGGGATCCCCCTTATTTCTATCTCGACCCGTCGCAGGAGAAAAGTTGTATGTGTATCTGGCAGTCTCTGAATCAGCCATCAGTGCAGCCATAATACGGGAAGACGATGGGATCCAAAGGCCTGTGTATTTTAATAGTAAAGCCCTTCAAGGGGCTGAACAAAATTACCCTCGCATGGAAAAGTTGGCCTATGCCCTGATACATGCTTCAAGAAAAATGAAGCCCTACTTCCAAGCTCACTCCATGGTAGTCCTCACTGACTCCCCGCTAAGACAAGTCCTGCATAAACCTGAGAAATCCGGGAGATTGATGACCTGGGCCATCGAGTTGGGGGAGTACGATCTTGCCTACCAACCCAGGACAGCCATCAAAGGGCAGGCCCTCACAGATTTTGTTGATGAGTTCACATGGGAAGAGGCCGAGGTAGAGAAAGGCCTGGGGGGCATAGAAGAGACAAACCGCAGTGTCTTCCGAAATCAAGAAGAGACGACACCAAATGTCTTCCAAAATCCGAAAGAGACGACACCAAATGTCTTCCGAAAGCAGGAAGAGACGACGCCGAGTGTCTTCCGAGATCTGGAAGAGGTCGCATCCAAAAAAGTTAGGAGCAGAATTACGGAGAACGAGGAGGATCGATATCTCTTCAAACAAGGAGTCATGACAGAAGGAGCCTTTTCATCAGATACAGACATCTGGAGCCTCTTCATTGATGGCTCTTCCTGCGACAGTGGAAGCGGTGCGGGGTTGATACTCTCGGCTCCAGACGGTGCGAACATTGAATACGCTCTGAGGTTCAACTTCCAGGCCTCAAACAACGTGTCCGAGTATGAGGCCATGATAGCAGGTCTCTTATTGGCAACAACTCTTCGCGTAAAGCGACTCCTACTCCACAGTGACTCAAGGTTGGTTGTCAATTAAGTACTGGGGATCTATGAGGCCAAAGATGAAAGGATGGCCAATTACTTGAAGAGGGTAAGAAGGTTGTTAGAATATTTTGAAGAGGCAAAACTGAAGAGAGTGCCTCGACAAAGTAATAGTCACGCAGATGCATTGGCAAGGCTGGCCTCAGCAATGAAGACAGATGTTAGAAGAACCATTTCGATCGAGGTCTTGAGAAAGGCAACCATCGAGGAAGAAGAGGTATGTAACCCGTGTCACAATTTGAACCTAGGATACTCATGGATCAACCCCCTCGCTAGGTATATTAGAGGGGGAGAGCTACCTGAGTCCAAGCTAGAGAGGAGAAAATTGAGATATAGGGCTGCCAAGTTCTCGATGATAGGAGACGTCTTGTAAAAAAAGGGATTTCTATTGCCTCTCCTCAGATGTGTGCATCCCACGGAAGTTCCCCGGGTCTTACAGGAGGTTCATGAGGGTTCTTGCTCTAGCCACATAGGGGGAAGACCCTTGGCCAAGAGAATCATCACACAGGGGTACTGGAGGCCAACTTTGTCCAAGGACGCCGCAGCTTACGTAAAGAGGTGTGATAAATTTCAAAGATTCGCCAC
Organism: Sambucus nigra; assembly: GCA_949130495.1. Lineage (NCBI taxonomy): Eukaryota > Viridiplantae > Streptophyta > Magnoliopsida > Dipsacales > Adoxaceae > Sambucus > Sambucus nigra. Next base: position 633,460,443 of record OX422215.1, on the reverse strand, counting down.
TATTCCTCATCAGCCCCATCAGCCTATGACGTCAATCACCTCTCCATGGCCATTTGCAGTATGGGGGATTGACTTAGTAGGACCCCTACCAAGAGCTGCCAACAATTATAGATTCTTGATAGTTGCCATCGACTATTTTTCAAAGTGGGTGGAGGCAGAGCCGATGAAAATGATCACAGAGTAGAAGACCTTCCAATTTATTTGGAGGAATATCATATGCAGATATGGCCTCCCAAACACTCTCATCTCAGAAAATGGGACCCAGTTCAATAACTCTTCTCTAGAAAAGTATTGCCTAAGAGTAGGGATAAAGAAATTCTTCTCATCTCCTGGCCGACCTCAGGCAAATGGTCAGACCGAGGTCACAAACAGAACTATCCTGGATGGAGTCAAGAAGAGGTTAGAAGATGCGAAGGGAAGATGGACTGAAGAGATCTACGCTGTGTTATGGGCCTACAGAACCATGACAAGGACACCAACAGGAGAAACCCCGTTCATGTTGGCACATGGCTCAGAGGCCGTCATACCAACGGAAGTAGGACTCCTAACTCATAGGATTCAGACCTATGACCCTGAAAATAATGGGGAAGAGAGGAGGCTAGACCTAGATCTTATCAAAGAAAGAAGAGAGGACATAGAGGTCAGACAAGCAGCCTACCAACATAGGGCAGCAAAATTCTACAACCAGAGGGTGAAGTCAAGACCCATTGCAGTGGGAGACCTAGTGCTAAAGAAGACCCTACAGAAAGTAAATAAGTTTCACCCAAACTGGCATGGCCCCTACAAAGTGACAGAAGAGGTTGTGCCTGGCACCTACAGTCTAAAAAACCTAGAAGGAGAACCTTTCGCAAACCCATGGAATGCTGATCACCTAAAGAGATATTACATATGATGTTGCATAGAGTTTTATGTAAATGTACCATCTTATTATGAAGAGGTTATTGATAAAGATCAGTTCCCACGACAGTTCTTGCTTCATTCTTAGGTTATAGATTAATTATGAGGATAACATCTTAGGTGATGACCTTAGACCCTCATAACACCATTCAGTGGTGACGAGGTCTGAGCTCAGACACCATAATGGGATGACCTCATACCCTTAACATCATTAATTTGGTGAGATTAATTATGAGGATAACATCTTAGGTGATGACCTCAGACCCTCATAAAACCATTGTGGTGACGAGGTATGAGCTCAAACACCATAATGGGATGACCTCAGACCCTTAACATCATTAATTTGGTGAGATTAATTATGAGGATAACATCTTAGGTGATGACCTCAGACCCTTACAACATCATTCAGTGGTGACGAGGTTTGAGGTCAGACGCCATAATGGGATGACCACAGACCCTTAACATCATTAATTTGGTGATATTAATTATGAGGATAACATCTTAGGTGATGACCTCAGACCCTCATAACACCATTCAGTGGTGACGAGGTCTGAGCTCGGATACCATAATGAGATGACCTCAGACCCTTAACATCATTAATTTGGTGAGATTAATTATGAGGATAACATCTTAGGTGATGACCTTAGACCCTCATAACACCATTCAGTGGTGACGAGGTCTGAGCTCAAACACCATAATGGGATGACCTCAGACCCTTAACATCATTAATTTGGTGAGATTAATTATGAGGATAACATCTTAGGTGATGACCTCAGACCCTCATAACACCATTGTGGTGACGAGGTCTGAGCTCAGAAACCATAATGGGATGACCTCAGACCCTTAACATCATTAATTTGGTGAGATTAATTATGAGGATAACATCTTAGGTGATGACCTCGGACCCTTACAACATCATTCAGTGGTGACGAGGTCTGAGGTCAGACGCCATAATGGGATGACCCCAGACCCTTAACATCATTAATTTGGTGAGATTAATTATGAGGATAACATCTTAGGTGATGACCTCAGACCCTCATAACACCACAGTGGTGACGAGGTCTGAGCTCAGACACCATAATGAGATGACCTCAGACCCTTAACATCATTAATTTGGTGAGATTAATTATGAGGATAACATCTTAGGTGATGACCTCATACCCTTACAACATCATTCAGTGGTGACGAGGTCTGAGGTCAGACACCATAATGGGATGACCTCAGACTCTTAACATCATTAATTTGGTGAGATTAATTATGGGGATAACATCTGAGGTCAGACCATCGATTAAGTTTAAACAAGATATCATTGCAACAAGAATAAGAGCGAAAACATCACATGACATTCAATAAAATTAAGGATGATCCTCCTCAGAGGTTGATACATTCAGAAATAATAGATGATCAAGGATTACAGAACAAATTTCAAAATGTTATGGGTTATAAACAATGTTCAAAAATTATCTAAGGGTATGAGGGGGGAATGTTGATATCCTCTGCTTGGTTAGGCTGGACAACATTGGTCACCTCGGCCACGTCACCATGATGGTCTGCCCCTTCAACCTCAGTGCCATCCAATGTGGCAGTCTTGGCAGGCGCGGTAGCCTCCTCCTCCACCTCCTGAAGAGCCCGGGCAAACTGGGGATCGACAAAGCCGAGGCCTACAAAATCTGAGGCTTTCAAAGTACCAGCCTCCCTCTCCTTGACATCAGCTCACTTAATAGTGGCTTTGATACCTCTTTTAAGGTATTCAAAGCCGAAGCTCATAAACTCGTCAGAGGATTTGTAGTCAGAGATTATCTTCTCAGAGGCATCATCGAGGGCTGCCCTAACAGCTGAGTTGACCTTCTGCTGCAGAACATCATCCTTAGCCTTCAGAGCTGCAGTATGATCCTTACCAAGCTGGGAGATGTCCTTCTCTAGCCCCCTCACCTTCTTCTCAGAATCCTTCAGCTCAGATTTGAGGCGATCAATCTCTGCGTTTAGAGTGCTCTGGACCTTCTCGGCCTCTTGACCCTTTTGGATGAGGGGAAATTTCCTCAGAGTCCAGTTGGATAAGTGGTGCATAGCTGTCAGGCCCTGCATATTTTGTGATAATGAATGAGCTGAAGAACAATCAGATGTTGCACTTGGGTGAAGAACAATCAGAAAGATCAAGTCGTACCTGAATGGATCTGTGAATGCCGAACTCAACCAGCAAAGGGGTGTCCAGTGACCTGAAGAAGCGTTTGTCAGACTCGGTCATTACAGAGCCGAAGGCATCTAGGGCCTGAAGAATGTGGTCAACTATGCTGTCAATTATTTTCAACTGATCTAGACGAGCCGACAGGGCGTCAGCTGAAGAGATAGGGATGGCAGTGTCAGCATTCTTCTTCTTCGGCCTCTGATCCTCAGGGGCATGACTTTCTGGAGCCCTCTTCTTTTTGGCCGGGGGCTTAGAGGCAAAGGGAGCTAGGGGAGGAGTGTTAAGGCCTTCTTTCTTGGCAAGTCTGGTCAAGCTGGGTGCAGCCATTTCCCAAAGTTCGTCCGAAATATCCTGTGGTCGCTCTGCAAAAAATTAGTAGATCTGAGTTAGATAATCAGACATGAGTAAATTCAGAGAGGGAACTTGAAACAAAAATGCTTACCAAGCTCGGCAAGGGGACTTCCACCTAGACCTGTCCCAGAGAGGTAGTGGGGAGTCATCAAGTGTTCGAACCTGACGAACAGACCATGTACCCCCTGATCTTGAAGGGCTTTCACCTTCTGGAGGTTTTGTAGACTCAGGCCAGGGTCGGCCCTCACATACATTGTGACTTTACCCCACCTCAGGGGCATCCTCGACTCTAGAATAGATGAGAGAACACATAGGCAAAATTCCCATGGCCCAGAAGCAAAGAAATATCGAGGCTTCCAATTATGGTTGGAAGTCTGAGTTACTTGAAGCATTTTCTTCTCAGGCTTCCTAGCTACAAAATGGTAGTATCTCGGATGATTTTTGGCCGAGGAAGGGACCTAGCAACCTACGAAGACCTGAACTGGAAGGTCTGAGTGGTGGACAGTTTTCCATAAGACTATGGCCCCAATTATGACTCTCCAGGCATTAGGGGATAGTTGAGAGGGGGCCAAATTGATATAGGAAATGATGGATTTGATAATGGGGTGAATGGGAAGACGAAACCCCAACTTGAACATCTGCTCGTACAGGCAGATCTCGCCGTCTTGGCCATGATAAGCCCTCTCCTCCATCAGAGGTCTCCTAAGCTTTATTGAGGGACTGATAGAATACAAATATCTGAAGCAGAGAAGGTATACCTCAGTAATAGTACTCTCGATCTCGGCCGCCTCAGAGACGTCGACATCGCTCTCAACCTCATCATCATCATCCAACTCAATATCGGCCAGAGCAGATGTTGATGGGTTACTCGGGAACCTTTGAGCGAACTCGACACCGGTGAAGGCCGACAGAGGAATGGCGTCAAGTGGTGGTGGTATAGCCACACTTGGCTCAACAATTTCAACCTCTGAGGAAGAGGCTGAGGTGCTTGAGCTATCATGGGATGAGGCTCGGCTGGAGACCTCGGCCTGATCAGGGGCCTGATCAGGCCGAGGTGTGAAGTCCATGGCCTCCTGAAAGGAATCCACAGACATGGGGCCTGAGGTAGAAGATTCAGACTCAAACATCGGTATGGGATCAGCAGGAACCTCTGTCTGAGTGAAAAACTTGGGGGGTCAGGATATATCACCGTCAGAGGTGGTGGAAAGATGGGTCTAATGGGAAATTCCTGTGACCTACGATCCTCCTCCTGTGCTCTTTCTATTTGTCTAATCTTTTCTAAAGTCTTCTCTCTAAGGGAGGGGAACTCCTCAAGAAGCTGATATAAGGGTCTGAGCATCAGGGGCTGACACTACACTTAGGAGACTTCCTAAAACTACAAACAAGATTGGCTAGTGAAGTAAAGCAGTAAAAGATCAAACTACCTAAATGTGGAAAGAATTGTTCGCCTGAAATAATGGTGGTCTCACCGGAAAACTCAGAAGCTCGTCGGAAAACGCGAAAATAAGGAGACTTGCAGGAAAAATGAAGGAAAAAGTATGGCAAAGGTTACCTGAGGATGAAATAGTAAGGAGGAGACGAGAAGACGCGAGAAACCCGAGAAACCACCTTCCAAAAGCCTCAGCAAAGATCTTTCTAGAGAGCGAAGGCTGCAGGAACGAGTTTGGCTGGAAATGACTAAAGTGAAGAAGAAAGAAGCGAAATAGGGTTTAAATATACAGGCGCAATTCCCAAGGCCCATCATTGCCTTGGGAGCCCCAAAGGGCGGATAATAGCACACGCCCACCAAGCAAGCATACTTCAGCATTGGACAAGTGTCAAACAAAATTTGGCTCGTAATAGACAGGACTCGGAGGTGTGATAATCCCCTAGTCACCTGCTCCCACATATGACTAAGGGTTGGGGGTGATTGATATGCCCCAAGTGTAACCTCGGCCCGGAGACACCAACCTCGGCCGAGATCATGGCCGACGTCGGACAAGCCTTGGGTATGCGGCATCAGCACTCGGCCATAGCAAGGTCGGCCCAGGCCGACACCACCATGAGTCTATCCAAGGGACATCACAAGGATCAGCAGCATTCCCGTATACCTTGGAATAGAAACCTCGGCCAGGCACAGGCCGAGGTCGCAGGAAGCCACCAACAACCTCATCAAGACATTAGTCGATACTCCAAACACTCCAGCTCAACCTCGTCTCAGGCCGACCTTGTCCATTGTCTCGGTTGGGATTAGGCCGAGACCTTCATGGAATACTCGGACTAAACGAGTACCTAGACTTACCAACCTCGGCCTCTCCCAGGCCGAGGTCATACACTAGGCGCGATAGCCGAGCATCTGTTGACATTTGGATAAGGACACGTGGACACAAATTAGTTGTAACAAGATTATTCCCCACACGTGGGGAGAATATTTCATCATCATTCTCTACATGTGATAGCGACAGGTGGCTCTCCCATATTGGTGAGGGTAACACACACATGCACATTACATGCATAGGGGGGTACATTACACCCCCCAGGTACTATATATAGTGGTCATCCCCTACCTTACAAGGGATCCATATATACAACCCTAGCTGAAACTCTGTCTAGATACATAGTAGAGAGAGAAAGCTTGAGAGATTGTATCCATGGCCATTAGTGCCTTATTACAGTGAGGTTATTCACACACACAGTGGACGTAGGCCAATTTAGGCTGAACCACTTACATCCTGGTGCCCTCTCCTCTTCTCCTCATCTCTTTCCCCTACCTATTACGTAACTAAGCTGCCATTGTTGTTCATAGGTTGAGCTTGAAAACACCTTATCTGGTGGTGCTAATTCTAGCATCATCACTTAATAATTTTACCTTCCTGACAGGAACCACAGGCAATGTTAGGAATGGGTTTGATTTTAGGAACTCCTCTAACTATTTCTTGAGAGGTCAGTCTACTAAGATTATCGAAATTTAAGTGACCCATTCTGTTATGCCATATCTCGTTGTCATCCATTCTGGAAACATTACAGATTTCAGAATTATTCATGACAGTATAACAATTGTCAGGAGTTTTGAATCCTGTAATTATGCATTCAACTTTTTCATTTAAAATTTTGCAATTGTTCTTTGAAAAGGTAACAGTATGATCTGAGTCACAAAATTGCGAGATACTAAGTAGATTGGCCTTAAGACCTTTAACTAGAAGAACATTTTCAAGAACAGGAAGTCCATCTTCTTGGAGAGTTCCTTTGCCTATGATTTGAGATGATACTCCATCACCAAAAATGAATTTTCCACCAGCGAAGCTGGTTTTGTTCAAAAGTTTAGTATCATCCCCAGTCATGTGCTTAGAACATCCAGAGTCTAAATACCAACCAGATGATGTGTGCTCAGCTTTTAAGTAAGTAATAACTATATTACACTTCATCTGAGGTAATAGATCTTCTTTTCTAACCCAATTTCTCTAGTTTTTATTTTGCGCTTATTAGCTCTCAATTGATAAAATTTGCGAGCATTGGATTTTTGTTGAAAAATATTTTGCGCATGATTTTGAATTTTATGAAAGACATGAGCATTTGTTTCAGGAAAGTGTTTAGGAGTCCTTCTAGGAAATGTTATTTTAGGTTTGGTCTTTCTCTTTCTATAATTAGAGTTTTTGTCTGGTTGTCTAGGAAGTACATAATTACTGCGGCTCCTCCTAGAATAGTTAAAGTTCTGATATGTAGGAGGATAGCAGACTGGTTTAACTAGTCTCCTAGCATAGCAACTATCAAAAGAGTGACCGTATATATCATACTAAGAGCAATAAAGATTGCTCAAGATTGGGGTCTCCTTAGGAAAGTCTCTAAACAACGATTTTAAGGAATTTTGAGGTTGGACTCTATTCCTAGGTAGGACAGTCTTGAATGGAGACTCACTCTTCCTAATAGGGGGGCAGACGTATTTAGCCTTAGGTGAACTTTCATGTTTAGAGTAACTTGATTCCCCAATGTTAAAATTTTGATGTTTTGAATCAAACTCAGTTTTTAGGGAATGGAAATCTGGGCAAGTTTCAATAGGTCTTTTACCTCCTGACACAAACATGATAGTTTCAAAAGATTTTGTTTGTGTCATCAAATTGGGGCAAAATCCTATTCCAGTTCTATCATCAGAATTGGTTTTTGATTCAGCAACAAATTCATTAAAACAGTTTGAGTTGTTTTCAAATTTTGTAAATTTTTTGAAAACAGTTGCTGTCTTTTCTTTAGTTTGTTCCAATTCTAACAATGTCCCTTTGTATTTTTTCTCCAGAATTTCATTTGTTTCAGTCAAATCTTTGAGTTTTTTATCAAACATTTTAATTTCACTTTCATGAGTTAAACATTGGGTAGTATACTCTTCAGCATTCAGTTTGACCATCAGGCCTAGATCTTCCAGCTTTTTGGTGAGATCTTTCACAATTTTTTCTAGTCTAGTGCTTTTCTTGAGAGTTTTAGCATAGAGTGTGTGAATATCTGGGAGGTCTTCATTGTCCGAGTCACTAAGTGTAGTGTGTGAAGTGACCCCTAACGCTTCATTCTTAGAACTTACACACCCATTGACATCGTCATTATCGCTTTCCCTTTGACTCACACACCTGAAGAAGAGATAGCAATATTCTCAGTAATCAAAGCATCTAAACCAGTAACAGCATTATTCGAAACATCAGTAGTAAAATTACTAGATTCATCCTCACTAACAAACACAAGCATATCATCATTATAGATAATCTTGACGAAGAAGGACATGCAAGGGTCAAAAGCATCAGATGACTCAGGTTCCTCATTTTCAGAGTCACTTGAATCATCCCATGTCTTGCAAATGTTGGCTCTAATGTGTTTGTTTTGAGTGTTCAAGTTAACTCTGCAGTCTTGTGCATTGTGTCCTAGTTTTCCACATCTAAAGCATTCAGTCTTCTTAAGATCTCTGTTAGGTCTAGCGTGAGAGTCCTTGTGATTTTTGTCATGGCTTTTCTCATGAGGTCTGTGATTAAAGGGAGTTGGATAATTAGACTTGCCTTGTTTATTTGCCATGTTGTTTCTAAATTTAATGATTTTCTTAAACTGTTTTGATATCAAGGCAATCTGATTGTCCAAACTCTCTATATCGCATTCCTCATCAGAGTCATCATTGGAAGTATTAAACTCAGGCTTAATCAATTTAGAAGAGAAGCTTAGATTGGAACTAGTCTGTTTCCTATGGGACTGGGTCAATTGTTTCTTAAATTCCAGTTCCATTTCCACAGTTCTTAATTTACTACTGAGTAATTCAGGAGTGATATTTATATCACACATTTCCTCAATAGCATATCTTTTGTTATCAAATTTTTGTGGTAATGATCTCAGACTTTTAGATACAATTTCTTGTTTGTCATATGTTATCCCATTAGCATGCAGTTTTGTCACAATATCAGTCAAGTTCATATAGAAGTCATCAAATGACTCAGTCTCAGACATAATTAAAGAGTTATACTGTTGAATGAGCATTTGAGTTTTAGCAGCTTTAACTCTAGTGTCACCTTCATAAGCAGTAACCAAGGTGTCCCAAGCTTCCTTAGAAGTGGTACAAGATGAGATTCTTTTGAACTCATTGTTGATACCAAATTTAGTCTGCTGACATGGCTCAATTGAGTGAAGATACGTGGCAATCTGCGTGGCAACAACAAACACTTCCGAACAACACCTTGACTCCAAGGAACCATACTACAACGAGGAACTCTGCTTCCCCGATCAAGTCAGACGCTCCGACCAACAAGAACTTTACGAGGAACTTTTGAGTACCGAGGAACTTTTGAGTACCGAGGAACTTAGGCGGTCCGAGCTGCACCTAGAACAAAGCATTAATAGCAGGATAACCAACAGATTGACTGCGCATTAAATGCTTATTATTATCATACAGATGTATACGCTTAAGGGGCATTGAATGTATTACCCTTTCACATTACAGCCTTAGGACTATAAATACATTGTATTATCCTCATTGTGAGGGGGACTGGAATTTCTTGAGAAAACTTGTAATCGAGAATTCCCAAACAGTCAGCAATAACAGAAACAGTGGACGTAGGCCATTCTTATAAGGCTGAACCACTTTAAAATTTCTTTGTCTCATTTTATTTATCTGTGATTAAACAATTAGATATAATCTAATTTTTTACATCAACAGATTGGCACCGTCTGTGGGAAATGACTGGTAATATCGTTTTTCATCAAAAACAATTCATCACAAATGGCTGATATTCCAGAACCCAGCAATCGAAACGCTGGAAGCCCTCCAAATCCATATGTTCCGCCATATATTCCAGATCTGGCTGGAATAATGACAAATCTGGCCCAGGGCCAGACAGTCATGCAAGAAACTATGCGACAACTCATACAAACCCTCCATGGCGGTGCACCAACCCATTCAGGACCGCGAAGTATTCAACGAAATACCCGTTTACCTTCTTCGCGTACTAGGCTTACCGATTCATATCGTACTGAGGAGTCTAAGGATTTTTCTTATCAACCTGGACGAACTTCGTCGGTACGAGCCACAGATACTGAACAACGTATCACTCTCTCTCCAAAAAGGACTAGTGCGCTAGAAAGACTAAGCAGAGTATCTCCTTTTGATCGATTAGGTTCTAGGAGGAGAAAAAGTCCTCCTAGAACCGCATCGAGTAGTTTTCGACGACCATCAGACTTAAGGGAAGGATCTGCCCAGTCGCGACCAACTGCTCGTCAAGATAGATCCCAGGAATCCACATCAACGCGATCGGTTGCTCGAACCAACAGGCCCGAGGAAGGAAACGATGTGTGGAAAGGCTCTATTCAGAGGCTGGAGGATAGATTAGGGGAAATGGCTAAAGCCAAGAACCCTCTACAATGAACTTTTGTTCAAGGAACACCTTTTGTCTAGGCCATTGTAGATTTTCCAACACCATCAAAGTTCAAAGAACCTGTTGTGACCCCCAAATATGATGGAAAGACCGACCCTGTCCTTCATATAGAACAATACCAAGTTGCAGCCGACATCTATGTTGTTCCAGACGAGATGAGATGCAGAGCATTCTCGGGAACTCTTACCGGATTTGCTCAAATATGGTATAATAATCTTCCTCGGGGTAAGAACTCAACTTTTTTTCAACTGGCCGAGTTATTCTTTGGTAATTTCTATTTTGGGGCAAAGCCAGTTAAACGAGTAGCGCATTTGTTAAGTGTTAGACAAAAAGCTGGTGAAAGTACGAGAGATTATATAACTCGTTTTAATAACGAGAAACTCGAAGTCATTGATTATGAGGAAAAGACGGCGATTACCGCCTTGATGAGTGGACTACTGCCCAACAAGTTGTAATACACTTTGGCCAAAGATCCACCTAGAACCATGTCAGATCTGATGGGAAAAGTGGCCAAGATTATGAATGCCGAGGAGGCTATTGTTGCGTAGAAGAATATGGATGCCAAAAAAACCAAGGTGGAAGGTGATAAAGCTAAGAAGAAAGAGCATAAGAACAATGGTAGTGACAAACACTCAAAAACAAGGTCGTCATGGAAAGTATTGAATAAATTTGATAATTATACTCCTTTGAAGAAAGACATCAACCATGTTCTAGAATAAATCAAGAACAACGAGGAATTAAACTGGCCAGAGAAAATGAAGGCAGACCCTGACATGAGAAATAAGGCAAAATATTGCGAGTTTCATAAAGATCATGGCCATATGACCAAAAATTGCATAGCTCTTCAGAATGAAATTGAAACACTCATCAGACGAGGAAAACTGGAAAAGTATGTTGATCAGAGGAATGAAAGGAGAAACAGCGACCGAACAAGAGAGAGGTCTAGATCTCCTCGTCGAGCAGAGGAGAACAAGAAAAGAGACCATGAAGTTGATCCAGAAGACGACCCCGATCTTCCCAAGAGACCAAGGCAGCCAGAACGTGAGCTATTTTCAATACGCTTTGGGTCATTTGACTGTAATGTTATTACAGGCAGAGATGCAGGAGGAGGAGACCTTACTGCAGAGAGAAAAGCTTACCTCTGTGAGGCTCAAGCTTGCTTATACATTCAACGAATAAATCTAGCTGAGGAGGATCGCCCGAGAAAGGTAAACAAAGAGAAATTGGTCATTGGTTTCTCAAAGAACGACCTCGCAGGTGTTCTATATCCTCATGATGACCCATTGGTGATCAAAATGAGGATGAAGGAAGTGATGATTTCAAGAGTACTGGTAGATAATGGTAGCTCGGCAAACATCATGTTCTACTCGTGCTTCGACAGTTTAAATCTAAAACTATCTCAACTGGAGCCTTATCACAGACCCCTCCTGGGTTTTTCTGGTGAGAAAGTTTTTCCACTTGGGATGATCAAGTTGGATATATTCATTGGTACATGGCCTGCTTGTCGAACAGAAAGAATACGCTTCTTCATGATGGATAAGAATGTTTAATCAGTATACAATATCATCATGGGAAGAGTAGGATTGAAGAAGTTAGAGGCTGTACCATCTACAGTACATCAATGCCTAAAATTTCCAATAAATTTTGGAGTAGGAGTTGTGAAGGGTGATCAGAAAGTATCTCGGGAATGCTATTATTCATCTGCCGAGCAAGAGGAAATGGAGGAATCAAGGAAAAAGACTACTACCTATCAAGTGGATGAAGGTGAAGAAATTGAAACATTGGATCCTAGAGATGAGTCGCAACTCGTGAAGGGTCAAGTGGTGGAAGCTACTGAAAACATCATTCTGGACAACGAGCACCCTGAACGAACTACTCAAGTAGGTTCGTCGTTGGAAGCCTCACTAAAACAGGAATTGATAACTTTCCTAAGAAGCAGAAAGAAAACTTTTGCGTGGAGTCATGAGGATATGCCCGGGATAGATCCAAATTTCTTATATCATGAACTCATTGTGAATAAGGAGATCAAGCCTGTGAAGCAAAGAAGAAGAGTATTCAGTCCCGAGAAGAATCAAGCTATACAGGAGGAAGTCGAGAACCTCCAGAAAGCTTGTTTTATTGAAGATGTTAAATATTCAGACTGGTTAGCAAATGTGGTGATGGTGAAAAAGAAGAACAACAAATGGAGGATATGTGTAGACTTCACCGACCTCAACAAAGCATGCCTAAAGGATCACTTTCCGTTACCCCGAATTGATCAACTAGTGGATGCTACCTCGGGACACGAGCTGCTGAGCTTCATGGATGCTTATTCTGGTTACAATCAGATTAAAATGAAACCTGAAGACAGGGAGAGTACTTCTTTCATTACCGCTAGGGGAACTTATTGTTATAATGTTATGCCTTTTGGTTTGAAAAATGCAGGTGCAACATATCAGCGGCTGATGAACTAAGTGTTTGCAGAACAAATCAGTTGCAATATGGAAGTCTATGTTGACGATATGCTGACAAAGAGCAAGAAAGCTGTTGATCATCTAGTTGACTTAAGCCAGACCTTTGATCAACTAGATAAATATCAAATGAAGTTGAACCCGACGAAGTGCATATTTGGAGTACGAGAAGGCATGTTTCTCGGATACATTGTCAATCAGTGAGGCATTGAATCTAACCCTGAAAAGATCAAAGATCTGTTAGGGCTGCGATCACCAACGACGAAGAAAGAGGTACAAAGTCTTACAGGACGAGTAGCAGCACTCAACAGATTTGTATCGCGAGCAACTGATCGATGTCTCCCATTCTTCAAGACGCTCCGAAAGACTTTTGAGTGGAATGATGAATGTGAGAAGGCTTTCCAAGACTTGAAGAAATATTTGGGAGCACCTCCACTGTTATCCAGGCCAGTGATGGGAGAAAAATTATACTTGTATCTGGCAGTGTCCGAGAATGCAGTTAGTTCGGCATTGATAAGAATGGAGAATGGAGTACAAAAACCAATCTACTACACAAGTAAGGCCTTCCGAGGAGCAGAGATCAGATATCCAAGGCTAAAAAAATTTGCACTAGCATTGATCGAGGCAAGTAGAAGAATGAAGCCATACTTCTAGGCTCATACTATAGTAGTATATACTGATATGCCATTGAGGCAAGCCCTTCATAAACCAGCAAAATCAGGAAAATTGATGTGCTGGGCAATAGAACTTGGTGAATATGATATAGTTTATGAACCCAGATCATCGCTAAAAGGGCAAGCGGTAGCAGATTTTATAGCAGCGTTCACCTATCCTGATACCCTTGAGGAGCAAAAGTTGCTCACTGATCGACCTGTGGATGTTACAGGATCATAAAATACAAGCCCAGACCAACTTAGCTTGGTAAAAGAGCAAGTAGATGTTACAGAATCATCAAATTCAAGCCCAGACCAGCTTAGGTTGGTAAAAGGGCAAGAAAAGATGATCGACGAACAGCAAGAAATATCAGGAGATGGTGAAAGGAAGCAACAAATTTTCCACCGAGGAACTCTGTCAGATCAAAAATTTGAAGACGAGTTACCTATATGGAGTTTGTATGTGGATGGTTCATCTTGCACTACAGGATGTGGAGCAGGGATAGTTTTGAACAGTCCGGATGAGGTCAACATGGAATACGCCCTATGTTTCCAATTCAAAGCTTCGAATAATGAGGCTGAATATGAAGCCATGATTACAGGTCTTAGTTTGGCAAAAACCATGGGGGCAGAACAAGTTATTGTTTTTAGTGACTCGCAATTGGTCATAAATCAAATGATGGGAGTATATGCATCCAAAGGAGAATTAATGATCAGATATCATACAAAGGAAAAGGAATTGGTGTCGGAATTTGCTGCTATTCAGCTGGTCAGAATACCAAGAATGGAGAATGCAAGAGCAGAAGCCTTAGCTCGATTAGCATCAGCTACTCGTACCGAGCTACGAAGAACAATACCAATTGAAGTTTTAACTGGTCGGAGTATAGATGAAGATCTGACGATAAACTTTAATACCCTCGATTTAGGGTCATCATGGATGGATCCCATCAGGGACTATATTGAGAAAGGGGAATTACCAACTGACAAACTTGCAGCCAAGAAACTAAAGTTTAAGGCTGCTCGTTATGTACTGACTAATGGTATTCTATACAGACGAGGAATTATAGCAGGTTTGCAAAGATGTGTGCATCCCACCGAGGTGAAAGATTTGATTGAAGAGGTCAATGAAGGGTCCTGTGGAGCCCATGTAGCAGGTCGGACACTTTTGCAAAGAATGATGACTCAAGGATACTACTGGCTAACGATGAGAGCTGATTGTATAGCCTATGCCAAAAAATGTGACAAGTGTCAGCGCTTCTCCTCCATCCGAAGAACTCCCCAAGCATTATTGACACCCATTACTTCCCCTTGGCCATTTTCCATATGGGGAATAGATTTGGTCGGGCCACTGCCGACGACAAGGGGAAGATTTAAGTATCTCATGGTCGCTGTGGATTATTTTACTAAATGGGTTAAGGCTGAGCCTCTCATTAATATGACGTACGACAAGGTGTACCAATTTATTTGGAAGAACGTTATTTGTCGATATGGTCTTCCTCATGCCTTCATCACAGACCATGGAACACAATTTGACAACGAGGAGTTCGCTGCCTATTGTCATCAGTCAAATATCTTGAAGATCCACTCGGCACCAGGCCATTCTCAAAGCAATGGACAAACTGAAGTGACAAACAGAACGCTGCTGAGTGGTTTAAAAAAAAGACTGAATGACGCGAAAGCAAACTGGATCAACGAGCTACAATCAGTGCTATGGGCTTATCGAACTACTCCCCGAGCAGCAACAGGGGAATCTCCATATATGCTAGCATTTGGAAGTGAAGCTATTATACCCGCCGAATTGGGTCTCCCAACACACAGAATACTGAATTTCAATTCCCCTGTCAGCGATTTAATGAGAAGGTTAGACTTGGACATGCTCGAGGAGGTTAGGGAAGAAGCAGCCATTAGAAATGTTGCTTACCAGCAACGAACAGCTTTGTTCTATAACAAGAGAGTGAAGAAGTGCGACTTGAAAGAAGGAGACTATGTGATAAAGAAGGTGATTCAAAAGCACAACAAACTGGAAGCAAACTGGCATGGACCCTACCGAGTTAAAGAAGTTGTTCGACCAGGGGCATACAAAATCGAAACTTTAGAGGGGGGGGAGTTTAAGAATGCATGGAATGCAGAACACCTACGCAAATATGATCAGTGATGTAAACTCTCATGTAATGCAGTTTCATCAGTATGAATCAAGTGACAATGTTCTGCCCAGTTCTTTCCTTTTATTGGAATTTTTTTGCGGAATACTAGTGCTACACACTACTCAGCAAAACTCGGACTACTCAAATCTATTCCTAAAAATGCCAACTTGGTTGGTTAGGAAGTAAATCTATTCCTAAAAATGCCAACTTGGTTGGTTAGGAAGTAAATCTATTCCCGAAAACGCCAACTAAGGTTGGTCGGGAAGTAAATCTATTCCTAAAAATGCCAACTTGGTTGGTTAGGAAGTAAATCTATTCCTAAAAATGCCAACTTGGTTGGTTAGGAAGTAAATCTATTCCTAAAAATGCCAAATTGGTTGGTTAGGAAGTAAATCTATTCCTAAAAATGCCAAATTGGTTGGTTAGGAAGTAAATCTATTCCCGAAAACGCCAACTAAGGTTGGTCGGGAAGTAAATCTATTCCTAAAAATGCCAACTTGGTTGGTTAGGAAGTAAATTTATTCCTAAAAATGTCAACTAAGGTTGGCTAGGAAGAAAAACTATTCCAAAAAGTGCCAAAGATTGGTCGGTAAGAAAAATCCACTAACTATGGTTGATCGGGTATAAAAACCCACTAACTGTAGTTGGTCGAGAAGAAAAATTTACCGACCTTGGTTGGTCGGAAACATTTTATGAGTACGAGAAAGTGATCGAGTAAAATTTTTGATACTCATGACTTTTAAATTATTACCAAGTTGGTCGAGAAACAAAGTATCATCAATTTTGGTTAGTCATCAAATGATTACCACAAATTCAAGATAGTCGACAATAAGTTTTAATAAACTCCAATTGATCGACAAATAACACAATGTTGTTATCTTTTTAACAAATATACATGCACAGATGTAAAGTGTTTTATAATTACAAGACAATGGCAGTCAAGATTTGTAAATAAAATTATTTCATTAAATGTAGAACAAAATACATCAAGAATGAAATACAAATTTATTACATCAAGATTCCTATTCTATTGGTTTCTTTCCCTCTGCTTTTGAAACAGGTTCCTCGCCAGCAGGCGGATCATTTAAAGCATGAGGGAAATTTATGAAGTTAAGATCTTTAAGCATCTTGATATTCATCACAGATGGTCGATCTAGGAGGTGCTCAGGACGAGATATCTCAACATTGGAATGGAGATTGTAATCGCCAAGGTATGTGGAAATCATACACCGAGGGATGGCCCGATCAGGGATCCAACTCATATCAAGCTTGAATGGTGGCACTGGTAGGTCGAGCAGCCCAGGATTATGGTAATCCCACAGGTAATGACCCTGTTCCAGTTGCAGCACACCTAAGGCATTCAACCATCCCAGTTTGTAACCCTCATTATTTGTATTTTGGATACGATCATCCAAATGGTAGAGAGCCTCGTTGTAGCCAACTATCCAGAATTCTCTGGGCTGCTTGTGGAATTGATATGTCAATCTTTCCAGTTGCTCGTGGAGATTTTTTATAAAGAGTTCTTTATTCTCCAAGACAGATTTCTGCGCAGAAAGCTGCTAGTCCAGACCCCTGATCTTCTTAGACATCTCAGCTAATGCCTGGTTCTTTGCCATCAGTTGGAAGGCCTGGTTATCCAGAGCAGATTGAGTTCTCTGTTCCTCGACAGTAATTCGAGCAGCTCTTGCTCGTCCCCGAGGAGCTCTTGCTCGTCCCCGAGTATATGTAGAAGGGCCAGCTCTCTTCAAAGTTTCTAATTCATCCCCTAGGTTGGCATTTTTGACCTCCAAGAAAGAGAATCCCTCGTCGGTCACTGGGATCAAAGCGTTTGAGGTGGAAGCTGCAGACTTCAACTGAGACACCTCTCTTTGCAGGTTATTATTTTCTTACTCTAATAACTCAGCTATCTGTCTGTGCTCTTCGACCTCAGCCTTCAAAGTTCTCTCCCTCACATCGTAAGCAGCAAACCGTTTATCGTATCCCTTATCAGCACTGATTTGCTGATACTTCTTCTCGTACCCCTCGTGCAAAAGGGCAGTAGATTCCTTATATTGTTACTGAAGTTCTTCAAGTGTGCCTTGGAGATCCTCAATCATATCATAGTATGCTACGTTGTTAGCCACTGCACGATCGAGTAGGCACTTCAAATACTGATAGGCTTCAATTACTTGCTCTGAAGCACCTTGACCGAGGATGTCAGTGATTTGAGCTGCACTCATGTCTGTATGACCGGATTTGAAATACTCATTGCATTGCCTTAACAGTTTTGTATCATGAGCAGACAATAATTCCATCCTGGCCAGAAACTAGTAAAGGAAGAAAAATCAATAATCAATAAGAGTACAAACAAAGCATGAAGAAGAGAATCAACAGTATGCATAGGCAAAAGTTCAAATTTTATTACATCATAAAGGACAAGTACAAAGTTCAGAGTTACATTTTACAAAGAAAAATAAAATAGAGAGAAATCCGAACAACTCTACACCTTTTCCTTGTCTCCCAAAACTTTCTCGGGAGGCTGGGATGAGGAGGTAGGTTGCTCGGATGGAACAGAGGGTTGCTCGGGAAGTGCTGGAGGTTGCTCGGATGAAGTATTAGGTAGTTGAAGTTCCTCGCCAGTGGGCTGGATAGCAGGGGAATGAGAAATTTGATCTCCCATCACCATGGAAGATTCCTCAGAGGCAGCTTCGTCCTCTTCTTCGTCTTCAGGAGTTGGAGGGGGGCCCGGGGATGTGTCGCTGAAATACTTCAGAATTTTCATCAACTTTCATTTCTTGCAGGGCAGCGACCCATCCATCTCTAAATTATTTGATGCTGCCATATTCCACTTACGACATCATGGCAGCCAAACCTTTATTCCACCCTTTATCCCAGCCGGCGCTGAAGGATTTTTTGACAGCCAATTTCCTTTTTGTCTTCTCCGAGGAAAGCTTCTCAGAAAGAAAGTTGTCAGCAGTCTTCAGTTTATTCTCAACTTCCTCCTTCTGACGACTTACTTCCCGAAGTTGACCCAACTCCTCCTCAGCAGTCTTGAGCTTATTTTCAAGCTCCCTAGCATTTTTGAGCTTCCCTTCGAGCTCTTTATTCTTCTTCTCCAAATCATTTAGTTTTTTCTCCAACCCCTTGGAGTCCTCAATAACCTGAGCCTTCTCCTGCTCAGTCGAAGTAAGCCTTTTCTCCCAAATTGCCTTATCATCATCATATTTCTGACGAGAATCTTTCAAAGACTGTGCCAGGCCCACCAAAGCTTCCTCTACACCAGACGAGGAGCTTGAAGCTTTAATAGCTTCATCTTTCTTCAGAATTGTATTAAAACAACTCACCAACTGTGAAAAGAAAACGAAAGCAAGTCAGTGCACAGATACAAAAAGGAAAGAATGAAAATTTAAGACTATAGGACTTACAGAAGCAATATGGCGAGCTGCTAATGTGGTAACCGTGTCTTGAGAAAGGTTTTCTTCAATACCTTGGATCTCGAGAATGATCCAAGTCTTCACTGAGTTCATAGCAGAGCTCGGGGGAACAAAAGTGGGAACACCACTAGTCGGGGGCTGAGAGATGGATTCAGCCAAATTGATAGAGGAGCTTTTCTTCAGCCTCCTCATAGGAGCATCAACTTTCTCGACTAACGATGTAGTCTTAGTCGGAGAAATAACAATCACCTCGCTTGGAGCAGCAGCCTTGCTCGGGGGGCAATGGGGGCTTCTCGACAACCTTTACAGGAATAGCTGAAGGAGGTGCATCAATTTTCTTTGTCCCCTCTCCTGGGACATCAAGCTTACTTCTCTTTGCCTCTCCAGCACCAGAGGCAGTTTTCTCAAAAAGGGTAGGAGGTCTTCTTTTCTTCATCCTTTCACTCAAAGGAGTATGTGACTCAGGTGAAGAACTTGTTGAGGCTGGTATTGGTTCTGCGTCGCTTATCACCGGACGAGCAGTAAAAGAGGAGGTGTAACTCTTGTACTGCAGCAAATATGAAGCTGACCTAATATGCTCATCGGCAACAATCTGATGCAAACTCCAGATAAGTTTTAAATGTCTTATGTTAACATCTGCCTCTTTTGGAGATTTTCTTTTGCTGTCAACTGCAAATAAATCAAAATTAAAATATATCAGTGGCACATTTTATCAAACACAAAGGAAGCATAATTTTGAAAATAAAATAAAAACAACCTATCCCATTGCCATAGGGAGGACATCTGGGACCCTGGTAAGCATCATCTCCAGTTAATGGAGGGTGTTGCCAATTTTTCATAACAACCCCGTGCTCAAAGTAGTCCCTATTGGCATCTGAGAGATTGACCACTAAAGCTCTATTTAAAAACTTAGTTTTTAAATAAAAAGTATTATCGCCCACAACCCATCTATAACAAAACATAATTTCAGGAATTCCTATATGAGTTCCATGAATTTGATTTAATATATAAACACCATTAACTATTCTCCACGTATTGGGGTCTATTCTTGCAGGAACCACGTCAAAGTATTGACAGAATTCCAGACATAGAGGGTTTGGGGGAAAAGAAAAGCCACACTCAGCGACAAAGAGACTGAGGAACCAACGTCCCTCAGCCAAACGAAAATAGTTTGAAGGCTCAGAAAGCTCTTCCAAAATAACCCATGAGGGAATAGAGAAATAAGAGCGAAACTTATCAATCTATTCTACAGGATAAACCATGATGAAAGAAGGAAATCAAAGAGAAAGAAGAAAATCTTACAGGAAAGGGATAAGTCTGTTGACAACAAATGATGAAAGAGATGAACGCACAGGAGAGAGAGACGATGGAAAACTCAAAGAGACAAATTTGAAAAAGTAGAAGACGATGGGATTTTCTGCAACGTTTAAATACTTTGCCTTGGGAAAGGGTAAAAGTAATGATCACAAAAAGAGACGGTTACGCTACCGGCAGATAAAAAAACAAAAAGGGTGCGGGAATCGAAGCGGTTAGAAAAATTCAAAAAAGATCGATTCTACGAATTTGGAAGGAGAAATAAATACAAAATAAAATACTCCTAAATTTCAGGATAACCATTTAAAACCACCATATTTCGAGAAAGAATGTTCCACACTCCTCAAATTTTGAACTATGAAACATTGGGGGCTTTTGTTGATACCAAATTTAGTCTGCTAACATGGCTCAATTGAGTGAAGACACGTGGCAATCTGCGTGGCAACAACAAACACTTTCAAACAACACCTTGACTCCGAGAAACCATACTGCAACGAGGAACTCTGCTTCCCCGATCAACTCAGACGCTCCGACCAACAAGAACTTTACGAGGAACTTTTGAGTACCGAGGAACTTAGGCGGTCCGAGCAGCTTAGGCGGTCCGAGCTGCACCTAGAACAAAGCATTAATAGCAGGATAACCAACAGATTGATTGCGCATTAAATGCTTATTATTATCATACAGATGTATACGCTTAAGGGGCATTGAATGTATTACCCTTTCACATTACAGCCTTAGGGCTATAAATACATTGTATTATCCTCATTGTGAGGGGGACCGGAATTTCTTGAGAAAACTTGTAATCGAGAATTCCCAAACAGTCAGCAATAACAGAAACAGTGGACGTAGGCCATTCTTATAAGGCTGAACCACTTTAAAATTTCATTGTCTCATTTTATTTATTTGTGATTAAACAATTAGATATAATATAATTTTTTACATCAACACTCATGTTCATTTATGGACATAAATATGGGATTCTTTCCTTTTTTA
The DNA here is from genome assembly GCA_949130495.1 of Sambucus nigra. NCBI lineage: Eukaryota > Viridiplantae > Streptophyta > Magnoliopsida > Dipsacales > Adoxaceae > Sambucus > Sambucus nigra. The sequence goes on along the minus strand of OX422215.1, from coordinate 633,439,171 downwards.
TTATTTCGAGAAACTTGTTTCTCTTCTTGTGTGAACTCACTTAATACTTTCTTAACCCTCTCATTACTTCCTTCAGTGGCTGGCTTTGTAGGAAAAATGTAACCATTTTCAACAATGTCCCAGACATCATCTCCCAGAGTTCCTTGAATGAAAGAAATCATTCTTACTTTCCAGTAAGCAAAATTGGTTCCATCAAAATAGGAGGTCTGGTCAAGTTACCAAATCTTTCATTTTTCTCGTCCATATTTGATTTTCTAGAAAACAATTTCAGAAAAACAGGATCTCTTTAAAATAAGTTTACCAAGCTCTGATACCAATTGAAAATCTGTTACTAAAGCCGTTTAATAAAATTAAACTATTTAAGTAACTCCGAACAGTTTTTTGAAGAAACTCTTTTCTTAAAAACCAAAACTATTTTGACCACAAGATGTGTTTTATAAAAGTATGTACGAGATCTATTCAAGATTTGATTAACAGGTTTATAAAACAGTTTAAACAAACTTTAAACTCAACATAACCAAGAATGAGATGAGAAGATGTATGAAGATTAAGAACAAGATTTTTTAAGTGGTAAAACCTCACCTAACTGAGGAAACATCCACGACTCCCTCTACGGAGTAAAACAAAAATTCCACTATAAACAAATTTTAACAGTTACAAACTATATAACAAACATGAATACAACTCAGACCTATATAAGTTTAGGAATGTACCCTCTGGTGTCCTTATAACTTCTCTGCAGTTCTGATTGTTGATGATGTTATCCCAGTTTGTTAACTCCCAATTTGTTCAAGCTCTTTACGTCGACTCTTGTTCACAAAATCTTATTACCAACACTTTTCGTGTGGTAGAGTGAAAGTGTTTGTGGAGGTGCTCTCTAACACATGCATGCACACACACACACTTATTATGTACAATCAGTCCTAATAAATTACTTATAAGTCTATATGCAGTGACTTTTCTTTTTCTCTCTTCTCACAAAACTCAACCTTTTTTACCTTTAAAGCAATCTCAGAATCCACGGCTATCTCGCTCAGAAGACATATCAAGATCTCAATCAATCTCTGTTTTTGAAAAGATTTTTGAGATTGAAAACCACCAAGTGCGATTCCAAACTAGGTCAAAGGTCTTGTTTCAAGAGAACTAGAAACAGAAAACATTATTGTTGATTTCAAAGTTAAAAAAACTTTTTTCGAAAAGAATCAACAATATATTTCTCAAGCTGAGAAATAAAAATGCAAACTAAGTGTAATATACCATGAAAAACTCAGACCTGAAATTTCTATATAAAAGAAAAATAGATCTAAGAAAATGATTAAGTTGGAAACAAGATCTCAAGAACGAAGAGGTTACAGCAACAAACCAACTCTCAAATCACCTCTCAAAACACTCAAACACTCAAGGTTGTGTTTGGGAAAATACAGGGGTTTAAAGATTTATATTTGCTTTGAACTGTTTGGACGATTTAGGGTTAGGGTTAGGTTTACTAACTCTTTATCTCTCTTCTGGTTTCTCTCTTTCTCTCTCTTTTCTCTCTTCTCTCTCTACTCTCTCTACTCTCTTCTCTCTCTACTCTCTCTTTTCTCTCTAAGGACGAAAATGGCAAAAGTCTTCTAATGCTGAGAGTAGGAGCCTTTTTATAGGAGGCTGAGAAGGTTCGAGAATGAGGATTGAAATCAAGGGACCAGATTGAGTCAAGATGGATTGACTCTAATCCAAGGGCTCACGATATGCGGTGGTTAAAATTCTCCTGATTGGTCCAAAAAGGGTTCACAGGGATTATGAAAGGGTGCATGCAGATCGTTAATAAAAACGATCCAATGGTTGAAAATAGGCGCTAGTTTACACTCTGTGAAGAAACACAATTACAACCAATCAGAGGGCAACAGGTGTTGGACAATAAGACGGGATAAAATGCACGTCTGAAAATAATTACAATGAACACCCTAAAGTCTCTGCCGCTTTCGAATTCTACCCAAGGCAACTTTTAGTCAATTAAACCAACAATGTGAAATAGCAGATTGACCCCACAAACTTTTAAAACCAAGTTTTAATTTATTAAAACCTTATTTTAAAATGTTTATAAAATCCCAAAAAATATTTAAAAAGCAATATTAGGGATTTAAACACACTCAACATATATACACACATTAATATGCAATATGACATGTATATGGTCCATTCTACTGTGTGTGAGTGTTGGTAATGAGGTCTAGATCACTTCAATCAATGATGAAATACTAGTGCAAGCTCTGAGGTTTTTTGGATTCTAGGTTAGGCATAATTTTGTCACAATTTCCAAACTAGATGAACACTTATACAATATAGACTCAAGTGAGTCAAGAGTATAAGGTGCTTCAGGGTCAAATCGGGTCCCGGGAGTGCCCGGTGGCCTCTGGATCGATTTTCGGTGGTAAAATGGTTCGTTCGTCCAAACTGTTATGCCAATTCACACACGGGGTGAACCGTTGGAAAGGGTATTAAGAACCTTTAAAAGATTCAAAGAGATTTTGCTCTAATTATTGAGTTTATTGGAGTCAAACGGGGCGTGAGAGCCCCGGGTGGCCTCTAGATCGGTACTCGAAGTATGACCTAGGTTTTGCAGTGAAATGGGGAGCTGCTAGGGACCTAAGGAAAGACTTCGGGGGTCCTACAATGTGGTGTCTACAATTATAGTATTTATTGCTTACTTATAATGTCACGGGGAAGGGTTTATCATTTTTTTAACAAACTACATTTACAAGCGAACTCGACACAGGTTTGATGCCAAGGAGAAACACTATTTGGTGGCTAGTTTTACTAACGGGGCTCACGTATGTTTTCTATGTTGTCTTTTTACATAATAAAATTGCTAAAAATATTAAGGAATGCAAAATGGATATGATACCAAACCAAAGGAACTGTTGGTAGGTTTAAAAGATATAGGTGGTTTTAATAAAGTTGGGGATAAATAGTCATCGAACGTAAAAGGGTTTGTATATATACACATGTATTAGGAGATTTTAGGTATTGTTATCATAAACCTAAGTGTTGGTAATGGAAAACATATAAGGTTTTGTTGTTATAAAATATAATGTCTTTGTTGGAGATTTGAAAGCAAATTTGGATGTTGTGTCGCTATAGTTACGAGTTATTCCCCTTAGCCATATACTAAGGAGTAGTGCATTTTGGTATTTGATAGTCAAAAACTTACCCATTATCTTAACATTTTGACTATAAATGTTTTCAAAGAATTTACATATAAATATTTTGTATTTGTTTGGTTTTTAAGTTGGGTGGTGTCACAAGTACAATTATTTAAGAGTTACAATTACTACTCTAGATGAAATTTATATCATAGAGTAAATTAAACATTTAGCACCTAAACTATTTGGATTATTAAAAAATACACTCTATAATAGGAACAAATTATCCCTTAAACTTCCTTTTCATTTGTTTTAATTATTAGCAATGACAGAAAATGGTGGTACGTGATGCACATGGCTTTTTTAAGGGCAAAAATGGATTCACGTCAAAATTATAGCAAATTATTGGAAAAATAACTTGGGATTAACATTTAAACATAGAAAAAATGCATCCCTATAAATCTTTCATTAATCATGTATTAGAAAGAAAACACAAACTAAATTTAATGATTAAACCTAGGGTTTTAAGAATTCATACCATAGCGAATCGTATTATGATTCGTATACGGAGAAATTATTTGATGGTGAAAATGATGTTGTTACCCATCCAAGGTCTCCAAAACCATCTATAAATATTCGATAAATCTTGGATTTTCTAGTATATGATCCTCCCCAAAATTAGGCAAGTGTGTGTGTACCTTTTGAGATGAAAAACCTTTGTTATGAGTGAGATATTATCCTCTCCCTCTAGACCTCTTTACAAAAACATGAATAGGGTTTTATCTCATACCTATCAAACCTTAATGACTAATAATATGATAAACACCCATTCCAACATCTTTATATACAAGTAAAAAAGGTGGGCTTGTACCAAACTAAGTTGCTTAAGAGTTTGGACCTAACTACTTGGGTATACGTACTACACTTGGGACCCAAGATAACTAATTAAATGGGATTCAAATAAATACTTAGAAAGTCTAACTACCATTAGTTTAATCCCTTTTCTTTATTTTTATATCATAATTAATTCCACTAAATAATGATGACTGCACTTCAATTTAATTATCTTAGAATTCACTTAGATATAATGAGTTATTGTTTGAAAAGTTGATTATGGTAAATAATATGATTCCCCGCGTTAATTGTCATATACCAATTTGGTCAAATCAACTTTTTAATATATTTTAACCATCATCTAATCAATTTCCTTAATTTTAGGACTTAACTTATTTTCTACTCCACCAGGATTATAAAATAATCCATCGGTCGGATTTTACTTATTGTAAACAAATCATAAAATCTATCAAGGGGGTATCACAATCTATGGTATCCCCTGGATGCAGATTCCTCGTAATTCTGATCTCAAACCTACTCATATAACTATCAACCAATATTCAGAGATCATTTAATTCAATCTATTATTGAATAGCACCCATAGCAATCAAAGTGACAACTATATAAGCATTTCAAGCCTCATAATTATCGCGATTAATAATATATGCACCTTTAAAAATGGTGTAAGGTCTATTGAGTCTAATCTAGATAGACTTTAACTCAAATCTCGTAGGTGGTCTCCTTCAATACATATCTGGGATGCACTTATCACAATCCTGTGATAAATTATTGCACAAATTCTTGAACCATCACATAGATTCCACATAGCTTAAAATAAATTATTAGGATCGGATCACAATTTTTTCGATAGGATGTCAAGTACTTATCTAGGTTGTGAAAGTTTTAATAGTGCTAGAACTAGAACTCCGATCTCCTGGTGATCAACCCTAATCCGAATCACCAAAATTCCTATTGAGTTATATTAATAGACATGTATACTATATATTTATAATAAATATAAGTCATTCTCATAACCATGATTATTATTTCAAAATGAAATGACAATCCTTTACTTAAAAGTAACCATCATAGATGGTTTTAAGAGGGATCTCCCACTTTGTCTTAAAGTCATGTATCTGACTCCCAACCCATCTTCACATCAATTTGTTGGCCATAGGTAAAGGATTAACTGAGTATTATCTGATAGAACATTGGTCATAAACTTATCAACCAATTCATTTTATCTCTCAAACTAGGTGAAACCTATGCTTTATGTAATTTACCCTTTATGGGTAAAAGGTTCTCTCCAACTTAAAATGGTATCGCTACAAACACTATAAATGCGTAATAGCCAATTGCACTTAAAGGAACCTAACCCATGTTACTTAGGGAGTAACCGATCCATATAGACTCTTTATTTGTCTCCTAAGTGATAATAACTTTGGCCACCTTGGTGGAGTCAGAAATCCAAGATAGCTTCACGCTCCTCCAACTTATAGCTTAACCTCCTAGGTTAAACACATATTTTGAGGTAAAAACTTGGAATCCTTGATATGCCCAAAGTGAACCCTCATATTCTAAGCAGCAATATCGACCAACCCCCTAGCCGAGTCATCATGAAGTTCACAATATCCATAAGGGAGGTCGTCCTTCACAAGGTCGGCTCCATATTGATCAACCTCAGCTCATCAGCAGCCAAATTCAGCAACAGCCTTATGGGATCTATAATAGCCTCTGCATCATTATACTTTGTTGTGGCCGACACTATAGTTATGCCTAATACCCAACCTCGACTTCTCAATTAGGATAAGGTCATACTTATGATTGGCAGACTAACACATCTATCGGACTCACCAATATCGTACTCGGTTGAGCTGAGTTTACAGTCGATGATGTCACAGGTCCGAGCATACGCAAACACATGGACAAAACCGTTATAACCAAATCATTTCCCTCACGTGAGGGAATATTCGGTCATCATTATCTACATGTGGCACAACCAGGTTTCCGCGTGAGATTGACTAGATCATCACACTCATGTTCATTGCATGCTTGGGGGGTACATTACACCCCCAAGCACTATATATACCGAACTTCCCCTTGCTTATAGGGGGTCAAGATTTTAAACCCTAGCGAAAGCTCTGGTAAACTACACAGTAGAGAGAGAAAGTGAGTGCATTGTACCATAAAGACTATTAGAGCCCCTATTTTATTAGTGAAGATCACTCACCTGAACCGTGGACGTAAGCCTAGTTAGGCTGAACCACTTATATTGGTGTGGTTCTCCACTTCTCCTCACCTCATTCAATCTCTATATTGCTTACTTGCTGCCATTATTATGCTAGTTTGAGATCTCCAACACCTTGATCTGGTGGTGCTATTTCAAGCATCATCAGTTTGGCGACGTCTGTGGGAACGAGAAGCTATATCTCTTCCTCCTTGAAGCTTGGCCTCACTGGAGACTCTTGTGGTGAACCAATCCTCCCCCTTTGTGTGGAGTTGTTTCACCATTAAAAGAGATCCATTAAGGTCTTCAAGCTCACCAGTCTCTTAATCATAGGTCAAACATATGGCACTAGAGTTACCACCACCTCCTCCACCAGCTGGTGGTGGAGGGCTAAGTTCCAGACATGCACCACCGCAGTCTGAGATGGCTAAGGTGGTTGCAGCCTTAAAGTCGTTGGTGGCTAGTCAACAAGTTATGAAAGATCAATTTGCCCAATTCATCCAAAACATAATGATGAGGCCATCGGGAATCTCACCAGAGATGATCACTCCGCAGTTACACAAGAATAACACCAGGAGACCTGGGTACCACCCTAGGCACCATGTAAAGATCTTCCTCCTCCCCAACGATGGAGGGACATTGCTTACCCTAGGCATTTATGCCTGGGGAGGCAAGCACACCCTTTCCCTGAGGACCAGTATGACGATGTGGAGGACGATAATGCTCTAGTGGAATTCTAGGAGCCATATGAGATTTCCAATAACACTATATGACATGTTCATCACAGCCGAGGTCAGTGTGGTAGATGAGATTCTGATGTTCGCCCAAGAGTCTCGGCATTTTATCGATTGAGCAGACTATCGGCCTTAGAAAGTATCGACCTAGGCAATGACCGGAGGGAGAGGTTATCAAGGTCAAGAAGTCTTGCTGGCTCTAGAAGAGAAGAGGGAAATTATCGGGGCCTTCATGGTCGTCCTCCATATGGCCGAGATGGGGGTCAGGGGCAGGTCAACAGTCGACGTTGCGTTGCAGGGGGAGCCCCCAATTGAGCCCTTGGAGATGGCAGGAGACAACCTCGGCCACGCTGACGTTGTTAAGTTATGGAATAACTCAATTTAAAGGCTTTAAGATAAGATTGGGGGTATCCTAAAAAGCTGAGACCCCTTGCATAGGGGGTACTTAGAGGGTTCACCCTTCGTGGCAAAGATCGTCAGCTTTCCAACCCCGGCTAAGTTCAAGCCTCCTATAGTGTCTCCCAAGGATGATGGAAGCACCAACCTTGTCCATCATATTAAAATGTACCAGTCATCAGCAGATATCTACTCTATCTCTAATGAGATGAGATGCCGAGCTTTCTCAAGCACTTTAATTGGGGCTGCACATATATGGTTTACATCTCCTCTACATAATTCCGTAGAGAACTTTAAAATATTGGTTGAACGATTTATCCACAACTTCTGTTTTGGGGTGAGACCTTAGAAAAAGACGACCCATCTACTTTATGTCAAGGAAGGAAAAAATGAGAGTCTAAGAGGCTACATCGTAAGATTCAATATGGAAAAGTTGGAAGTGGAGGACTATGAAGAAAGCATAGCTATGACAGCCCTCATAGGAGGTCTTCAAAAGGGAAAGCTATTATGGAAGCTTGTTTAAGACCCTCCCAAGTCAATGGACGAGTTACTGGAAATAGTTGGGAAGGTCATGAATGCTGAGGAGGCAATGGCTATTAAATATGAGGATGAGAAAGGAAACAACAGTGGGAGAAAGTTTTAGAAAAAAAAAAGATGGGAAGAAAAGGTCGGTTGATGATAAGTTTGCAGACTACACTCCGTTGACTGTAAGCTATGAACACATCCTCAATGAAATCAAGAGCGGTCGGTCTTTAAGGTGGCCAGAGAAGGTAAAGGCTCCTCCTCATAAGAGGAATAAAAATTTATGGTGTGAATTCTACTAAGACCACAATCATCTGACTGATAAGTGTTTCACCTTGAAGGACGATGATATACCCATATATACCCTCCAAACCGGACGACCCCTAAGGGGGCCGACCCTTCATCATGTTCCAGATGACCCCTCAGGGGGCTGACCCTTCATCATGTTCCAGACGACCCCTCGGGGGGCCGACCCTTCATCAGGCTCCGGACGACCCCTCAGGGGCCGACCCATCATCATGTTCCAGTCGACCCCTCAGGGCCCGACCCCCTCATCAGGTTCCAGACGACCCCTCAGGGGGTCGACTCTTCATCAGGTTCCAGACGACCCCTCAGGGGGCCGACCCTTCACCATGTTCCAGACGACCCCTCAGGGGCCGACCCTTCACCAGGCTCCGGACGACCCCTCAGGGGGGCGACCCTTCACTAGGCTCCAGACGACCCTCCGAGGGTACGACAGTACGAGGCCAGAATTAGGCCAGACTCACCATATAAAGGAACTTTTCCCTCGGCCTCGGCTCATAGGCCAAGGGTGACATCATCACAGCGCGTGGTTTGGGAGACGCGTGGAACAGTACGCGTGAGGCTCACATGGAACATGGGAGACCGTTATAACAAAATCACACCCTCACGTGAGGGAATATTATGTCATCATTTGGCATCTACAGGTGTCAGCAGGGGATTGGCTAGATCATCATTCACATGCACCATGCATATTTAGGGGGTACACTACACCCCCCAAGACCTATATATACTTGTCACCTACAACCCTACAGTGGGGGGATCGATCAATTTATTGTAACCCTAGCTAAAACTCTGCTTGTACACACAGTAGAGAGAGAGAGGAGCTTATGTGCATTGTATCCAAGGCCATTAGTGCCCATACTTAGTGGATCACACACTCATAGTGGATGTAGGCCAAATTGGCTGAACCACTATACATCATTGTCTTATTTCCTCTTATACTCACCCCCTTCTACATATTTATACACTTATACATCTTTATGGCTGCCATGGTTACTACTGTTTGAGCTCATTATCACTCTGGTGGTGAGCCAGCACTCCCCCTGAGAGGAGATGTTTCACCATTGAAAGAGACCCACTAAGGTCCTCAAGCTCATCAGTCTTTTCTTCAGTTCAGCTTTTCATAGCTCAAATACATGGCACCTGAAATGCCACCACCACCACTTCCCTCGCCGAATGATGGGGGAAGACCCAGTTCCAGTCAGCCGCCACCTCAGTCTGAGATGGCTGATGTGGCGGCAGCCTTAAAGTCTCTGGCAGCAAGCCAGCGGATGATGCAGGAGCAGTTCACAGCTCTAAGCCAGAACATACTAAGACCACCAGGGGTTTCACCTGAGATGATTACTCCGGAAGCATCTCCAGGACAGCATGAGGCCAGGGGACCACCCCAGGCACCATGCAAAGACCTGCCACCCCCTCAGCGGCGTAGGGATGTTGCTGACCCCCGGCGTCTACGCCTGGGGAGGCAAGGAAACCCTTGCCCTGAGGACAGGTATGACGATCTGGAGGGAGAGGAGGCCCCTATAGAATGCTGGGAACCATATGAGGTCTCCAACAATACTGTACGACCTCTCCAGGATAGTAGAGGAAAGTGCGGGAGACCAAATCCTGATGATCGCCCGAGAGGCTCTGCTTTTGATCGCTTGAGCAGGGGGTCAACCTTTGAGAGGCTAGGCCCAGTAAATGACCTGCGGGAATAATTGTCCAGGTCAATAAGTGCTGCGAGGTCCAGGAGGGAGGCAGAAGATGGCCGACCCCAAGGACGGGATGACAGCCAAAGGGAAGTAAAGAGCCGACACAGGCCCGCCGCAGTAGAACCCTCCCGTCCACCTTAAAGAGGCGGCAGGGGATAACATCGGCCAAGCCGACCCTATGAGGCCCTGGAATGACTCAATCCAGCGACTAGAGGATAAGATCGGTGATATAATGAAGAGCCGGGACCCTCTTCAGAAGGGATACACCATAGGCTCACCCTTTGTGGCGAAGATAGTCAACTTCCCTACGCCATCAAGGTTCAAGCCACCTGAGGTCACCCCAAGATACGACAGGAGCACCAACCCTGTCCACCATGTTGAGATGTATCAATCAACAGCAGACATATACTCTATCTCAGATGAGATGAGGTGGCGTGCCTTTTCTGGTACCCTGACAGGGGCTGCACATGTCTGGTACACGTCTCTTCCAAAAAATTCCATTGAAAACTTTAAGCAGTTGGCAGACCTGTTCATCCACAACTTTTGCTTTGGGGTGAGGCCACAGAAGAAGACCACCCACCTGCTCTATGTTAAGCAGGGGAAGAGTGAGAGCCTGAGGGACTACATAGCCAGATTCAATAAAGAGAAGCTGTAGGTGGAAGACTATGAGGAGAGCATAGCTATGACAGCCCTGATTGGAGGACTCCAAAAGGGGAAGCTGTTATGGAAGCTTACTGAAGACCCTCCGAGGACGATGGCTGAATTGCTGTCGACAGCAGGAAAGGTGATGAACGCCGAAGAGGCGATGGCCGCAAAATATGAAGACGAAATAGGAGGTGCTAGTGGGGGTAGATACCCTAAGAAGAACAAAGAGGGGAAGAAGAGGTCTACGGATGACAAGTTCGCTGGTTACACCCCTCTAACGGTCAGCTGTGAACAGATTCTCAATGAGATAAAGAGTGACCGGTCCCTGAAGTGGCCTGAGAAGCTGAGGGCAGACCCCAGCAAGAGGAATAAGAACCTGTGGTGTGAATTTCACCAAGACCACGGCCACGTAACAGACAAATACTTTGATCTGAAAGATGAGATTGAGAAGATGCTGAAAGGAGGGAAGCTCAGAAAGTACGTGGACAAAGGTGCCTTCAAGAGGGGCCGAGGGGACGACCCCAGAAAGAAGCGAGGCGATGCATGCATAGAAGGTCCTCAAAAAAGAGGGAACGACCCTTCTGATGATGAGGACGACCCTGACCTCCCACCGAGAGACGACCAAGGTCCTGTCAAGAGGCTTAATATGATCTCGCTCGGAGTGGGAATGATCTCCGGGGGTCTAGCAGGAGGAGGGTCTGAGGTCGCTGACAGGAAGGCCCATGTGGCTGAGGCCAAGGCAGTGATGAAGACGGTACACTCGACCTCTCTGGAGGTCAAGTCAGAAAAAAGGAAGAAGGTTGATATGGACACTCTGATAGTGGGATTTTCAAGAATGGACTTCGAAGGCCTCTTAGCCCCACATGATGACCCTCTCGTCATCACTACCAGGGAGCACGGGTGCGAGGTGCCGAGGATCCTAGTAGATGGGGGCTCATCTACAGACGTGATGTTTTAGCCGTGCTTCAAAGCCTTAGGTCTCAGTCGGGCTAGACTCATCCCGTACCATCATCCATTGATTGGGTTCAGTGGGGAAAAGGTTCATCCCCTTGGAGTGTATGAGGCTGATGTCAGGATGGGGGACGAATGGCCGAGATGGCTCACCAAGAAGGTCAGTTTCTTTGTGATGGATGAGCATGTGTTTTCGGCCTACAACATCATGCTGGGGCGTGTGGCCCTCAAGGAGTTTGAAGCTGTGCCGTCTATGGTCCATCAGATGATCAAATTTCCTACCCCTTACGGGGTGGGGGAAGTTCAGGGAGACCAGACGACAGCGCGAGAATGTTACTACAACTCCGCTGAAGAAAGGGAGGCTCACAAGAGGGCTACGACCACTTACAATATTGATACCCTAGACCCCAGGGACGAGACGAAGCTCAAGAAAGGAGAGGCTGCGAAAGAGGTAGAATCCATCATCCTCGATGAGGATGACCCGGAAAAAACCGTCCAAGTCGGCAAGTCTCTGAAGCCCAATATCAAGGAAGACCTTATTAAACTGTTGAGGAGAAGACGAAGCGTCTTCGCATGGAGTCATGTAGATATGCCGGGGATTGACCCTGAAATCATGTGCCACAAGCTCAATGTGGTAGAGGGAGTGAAGCCGGTAAAGCAGAAGAGGAGAATTTACTCTAGAGAAAAGTATGAGGTCATTAGGGACGAGGTCAAAAAATTAGAAGACGCTGAATTTATCAGAGAGGTCATCCACCCTGAATGGCTTTCCAATGCAGTCATTGTCCCAAAGGCCAACGGGAAGTGGAGAATGTGTGTGGACTTCACAGACCTCAACAAGCACTGTCCCAAAGACAGCTTCCCTCTCCCCCGTATTGACCAGATGGTAGACGCTACCGCAGGCCATGAGCTCATGAGCTTCATGGATGCCTATTCAGGGTATAACCAGATCTTTATGAACCCTGAAGACTCAGAGAAGACAGCCTTCATCACTGACAAGGGGACATACTGTTACAGGGTCATGCCCTTTGGCCTAAAAAATGCGGGGGCAACGTACCAGCGCCTCGTAAATAAAATGTTTGAAGACCAAATTGGTAAGTCTATGGAGGTCTACGTAGATGACATGCTGACTAAGAGTCTGAAGGCAGAGGATCATGTGGCAGACCTGGAGAGGACCTTTAATACGATGGACAAATACAAGATGAAGCTTAATCCGGCCAAGTGTGTCTTCGGGGTCAGAGCAGGGAAGTTCTTGGGGTTCATTGTCAACCAAAGAGGCATCGAGGCCAATCCTGAAAAGATAAAGTCCCTTGTTGAGATGAAGACCCCCAAGTCCATTAAAGACGTTCAGAGACTCACATGGAGAGTTGCTGCCTTGAACAGGTTCGTGTCTAGGGACACAGACAAGTGTTTGCCATTCTTTAAGATCCTTAGGAAGGCCTTCGAATGGAGTGAAGAGTGTGATGAGGCTTTCAGGGACCTAAAGTCATACTTAGGGTCTCCCTTGCTACTGTCACGACCCGTGCAGGGTGAACGACTTTATGTATACCTCGCCGTCTCAGAGTCGGCCATCAGTGCAGCCATTGTGAGAGACGAAGATGGAGTACAGAAGCCTGTATATTTTAACAGCAAGGCACTTCAGGGGGGAGAGCAAAGATACCCGAGGATGGAGAAGTTAGCCTACGCATTAATCCATGCCTCAAGGAAGATGAAGTCGTACTTCCAGTCCCATACAATGGTCATCCTCACCGACTCTCCTCTTAAGCAGGTCCTACACAAGCCAGAAAAATCAGGCAGGCTAATGGCCTGGGCTATAGAGCTGGGGGAGTTTGACATAGTGTATCAGCCTAGGACGGCCATTAAGGGGAAAGCGCTGGCGGATTTCGTGGTTGAGTTTACTTGGGAAGGTGATGAAGCCGAGGGTGAGACCCTCGGGAGGACAGATACACAACAAGACAGGCCCACCGACACACCCACAGATAGGGCCGAGACAAGCACCGCTAGAAGGAAAGCGACTGAAAACGAAGAGGGAAGATACATCTTTAGACAGGGATCCCTCTTCGAGGGAAAACTTTGTTAAAAACCATTAATTTGGTAAGTTGAACCCTCGGCTATAATGAGGGCCAGTGGAGGGGACGACCCCACCACTGTCCTCAAGAAAGACGAGGGAAAACTTTGTTAAAAACCATTAATTTGGTAAGTTGAACCCTCGGCTATAATGAGGGTCAGTGGAGGGGACGACCCCACCACTGTCCTCAAGAAAGACGAGGAAAAACTTTGTTAAAAACCATTAATTTGGTAATTTGATCCCTCGGCTATAATGAGGGCCAGTGGAGGGGACGACCCCACCACTGTCCTCAAGAAAGACGAGGGAAAAATTTGTTAAAAACCATTAATTTGGTAAGTTGAATCCTCGGCTATAATGAGGGCCAGAGGAGGGGACGACCCCACCACTGTCCTCAAGAAAGACGAGGGAAAACTTTGTTAAAAACCATTAGTTTGATAATTTGATCCCTCGGCTATAATGAGGGCCAGTGGAGGGGACGACCCCACCACTGTCCTCAAGAAAGACGAGGGAAAACATTAAAAACCATTAGTTTGATAATTTGATCCCTCGGCTATAATGAGGGCCAGTGGAGGGGACGACCCCACCACTGTACTCAAGAAAGACGAGGGAAAACATAAAAAACATTAATTTGGTAAGTTGAACCCTCGGCTATAATGAGGGCCAGTGGAGGGGACGAACCCACCACTGTACTCAAGAAAGACGAGGGAAAACTTTGTTAAAAACCATTAATTTGGTAAGTTGAACCCTCGGCTATAATGAGGGTCAGTGGAGGGGAAGACCCCACCACTGTCCTCAAGAAAGACGAGGGAAAACTTTGTTAAAAACCATTAATTTGGTAATTTGATCCCTCGGCTATAATGAGGGCTAGTGGAGGGGACGACCCCACCACTGTCCTCAAGAAAGACGAGGGAAAACTTTGTTAAAAACCATTAATTTGGTAAGTTGAACCCTCGGCTATAATGAGGGCCAGTGGAGGGGACAACCCCACCACTGTCCTCAAGAAAGACGAGGGAAAACATAAAAACCATTAATTTGGTAAGTTGAACCCTAGACTATAATGAGGGTCAGTGGAGGGGACGACCCCACCACTGTCCTCAAGAAAGACGAGGGAAAACTTTGTTGAAAATCATTAATTTGGTAAGTTGAACCCTCGCCTATAATGAGGGTCAGTGGAGGGGATGACCCCACCACTGTCCTCAAGAAAGACGAGGGAATATTTTGTTTAAAACCGTTAATTTGGTGGTTAATCCTCGGCTATAATGAGGGCCAATGCAGGGGATGACCCCTCGTTCACCCTCAAGAAAGACGAGGGAGAGGTTAGTGGCATTAACAAAGATTCACAACACAAATAGTACAAGAAGCAAATATGGAAGACAGCAAAGGAGACGATAGTATTAATGAAATGTCAAGGGTTCTACAAGTAGAGTACAAAAATGATAATTACATTAAGAGGGTATGGGCTACAGACAGTCACCCTATGGGACAATATCGGAGGGCAGGGCCTCAACATCCACCAGAGGGGTTTCTTCAATGACCACAACCGGTTGATCCTCAGATGTGCCGACACCCTCGACTTGCACTTGTGATTCCACCTGAGTCAGAGCCTCGGCGATCATAGGGTCGTCCAATCTGACTGCTTCAATCGATGGGCAGACCGAGGAGACGACATCACCAAACCTGAGGACGACCCACCGGCAGGTCGTCCTGATTCCTCTCTCCAAATATTCAAGGCCGAAGCCTTGAAACTCGTCAGAAATTTTATAAGCCTCAACAGCATCAGCCTCGGCTTTCCTGATAGCTGCTTCAAGATCAGTCTTGTGCTTGACCCCCATGTGGGTCAAGGCCTCGTCCTTTTCCTTGATAAGCAAGTCTTTGGCCTTAAGGTCCTCGTCGTGCTGCCTCGTCAGCTGGTCCAGGATCCTTGCATGCTCAGTCCTGGTACTTTCCAACTCGGCCCTTACAGTATCAAGCTCCGATTAAAGATCTGCCTCATTCTGAATAGCCCTCTCGGCTTCATGGAACTTTGCTTGGTTCTCAGCCATCCACTTGGTGGCCGAAGTAAAGGCGCATACAGACTGCACAATAAAAATAAACAGATGTCAAGAGGCCGAGGAAACAGTTGGTGAAAGAATGAAATTAAAAGAAGTGGGTCAAGACCAATACCTGTGCAAGGGCGTGCAGACCATAGTCGTACACTTTGGCAGGAGGCATCTTTGACAGGAACTCATAATCAGCGGCCGAGGGAGCAGATAACATTGAGGCCTTGGCTGCCCTCAAGTTTGTGATCAGTGATGAGGGCTCAGCCCTGAGATGTGCCAGGTTCTGGGACCAGAAGGCCCCCATGCTGGATGAAGAAGCAGTCCCTTCAGATGCTTCGACCCTGGCCCTCGTCCGAGAATCCGGCTGAGGGTAAACATGAGCCTCAGGCTCCTTTATTTTGTGGCTATCGGCGGTCGGCTCATGATTGGCTAATTTGTGTGTTAGTGTTTAGAATGTAATATTTTGGTCGGAGTATTATCACGGAACAGTAACGTTATGATCTTTCAGGCATCGGAACAGTAAAGGATATGATGTTCCCGATGTACGGAAGTAATGACTGTTACTATTGTCCGGTATAATACACGTTTGAACAGTATATCACTGTTCGCCGGCGTGAATAGTATTTTACTATTCATATCAGAATACTATTTTAAATAATCACTATTCACATTAAAATCCAAATTTAAATGATTTCTATTCATATTGAAAACCTAATTTAAATGATAATAATAAGGAGAAGTAGAAGTCTGGTTGTGATATACTGGTAACTTGTCGCGTAACCGGGTTGCCGTTTAGCCGGGGAGGCGTTAGGCTTATTCCCAAAGTAAATCGTTGACCACTGGGTATCAAAAGTGATTTCTAATTCGGCTTATTATATTCATTTAACTGGCGAATTTCGATTTAAATAGTAATTCCATTTAGATTCAGAATTTTGATTTGCATATTGTTTTATTTAAACAAATATTTTGATTTGTATAATGTTTTCCTATTCCAGACCATATGATTATTACTATTCTAAACATTAACATCTGTACAATGGAAGAACAAACCATTGATACACACACAACACAAGAGTTCACGAATAACTCTTCTTTAATTGAATTTGATGTTCAGAAGGATCTGAACAGGTGGACTATACCAAAGGTCCATCCTAAAGTTGTATACAACACTAACTGGTATAACTTTCGTAGCAAATATGCTATTAAGACTATGGAACAAACCCTTAGTCTGGAGGAGAAAGATGGAGATGTTTTTCTAAATTTTAGAAAATTTAATAGGTGTCAATCCTCTAGGAGTTACTCTTCTAGAACCCCTTTTGTTACCTATCCTCCATCCACTTCACGACACTCTGTCCGTGAAAACCCTTCATATCAGGATGATATGAATGTTCATGGGACTTTTACCCATGACCAAATACCCCATGGTATTTATGAGAAGAAAGATTCTTCTCAGCGCAGGGAACCCCATACGCAGTCCCCTACGCCGTCTGAAATGAATGTCAGACTTTAACTTTCCTTCCTTTTAATGGTTTTTACAATTAATAGGAAAGAAATTAGTGCTGAGTTTAACTTACCAGAATGGGATAGTTTTAGGACTTGGTACTTTAAAAAGTATGATAAAACTATGTTAGAATTTTATAAAAATGAATTTTATAAATGGGTGGAAGAAAACCAGTTGGTTACTTCTTTTGCTGTTTGGTTTCTAATGTTTACTAAAGATAGGAAACTTTTTGTTCTTGAAACAGAAAATCAACCTAAAACTGAGGTTAAACATGAAACTAAATGGACCACTGTGAATAAACAGATTATATATGATGTTCACCCTCCTACTGAACCACTTTCAATAGATGTTGGAAGTTCTAGCCAGAGTAGCAGTACTCATATGCTAGAGGTTAATGCCTTTGTTAATATGGAAACGAGTGATACAATACTTCTTACTCATAAGAAGGAGCTTAATCCTCTCTATAAACAAGGTAATTACACCAACCTTATCCTTAACACGATAGGTAAACAACTCAATAGAATTGAGAATAATCTAACCCAGAACTCGGTTAGCAGCCCCCCTAACTTAATTAAAAGTTTGGTTAAACCTATAATTCAACCTCCAATTGAAGTTAAAGGTTTTAAAACTGGAGCTCAAGCTGATTTTATTTCACAGCTTAAAGAAATCGAGAAAGATATCAAGGGATTAAAGATTAACACTTTATCTCATGATGATTCTGATTCCGATATTGAATCAGATCTCTCATTAAAAGATGTTCAAGGATTTGAACTTTCCTTTGGTCGTCCCCCTGAGGTTAATAAAATTACTTATAGTAATAATATTGGCCCTGCCAAAAATTATTACCATAGGCCGACCCCCCAAGATCTGCTCTTTGAAGAGGGCGCCGTGATGCAAAATACTTTCCACGGTAAATCAATCTATGATTGGAATCTGGATGGTAAAACCGAATCCCAGATTTATGAAATGATTCATCAAATGTCTATGCATGCCACCATATGTAAACATAATGATGCATCTGATCATAGTATTGCGCAGATGATAACTGCTGGGTTTACTGGTACCATCAGAGGATGGTGGGGGAATATTCTGACTGAAGGTCAGAGAAATGCTATCCTTACTGCTGTAAAAGTTGTCAAGAATGAACAAATGAATGACATAATGGTACCAGACGCTGTCTATACTCTTATGCTATCCATTTCTTTTCATTTTATTGGCAGTACGGACCACCATAATGAGCGTAATAGAGAATTATTACAAAACCTTAGATGTCCTACTCTTAGTCAGTTTAGGTGGTACAAGGACGTTTTCCTTGCTAGGGTTACTCAGAGAGCCGATGGCAACTCTGAGCACTGGAAAGCCAAGTTCATTGATGGCCTTCCGACTTTCTTTGCTGTGAAAGTCCGTAAGAAGCTTAGAGAAGCCAATAATGGCATCTCTATCCCTTACGATAGTTACACTTATGGACAGCTCATAAGTGTTGTCATACAGGAGGGTCTTTCTCTTTGTAATGACCTTAAGTTGCAGAGACAACTTAAGAAACAGATGCTTTCAGGAAAGAAAGAGCTTGGTGAGTTTTGTGAGCAGTTTGCCTTTGACACAGGAACTTCCACCCATAAAGTCTCCAAAAAGACTAAGAAGGTTCCTAAAAAACCCACCTATAAACATAAGAAGAAAAGGGATTATATTCCTAAAGAAAAAGAATATAAACATAAAAAGAAATTTGTTAAAAAGAAAACTAACAAATTTGGCCCTAAATGCTTTAAATGTGGTAAATTTGGCCACTATGCTAATAAATGTAAAATGGAAGCTAAGATTAGCAACCTTCAGATTGATGAACATCTGAAGTCTCAGTTAAGAAAACTTTTGCTTAACTCCAGTTCCTCTGAAGAACAAGAGGACTCCTCCTCTGAGAGCAATGATGAGATTTGCTATATCCAAAGCTCTAGTGACTCAGATGTCTCCAAGAACGGAGACTGTCAGTGTAATGAATTAACTAAGAGATGCGATCATCTCCAATCCATAATTCAATTAAATGGATTAAGTCTTAATGTCCTTACCAGTCAGCAACAGAATATGATTGATGTCATCAACCAGGTTACTGACCCTGATATTAAGCTAAAACTTATTAAGTCTTGTTATGCCCAGGAAGAAGTTCGTATTCCTGATTCGTCTAAAGATTATAGCCTTAAAGAGGTTCTTAATCGTTTAGAACAATCTGGCATTAATAACAAGCCTTCTAGTCTTAATGATCTAAGACATGAAGTTAATACACTTAAAATTGAGTTAAGACAACTTAAGTTACAGTATGACAAGATGCAAACTGAGATTGATAGTCTCAAGAATGCTCAGAAGCATTCTGATCCAGGAACTTCAAACTCTACTGAAGATTCTGTGGACTATTTAGATGTTATCAGCCGTGTACCAAGTCAAAAATGGTATACTACTATCAACCTTGTGATTAACAAAGAATTTTCTCTTTGTAACATCATTGCCCTTGTTGATAGCGGTGCTGATATGAACTGTATTCAGGAAGGAATTGTTCCTACTGAATACTTTGAGAAGACTACTCAATCTTTGTTTAATGCTAGCGGAGATAGCATGGGCATCAGGTTTAAATTAACTAATGTTGCCATCTGTAACAATGGAATTTGTTTAGATAGTACCTTCCTGCTTATTGGCGATTTATCTCAACAGATAATTTTAGGTACTCCTTTTTTATCTATGCTTATGCCTATAGATAAAATTGATTCTAGTGGTATATTCACCACTATTCAAAATCAAAAAATTGTTTTTGAATTCATTACTAGACCTGAGATTAAGAAAATTAACTCTTTGACTAATAACATTATTTTCAAAGAAAACCATCTTAATTTTCTCCAGAAAGAAATCTATAATCTCAACATTAAAAGGAATTTAATGTCCCCTAAAATCATGAGCAAAATTCAGGTTGTTAAGAATCAGCTAACAGCAGAAATTTGCAGTGATATCCCTAATGCTTTTTGGGACAGGAAGAAACATATTGTCTCTCTTCCTTATGAAAAAGATTTTCATGAAAAATCCATTCCAACCAAAGCTAGACCCAGTCAAATGAAGACTGAGCTCCTCGATCTTTGCAAGAATGAGATCCAGAACTTGTTAGATAAAAAGCTTATAACTAAAAGTTATTCCCCTTGGAGTTGTACAGCTTTTTACGTTAACAAGGCTGCTGAGAAGGAACGAGGTGTTCCTAGGCTTGTAATTAATTACAAACCCCTTAACAAAGTTTTGCAATGGATAAGATATCCAATTCCTAATAAAAAGGATTTATTCGATAGGCTTCATTCTGCCACCATTTTTTCCAAATTTGATCTGAAATCTGGATACTGGCAGATCCAAATTGCACCCCAAGATCGGTATAAAACTGCTTTTGTGGTTCCATTTGGCCATTACCAATGGAATGTTTTGCCTTTTGGGCTTAAGAACGCCCCTTCTGAGTTTCAAAATATCATGAACGATATTTTCACTCCTTATTCGGATTTTTCAATTGTTTACATTGATGATATCCTTATCTTCTCTGCTTCAATTGACCAACACTTTAAACATTAAAGATTTTTAAAGATGTTGTTAAAACTAATGGATTAGTTGTCTTCGCCCCTAAAATGAAAATTTTTCAAACTAATGTCAGATTTTTAGGGCATAACATTGGAGAGGGGAAAATTCTCCCCATTGACAGAAGTATTGAGTTTGCTTCTAAATTCCCAGATGAACTTAGAGAGAAAACTCAACTTCAAAGATTTCTGGGTAGTCTCAATTATATTGGCGACTATTACGAAAATCTTGCACAAGATAGTGCCATTCTTTATTCTAGATTGAAAAATAACCCTGCTCCTTGGACTGATGAGCATACTAAAGCTATTCAGAAAATTAAATTGAAAGCCAAGCAATTGCCTTGTCTTGCTTTAGCAAACCCTTCCTTTTTCAAAATTGTCGAGACTGACGCCTCTGATTTAGGTTTTGGTGGTATTTTAAAACAAATAAATTCTTTAACTAAAAAAGAAGAACTTGTTCGTTTTACTTCAGGATCTTGGAAAGATGCCTCAAAAAATTACTCCACCATAAAGAAAGAAATCTTTTCGGTTGTCAAATGCATTTCAAAATTTCAAGATGATTTATTAAATCAGAAATTTTTACTGCGAATTGATTGCAGTGCTGTTAAACAGGTTTTGCAAAAAGATGTTGAAAACATTATTTCAAAACAGATTTTTGCCAGATGGCAAGCAAACTTATCGGCTTTTGATTTTGATATAGAACATATCAAAGGGGAAAATAACTCTCTTCCTAATTTTCTAACTAGAGAGTTCTTACAGGACCGATGAGTGGCCCCTCTCGTGGGCGTGGTAGAGGCAACAGCAACGGGTATTCTCGCCGGCCTGGAAAATAGAAGATCATCGTGAATGATGATCAATATCCTCCGATACAGGATTATGTTGAATTCCTCCGCCAGAGTGCGAAGAACAGGGAGAAGAATTCTCCCCCTCTTAACCCTTTTAGCAAGAAGAAATCTGCTAAAGAGGTTTTAGAGACCATCAAGTACAAATTCCTTCCTAATAACAGGATTTCGGAATTAGTACTGATTCTCAATGATGAGGACAAGAAGCAGATGTCTGCTCCCTGGGAAATTAAGTCCCAGTATCTTGATACCCATTGTAATCAAGTGCAAGAAGGCAAATACCGGACGGTATACGAGGCGATTCTCGTGGAAACTGATTCAGTGGTGTTTAATCATACTAACAGACACCAGGGAAATACTCATTCCCCCATTGCTTATAGCAAGGCTGTTTTAAAAAAGTTCATTTCTCCCCGAGAATGGGGAATCCATCCTTTAAAAGCGCGAAAATTAAGTTCGCATGCTGGTGGATCCTATAATTACTAGGATTATGTCCAGGCTTGGACAAAAGCATTTTATTACCAAAATGCAGAGCACAAACACACTTGGTTTTTTGTTTTGTGCCCAAACTCTTTGCGAAAAACTTACCCAGGATGGGTGTTCAATTGGTGGGACAAATTTGGCCCAGGATTTGATTTCTTCCCCAATGGAATTACACAGGCAAAACTCTTTCTCCCCTGGTGTCAATTTCATCCTCTTCTTAGGGGGAAGAACAAAGCTTCGGTAGGATTAAACACCCTACTCTTTTTTTCCGAGATCGATATTCCATGGATCTTCAGCTGGGATCTGCGTTGTAGAGTCAATGACCATAACATTCCTCTACTTGAATGCATCTTCTTTTACCGGTGGTGGAGTGGTGTCGATATTGGTTCCACTATTGGGCAAATGAAGAGTAGTCTGAGTAACTGTATGAACTTCGTTGATGAAGCTCCGCCCCCTGCAGAACAGATGATGCCTGCACCTAATCCAATTGTGGATTTGTAAGCTGCTTTGAAGAAGCAGTTTCCTAGAGCGACTGAGCAAGAGATTTTGCAGAAGGCTATGGAGTTTACCCAGAACCTGTTCAGAACTGCTTTTGGAGAAGGTGCTCCAGCTAAACCCTGTTTTAACCCTGATACACCTAACCCCATTCCTTTACCTTCTGATGATGATGATGATGATGCATCAATGGCTTCTGCTCAAAAGGATCTCCACAACAAGATATCGCGGTCCCTAACGGAGGATATATAGGACGAGGCATGGGAGGTATCAACCTGGTCATCTGTATCATCGCCCTCGTCCTCAGTCCCCTCTTCCTCGGCCTCGTCATCTGCTAGAGGTCCATGGGGAAAGGCCATCTAAAAGGCATGTGGAGATAGGGTTATCACAGGGACAGCCTCGGAGGGGACCATACCCTCGACATGTCGGCCTGGGCTTAGGTTAGATTTCTCTATTCTACCAGAAGTTCCAGCGCCAGTTGGCGACGACGCTCTCTCATCCATCTCACTTGAGTAACTCTCGGCTGGACGAGAGGACGAGGCACAAGACTCAGACGGTTCAAATGGTTTTATTGTGGCTAGAGGAATGGGAAAGATGGGTCGTACCCAGTTAGGGTCGGCCCCTCGTCTCTTCTCTTCCTCTTCCTCTATTCGTCTGATCTCTGGAAAGAGCTTCTCTCTCAAGGATGGGAATTCAGATGCAAAACTATAAAGCCTCCTAAGCATTAAAGGGAGGACCCTACACTTAGAGAATTTAACTAAACTTAGCTACAAACAAGTTGGCAGTTGACCAGATTGGACTTTTGGATTGAAACAAAGGAATTCAAGGGTTTTGATCAAGAACACTCAAGAACCAATTGCCGGAGAAGACACCGGAAAAAGTTATGAGACAACCCAAGGAAAATGCAGCCCTACGAGCCTAAAAAGTAAACAAAAATGAAGATAAAAGAGAGCACTGGGGCAAAGGGATTACCTGATAAAGAGAGAGCAAGACTGCCAAAGTTGCTAAGCTTGGAGGATCGAAGACTGCAGAAATAAAAATGAAGACTGGTGAAAGGCTAGAGAGAGAGAGATTGGGTGCGAAGAAAAAGAAGAAGAAGAGAGAGAGAGTTCAAAAATCTCTTAAATACCTTAGTAATGAGTGGGCCCATTAACCAAGGCAGGGCACAGCCCACGAGGAAGGCATCATTAGGGCACAAAGCCCCAGGCAAAGTATGCAACTGCCATGCCTTGGAAACTGGGACAACAATGAGTATTTGCCCAGGTGTCACTCACCTAACTGATCATACACACATCTTAATTACAACACTATCCCTCAGCCATCTCAACAGCACCTATGGCTAAGGGCTGAGGGTGATTGATATACCCATATATACCCTCCAAACCGGACGACCCCTAAGGGGGCCGACCCTTCATCATGTTCCAGACGACCCCTCAGGGGGCCGACCCTTCATCATGTTCCAGACGACCCCTCGGGGGGGCGACCCTTCATCAGGCTCCGGACGACCCCTCAGGGGCTGACCCTTCATCATGTTCCAGATGACCCCTCAGGGGCCGACCCCCTCATCAGGTTCCAGACGACCCCTCAGGGGGCCGACCCTTCATCATGTTCCAGATGACCCCTCAGGGGGCCGACCCTTCACCATGTTCCAGACGACCCCTCAGGGCCCGACTTTTCACCAGGCTCTGGACGACCCCTCAGGGGGGCGACCCTTCACCAGGCTCCGAACGACCCTCCGAGGGTACGACAGTACCAGGCCAGAATTAGGCCAGACTCACCACATGAAGGAACTTTGCCCTCGGTCTCGGCTCATAGGCCGAGGGTGACATCATCATAGTGCGTGGTTTGGGAGACGCATGGAACAGTGCGCGTGAGGCTCACATGGCACATGGGAGACCGTTATAACAAAATCACACCCTCACGTGAGGGAATATTATGTCATCATTTGGCATCTACAGGTGTCAGCAGGGGATTGGCTAGATCATCATTCACATGCACCATGCATATTTGGGGGGTACACTACACCCCCCAAGACCTATATATACTTGTCACCTATAACCCTACAGTGGGGGGATCGATCAATTTATTATAACCCTAGCTAAAACTTTGCTTGTACACACAATAGAGAGAGAGAGGAGCTTATGTGCATTGTATCCAAGGCCATTAGTGCCCATACTTAGTGGATCACACACTCACAGTGGATGTAGGCCAAATTAGCTAAACCAATATACATCATTGTCTTATTTCCTCTTATACTCACCCCCTTCTACATACTTATACACTTATACATCTCTATGGCTGCCATGGTTACTACTGTTTGAGCTCATTATCACTTATCCGGTGGTGCTAAATCTTAGCATCATCAGACGAGATTGAGAAGATGTTGAAGTCCGAGAAACTAAGGAAGTATGTAGATAAAAGTGCCTCATAGGGTAGCCGAACCAAAACTAGGAGGAGAAGGAATGACAAGTGCTGAGAAGATGCCCTTGCCCAGCGTGATGATCCCTCAAATGATGACGAGGATAACCCGAACCTCCCACCAAAGGACGATATTATCCCAGTAAAGAGGTTAAACATGATCTCCTTTGGTTTTGGTATTATATATGGGGAACTAGTAGGAGGAGGCTCAGAGATAGCCAACAGAAAATATCATGTCAAAAAGGTAAAGGAAGTTACAAAATATAAGGTCGTGTATTCGGCTTTAATTAATGTGAGGTCTGAGAAAAGGAAGAAGGTGGACATGGACACCCTGATAGTTGACTTTTCAAGACTGGATTTTAAGGGTATACTAGCTCCACATGATGACCCTCTCGCCATCATAACCAGAATGCACGAATTTGAGGTGACGAGGATCTTATTTGATGGGGGAAGCTCGACAGATGTCATGTCCTGGCCTTATTTTTAATGTGTTAGGACTTAGCCGGACAAGACTCGTCCCCTACAACCATCCATTAATCGGCTTCAGCGGAGAGAAAGTTTGCCCATTAGAAATGTATGAGATGGGTATAAGAATGGGGATGAGTGGCAAAAATGGCTAACGAGAAAAATTAACTTTTTTATTATGGATGAGAACATCTTCTCAGCTTACAACCTCATACTTGGACGAGTATTTCTCAAAGATATTGAGGTTGTGCCTTCAACAGTCCACCAGATGATAAAATTCCCTACCCCTTATGGAGTAGGAGAAGTTTAGGGCGACCAAATGTCAGCACGAGAATGCTACTTCAACTTTGCTAAGGAAAGAGAGGCATAAAAAATAACTACCACCACCTACAACATCGACACTCTTGATCCGATAGATGAGACAAAGCTCAAAAAGGTAGAGGCCTCGGAAGAGGTATAATCCATCATCCTCAATGAGGACGAGCCAGAAAAAACCATCCAGGTCTGCAAAACCCTAAAGTCTAATATCAAATAAGAGATGATCAAGCTGTTACAAGAGAGACATATCATCTTTTCCTAGAGTTATGCAGAAATGCCAAGTATTGACCCTAAGATCATATCTCATAAGCTTAATGTAGTAAAATATGCCAAGCATGTTAAGCAGAGGATAAAAATCTACTCTCACGAAAAGTATGACATAATCAGAGACGAGGTTAAGAAGCTCGAAGAAGCTGAGTTCATTAGAGAGGTTATTTACCCAGAATGGCTGCCCAACGTTGTCATATTGCCAAAAGCCAATGGGACGTGGAGAATGTGCATGGATTTTATCGTCCTAGACAAGTCTTTCCCCAAAGACAGCTTTCCTCTGCCTCATATAGATCAGATGATGGACGCCACAGCAATCCATAAGCTGATGAGCTTTGTGGATGCTTATTCTGGCTATAACCAAATCTTCATGGACCCGACTGACTCAGAAAAGACAGCCTTTATTACAAATAAAGGGACATACTGCTACAAGGTCATCCCTTTCGGCCTAAAGAATGTAGGGGCTACATATCAGCGTCTGGTAAATAAGATATTTGTGGATCAAATTAGAAAGTCCATAGAGGTTTATGTGGATAACATAATGATAAAGAGTATAAAGGTTGACACTCATATGACCGACCTAGAAAAAACCATTGATACCATGGATACGTACACGTTGAAGCTCAACCCTGCCAAATGTGTCTTTGAAAGTTTTTAGACTTCACTGTCAACCAAAGGGGAATAGAGTCTAATCCAGAGAAGATAAAAGCTTTACTGAAAATGAAGACACCTGAGACTATCAAAGATGTTCAGAGACTTACTGGATGAGTGGCTACCCTCAACGGGTTTGTTTCTAGAGCTACTGACAAATGTCTTCCATTTTTTACAATCCTCAGAAGAGCTTTTGAATGGAATGATGAATGTGATAAAGCTTTTAAAGAGATTAAGTCCTACCTCGATTATCCCTTACTTCTATCCCAGCCAGTACAAGGAGAAAAGTTATATGTGTACTTAGTTGTCTCAGAGTCGGCAATTAGCGCTGCTATAGTGAGAGAAGAGGATGGGGTACAGAAGCTAGTGTATTTCAATAGCAAATCCCTCCAAGGATATGAGTAGAGATATCCTAGGATGGAGAAGTTGGCTTATGCTTTGATTCATGATTCTAGAAAGATGAAACTATACTTTCAAGCCCACTAAATAGTCGTCCTCACTGACTCATCGCTCAGACAGGTCATCCATAAACCTCAAAAATCAGGGAGACTAATGGCTTGGTAAATTGAGCTAGGAGAATTTAACATTGTCTACCAGCCGAGGGTGGAAATCAAAGAGCAGTCACTAGCTAAATTTTTGGTCGAGTTCACTTGGGATGAGGCCGAGGTTGAAAAAGAAAAAAGTGAGATTGTAGACAGCCGCTAAAAAGAAGTATTGGCCCTTCGGGGATGAGGTAGAGACAAGCATAGTTAGAGGAAATACATCTAAGAATGAAGAGGGAAGGTATCTCTTCAAACAAGGATCCCTGACAGAGGGAAACTTTTTTTAGGCCGATGATGTATGGAGCCTCTTCGTTGATGGGTCATCCTGCGAAAATGGAAGTGGTGCCGGAGTAATAGTGTAAACACCAGACGGCACATATATATATATAGTACACTCTGAGGTTTAATTTTAATGCCTCGAACAATGAGTCTGAATATGAAGCTTTAGCAACATGTCTCTCTTTATCCCGAGCTCTTAATATTGGCCAACTCTTAGTCCATAGTGACTCAAGACTGCTGGTAAATCAGATATTGGGAGTGTATGAGGCCAAGGACGAGAGAATGGATAAATATCTGAAAATAGTAAGATCGATGTTAGAAAGCTTCAAAGAGGTAAAGCTAAAGAGAACAACTCGGCTAGATAACGACCGAGTCGACGCACTTGCGAGGTTAGCCTCAACTATAAGAACCGACATCAAAAGAATAGTGCCGGTAGAGGTATTGATTCGGCCATCTATTAAAGAGGCAGATAGCACATTCCAGACTTGCCTGAATCTAAGCATGGAAGCTTCATGGATGGATCCTCTAATCAGATACATCAGAGAGGGGTAGCTACCCTCATCAAAATACGAGAGAATAAAGATGAGGTACAGAGCTGCCAAATTTTTCGTTATAGGAGACACTTTGTACAAAAAAGGGTTTTTGCTCCCTTTGCTTAACTGTGTCCATCCAACTGATTTAATGAATATCCTAAAAGATATACATGAGGGTTCCTTCTCTAGTCATATTGAAGGAAGATTGACACTATGGAAATATTGCGTATTTCATCCCTTGAACCTATGCATTTTAGCCCCCTCGGGTGCCTTAATCTCTATATTTAAGCTCGTTAATAAAACAACCTTAGATTTTTTTGTTAACATGCTTTGTAGGGGTTAATTGAGCTTTTATAGGTATTTGGATGCTAAGTGTGAAGTTATGACGCATTCTGGTGAATTTCGTACACAATCGCACATTTAATGGAAATTTAGTTTTTTCACAGTTGGGGAACCTGGACCGACGTCTCACGAAAGTTGTAGCCCTCCTTTCAAGCTTTGTATGACCGAGAATGGTGCGTGATTCCGAGTCTGAACAAAAAAGTTACAGAGATTTTAGCGAAAGAGAATTACAAATGAACCAAAACAGGAGGGAGCTTTGTGCAGACCTGCTTGATCAATCGATCGACCCTTCAAAAAATTTCCTTAGAGATTTAACAGTTGAAAAATATTTGCTCGATCGATCGATCGACCAAAGGGGTCGATCGATCGATCCCCTATTTTTCTCAGCTTTTCTATTTACAAGTTTGTCATTTTGGGGGTTTTGTATAAATACTCATTTCTCTCATTTGGGAGAAATATCTTACATTTTACATTAGTTTAGGGTTTTTATGGAGCTTTTCCCTACTCCACCACTTTGAGTGTTTTTCCCACTTTGATGTATGGAAGCTTATTAATTTAGTTGTCTTGATTTATTTACTTGCTTCCTTTAATTTTCATGCCTAGTTAACATTTATTTCTTGCTATTTATTTCTTTCGTAATTAGGCTTACTTGCTTTCATTAAATAGATGCTTTTTAATATGCTTTCTCCCTAAGTTAGTCTAGGTTGTGTCGGATTGAACTCATCCCGGGTTGACGTGTTGCTTTGCTTTGGTGATGGAGTTTACGAATCTATTTTAAGTGCATTGTCCTAGTTGTTACGCCTAGGAGATTTGACGGGGTATATCATGTATGATGCGTGCTTACGACCTTGCGTGCGTAATTTCTGGGGTATTTGTTGATGCCAAAATCTTATTAGAATTTTATGCAAATTTAACGGTGTGACAACTCTTGATTTAATTAACTGTCGAAAAGAGAAGCAGTCTTAATAACTCGTTGACCCATGTAAAGATTTTATACTAATTAACTCGGGTGAGGGATATTCGACACAACCTATAGTTTTTATTCGCTCTCTTAATCTTGTTTAATTTTCACTCGCCTAGATTAATATTTCCCGTTTTGCATCTTTTCCTTTTTGTTTATATTTATCTTTTACACTTTTATTTTAGAGTATTAAATCCTATAAATTCTAGCAACTCGTCTTCGTGGATTTTCGATACCCGACTTACCACTACACTTGTATCGCAAGTGCAGTCGTAATTTAGGTTTTTGTATTGAGGAGGTGAATAGAAAACAACGACTGGCGTTTGACGCGCGCCGCTTTTCACCCTCGATCAAAATGGCGTCGTTGTCGGGGGTGAGACTGTTTTAGAATTTTTTTGATTTAGTATTTCGTAGTATTTTTTTCTTTTGTATTTGTATTCTTTGTTTTATCCTTTTTTGCAGGACTTCTACATTTTAGCGACAAGAAATGCTTGAATTTTTCACGCGCGCATCTACTTTGTGGAATTCTCCACTTCGAGCCATTTTTGGGGTAAGCATGTCTTTTTCCAATTCTTTCGGTAATCATTATTATAATTCTCAAAATGCCTGTAATCCTATGGCTTTAGATCAATACTTAGAGTCCCAAAAAATTACAAATTCAAAAATGACTTTGGGCGAGTATAACGAAAGTCAAAACTTGGGTTATTGGAATTTTGAGGATGATGATAACGATTTTGGGCCTCTAATTCCTTATAATAGGAATTTTGAAACGAATTGCAATATCTTTCAAAATCCTTATAATAATGAGTTTAAGTATAGTTCCGAAAATAATTTTCAAACTTCTCATTTGCAAGTATCCGTGCCTCAAACTATGACATTCGGTGAGGGCTTGCGCATGCTTGAAAATAAGAAAATTGAAAATCGTTATCGGGAAGAAATTCATTGTTGGGAACATGAGTTGGATTTATTATTTCAATCCGACGAAGATTTTTCTTCCGAGACTTTTGAAGTCGAGGAATGTTTTGAACCAAATGAGGATTTTGTGCCTACTTTGGAACAAACCATTGTTGACTTCACTCATAGCATAATAAATATTGAAAGTGAAGATGAAATGGAAGTAATATCCATTTGTAATGAAATGATTTATTCTTTGGCCCCCAAAGAAGAACATTTCATTGAAAATGATCTTATTTCCATCGAAACTCAATCTTCAAGCGATGATGACTCATTGCTTGAGTTTGAATTTCTTTCCTCCCCATTTTCATTCTCTGTTATCACACCGTCACAAGTACCCAATGATTCGGTTGTAAACTTTAATGTGTTAAACATTTTCACCGATGAGGAGTACTTGCTCGAGTCGCCTTCCATGAAGGCATTTGTGCCTCCATGTGCGCCCTTCCCATTACAACGTCAAAATCCTTGGGAGGATATTCTTCTTTTCTCGGTCCCCACATGTTTTTGTCACCCATTTAATCCAAATCCCCCATCATCCCTCCAAAAAATTTAGTTGGCGATGGTTCATTTCTTCCGCCTTACACATGCCTTCCGTTGTTCAAACGGAATTCATATTTTTCGAAAGGCATGCTTGAGAGTGAGGGTACACCGGTCACCCTCCAATGTCAAATCGTTTTCATGGTGGACCCTTAACTATTTGGACTTCTAGTGTATAGTTAGTGTGAAGCCTAAATAGTAGGTTGTATATAGTTAGCTTTTTATTCTTTCTTTCTTTTTATCTTTTCTTTCCTTTTTAATTTAGTCTAGTGTAATTAGTTAACTTTTTGTTATTTGTTTTTTCTATGCTCGGTACTAACTTGTTTTGTAGATTCTTTGGACTTGTTCTTATGGGGATCGCTCCAATTTTGGGTAATATCGCTATTTTCCTCTCTTTAACTTGGTTCTTAATTCACATTGAGGACAATTTCAGGTTTCAAGTTAGGGGATGTGGGATATTCTACCCATTTCTTTATTTAGTCCATGTTTTTGCTCACATGTTAGTTACTTAGTATGCTTTTCTTATGAAAAAATAAAATTTTCAAAAATATTTTCTTTCTTTTTTCTCCTTTTTTAGGCTTTTTGCCATTGTTTCCGATGATAAATTTCAATAATTGCCTGATCCAATTGACAACTCAATGATGCAGGTTCTCGATTTTAGAATTTATTAAACTTTAGTAATAATTATTGAGATTATGAATAACTTCATGAATTAAACTTTAATCCCATAAGCACATGCACTTTTCTTGCTTTATTAATTTGGTTTAAGATTTTTATAACTCGGTAATCTTTTGTTGCATTGTATATACTTACACCGAGTAAGCTTTGTACCTTTCGTCGTTTGTGAGTGTATACACTATTCTTTCCTCTTTGAAAACGTTGAATTCGTTGGTGATCTCACTATTCTTTCATTTTATCGTTCATTAATTGAGTTCATTCTTGAAATGTATTACTTGAGCATAATTTTCAAAGTTTGTTTTGACTCGAGAATTGCGTCAACTTTATGAAATGATCATAGGCCGTTTTTGTTATATCACCCATATTAACCCTGACCTCACCTTAAATGTTTTCCCTCGCTAACCCCTTTGAGCCTAAATATTAGCCTTTCGATTCATAACCCAAAATCCTATAACCAACTCCGAATTGGAGTTATATACTATACATATACCTTACATACTTTTGTTTCGAATGTTACTTGGGATTGAATGTTATTGTTACGCTGCGGTTGCAATTTAGGCAAGTGAGAGTGAGAAAAGTAAAGAAAAGAGAGATGTGAAAAAATAGAAAAGGAGAAAGTAGAAAACAAAAGAAAAGAAAACATGAGAAAAAGAAGAAAAGAAAAAGAAAGAGAAAGTTGTAAATTTTGTATATAGTTCAATAAGCTTTGATTGCTCTCCAAATGATATATCCAATGCTTGGTTTGAACTTGTTTTCTAATTTTTTATATTACCCGCATTCTTCCCATTATTCCTAGTTTTCATTCTGAACACTTTGAATCCGTACATACATATCCTTCATTTCGTACCCTAGCCTAGCCTACATTATTACCCTATACAAGTCCTATGTGATCTTAGGGTGCGTTTAATTTAAAAGTCAAAACAGTTTTGATAATCTATGAAAATGCATTTCGCCTCTTTTAATGTGCGGTATCTTTCACTGAGATTACAATTTTTAATTTCCTATATAGCGTTCTTCATTTGTGACATGTTTGCGGCCTAGTTTCCATTTACATTTACTCTTTATGCCCGCATGTCCCGTGTGTTAACTCCCTGTTTCGAGTGAATTCACTTGATGAGTGTAATGCCCGTGAGGATTAAATATATGCTTTCTTTAATGTTTATCCGGTTTATATAAGTTTTTGTCAAATCACACTTTGCATGTGCTCGCTCCCCTCCCACATTTTAAGGTTTTAATTCAATGAGGTGCATTCTATAATGTCAATGATTCGGACTTTCATTGAATTCGTTCGTTGTGCTAATAACGTGTATGAAATCATTTTCGCTATTTTTGGGTGTGTCGCATGTGATTTGGCATATTTTGAGGAAACCATATGATGTTTGTGGGTTTCATCCCTGAAAATCCTCACGAGACGACACTCGTCCACTAGGGTAACCTAGGGGTTTAACGGCTTATTGCATACGCTAAATGCAATCGAATCGCCCACGAAAGTGGTCTTATGCTTTTATAGCATATTTTTGTACTTATATCCTGCTTTTGGTTTGATTGTAGTTCTTGTTACATCCTATTTCATTGCTAGGGACTAGCAATGTGTAAGTTGGGTGGTGTTATAATACGCAAATATTGCGTATTTCATCCCTCGAACCTATGCATTTTAGCCCCCTCGGGTTCCTTAATCTCTATATTTAAGCTCTTTAACTATAAAACCTTGGATTTCTATGTTAACATGCTTTGTAGGGGTTAATTGAACTTTTATAGGTATTTGGATGCTAAGTGTGATATTTGGACGTATTCCGATGAATTTTCGTACGCAGTCGCACGTTCAAGGGAAATTTAGTCTTTTCACAATTTGGGCACCTGGTCCAACATCTCACATAAGTTGTAGCCCTCCTTGCAAGCTTCCCGTGACCATGAACGGTGCTTGATTCCGAGTCCAAACGAAGAAGTTACGGTGATTTTAGCGGAAAAGAATTACAAGTGAACCAAAACGGGGGGCAGCTTTGTGCAGACCTGCTTGATCGATCGATCGACCAAAAGGGTCGATCGACCAAAAGGGTCGATCGATCGATCCTTCAAAATATTGCCTTCAAGCTTTAACAATGGTAAAATATCTACTCGATCGATAGATCGACCAAAGGGGTCGATCGATCGATCCCCTGTTTTTCTCAGCTTTTCTATTTACAAGTTTGCCATTTGGGGGGTTTTGTATAAATACTCATTTCTCTCATTTGGGAGAAATATCTTACATTCTACATTAGTTTAGGGTTTGTATGGAGCTTCTCCCTACTCCACCACTTTGGGTGTTTTGTCCACTTTGATGTATGTAAGCTTATTAATTTAGTTGTCTTCCTTTATTTACTTGCTTCCTTTAATTTCCATGCCTAGTTAACATTTATTTTTTGCTATTTATTGCTTTCATAATTAGGTTTACTTGCTTTCATTAAATACATGATTTTTAATATGCTTTCTCCCTAAGTTAGTCTAGGTTGTGTCGGATTGAACTCACCCCGGGTTGACGTGATGCTTTGCTTTGGTGATGGAGTTTACGGGTCTATTTCAAGTTCATTGTCCTAGTTGTTGCGCCTAGGAGATTTGACGGGGCATATCATGTATTCTCCGTGCTTACGACCTTGTGTGCATAAATTTTGGGGTATTTGTTGACGCCAAAATCTTATTAGACTTTTATGCGAATTTTGGGGTGTGACAACTCTTGATTTAATTAACTATGGAAACGAGACGCGGTCTTAATAACTCGTCGACCCATGTAACCATTTTATATTAATTAACTCGGGTGAAGGATATTCGACGCAACCTATAATTTTTATTCGCCTTCTTAATCTAGTTTAATTTTCACTCATCTAGATTAATATTTCCCATTTTGAATCTTTTCCATTTTTTTTATATTTATCTTTTACACTTTTATTTTGGAGCATTAAATCCTATAAATTCTAGCAACTCGTCTCTATGGATTTTCAATACTCGACTTACAACTACACTTGTATCGCAAGTGCAGTCATAATTTAGGTTTTTGTATTGAGGAGGTGAACAGAAAATAACGACCGG
The DNA here is from genome assembly GCA_949130495.1 of Sambucus nigra. Lineage (NCBI taxonomy): Eukaryota > Viridiplantae > Streptophyta > Magnoliopsida > Dipsacales > Adoxaceae > Sambucus > Sambucus nigra. The sequence continues at coordinate 633,404,720 of OX422215.1, read as the reverse complement.
AGTTTGACGCGCGCCGCTTTTCACCCTCGATCAAAGATCATTAGCCAAAAGGATCATAACACAGGGATACTGGTGGCCGACCCTGGCAAAAGATGCTGCAGCATATGTAAAGAAATGTGACAAGTTCCTGAGGTTTGCTACCATTCCCCATCAGCCTCATTAACCTCTGACCTCCATCACATCTCCCTGGCCATTTGTAGTATGGGGAATCAACTTGGTAGTACCATTTCCAAGAGTTTTGAATAACTATTGATACTTGATTGTAGCGATATATTACATTTCCAAGTGGGTAGAAGCCGAGCCGATGATCACTATCACAGAACAGAAGACATTCCAGTTCATCTGGAAAAACATCATTTGCAGGAATGGTCTCCTAAATACCTTAATCTCAGACAATGGCATGCAGTTTAAGAATGTATTTTTGGAGAAATATTGTGAAAGAGTTAGAGTCAAATAATTTTTCTCCTCTCCCGGCCGACCCCAGGCAAATGGGAAGACAGAGGTAACAAATCGGACGATCATTGATGGGATCAAAAATAATCTAGAAAAGGCAAAGAGAAGATGGATTGAAGAAGTATACGCTGTGCTATGGGCGTACAGGACGACAGTCAAGACTGCTACAGGGGAGACCCCATTCATGTTGGCCTATGGCTCAGAGGCTGTCATCCCTACGTAGATTAGCCTTCCTACTCATAGAGTTCAGATGTACAACCCTCAAGGAAATGCAACAGAGAGAAGGCTTGATCTTGATTTGATTAAAGAGAGAAAAGAAGATGCCGAAGTGAGGCAAGTAGCCTACCAGAAGAGGACTGCCAAATTTTATAATCAAAGGGTGAAAGAGAGGCTGATAGTTGTAGGAGACCTAATTTTGAAGAAGATATAGCAAAATCCTAACAAGATCCATCCAAATTGGCATGGTCCCTACAGGATAACTGATGAAATCATCCCAGGCACATACCAATTGGAGAATCTAGAAGGAGAACCCTTCTCAAACCCTTGGAATGTCGACCATTAGAAGAAAGATTACTTATGATGTTGTAGTTGTCTTATTTTCTTGTAATTCAGGCATCAAATTATGAAGAAGTAAATATCAATGAGAAGTAAGTATCAGTGTTTTGTTAACACCTTTGTACTAGTGTATGTATCTTAACATCATTAATTTGGTGAAAGTACGAGGATGAACATCATTAATTTGGTGACCTCAGACCTTTAACATCATTAATTTGGTGAAATTATGAGGATAAACATCATTAATTTGGTGACCTCAGACCCTTAACATAATTTATTTGGTGAAAGTATGAGGATGAACATCATTAATTTGGTGACCTCAGATCCTTAACATCATTAATATGGTGAAATTATGAGGATGAACATCATTAATTTGGTGACATCAGGCCCTTAACATCATTAATATGGTTAAATTATGAGGATAAACATCATTAATTTGGTGACCTCGGACCCTTAACATCATTTATTTGGTGAAATTATGAGGATGAACCTCATTAATTTGGTGACCTCAGACCCTTAACATCATTAATTTGGTGACCTAAGACCATTAAGATCATTAATTTTATGAAATTATGAGGGTAAACATCATTAATTTGGTGACCTCAGACCCTTAACATCATTAATATGGTGAAATTATGAGGATATACATCATTAATTTGGTGACCTCAAACCTTTAACATCATTAATTTGGTGAAATTATAAGGATAAACATCATTAATTTGGTGACCTATGTTATTATAGAGAAACAAAACATCAGGATAAAAGAGTAATAGAAACAATGACATGGAATATCATTACGTTCATAATAAGAAGATGTTGCAGATTTTACATTCAGCTCAACTAAAAAACTTACAACCATGAGTTCACAAAAAGAAGGAATACAAAGCTTCACAATTAATGATGAGTAGGAGAGGCCCTCAGAGATCGGTTTGTCCATCGGCAGGAGCCGACCCATCAGCAGCTGGATTTGTTTGGTCGAGGCTAAGGTTTGTGACCTAAACCTCATCTTCATGTTGAGCTTCATCTTCAGTCTTCGTGGCCTCCAAGGGACTGGTCTCGGCTAGACCATCTTCTTCCACTTCCTTTAAACCTTGAGAAAATTGAGGGTCGGCAAAGCCGATACAAATAAATTCCTCAGCAGTTAAGCTCCCAGACTCACCATGCTTCATAGCTGCCCATTGACTGGTCTCTTTGATGCCTCTCTCCGGGTAATCAAAACCGAAGCCCACAAACTCATCAGAAACATTGTAGCCTTCAATGATCTTCTCTGAAGCATCGGCCAGCGCAGCCTTGAAGGAAACATCAACCTTTGATTGAAGACTCTCATATTTTCCCTTCAGATTCTTATTATGATCTTCCTTCAGCTGAGTGATTTGTTTATCTCTATCTTTCAGATCCCCCTTCAACCTCTCCAGCCCAACCTCAATTTTCTCAACATCCTTGCCCTTTTGTATAATGGGCAACCTCTTCAAGGTCCAGTCAACTAGGCGGTGCAGATACACCACACTCCTTAGAAGAAGATCAGACATCTGAATAATAACTTTTAAAGAGAAGAGACAACACTTGGAGGAAAATTTTGATACCTGAACCGCCTTGTGAAGGGTAAACTCGGCCAATAAAGGGAAATCTATGTCCTAGAAAAAATGCTTGTCCTCCTCCGTCATGATGGTGCCAATAGCATCGACATCTTACAGGCTATGGCCGATTATGCTATCTCTAATCTTGAGCTATGACAGACGAGCAGCCAAAGCATCATCGGTGGAAATGGGGATAGCACTGTACTTAGCAGGAGCCTTGCTCGGCCTAGTATGAGCATGATCGGTAGGAGCTTTCCTTTTCTTGGTATCATCGGCCTTTGAAGTGATGACGCTCTTTTTTGTTTGAGCAGGAGGGGGAGGATTCTTACCACCACGTCTTTCCATAATCTTTGTAAGGCTAGGGCCCAACATCTCCCAGAAGTCGTCAGAAATGCCTTCTGGTCGCTCTACAAAAAGAGAAGTCTCGAAGTTATCAAGTCACACAGATGAAAAGTACGAGACATAACTTGATAAGGAAAATTATTAAAACTTACGAAGCTCGTCTAAAGGACCACCCCCTAAACCTGTCTGAAAAAAGGTAGTAGGGGGTCATCAGATGTTCATATTTGATGAGACGACCCTTCTTGCCTTGATCGCGAAGGTCCTTAATGTCCTTATATTTATCCTAGATTAAACCAGGGTCAAATTTTGCTGAAATAGAGACTTTACTCCATCTCAGAGGTGTTCGTGGATCAAGCGTCCCACAAGGCTCATTTGGGCTGAACTCCTAAGCTCCCGATATAAAGAAATATCGAGGTTTCCAGTTATGATTAGAAGTTTGGGTAACTATAAGCATTTTCTTCTCGGATTTCCTGGCTACGAAGTGGTAGTAGCCTGGATGATTCTTGGAAGATGAGGGAGTATAACACCCAATAAAAACCCTAACTGGAAGGTCGGTGTTAATGGAAAAAATTAGATTATCTCTAATTTATTAATCACAGATAAAATAAATAAGAAAAAAGATTTTTAAAGTGGTTCAGCCTTATAAGAATGGCCTACGTCCACTGTTTTTGTATTGCTGATTGTTTTCCTAGAATTCTTGATAAGTGAGTTTATCAAGAAATCCAGTCCCCTTCTAATGAGGAGGTTACAATGTATTTATAGCCTTGAGGCTATACAAATGAAAGGCCAATGCCTTGTTATCTAGTAGACATTTACATTTGTATGATAATAATGAACATTTAATGCGCAGTCGTCTCTTTGATTCTCTTGATTTGGATGAGCTGTACTCTAAGTAGCTCGGATCGCTTAAGCTGCTCTGACCGCTTAAGTATCTCGGCACGCTTAAGTTGCTCGGGGTCCCTGAGTTGCTCGGGGCGCCTAAGTTGCTCGGTGCGCTTGAGCTGCTCGAAGTGTATGAGTTGCTCGTAGAACGTATTCATATTTTCCATATAGGTTGACACATGTATTCAAGTGATTGGTCCACGTCAACAGATTAAATTTGGTATCAACAGAAGCCCCCAATGTTTCACAGTTGAGGTTGAAGGAGAGTGTGGGACATTTCACTTAAGAACTGCTTGGGTTATCGATCTTTATGGATTTTTGGAAAATTTTATAATCCCTTTTTTTAGCGCACAATACCAAGCTTCATAAATAATTTGAATTTCCACGATCTTTTCGATATTTGTGCCCTTTTATTCTTTTAGCCGTCAAAAACGCAAACGTCTTTCCTTGTAATCAATGTCTTTCTCTATTCCCGTGATAAAGTATTTAAGCGCGGCATAAATCCTATCATCTTTCACTTTTCAAATCTGTATCTTTGAACTCTTCATTTCCTCCCTATCTTGTGCCTTCGTTCTTTCCATTGTTCGTTGTTAACTGATCTCTCTTTTTATGTAAGATTTTCTTCCCTTTATTTTATTTGCTCTGTTCATCATGGTTTATCTTGTTGAGTCACTGGACAAATTTTGATCTGAATTTTCAATCTCCTCGTGGGTTATTTTGGAAGAACTTTCTGAACCTTCTGATTATTTTTCTTTGGCTGAGGGACATTGGTTCCCCAGTCTTTTTGTAGCCGAATGTGGCTTTTCTTTCCCGTCAAATCCCCTGTGTTTGGAGTTTTGCCAATATTTTGATGTTGTACCTGCAAGAATAGCTCCAAATACATGGAGGATAGTTAATGGCGTACATAGGTTAAATCAACTTCATGGAACCCATTTAGGGATTCCAGAGATTATGTATTGTTACAGATGGGTTATCAGCGATAGTACTTTCTATTTAAAAACAAGGTTTTTGAATAGAGCGTTGGTTGTTAATCTTCCTGACGCCAATAGGGATTACTTTGAACATAGAGTGGTGATGAAAAATTAGCAACACCCTCCCTTAAATGGAGATGATGTATACCACGGTCCCATATGTCCACCTTATGGCAATGGGATAGGTTGTTTTTATTTTTTGAAATCTTGTTTTCTTTATGTTTGATAAAATGCATCACTGACATTTGTTTTTATTTGTTACAGTTGACAGTAAAAGAAAACCTCCAAAAGAAGCTGACGTTAATTTAAAACATTTAAAACTTATCTGGGATTTGCACCAATCTGTTGCTGCGGAACATATTAGATCTGCTTCTTACTTGTTGCAGTACAAGAGCTATACTTCATCTTTCACTGCTCGTCCTCGTCCAGTAGTGGTTAATCTTGACCAAGTACCAGCTTCTGAGACTAGTGTAGAAGGTTCTTCCTCTGAATCAAGTATTCCTATCAACGATCTGATGAAGAGGAGAAGAGCTCCTGCCTTTTTTGACAAGTCTGCCTCTGATAATGTGGAGGTAAAGAAAAGTAAACAAGATGTCACAGAAGAAAGGACAAAGACTGTAGATGTACCCCCTCATGTTGCTGCCAAGAAAACTGGAGAGAACCCCCTTGTGGCTCCGAGAAAGACTATTGCTATCTCTCCTCCGAGTGAGGTTATTGTCATATCACCAACGAAGACAATGTCTTTAATGGAAACTGTTCCTGCTCCTCTAAGGAGGTTAAAGAAAATATCTTCTGAGAGACCTGTTGAACCTATCTCTCAACCTTCAAATGTTCAAGGTAGTGTTCCATATTTTGTTGCTCCGAGCTCTGCTATGAGTTTGGTGAGATCCTGGACTATCCCAGAAGTCCAAGGCATTGAAGATACTCTTTCTCGTGAGAGAATTACTACCCTGGCTGCTCAACATATTTCCTCAGTAAGTATCTTCAACTTGACCCCTTTATTTTCTAATACTATGTTCATGTATTGACTTTAAGTGATTTCCTTTTTCAGCTGGTGACGTGTTTCAACAGCATTTTGAAGAAGGATGAAGCTATCAAGGCTTCAAGTTCCTCGAGAGGAGTAGAGGGAGATTTTTTTGGTTTGACCCAGTCTTTAAAAGACTCTCGTCAAAAGTACGAGGAAGATAAGGTTGCTTGGGAGAAGCAATTTAAGTCCATTGAGCTGGACAGAAATCAAACTGTGAATGCCTCCAAGGACTTGGAGAAGAAATTGAAGGAGTTTGAGCAGAGTAACAAAGACTTTGAACAAAGAAACAAGGAGTTGGAAGTTAAGCTCAAGTCTGCTGAAGAGGAAGTTGTTAAACTTCAAGATGTTGAGCGACAGAAAATGGAGGTGGAAGAGAAGTTGAAGGCTACAGAGGAGCTCCTTAGGGAAAGGACCTCCTCAGAGAAGGCAAAAAGGAAAAAGGCGGTTAAATAATCATTCAGTGTTGGTTGGGACAAAGGCTGGAACAAGGGCCTGGCTGCCATGTCTTCTTAAATGGAGTATGCCAGCCTCAAATATTTTAGGTATGGATGGGTTGCAGCCTTGCAAGAGCTGAAAGTTGCTGAGAATTTTGAGTTATTTCAGTAGCACACTCATAGCCCTCCTCCCTCTCATGAAGAATAAGAAGAGGATAAAGCAGCTTCAGATGAATCTTCTTTAATGATTGGAGATCAGGTCCCTGTTGTTCCTGTTGTTCAACCCTGCTCCGAGCAACTCAAACCAACCAATACTTCTGTCGAGCAGCTAGTATTGCCCTCCTAGCAATCGGTCTCTTCCTCCAAACCTTCTGAGGAAGTCGTAGGGAACAAGGAGAAGGTGTAAAGTTGCTCGGGCTTTTATTTTGTTATTCTACTGAATGTAACCTCAAACTTTGTATTTTCTCTTATGATGAAATAAAAATTCGAACTTTGGTTGTTCATCTTGACTTTATCTTTTACTTTCTCTGTCTGCATCATTATTGATTCTTTTTATTTCTTCTCTTTGCTAGTTTATGGCCAGGATGGAGCTCTTATCTTCTCATGACACAGAATTGATGAAGAAATGCAATGATTATTTTAAAGTTGGTCATGCAGATCTTAATGAGGCCAAGATAATCGACATCCTCGGATCAGGTGCTTCTGACCGGGCAGTTGGAGCTTACCAATACCTGAAGTGTTTGCTCGATCGTGAAGTTGCCAACAATGTAGCTTACTACCAGATGATTGAAGATCTCCAAGGAACTATAGAGTAACTCCAACAACAATATAAATAATCTTCTACCCTTTTACACCAAGGATACGAGAAAAAATATCAACAACTGAGTGCTGACAAAGGGCATGACAAATTTATCTCTGCTTATGAGAAGAAAAAGAGTGTTCTAAAGCTTGAATTTGAAGAGCACAGGCATATCGCTAAATTGTTGGAGCAGGAGAACATTGCTTTGTAAGAAGAGATAAAATAACTTAAATCTGTTGCATCTTCCTCGGGAGCCTTGGTCCCTGTTAATGATGAAGGTTTCTCTTTCTTGGAGGTAGAAAATGCCAACTTACGAGATGAGTTGGAAACTTTGAAAAGAGCTGGGCCTTCCACATCTACTCGCGGACGAGCAAGATCTTCTTCTCATGGACGAGCAAGGGTTGTTCGGATTTCTATTGAAGAAACGAGAACTCAATCGGCCTTGGAGAATCAGGCATTTCAGTTGATGGTGAAGAATCAAGCTTTAGCATAAATGTCTAAGAAGATTCTAAACTTCAGCGAACAACTTTCTACCCAGAGTTCTGCCTTGGAAAATAAGGAGATTCTGGTGAAGAATATCCACGAGCAACTGGAGAGGTTAACTTATCAATTTCATAAACAACCCAGAGAGTTTTGGATGGCTAGGTATAATGAAACCCTCTACCATCTTGATGATCAGATCCAGCAGTCAAATAACGAGGGGTACAAGCAAGGGTGGTCGAATTCACTGTGTGTGCTAAAATTGGAGCAGGGACACTACTTATGGGATTATTATGACCCTGGAGTGCTTGATTTCCCCGTGCCTCCTTTTAAGCTTGACAGCAGTTGGATTCCTTCTCGGGCAATTCCTCAATGCTTGATCTCCAAGTATCTCGGCGATTACAGTCTGCATGCAAACTTCGAGATATCTCGCCCAGAGCACTTGCTTGAGCAGCCTTCTGTAATGAATGTTAGAATGCTTCGAGATGTGAATTTTATCAATTCCCCTTATGCATTAGATGATCCTCCTGTTAGGGTAGAACCTATTTCAAAGACAGAAGGGAAAAAACCAATAGAATAGGATTTTTTATGTAATGAAGTACATTTTTCACATCATATGTAATTCTACTTGATTTGAATGAAGAAATTTAGTCTTTTGCTATTCCATTTTCTTCTAAATAGTTTATAGAATATCCTTTTTTGCTTGTTATTTTATTTTTGGATAATGGAACTTGTCCCATTTGTTGTTTGATTATAGTGACTTGTCACTCTTTTGGCCTAAGCAATGAAATGATTTGCATCCCATGTTCCTTCTTAGTTTAACCAATCGGAGTTGATTGTATTTGATTTACCGACCAACCGGAGTTGGTGGTAATTGATTTGCCGACCAACCGGAGTTGGTGGTAATTGATTTGACGATCAATCGAAGTTGGTGGTAATTGATTTGCCGACCAACCGGAGTTGGTGGTAATTGATTTGTCGACCAACCGGAGTTGGTGGTAATTGCTCTGAAATTTCATGTGTAGTGTGTAGCACTAATATTCTGAAAAATTTCAACAAAAAGAAAGAACTGGGTAAAACATACAACACTTTATTCATACTGAAGAAACTGTATTACATAGGAATTTCAATTACTGATAATACTTGCGTAGATGCTCTGCATTCCATGCATTCTTGAATTCTTCTCCTTCCAATGTTTTAATCCTGTATGTCCCTGGACGAACAACTTCTGTTACTCTGTAGGGTCCATGCCAGTTGGCTTCCAGTTTGTTATTCTTTTGTATTACTTTCTTCAGCACATAATCCCCTTCCTTCAAATCACACTTCTTCACTCTTTTGTTATAAAACAAAGTTGTTTGTTGTTGATACGTTGCATTCCTGATTGCTGCTTCCTCCCTAACTTCTTCGAGCATATCCAGGTCTAATCTTCTCATCAAATCACTGACAGGAGAATTGAAATTAAGCACCCTATGTGTGGGTAGACCTAATTCAGTAGGTATGACAGTCTCACTCCCAAATGCCAGCATGTATGGAGATTCTCATGTTGCAGTTCGTGGTGTGGTACGATAAGCCCATAGCACAGAATGTAGCTCGTTAATCCAATTTCCTTTTGCATCATCTAGTCATTTCTTCAAACCATTCAGCAGCGTTATATTTGTCACCTCAGTTTGCCCATTGCTTTGGGGATGGCCTGGTGCAGAGTGAATCTTCAATATATTGGATTGATGACAATACGCAGCAAACTCCTCGTTATCGAACTGGGTTCCATGATCAGTATTGAATGCATGTGGGAGACCATATTTGCAGATAATATTCTTCCAAATAAATTGATAGACTTTGCCGTATGTCATATCAATGAGAGGCTCAGCTTCTACCCATTTGGTAAAGTAATTCACAGCAACCACGAGGTATTTGAATCTTCCCCTGGTCGTTAGAAGTGGCCCGACCAAGTCTATCCCCCACAATGAAAATGGACAAGGGGACGTTATGGGTGTTAACAATGCTTGGGGAGTTCTTCGGATGGAAGAGAAGCGTTGACATTTATCGCATTTCTTAGCATAAGCTGCGCAATCAGCTCTCATCGTTGGCCAATAATACCCCTGCGTTATTATTCTTTGCAAAAGCGTTCGACCTGCCACATGGGCTCCACAAGACCCTTCATGAACCTCTTCGATCAGATCTTTCACTTCGGAGGGGTGGACACATCTTTGTAGCCCTGCTATAATTCCTCGTCTATATAAAATGCCATTGGTCAATACATAATGAGCAACTTTAAACTTTAGTTTCTTAGCTGCGAGTTTATCAGTTGGCAAAGCCCCCTCTTCAATGTAGGACCTGATGGCGTCCATCCAAGATGGTCCCATGTCTAGGGAAATAAAGTTTATCATCAAATCTTCGTTTATGCTCCGACCAGCCAAGATTTCTATTGGGATTATTCTTCGTAGCTCGGTGCGTGTGGCTGAGGCTAACCGAGCTAAGGCATATGCTCTTGCATTCTCTTATCTTGGTATTCTAATCAACTGTATTGCATTAAAACTTGATACAACCTCCATCGCTTTTTCATGATACTTGATCATTAATTCTACTTTTGGTGCATATACCCCCAGAATTTGATTTACGATTAATTGTGAATCACTGAATAAAATGACTTGCTCTGCCTTCATAATTTTGGCCAGACTTAAACCCACGATCATTGCTTCATACTCTGCCTCATTATTAGAGGCCTTAAATTGAAAACGCAGAGCATACTCCACATCAATCTCATCCGGACTGTTTAGAACAATCCCTGCTCCACTGCCTGTAGTGCACGAAGAGCCATCTACATACAAATTCCACACAGGTACCTTATTATCAAACTCTTGGTCAGACAGAGTTTCTCAGTGGAATATTTGATGCTTCCTTTTGTCCTCCTCCAATGCTTCCCGCTGCTCGTCCACTGGCATAAGTTGGTCAGGGTTTAAATTTGATGATCCTGTAACCTCCACAAGTTGGTCTGTTTTCAACTCTTGCTCATCGGAGGAATTCTCCTGAGTAAATTCTGCGATAAAATCCGCTACTGCCTGCCCTTTGAGTGACGATCTAGGCTCATAAATTATATCATATTCACCAAGTTCTACTGCCCAGTACATCAATCTTCATGATTTCTTCGATTTATGCAGAGCTTATCTTAATGGCATATGGTGTACACCATTATAGTATGGGCTTGGAAGTATGGCCTCATCCTTCTGCTTGCTTCAATCAGTGCTAGTGCCAACTTCTCCAGCCTTGGATATCTGATTTCTGCTCCTCGAAAAGCCTTACTGGTGTAATAGACTGGTTTTTTTACTCCGTCCTCCACCCTTATCAACGCCGAGCTAACTGCATTCTCTGATACTGCCAGATACAAGTATAATCTTTCTCCCATCACTGGTCTGGACAACAATGGAGGTGTCCCCAGATATTTCTTCAATTCTCTAAAGGCCTCCTCGCATTCATCATTCCATTCAAAAGTTTTTCGGAGTGTTTTGAAGAATGGTAGGCATCTGTCAGTTGCTCGTGAGATAAACCTATTAAGTGCTGCAACTCGCCCTGTGAGACTTTGCACTTCCTTCTTCGTCGTTGGAGATCGTAGCTCCAATAGAGCCTTAATCTTTTCAGAGTTTGCCTCAATTCCTCGTTGGTTAACAATATATCCGAGAAACATGCCTTCTCGTACTCCGAATATGCATTTGGTGGGATTCAACTTCATTTGATATTTCTCTAGTTGATCAAAGGTCTGACTTAGGTCAACGAGATGATCAGCAGCTTTCTTGTTCTTCGTCAGCATATCATCAATATAAACCTCCATGTTATGACTGATTTTCTCTACAAACACCTTATTCATCAGTCGTTGATATGTTGCACCTGCATTTTTAAGTCCAAAAGGCATAACATTATAGCAATAAGTTCCCTTGGGATGATAAAAGAGGTACTCTCCTTATCCTCAGGCTTCATTTTAATCTGGTTGTAACCAGAATAAGCATCCATGAAACTCAATAATTCATGCCCCGAGGTAGCATCCACCAGTTGATCGATTCGGGGCAAAGGAAAATGATCCTTTGGGCATGCTTTATTAAGATCAGTGAAGTCCACACACATCCTCCACTTATTATTTTTCTTCTTTACCATCACCACATGTGCTAGCCAATCAGGATATTTGACATCCTCAATAAAAGAAACTTTTTGTAGTTTCTCTACTTCTTCCTGTATTGCTTGGTTCTTCTCAGGACTGAACACTCTTCTTCGCTGCTTCACTGGCTTAACTTCCTTGTTCACGTTGAGCTCGTGACACATGAAACTCGGGTTTATCCCTGGCATGTCTTCATGACTCCATGCGAAAGCCTGCTTTCTGCACCTTAGAAATGCTATCAATTCCTATTTTATTGATACGTCCAGTGATGCACCAATTTGAGTTATTCGTTCTGGATGCTCGTCGTCTAGAATGATATTTTTTGTAGCCTCCATGACCTGGCCCTTCACGAGTTGAGACTCGTCTCTAGGGTCTAACGTTTCAATCTCTGCATCTTCTATTTCATCCACTTAATAGGTAGTAGTCTTCTTTCTGGCTTCTTCATGTTCTCTTATTCAGCAGATGAATAGTAGCATTTCGGAGCTACTTTTTGGTCGCCTTTCACAACTCCTACTCCAAAATTGATTGGGAATTTTAAACATTGATGTACAGTAGATGGTACCGCCTCGAACTTCTTCAGACCTACCCTTCCCATGATGATATTGTAAGTTGATTGGACATTTTTATCCATTACGAAAAAGCGTACTCTTTCTGTTCGACAAGCAGGCCATGTACCAATAAGCATATCCAATTTGATCGTCCCAAGTGAAAAAACCTTCTCGCCAGCAAAACCAAGGAGGGGCCTATGATATGGCTCCAACTGGGCTAGCTTCAGATTCAAACTATCAAAGCATGGATAGAATATGATATCTACCGAGCTACCATTATCTACCAGTACTCGTGAAATCACCACTTCCTTCATTCTCATCTTGATCACTAATGGGTCATCATGAGGATATAGTACACCTGCTAGGTCGTTCTTAGAGAAACCAATGACCAGTTTGTCTTTATTCACCTTCCTCGGGTGATCATCTTCAGACAAATTTATTCGCTGTATGTATGAGCAATCTTGAGCCTCATTGAGGTAGGCTTTCCTCTCTGCAGTAAGATCTCCACCTCCTGCATCTCCACATGTAATAACATTACATTCAAATGATCCAAAATGGATTGAAAATACCTCACGCTCTGGCTGTCTTGGTCTTTTAGGAAGGTCGGGATCATCTTCTGGATCATCATCGTGGTCTTTCTTCTTGTCTTCTTTTGCTCGACGAGGAGATTTAGATATTTGCCTTCCTCGGTCGCTGTTCTTTCCACCATTTTGGCGATCAACATACTTAGCCAATTTTCCTCGTCTAATGAGTGCTTCAATTTCATTTTGGAGAGCTATGCAATTTTTGGTCATGTGGCCATGGTCTTTATGGAACTCATAATATTTGGACTTATTCCTCTTGTCAGGATCTGCCTTCATTTTTCTGGCCAGTTTAGCTCCTCGTTGTTCTTGATCTCTTCCAGAATGTGGTTTATCTCTATCTTCTGAGGGGTATAATTTCCAAATCGCTTCAACTATTCCAGTGCTTGCTTTGCTTTCGACTGCTTGTTGCCACCATTATTCCTCTGATCCTTCTTCTATGTCTTGTCAACCTCGACCTTGGTTTCCTTCGTGTCTGTATTCTTCTTCGCAGCCATGGCTTCCTCGGCGTTCATAATCTTGGCTGCTTTTTCCATTAGTTCTGCTATGGTCCTAGGTGGATCTTTGGCTAGAGTATAGTACAACTTGTTTAGTAAAAGTCCACTCATCAGGGCAGTAATTGCGTTTTCTCTTCGAAATCAATGACTTTAAGTTTCTCATTATTTAAATGAGTAATATAGTCCCTGGTGCTTTCACCTGCCTTCTGTCTAACACTCAGCAAATGCGCTACTCGTTTGACTGGTTTTGCTCCAAAACAGAAGTTCCCTATAAAGAGTACTGTCAGTTGAAGGAAAGTCGCAATCTTCCCCCGAGGAAGGTTGTTGTACCATATCTGAGCTGATCCGGTAAGAGTTCCTGAAAATGCCCTGCATCTCATCTCGTCTGGAACTGCATAGATGTCGGCAGCATCTTGGTACTGTTATATATGAAGGATAGGGTCAATTTTTCCATCATACTTAGGTGTCACCATAGGAGCTTTAAATTTTGATGTTGTGGGAAAATCCACAATTGCTTGTACGAATGGTGTCCCTTGGACAAAAGTTCTTTGTAGAGGATTCTTGGCTTTGACCATTTCCCCTAATCTGTCCTCCAACCTCTGAATAGAGCCCTTCCATGCATCGTTTCCCTCCTCGGGCCTGTTGGTTCAAGCAACTGATCGTGTCGAATTTGCCTCTTGGGATATTTCATTGCGAGCAGTTGGTCGTGATTGGGCAGAGCCTTCCTTTAGGTCGGATGGTCGTGGAGAGTTCCTCGACGCAATTCTAGGAGGACTTATATTCCTCCTAGGGCCCAAACGATCAAAAGGAGAGACTCTACTTAACCTTTCTAGAGCACTGGTCCTTTTCAGAGATAGAGTGACGTTTCGTTGAAAATTTGTAGCTCGTACCGAGGAAGTCCGACCAGGTTGATAAGAAATATCATTAGATCTCTCAGTACGATATGATTCAGTGTTACTAGATCGAGATTCCTCTGGGAATAGCGTTCGTCTAGTTCGCGAGGAGGGTAAACGAATATTTCTCTGAACACTTCGTTGTCCTGAGTAGGCCGGCACTCCACCTTGAACAGTTTGTATAAGTTATCGCATGGTTTCTTGCATGGTCGTCTGGCCTTGGGCCAAGTTAGCCATTATACCAGCCAGATCTTAACCATTTGGGAGAATAGATGGATTTGGAGGGATCCCAGCGTTTCGATTACTGGATTCCGGATTATCGGCCATTGATGATGAATTATTTTGGTGAAAAACGCTAAGTACAGTCGTTGAATACCCCGTATTTTCATGGCTTTTAAATTTAAGGATTTATTAAATTTAATTGAGATAAATTAATTTAATTTTAATCCGGAATGTTGTTTTAAATATTTACTAGCGTGACGAGAGTTAGTAATTATCGGACATTTGTTATTTTGTGGCATATTACTGGATGAGTATAGTAATATATGAGATTTATTTTTATAATATTGTCACGTGTGAATAAAATGACAATTGTGGAAATTTAAGTCAGGACGCGCCTGTGTCGTGTCGGGACTAAATGTGGATTAATAAAAGTGAATATTTTATAAGTTGTTCGTATGGTCGTTTTGAGTGGGCCAACACATTCGAAAGGGTCGAGATAGTCAGAAAAGTGTACCTGGGGTTTAGTTTGGGTCTCGGGGTGTTTTTAGGCCTAATTAGTACCCCGGGAGGGCATTTTGGACATTTCACATTTTTGGGTAATTAAACCCACGAATTTTATAGGTTTATATCAGATGGAAAGTTTCATCTTCTAGGGTTAACACAATGAAATACAAATGACGGCCATTGGAGAGGAAGAGGAGAAGCTCTCCAATGAGTTCTAGGCCAAGAACACCTCCGATTGCACCGCCGTCACCACCAACGCGTAGATCGCGCGACGGGGAACAGAACCACATCAAAATCGTCTGCAAATCAGAACACCGAAAATCCCAGGCAAGTGTTTATCTTGCTTATTTCGTTGATGCATCTTTCATATTAGTGTAGGAATGATTAGGATGAGTTTTATGGAAGAAAACCTAAGATTTGAGATAGGATTCGCATGTAGTTATGGTTTAAATGATAATTCTGGAAACCCTTGCCATGTAGAGGAATTTACCCATGAAATTATGATGTTTATAAGAAGAAAAATCAGGAAAAACATATTGGAACCATGATTTAGAGATTTCTAGGGTTCTTGAATATTTAAATGAATTTTGGCATGATTAATCCATGTTTAGTGACGTAAATTGACATGCTTTACGTAGGGAATGTATGATATCATGTTAGGATGTTAGTAGTACAAATTTTGAGACGTTTGGGATTGTAAAATAGGGATTTGGTGTAAGTTAGAAGATGAAACCCATAACTGCAATTCTGCAGATTTCGTAGACCTGCTTGATCGATCGATCGAGCCCAGAGCTTCGATCGATCGAAGGTTCGATCGATCGAGCCCCATACCTCGATCGATCGAACCCTCCTGGCAGACTCATGTTTCCCCTTATTAATTAGTTGAAATTCAATTTAATGTGAAATAATTCTTGGGCATCCTTAATAAAATGTTTTGGGAGATATGGAGGACCAGTAGGACATATGAATAATTTTGGGATTCTTAATATGATACGAGAATTGTACTTGTGGGATAATTACTTAAGGATTGATGAGTTTATGAATTAACGGGAGAGTTGCGTAAGAGAGTTACGTTGGAACAAAGAAAGGACACTTACTGAATTTTACACTTGGGAGGATAGAGTCCATGCATGTTACGTATTCAGATGAGAAAATCCTTCGAGTTAAGGTTAGAAACGAACTCTTATACGTAATACTAATAATGTGAAAATTAAGGATAAATGTTGTAATTATGGGTG
The DNA here is from genome assembly GCA_949130495.1 of Sambucus nigra. Classification (NCBI taxonomy): domain Eukaryota; kingdom Viridiplantae; phylum Streptophyta; class Magnoliopsida; order Dipsacales; family Adoxaceae; genus Sambucus; species Sambucus nigra. The sequence continues at coordinate 633,388,570 of OX422215.1, read as the reverse complement.
ATGAGAGGAACCTATATTAATATGATAAAAGTGGTATATTTATATGATTGTGTATGCATATATTATATACATGTGAAAATCATGCCCGCGCTACTTGCTATCCCTGAGGTTACCGCGCTGGGACAGTCTTATCTCGATGGGACCTTTATGGGGGATATTGACTTGTACCCTAGAAGATAGATATCCTTGGTACAGGCTATCGAATCGATAGTTCAGACGGTCCTAAGAGGCGTGGGGTATGTACTGACCTCTTAGAGACTTGGAATCTACGCTTCGCCTCAATATTGTTTGTATATATATGTTGATACAGTTCGAGAGTGATTCCGAACTTGTATTTCCCTTAGTGTGAGCGATACGGGGATTGGATAGCAGAGTATGCCCGCACCATAGTTTTATTTGGGGTGTTGTTATAATATATATATTATACGAGTCGTTAATATATATATGTAATTATGAAACTTGGTACTACCTAGTGTGTTATGGTAAGTAAGACTGATATAATGTCGTGAATCGAAAATACTTGTTTGAAAAGTATAATATAACACTGGGAAGCTTTGTTAATAAATAAAGTAAAAATGAGAGCATTGTTATTAAGCGAAATCCTCCTTTTTAAACATTTACATGGTTCGGTTCTGAAATCTTACGAGTAATCTAAGATAAGTTAAATCATTGGGAAGATTAGTGCGATAAATGATAAGATAAACCGTTGGGAAGGATAGTGCGATAGGTGTGCACATTAGAAGAGAGGTGAGAATTTCTCAAGAGAGTTTCGCACTAATATGTTGTTGCATTGGCCTGTATCAATTTAAATACTTGCTAAACGAATTTTAAATCATACACACTATCGGGCTCTGACCCGTTTCTTTTCCTCTCTCTCTTGTATATATATGTATATATTACAGGTGCCCAGCCACAGGGGCGTCTTGCTTAGGATCCCTTGAAAGGAACGTGCTGCAGCTTAGGTGGGAGTTGCAGGCCGCTTGCATAGACGACTTCGTTTACTTGATTCCACATCTATCATACTCATTTATTGGGCATGTGTCGCCCTTTCCACTATTTATCTGTTTTATTGGGACATTTGTATTTCAGTTATTTCTAGTACTGTTACTTTGGGATTTATTCAGCATGTATGTTTTACATTTAGTTTTAAATGTTGGGATTTTGGATGTTGAATGTTTAAAGCATTTGGATTATGTTCCAGGTTAATTGTTGTATGATTCTTACTTATTGAAAATGTTGTTACTAATTAAATAAATAATTTTCCTTTAAAAATAAAATTGGTCAGAAATGTTGAAAAATGGTTTTGACAATTAGCTTAATTAATTAGGGTGTTAATTTGGAAAAGTTTATTTTTACGACAATGATGCTAAGAATGAACCAACTGTTCACCTTGATTTTAATTTAATAAAGGAGTGATCGCCCGGTATTTAATTAGGCGGGGTGTCACAAGTCGTTTCCCACAGACGGCACCAATCTGTTAATGTAAAAAATTAGATTATCTCTAATTTATTAATCGCAGATAAAATAAATAAGACAAAAGATTTTTAAAGTGGTTCAGTCTTATAATAATGGCCTACATCCATTGTTTTTGTATTGATGATTTTTTTCCAAGAATTCTTGATAAGTGAGTTTATCAAGAAATCCAGTCCCCTTCTAATGAGGAGGTTACAATGTATTTATAGCCTTGAGGTTGTACAAATGAAAGGACAATGCGCTGTTATCTAGTAGACATTTACATATGTACGATAATAATGAACATTTAATGCGCAGTCGTCTCTTTGATTCTCTTGATTTGGATGAGCTGTACTCTAAGTAGCTCGGACCGCTTAAGTAGCTCAGCACGCTTAAGTTGCTCGGGGTCCCTGAGTTGCTCGGGGCGCCTAAGTTGCTCGGTGCACTTGAGCTGCTCGGAGTGTATGAGTTACTCGTAGAACGTATTCGTATTTGCCATGTAGGTTAACACGTGTCTTCAAGTGATTGGTCCACGTCAGCAGATTAAATTTGGTATCAACAGTCGGTGTGGTGAACGGCCTTTCAGAGGACGATAGCCCCAATTATGACCCTCTAGGCATTTGGGGACTGTTAGGAAGGGGCCAGGTTTATATAAGAGAGTATGGCTCTGATATTTGGGTGAATGGGAAGACGAAAACTTAACTTGAACATCTGCTCATAAATGCAGATTTCACCTTCTCGGCCATCAAAGGCCCTCTCTTCCTTAAGAGGTTTCCTCTGGGTGATTATGGAATAAAGGGAATAAAAGTTTTTGAAGTTTATAAGGTCGTACTCATTTACAGTACTCTCGTACTCTGCAACTACTGAGGTATCGAGTTCACTTCCTTTATCATCGTCACCCTTAGCAACCTCGTCCTGGGCACCAGTGGGGACACCACTGGGACACCTCTTCACAAACTCAACACCAGTGGAAGTTGATAGAGGAATGGTGCCAATGGGAGGAGGAATCGCGATGTTAGGCTCTGAAATCTCTACGGATGGAGATCGATGAGAAGCCCCATCACGTTGGTGAGACAAGGCACGGTCTGAAACCTCTTCATCCTCAAAAACTCCACTTTGCCTGGGGGAGTAATCCATAACCTCTTGAAAAGAGTCTACGCTCTTAGCAGCTTCAGATGTTGACATGGGGTCTAAAGCAGCTTCAGATGTTGACATTGGGTCAGAGACCTCGGCAGGCTCAGGGTGTATGACAGCAAATGGTGGAGGGAAAATTGGTCGTAGGGGAAAAGCTTCGGCCTCACGAGCCTCGACTTGGTCTAAATCTATCTGTCTGATTTTTTGGAAACACTGCTCGCGTAGAGTTGGAAACTCTTTTGTAAGTTTATACAAAGGTCTTAGCATCCGTTATACGACACTACACTTGTGGTTTCGTCCAAAAAGACAAATAAGTTAATTACATTTACCACCTAGGCAAAAGATCAAAGCTTGGAATTTAGATGGTTTTAACTAAGAACAGTTAAGATGAATCCCACCTAAGAAGATAACCGGAAGGCCACCGAAAAACCTAAAAGTAATAATTTCCTCCTAAAACAACCTTGGAGCAGTCTGGTATGGCTCCAAAGTCACCTAAATACTACAACCCTAACCTTATAACCACTAATAGTGGCAGAGAACCTCATCGAAAAATCAAAACAATAAATTAATGCCCAGAAATGAAAAAGGAAGGGTTGTAGAACAATACCTGACTGAGTTTGAATGATGAGAGAACAAGTTAAGTTCTAAAGGACCTGGAACGATGAAGAACAATGGAGTTTTTAGGATGCAGTTGCAGAAAAAGCTCTAAGCGGGAAATCGAAAGGAAGAAGAAAGAGGAATATAAATGGAAAATGTTATTTAAACCATCACAATGATTAGGCGCAAGTACCAAGGCGCTCATCATTTCACCTAGAAACTCTAAAAGGCACCATCACTTCATTAAGTGCATTTGGATAAACGCAAGCCAGTTTAAAGGGAGACATGTGTCAAAGTGACTACTCACATATACCAAGACGCAGAAACGTCCCCTCATCATCCTAACTTATATAACCCTCATCCATCTATTCACATAGAAAACTAAGGTCTAGGGGTGATTAATATGCCCAAAGTGTACCCTCATACTCTGAGTAGAAACATCAGCCAACCCCACAGTCGAGTCATCAGGAAGTTCATAATAGCCATCAGGGAGGTAGTCCTTCACAAGGTCATCTCCACATTGATCAACCTCGTCTCATCAGCAGTCGAGTTCAGTAACAGCCTTATAGGCTCAATAATAGCATCTGCATCGTTGTACTCTACTGCAGCCGACACCACAACTCTACCTAATACCTAACCTCGACTTCTCAATTAGGCCGAGGTCATAGTTATGATTAGAAGACTAACACAGCTATCAGACTCACCAACATCATACTCGGCTGATCCGAGGTTACAGTCGATGACGTCACAGGTCCGAGCATACGCAAGCACATGGAAGATTTCGATCACGTGGACAAAACCGTTATAACCAAATCATTTCCCTCACGTGAGGGAATATTCGGTCATCATTATCTACATGTGGCACAGCCAGGTGTCCGCATGAGATTTGCTAGATCATCACACTCATGCTCATTGCATGCTTGGGGGGTACATTACACCCCCAAGCACTATATATACTGGACTTCCCCTTCTTGTAGGGGGATCGAGATTATAAATCCTAGCGAAAGCTCTGGTAAACTACACAGTAGAGAGAGAAAGTGAGTGCATTGTATCACAAAGGCCATTAGAGCCCCTATTTTATTAGTGAAGATCACTTACCTGCACCATGGACGTAGGCCTAGTTAGGCTGAACCACTAATATTGGTGTGTTTCTCCTCTTTTCCTCACCTCCTTCAATCTTTATATTGATTACTTGCTGCCATTGTTATGCTAGTTTGAGCTCTCCAACACCTTGATTTGGTGGTGCTATTTCCAGCATCATCAATCCTTATATGACTGAAAAACTTAGTCTTTGTGACTAAAAGGTACAAGACCATTAGACTGGAATCTGATGACCATACTGAAGGAATAACAGATTTTGTTATTTTCATCAAATACGTACCATTTATGAGGACCCCTGCGGCCAAAGCATTAGGTATATTCCTCATTCATTACATCTAATAAAGTTCCCTAAGACATTGATTCCCAAACATAATGATTCCATACTTAGAAATACCATTATATTTTCTTCATGCTTCTTATACTAACAAGTATTATTCATGCTTTGATCAAAATCAAAACTTGATTACTTGATCAAACCGAATGACCCAATACCTTGATGTTAGCTTAAATCCATAAAATGGATATAACAATATTACATCATTTTTCTTTTGTCGACTTTTAACTATGTACTTGTCAAGACGATCATTCAAGAACATAGTTTTGAAGTTAAAACAATATCGACAAACTTTATGATGACTACTTCAAGAAGCTTTGGTCATAGCCAATCCCTATCTTTCTTAGCAAACACTTTCACAAGCTTTTCCTTGAAAGTTTTCACCTTCCCATCCATCTATCTCTTAACTTCTTATAGTTCCACTTGTGACCGGTGGGTTTTACCCCATCAACAAGTTTATATTTCCCAAAATATTATTCGAATACATTGAATCCCTTTTGGTATCCATAGTCATAAGTCAAAGAAAAAGTCCTTGTCTTGGAAGGCCTCATTATAGTTCCCAGGATCCGATTCATGTTTACCTTGAGTAATATTTCTACCTCCCAAATATTTTGCTAGTAGACCACTATTTGTAGATTAATAGGGAACAAACTCACTAGGCATGTGTTAAAGTCTTCCTTAAAACATGGGGAAAATATTACTTTAATTAAAAGTGTTCCAGCTCTAGCATGTGGATCAGGCGCACTTCTTAATATATAATAAAACAAAAAGTGTGCATGCAGGGGATCACGTGCAAAAGGAATATATCTTTATGTCAGATAGTGATCTCAACATCAAAACCTTTTTACAACTCATCAGTCTTTATCGAGTAAGTTGGTCATTGCTCACAACATGCTCAATCGGATAAAATTATTTTGCAACATGTTTAATCGTGTCCAATTTTTTTATAACATGCTTAATAGTGTTAAGATATTTCGATCTATGTATTCTCGAAACCAGTTTCCTCGGGGACTTTCCCTGTAAGGTTGATCGATGGATCATTAGATTTTCCTCGGTTATGTTGGCCCTATCTCTCATTAATTCTGATTAACCTTCCCATAACATAACTCATGGTTTGCAAGAGTAAATGATATTTAACTAGAGCAATTTATCTCTAAGTAAGGAGGTTTACAAATAATCTCCTGCTAAATTTTCCCCCTCTTAGAGGAAGTTATTGTGCAAATAAAAAGTTTCAATACAAAACATCTCACTCAGATGAACTATAAATCAAAATACCTTAAACAGATAAATCTTAAAATTGAAGAACCTTGAATCGAAGAAATTGATTTATACACATGTCAGTTTGGCATTAATAAGTCTCTTATTCAAAATACCTCGCACACATGAATTATATTTGAGAGTGCGCTAACTGGATCTTAATGGATTATTTATATAATTAAATATCCAACACACATAAAATTTAAATTTTATCTTTTTATCCTAAGCCAAGCATCTAGCTGATAAAACAAGTAAATTAAAACATGCATTCAATAAAGGCAATTTGAGGAAAAATCCCTTGTGGGCAAAAAACTTTTGTTTTCAGCAATCTAGAGAGTTTACAAGACTATCAACTTATAGACTACTTGATACCAGCTACAAGTGTAATGCGCAGTGACTTCGTCAAACCTCTAAAGAATACTACTTGGTGAGGAGCAGTCCACACGTGGCCTTCCATACACATTATCCATCGATCAGCCTTTACCTTCAGAAATGATCCCCTCGAGAATCACAATGGTCTGCTGTGAAGAAACTCTCTCCACAAGAGTTGTGTATGGAAGGATACAAAATATAGTGTTTAAACAAATTCACTCATATATTTTCAAAATGAATTTTATGAAACAAAAAGGTTTTCTAAACTCAAAATGTTGAAAACTTTTTCAAAATATGTGCAGAAACAGTTCTGGCAAAACTCTTAACAAAAAATAAACACGAAATAGGTATTTATATGCCAAACACAAATTTTGAGGTGGTGGCTCGTTCGAATGAATTTGAAGCTCGTTCGAATGAGAATAGCAATTCATTTAAACGAAATAGGATCATGTTCTAATGAATAAGCTATCTAGTTCTAATGAAGTTTAAATGACCTTCAAACAACCTAAAATAGTACGCCCTCGTTAGATACACGTTTGATGTAAAATTCAAACAAGTCTTCAAATGAAACTGGTAACTCGTTCGAACGGGAATGCCTTCTTGTTGGCACAAGGTAGGCAAATTTTGAACATTTTTAAACAGAGAAAAAAGCCTCAATTTTAAAAAAAAAAATCTTGTTTCAATTTAAACAAAATTTAAACATTTCAAAACTAATTTAAGGAGTAAATTTAAGCACTTAATATTATTATACCTTCATAGTGTGGAGATCCTTGAAAGTTGGAGATGTCGGACCTTCGGACTTTGTGACGGCTCGAGTCAAAGCGTAACGGGATATGCCAAAATCTATGTAAGCCTAAGCTATTGAGCAATGACAAAAATATGCTCTTACAAATCCCCCCCCCCCTTTGTCTATTCCAGTACAAATATAAAACCGAAATCCAAATTAAATAAAATTCCCTAAAACAAGAAATAATATCCTAATACCCTCTCGAGCACTAAAATGGATAGGTACAAGAATAATGATGTGTTCAAAAATTATGTATTCAAATCTCCACTTCTTCTTGGTCTTCTCTTGGGCAGTTTCTTTTTGTTTTTGTGTGCCTTTAATCTTTTAGGTTCTTTTCTTTTTGCAAACGGAGGCTATTCACGCAAAGTCAACATGTCTTTCGCAGTCGATTTCATTGCTTAAAATATACCAAATTTACCGGATAAATGATTTTCTATTTTTTCTCAATCTAGACAATGATTCTTACATGAACTACTTTTATTATCTCGTTATTCACATTTGGTTCGTTTCAAAAGTAGTATTGAGATTGTAACACCCCGCCCGCCCGGGGAGAGCGAACGGAGCGCTAATGCGATAAAATTAAACTAAATCCACAAATAACAAGGTATAGAGCATCTAAATAAACCCACAATATTATGAATCCACTAATCTCAATCTCTTCAATTACAGCAAGTCTCTCGAATTAAAATTACAACTATCTAACTCGAATAAAAATACAAATCTCCAATGCTCTATACAACAAAATAAATAATACAAATCTTTCCCAAACAATCCTCGCTAAAATCAATCTCCATAGCGCCCCAAAATCCGCGCTAACCTGCCACTAAAAGAAAATATGGGGAAGTACACAATACGACAGGAAAGATGCTCAACATATATGGATTAGAGATGAATAAAATGTAACAACACGAGTACGAATATTCAAATCAAATGCAAATCTCAATAGCATTTCATCATTATAATTTTTCAACAACACTTTAACCGGGTCACCAGGCCTCACCACATCCGTATATGCTTTATCAAGCCATAGCCCGGGAAACAGGAATTTTGGCGGGTGCCCAACATCCGTGCCATATTAAAATCTCATGACAATGTGCTCATCAACAGTATAATGATACCACATGAATAAAAATAATTCAACAATTATTTTTCCAGATTTCAATGAATTTATCAATTCAAATATGAGTTCAATTAACAAGAATTCAAAGAGAATGACACTCGCGAGATTTAAGGAGCATATTGTGTAAAACCCCATACCTCAAACTATGATGAGAAACCAACGATCACATCCTCAAGATCAACACAAAAGATCTACAAAATCTCCTCCAAGAACCTCCAACAAAATAGCCCCAAGAACACCTCTAATCTAAGGTTGGAACTCACAAATCTCAAGGTCCAATGTGTATATAAAAAGAAGAGGAATATATAATATATTTTCTGCCAAAAGTATGTTAAAAAGGTTGCCCACGACTTCCTTTTATAATGCAAAGAAATGAAGAGTTGGAATCCAAAAGACTCCTTTAAATAAGGCAAAGAAATGAAGAGTTGGAAGTCAAAACAACTCTAAGAGTTAAAAACATTTAAAAATCATTTTAAAATTCGTTTTAACTCCGATTTCGAAACCTTTTGAAATTCTCGCCTTTAAAAATAATAACCAACATATTTGAGCAATAAAAATAATTTTATCAAAAACTTTATTTTCCTCCATTTTCCAGAAATTAATTAAAATAGCCCAAAATTTACGCGGGTTATTACATAGATGAAAACACTACAATCGACACGTGAAAGGTAAGTGCAATACTCAAATAAGTTTGTGTTTGTGTGCATTAAAGGTGACAAGGAGTAAAACATTTCATAAGTTGTCATCATATCACATCTTAATGACTCCACACATTATAAAGCACATAAATGAAATGATGTCAGTCTCAAAACACTACAAAATAGTCACATAGATATGGAATGAATGGGTGACTTGGACATATTTAATGTTCATCCACATATATTGTTAACAAAAATACAAAACTCTTTGGATTTTTTTAAAAAAATAATTGAAAAATAAAATCATTTTGTCTTTTTCACTTTTTCTTCAAAAAAATGATTTTTTTTTGTATTTTTCAAGAAAAACAAAGCTCTTTTTGGATTTTTTGAAAAATATAAGTACAATGGTAGTATACACTGGCAATATGGATATATGATATGAGCATGAAAAACACCATATTCTAGTAAAACATCGCAACCTCAATCATTTGGATCGGGGGAGTTCTCCAAAGGAGATGACAGGCTATGAAAAACCTCCATTAAATCTTATGAAGTCTTGACTAAATACTCTACTTCCTCCCAAAAAACTCTCAATTCTATCATGTGATGTGCAAGATCATGTGGAGTAACATGTGAGGGAGTGCGTGCAAAAACTCGTGGGGTAGCATATCATGGAAGATATTTATGAGACACTCTTCAAAACTCAAAGAAAAATTCTTTAAGATGTCCTTTTTATTTGCAATGGGAACAAACATACACAGGCTTGGGTACACCTCTCTGAAAACGTCTTAGACGAGCTCTCCTAGGTGGGTTCGATTGATGGCCATATGGCTCTAATACGAACTCGAGAATCCACCCGAGTGCAACTAGGGAAGTGGATGCACCATCATAACCTATTCCTAGACTCTCAACGTTACCTAAAACGGGACCAAGGAGCATATTTCCAACCTTCTTAGATATGTCCTCTAAAGTGTCTTTGGCCTCTCGAGCACATATGAGATCTCTCTCGAGTTGGGATACACGGGCTTCAATTTTCTCGCGAGTCCCCAATGAAGATTGAAGATCTCCCGTAAGACTAGCCACAGTTTTAGTCAAATCACTCTTTTCCTGGCCTAAAACGATCAAATGCTCACACAAAGAAACCTTTACCTTCTCGAGTTGACTCGTCGATGCCTCACACACCCTCAAAACTTCCACCTCTCTCTCCAAATTTAACACCCTAATAGACAAATCCTTATTAATTGTTTTTGTCTTCAACATAACGGAGTAAAGATCACTAAATGCTTTTTGGAGATCCCCTTCTCCCTCACTCAAAATCTCATCCTCACCTTCATTATCTTCCGAATGAATCAAAACATCATCGAGGCTCTCACGTTTAAATACATCCTCATCGACATGGGATAAACTATAAGTGCTAGCGTGACTAGCTATGAATGCAACGTATGGTTCATGTGGTGATTCTCCCCCCGAATTAATCGACTTGGTGTCATTATCACTAAGAGTGGTTTTATTTGCAATCTCTTTGCCCATTATCTTTAGCCTAGTGGGACACTCATGTGCCTTATGGCCTTTACTCTCACACTCATAACACCTTATATATTTATCTTTCTCACTGTAACTTTTGTCCTCATGATGATATGGAACTCATCAGGGGTGACGGTTCCAGAAATAGCACTAAGTCCACGGGAATTAAAATTACTCCACTCAAATTTCTCATCAGTCCAGGAAGAAATAGGTTTAGGACTAATGACATTATCAACAGTGATCACGCGAGGAGTCCACCCTATTTCACAAATTAACCAAACTCGCTCATCTATGGCTTTCAAGACATACCTCATCTTCACCTTCCAATAAGCATAATTGGTACCATCAAAGATGGGAACTCTATTATACAAATTTTCTATTAAAATCCAATTTTTTAAAACATTAAAAAAATTTCAAAAAAAAATTATATCAAGAGAAAAATATTTTTGCAAAAAAGATCACACAGTAAATTTGTGCAACTGGCACTGATACCAATTTTAGAGTGCGCTAAAGGACCTTAATGGATTATTTATATAATTTAGCCTCCATCATGCATAATACCAAATTTTATCTTTTTAACCTAACATAATAATCTATGTGATAAAGAAGATAATATAAATCATGCAAAGAAACAAGGCATTGAGAGGAAAAAAATCATTTTCGGTAAATTTATTCATCACTTTATAAATCTACAGGACTATCAACTTACAAACTACTTGATACTAGCCATATGTATAATGTGCAGTGTCTTTATAGAATCTCCAAACAATACTAATCAGTGAGGAGCAGTCAACACGCGTCCTTTCACACTAGGTATTTACCAATCATCCTTTGTCTTCAGCAATGATCCCCTCGAGAATCACAATGGTCTGTTGTGAACAAACTCTCTTCACAATGTCCATTATTGAAGAAATTGTAGTTGTTACTTCCTCATTGCCACATTTTTCAATTATTATTCTTACTTATTCTCGAAGGACTCCCCCCAGACATGTTGTTAAGGTGGCACATAAACTACGAATGGACAAGGATACAGTGGGATACTATAGTGTTGCCGACGAGTCATCGTCTCCTTCATGTTCAAAAGAGTTATCACTTGTTGTGGTTCCTCTCATTAGAACTTTTGAGTTATATTAGCTTTGTCTCGATCGCTTTTTCACCACCTTATTAAGTGTAAATTTTCAAGTCCTGATTGAATTTTGTAATTATAGGTGAGTGTGCCATCACAATCTATGCTTCCTCTAGATAATCTGGCTTTTTCTATGAAACCATTGTTAAGATAATGCCTTTAAAAATAACATATAATTTAACGGACTTATTTAGGCATGAACTTTATTTGTGAGCTTATTTGGCTTGTGGAATTTCATCATGTCAAGGATAGGAAAGGCAGTAACCAGCTCCCTCTTATGAGGTTGATCTGGATTTAGTTCCAATTAGTGCATTAGTGGAACCTCGAGCTCCCTCTGACTGTATACCATTTCAAGCTTCATCAAAAAATATGGTTCTTCCTTTTTCCTCTTCTTTTGATTCATCTATTGATGAGGTAGTTTTCACAACTCTTGTATAATTATCTTTATGACTTAGAACAAATTTAGCTAAGGTTTTATCTCTAATTTACACTTTGTAAGTCAACTCAGAATTAATTTTTCTAAGGTTTATCTCATTTGTATACTTTGTATGTTAACTCAATGGTTCACTGCTAAAGTTTTCACAAACTTACATTTTGTAAGGAAACTTAGTACCAAATATTCTAAGGTTTATTTACACTTTATAAGTTAACTTAGTAGCTGACTACTAAGGTTTTCTAAAATTTATACTTTGTAAGTCAACTTAACAGCTGACTGCTACGGTTTTCTTAAATTTACACTTTGTAAGTCAAGTTAGCACTAAATATTCTAAGGTTTATTTACACTTTGTAAATCAACTTAGTATCTGACTGCTAAGGTTTTTTCTCAATAAATACACCTGCTTGGTGACTTAGCAAAAATCTTGCTAAGCTTTTTGCTGACTCTTATTTATGCCTTATATTAAGGTTGATGTAACTGCTCCAGCTCATTCTCACTCATCCTTACATGATGATCAAGGTTTCACTACTATCATGCAAAGGGATGAGAGTGAGTTACTATTTCTCAATCTCAATTTTATCGATAAGTGTTTGAGGTTATTACTATCATTCTAAGTCCATTTTGGTCTATGATGGATCGAATATTGATTTCTCTTCAAGAGACTTTGACCAAGGAGTGCATAAAACCTCATAATTTAATGTAATATATCTCTTGCAAGCTATTGTTATTATTTTTCAGATATTGAATATACTCCCACCTCTTCCCTCGAGAGATCTATGCTTAATCAAATTATAGGCAATCTCAAGGCTCTGAGAAATTAAGGTTTTAATTTTCCATAGCTCATCGATATGTTGAGGAACCTCAAGGATCGCCAAATATCATCTTATCGTTCCATCTACCTTAAGATTATTGAGGATTTAAAATGTAAATAAGTCAAGATAAATAATCTCTTCCCTTATCTCGGGGAGTGAAAATAATGAGTAGAACAAGTATAAACGGCTTTAGCCACTGCCAAAAGGGAATGTAAGACCATATTGAAGCAGAAGGTAGGGGTAAAGTGAACATTTATGTCATGTTTCAGCATCAACGAAAGGTTGCTCAGTATATAGTTGCTTTAGTAGGGGGAGATTTCTTCACAACAACCAATTTAGAATTTTTTTTCGAATAAATTCATAACTTTGTATTTATATGCAATAGTCCCCTTTTTATTGTAATTATCCTCAAAGTAAAATACAAAGAAATATTTTTCTTAAATCTGGTGTGCACACTCATTTCTTTCTTTAACACTTAGTTTATATATTATAAACTATAACTCGATGTGCTTCCTCTCAAATTTCTAAACACCAAATAAGAAATAAATAATTTACAGTTGTTCTCTACACAAGATAAATCTTTAACCATTTTTTATTGACTTTAAAAGGTATGTTATATTCAATATTTGAGATTAAATAATAGCCTGAATCATTAGCTTCTATAACATATGGTCACTCCTAATTTGCTAAAAAAATTGGAAAATTATTCTCTTTAACGTGATTGATAAGATCTTTTAAGTAAATTGACCTCCACAAATTTCCTTAGTCTCACCAAGTTCTCATAAGATTCGGAGAGTTTCTTCGTGTAGATTTTATGACGCTTCTTTGCAATATCTATTTGTCCATCTAGGGTTTCTAATTGAACATGCCTACTGTGAGGAAGCATGTTACTTCGCATGGCATATCTAGCAAAAGGTACTTCTAACTCCACTAGAAGGATTGCTTCAACTCTATAAACGAAGGGAAAGGTGTATAACATGTTGGCTTCCTCTTGGTTATTCGATAGACCCAAAGAACCATAAGTATCTTGTTATCCCACGCACTAGGAAACTCTTTCATCATCTTGGCTAAAATGTTGACCAAAGTTTTGTTTGTAGCCTCTTCTTAACCATTACCTTTAGAGTAAGCCATTGTTGAAGTGTGGTGAATAATTTAGTATCTTCTAGTTAAGATTGTCACTTATTTGTTGATAAATGGCATTCCATTATCTGACAGAATAACCTTAGAGATGCAAAATTTATAAATAATATACTCTCGAATGAACTATTCCACCACTCTTATTGTTATCTTTTTGAAAGATACTGCTTCTGTCCATTTAATAAAGCACTCAATTGCCAAGAGAATCCATATCTTGCCTCTAGATAGAGGTTTATTCCCCTACAAGGTTAAATGCATAAGTGTGAAAAGGAGATGGTGTTGCCAATGAGTTTAGATCAACTGATGGAGCATGAATGAGGTTTTTATGAAGTTGGCAAGCCTTTCATTTTTTAACAAACTCGGTTGGATCTTTTTCTATTATTAGGAAATAATAGTCAAGTGTTATAAGCTTATTATATAATTGTCTCCTATAATGTGAGATGGATCGTGAGCGTATTTGAGAACTTCATATGCTTCCTCAGTAGTGATGCATCTCAAATTCCTTTTGAACTATCCTCATTGATAAAGATTATATTCTAACAAGTATAACCTTAGGGATCTTCTTCTAAGTATTATCGCATCTGATTTCTCCGTTGGGACAACTCTATCTTTGATGAAATCAATATAAGGATATCGCAATTACGTTTGAGCTTCTAAAAAGTTTCATTCAGGTAGTTGGAAGAAAGTTTGACACTTAGCACATTATCTTTGTACTGTTGATGTGCCTTATTTCATCAAAGGCTAAAAACACCCTCCTTTTAGAATTCTTTTGTATAGAGGAAGTCATAAAGAACTAGGGCACGAATGATGGAGTCGCCCTGTGATGGATCACCACATTTTTAAACTCACCTTGTATGGTCATCTTTTATGCAACTACGGCATTGACATCACCATGATGGTTCATCGTTCTTGGATGTTTCTCCGCTTTTACCTCATTAAACTAGTAAATTAACCTCTATATGATTTCTCAATAAGGGGCTAGATTGAGGTGTTTCAACCCGTATTTTCCATTCACTAATTTGACTACCAAATTAGAATATCCTTTAATGCAGAGTGAATGGATGCTTCTTAAAAGGGCCTCAAGTAACCCTAAAATCAAAGCTTCATATTATGCCTCATTATTCCATAAACCATTCCTCCAAGTCTGCCTCATAAATGTTGGCCTACAAATCAACACCAGGTATATCTTCATAAGGTGGCTCGAATGAACCCAAAGGAAAGATAGACAGTAAATCTACATAGGCTTGACTCGTAATTGCATGAGCAACCATGCACTTTAAACCATACTCAGAGATTATGAGGAACAACATTGTTATCCTCCCAATTAAAATTGTCCATGTCAATAAAAACGTAATTGAATTACATCTTGTCACTATATGAATAGTGAAAGATAGCACATAATGTCAAAGTTTTTGAGCCACAGAGACTATGCCAAATAGTTCCTTTTAATGCAAGTATGCCTTTCGTCACAACCATGGATAGTTCTACTCTAATCTTAGACAAGTCTCTCTTGTCCATCAACTGCTGGTGCTAATAATGCACCAATGGACCTCATAGTAAAAGTTAGATAAAGCAATAAAGGTTCTCTGGCCATGGGTGGAATCATCGTCTAAGGAGAAGTGAGAAATCTTCTAAGCTTGTCAAAATTTTTCTAGTGCGGCTCCTCTTATTTGAACTCCATGGTTTTTTGAAGGAGATCCACAATGATTTAATAATCTCAAATAAACTTGGAACAAATATCCTTAAGTAAAAAATCTTTCTGAGGAAACTCTTCAGTTCGATTTGGGTCTTTCGACAAGGCATATCAATAATATATTTTTTCTTGCATTAATCCATCTTCACTCCCTGTCGATCCACCACAATACTCAATAATTTACCACCCATTACACCAAAGTCACACTTGAGTGGATTCATATTTAGATTATGCGTCATGCACCTGTTGAAAATGCTTCTTGGGTTAGCTAAGTGAGAATCCTCTTTCTTTTATTTAATAATTAGATCATCCACATAGAATTCAATGATGTCATGGAAAAAGTTGTGAAAAATGTCCATCGTTATCCTTTGGTAGGTTGCCCCCTCATTTTTCATACCAAAAAGCATTACATTTTACATGAAATTGCACAAAGGAGTTTTGAAAATTGTTTTCTCCACATCAAGTGGATTCATCTGATATGATTGTAACCAATATAACCATTCATGAAGTTGTATATCTCATAACCATAAGTTGAATCGATTAAGATATCAATTAAAGGTACAAGAAACTCATCTTTGGGGTAAGATCAATTAAGGTCTATAAAATTAACACAAATGCAAATTTGTGTTTTATCTTTATCCTACACTAGAACAATGTTAAAAATACAAAGATGTTGAATTGACTTGATAAATTCAACTGCCAACAATCGTTCCACCTCAGCCTTGATTTTGACATCCAATAGGATTGTATGTTGTGGTTGACTACTTGATCGATATTGCTAAGGGAAAAACATTCAACTCGTGACCTCTCACTTTTTGGTCTAACCCCTTCATCTCAGTGTACTTCCATGCAAAGACATTTATGTACTCCCTAATTATTTTGATCTGCTCCATCTTCTTTGCAAATTTTAGATCTTTCGAAATGAATATTGGCCTTGGTTCATCATTATCCTCAGCTAGGTCAATATGTTCTAACTCTTTAACTTCGGGTTTTAGATGATCTTGCATCTTTCATCATTACCCTCAGCTAGGTCAATATGTTCTAACTCTTTAACTTCAGGTTTTAGATGATCTTTCATACATTTAATTTCCTCTTCAATGTCTTTCACAAACTCGTGAATATTAGAATTATCAATGAAAAGATATAGCCCTTGATTATTATGACACCCAGCCTAATTAAATACTGGGTGATCAGTCCTTTATTAAATTAAAATCAAGGTGAACGGTTGGTTCATCTTCGCATCACTGTCGCAAAATAAAATTTCCAATTTAAACACCCTAAATAATTAAGCTAAGTGTCAAAACAATTTAAACCTTATTTCTATTTTATTTAATTCCATTACGAAAACCTTTTCAATAATTAACAGTTTAAGAATCGTATAAATGTTAAAGATGGAAATTAACACACAAGAATTTAACCATTCAGATAAACAAATGCCAAGTTTAAAAACTACAAATGAAATCATCCTGACAAGAATTACATCCCAAAGAATACCAAATACTGAAAATAAATGAACATAAATCTCTGACAAATCCAACTAAATAGGGAAACGGGCGACACATGCCCTAACTAATCAGAACTAAAATAAGAGTAGTGTCAACAGCGAGTTTATCTAAGCAATGGCCTGAAACTCCCACATAAGTTGCAGCGCGTCCATTCCAAGGAATCTAAGCATGACGCCCATGTGGTTGGGCACCTGTAATATAAACATATATATATACAAGAGAAAAGAAATAACAGGAAACAGGTCAGAGCCCGAGTGTAAAACAGTTTAAAAATCGTTTAGCAACTATTTAAAATGCTTACCGGCTAATGAAACAACCATGTTAGTATGCGACACTCTCTTGCAAAATTCTCACATCGCATCTAGTGTGCACGCCTACTGTACTATTAATCCCAAAATTTTATTTTAACTTAACATTCCCATAAGGTTTCATTCCGATAAATACTATGGCTAAGATAATTAATTTCTGAAAATTAAGCTCTCTCATATATCTTGTGTTATTTAAAATAACCCAGTGATGTCACAAAATTGCCAAACACTTATAATAAAGTTAGAGTATTTATTCATTACTTAACTACTTTTAGGCACAGTAGAAAGTTCCCATACTTAAGTGTGTGTGTGTGTGTGTGTGTGTATATATATTAGTCAGTCATATAATATATATACTATCGGCACCCCACATAAAATCTATGGTGCTGGCATACTCTGCTATCAAGTCCCCGTATCACTCGTACTAAGGGAAATACTAAATCGGAATCACTCTCGAACTGTATTAACATAAAACACATACAATTGGAAGCGAAGTATAATTTCAAGTCACTAAGAGGTCAGCACATACCCACACGTCTCTTAGGACCATCTGACTATCACTCAAATAGCCTGTATCAAGGATACTATCTTCTAGGGTACAAATCGTTATCCCCCATAAAGGCCCAATCGTGATAAGACTATCCCGGCGTGGAAACCCCCGTGATAGCAAATAGCTCTGGTATGATTTTTACACAGATATATAATATATGCACAATCACGCAATCATATATATATATATATATATAAATATTCACATTTCTAAATTAGGTGCGCCCACGACCCATAATTATAATTATCCGTTCTTAGCACATTTTACTCGACTATCTCGCATAACGGACTAGTCACTTTTATTTTCATATATAAGTTACTACATACTTACTTCTCATCTCTCGAAGTATTCTATCTCCCTAAGTATAATTTCAGTAGGCATACTCTCACTTACCTTGTGGTCTAACTCCCTTACGAGTCTTGATCTTTTATTAAACGTACGCATGATTTCTTATTGTGTGAATAACTCCCCGTTAACCCATAATTTTATCCTACATTAAATTTCACTCAACGGGGTCTACCTAGACCCTACTGATCCTCTTTATATCCCATTATGCTCTAACAATAATAATCAAGGGTTCCTACGCATTTTAACCGAATTAAACAAACAGAAGAAAAATATGCAGTTTTCCAGGACGGGTCGATCAATCGAGGAAAGGGGATCGATCGATCGATACCGTCGATCGCTCGATGTTCTTGATCGATTGATCGATCAAGCAGTTATGACAAATTCTGCCATTGATAAGTTACGGGTTTACCTTTCCAACCTATACCAAATCTCCATTATAGATCCCCTAAACTCCCAAACAACGTTACTATACGTACTATATACCTAACTACATAATTTTTAACTTAAAATATGTCCGATTTCATCAAGAATAACGATTTAATGGAGTAAAATTGATATAAACTTCAAGAACCCTAACTTTTTTTCTTTAATTTCCATTCTTGCGATTCTTTTCCAAATTACTTGCTTCTAAATCCATACAAATTCGTGGCTTATCCTCTACATGTGATTTAGATGTCCAAACTATGTCTACTTCCTCTACAATATATGATTTTAAGTCTCAAAAATATTCATTTCTTCCATGAAACATGTTCTAAACAACCCTAAACTAACATGATTAAAACATTAACTGAAATAAAGCAAGATATATACTTGCTTGGAATTTGAGTTTCTGATTTGTGGACGAAAGAGGTGTGGTTGCGTTCCTTGTCACGCGATCTACGTTTTGGTGGTGGTGGCGGTGCTAACGGGTGAGTCTTTGGCCTTGAGTTGCTTGGAAAGCTCTCCAACTTCTTCTCTAATAGACGTTCTTTGATTTTGTGTTTGTTAACCCTACAAGGCAACTCCTAAAGACTGATATATCCTTAGTAAATTCGTGGGTTTAATTATCCAAAAATTTGAGATGTCTATAAAACCCTCCCGGGATGCCAATTAGGCCTAAAAACGCCCCAAGATCCAAACTAAACCTCCAGGTACATTATTTTGACTATATCAAACCTTCCGGACACATTGGCGCACTCGAAATGACCATACGGATAACTTATAATTTATTCACTTTTAATAATAATAATAATTTAGTCCTGACACGACACAGGCACGTTCCGACTTAAATTTCCATAATTGCCATTTTATTCACGTGTGACAATTTTTATAAAATCAATCTTATATATTACTTTACTCATTTAGTAATATTCGACAAATTCCCAATAATTACTACCTCTCGTCACGCTAGTAAATAATTAAATAAATTTTCGAATTAATATTAAATTAATATCTCAATTTAAATTTAATAAATCCCCAAATTTTAAAAGCCATAAAAATACGGGGTATTAAAATTATCTATCAGAAAATTCTCATATTATAGGTCATCTTCCTCAGATTCTTTAGTTGTCCGCTCACAGCTTTAAAGGCAATAAATCTCCCTTTCATTAGTGAGCATCAATTTTTTACATTTTCGTTCTAAGGAAGCTGGCACCTCCTTTTCTTGGAGATTGATTTCTTCTCCTATGATGATCTACTGACTCTACTTAAGGCATCTTCCTTCTCACCTCATGTTCCATTAGATCTATCCTTGATTCATTATATCTAAGTTGTTGAGAAATAAAGTGAGTTTTTGGTATGGCCTGCCTCTCTTATTCAACTTGCATGGCTTCCTCCAACTCTTCTTCTCGATCTTCACTGGGTCCTAACCTATACTTGACAGATGGCACTCTCACTCCTTCGATGTACCTTGATAAGACACGTGTTTCTTCATTCAACTCTCTATAGTAAGTTTCATTTACCAAATGTTCTTCCTCCCTTGCAAAAGGCTTTTTGGTTTCTCTGACCATAATCTTAGTTCCTTTGACATTAGCCTTTGCACACTAATGAAATGTCAAAGGAAATAAATCATGACTTTTCATCCAAACTCTTCTAATTGACAAATAGCTGAATTTTTCTGACTCAATCACATGGAATTTGATGTGTCATATGATATTGCACATTGTTATTCCCATATTTACATATCCAGTAGACTTGGAAGTTTGGTTATCATAAACTGAGATTGAGTGAGGTATTGCCTCCAACCTTATCTCTGAGATATTAACTGCATAAAATGAGCTAATAAGCATGATGAGAAACAAAAGCTTCTTCCGTGATACTTGTTGTCATATACAAGGCCTATTGTGAGGGAATCTGATCAATCTACTTGAGTCTGAGAAATGGATCTCATATATAAATATTTGTATTAACCTGGTCATAAGTCATTTTCATTTGAATGAAGGAATAACATTATTCTTTGCTATCTCCTATATTGCTCGAATAATTTTCAACCTTCTTTCTTGTGGCATCCCAACTTGATCGAAGAAGCGTGAAAATTTTGGTTACTTCGATAAAGCTTGGTACTCTAATATTAGGTCGACCTAATAATATTGAATGTGATGAGCTTGCTTATTATCCAACCTTATTGATTCATCATCAGCAATGACCACATTGGTTATTCCTTGTAAACAGCTATCATACACATGATTGAACTCCTTTTGTCGTCCTCTTCCCTTTCTCATTTGATCTTCTACTTAATCATATAAATCAACAACCATGTGTGATCTATGTACTGGAAATGGATTATTATTGACATTACTGTGAGGAATATGTAAAGTTCCATTCGACATAAGATTGTCAATGATTTTCCTCAAGGTGAAGCATTAGATTATGGGATGAAAAATATGCTAATTAATGTGGAAATAATTAGGATTACCTTGAACGTATGTCATGGGAGCATAAGGTGGAGAGTTCTTAGGAGTAAAAACTAATCCATCTGCCAACATGGTGTTACTCCTCAACAATACAAGGCAATGGAGGTGGATCCTCCCGGTAAAACTTCCTCTTGTTATTTATTTTTTTCTCATTTTTGCCTATGTGTTTACCTCCATCAGTGTAATTCACTTGTGGAAACTGAACTCCTTTGACTTCTTCGTAAGGTTGTTATTTCCACGCTACATTGTTCATGATTGGGAAAGGTCAAAATACCAGTGAAATATTTTTATCTTCTCTCATGAAAGCTTCAAATGTGCCTTCTCAAGTATCATTTATTAAATCATAAATGTATTACGACATCAATCCTTCTACCAAATTGGTAAACTTTCTCTCCATTGTAGTTTCCCTCACCTCTAGGTATCTTTCCCTAAACCTCTTGATATAGTTTATCAACTCCTTACCTGACCTTTGTTTTGTTTGACCAATCTAAGCCAGAGTAAACTCAGTATCTTCCATAAAGAATTTCTGTAGGAACTAAATATGCATATCTTCCCACAAAGACACACTCCTTCGGGCCAAGTGAGAGTATCATGTGTAATCTTTGTCAATAAGATAGTTTGAAAATTCCCATATATGTAGTTTTTTACTATTATAATTACCATCTAAGTTCTCAAAAAATCTTTTCAAGTGCACCTTCAAGTTGCCCTTCTTCCATTAAAATTTTTAACAATTCGAGGAATGTATCCGTCAGGATAAGGCTCATCATTGTACTCCTATAGGTAGGGAGTACGAAAATCATCGTAAATATATTCTACCTCACTAATTGTTTGCAAGGATGATGGAAACATTTTTATTATTTCCCTTACAACCTCTTTAATGGTCATGGAAAGCGAAACAGCTTCATCCACTTCCTTGAACCGGGGTAAATCAATCTTAGGTAAGGTAGATATAGTTACTGGAGATTCCACAATTAGTGCAATAGTGGGAGAAAGGTTTATCATAGCGGCTACGGGAGCTAGGTTAATCATAGCACTGCTGGACCTTACAAGTGTAATGATCACTCCTGTTAAAGGAATAACATGTTATGCTACTGGAGTAATGAAGGAACATGGATCAATTGTGGAACCAAACATCGTCATTAGCTAATAGCATTGAAGAAGCTCCATAAATTTGACCATGAGATTTATCATTTGAATGGGCCCTACGGCAGCACTCGCGGAAGCTTGCCCTATATTAGCATTCCCTGTAACAACTCGTGGTTTATATTTTTTTTTAACATTTTTAAAATAATACCTACCTAGCGGAGTCGCCAAAAGTAAGAGAGTACTTCCCTTTGAATGGTAAGCAGAAGTAGAATTTCTCTTGTCTCATGTGGTTTTATAATGGAAACTCAGGAGTAACCATTATTAATACTGATGACATATATATTTTGTAACTCCTCAGTCCGAATTTATGGGTAACTCGTAGTCAATCCGATCCGGCATGAGCGTCAGATATGAAGTACAATGGAACACCCTATATAATGTTGCTTATCCAGTTTTATTTTAATTAATGTTCCACTTGTTTAGCATGTGATTCTAATTTCAAATCAAACTTCGTGATGGACCGAAAGGGATAACCCGAGAGTCCAAGCATGAAGAGCGACTAACGTAAAACAAAAGAGAGTACTTACTTATATAATGCCCTCAAAATATGAAATCGCACCGAATCGTCAGTAACAAAATGAGGGAGTGAGCTGAATGCTCAGTGAAAAATATACAACAATTCAATATAGAATCGAACAGCAGAAAGAAGACTCGAACACATTATACCTACATGCACATGCAACTACCTTGTGTGTGTATATATATATACACACACATACATATACTTAATGCATGAAACTGTTTTACTTTCGAAAACCTTATTTATCCCAACTCATTCACCTTAATCTTATAAAAGACTTCCTTCCCCTTATTTTGACATTTATCCCTTTATCTAAAACACATGGATATATAATTGAAATAACTACAGTTGGTTTGACCGAAAGCGATTTCTTTACCGAAATTACCCTTTTCATTTTAACTAATCCACATTAGTATTTTCATTGAAAATCAACCTTCTAACACACGCGACCACCGTGGTAGAAAATATTTATTTAGACTTTAAAAACGTTTCACAATACACACTTGTGTTAATTAGGGGTTAAACCTCTTAGGTTTCTTAACTACCCACTTACTTCACTATTTTCTTTTCCTTATGGACATCAATCAATTTACACATTTACTTTTCTATTTTACCTTTACTAGAACATTTATTTATTCATTCAAGTTAGGTTGTCTTAACATATTTTCGCCACACAACCCATTTCTTGACATGATCCTTATTCCTTTATTTTTTTCTCGAAATCTTCCAATAACTGCATACTTTAACGGGCTCCACACCGCCGACTATGTGCACCATACACTATAACTAGTGATTTTGGGGTCTTTCACCCCAGGGTTTCCAGGACCTCCTAAATTTTTTCGGTGTCATCCGAGTTCCTTTTTAATGTTTTTTAATATTTTACAAATATCCACATTATTCCACTTTTCCCTTTACCCGACCAAACTAAAAACTTGGAGTTTCACCTCAACTCGTGTTACACTTTGAAAATCATCTTTTCATGTTATTTGTACTTTAGCTTTGATTTTATTCCAAAATCACATACATTAGGACTATAATGTGTAATACTCTTTCGAACATCTTTATTTCATAAAATTGTTTCACTTTATGTAAAATTATTATTTTACCCATTTGTTTTCAAACTCACCTTTTACTCCAGTTTTACAAATGTTAACTTTTTAAAATACCATTAAGTTACCTACACTAACTTCTTAAGTGTTTTTAACACCTTTTTAACTGTTTGGAGTAATATTCTTCTCAATGGGAAATATCTATATTTCAATACTTTTATTTCCAAGAATCATTAAATATAAAAGAGTACTCTATAAGAAAAATGTCATTTTCTTTATTAACACTAGTAGTCTTGATATTTTACATTTTTAACACATTCCAACACCCATTACACACCTTAAGGGCTGAATTTTCATATTTCTTCATTTCATCTTTAAACCCAATGAAACCTTTGTTAAACTGGTTTATATGATGATCATTTAACCACTATAAGTTTATATATATGAGAAGATGGATTTTGACTCCAAAAATCATTTTAAATGGGTTAAACATACAATTAATCCTAAAAAAATTTATAACACTTGCAAAAATATACTTTTCTAGACCAAAGTACATTTTACCTATTAAAAACTTAAACCATTCTCATTTTTATAAAATCTTCATTTTTGCAAGAAATCCGACTTAGTTCACCAAATATATTTAGCAAGATAAAATGTAAATTTAAAACATTTTTATTCCGTAAAAATGTTTAGCACCCAACGTCTTGAAACATACCATTTACATGAGAATCCCATTTATTTCAAGAAAACTATGCAATCTTTACTCACCATTTATTTCCAAGCATTTTGCCAACACATTTACTCCATAAAAATGTTTAATACCAATTTCTACTAAAAATCCATTATTTATCATATACTATATACTCTTAAATTCTAACAAAAAGGCTACTAATTACACAAAATAAAGTCTTAAACTAAGAGCATGTTTTCCCACCTCAAATGAAGCTACAACAATAGATGGCATAAAATGTCTAAGAAGATGGAAACTTCCCACCTCCTAAGGTGGCCTTAAAGAGTTTGCGTAGCACCACCAAGCTTGTCTCCATGAAAGATCCATCAAACCCACTTTCAAGCTCCATGAAACTCCCATCTTCGTCTTCTCAAAAATCACAACAACATCTTCAAATTTCATAGCTATGCCCAACAATGGTCGAAATGGGTATTTAAAGCTTGGATATGGTGAAGACTAGAAGAATATGATGGTTTAAGGTGGATATTTGGTGGTGAAATGCTGGATTGAGCTGAAAAGAGGTGATGGACATGCTTAACAATGGTGGAAGACCACCCTTCTCTCTCCCTCTTCTTCCAACTCTGAAATGACCTCAAATGAACAACATAACACTTATAAAACAACCCTAAGCTCTAACAATCCCATTTTAACCCATCTGGATTTGCCAGATTTTGACAACTCAACAATCCAAGGTCCATAAACGTGACAGTGCACAAGGACAACTCAAATTAAAAATTTCAGTGTAACCTCGTTCGAACGAGATTTGCCCCTTATTCGAACGAAAATGGCTTCTCATTCGAACTCTGTTTTAAACGAGCTTTAAACAAACTGGACTTGTGATATAGTGGAATCTCATTCGAACCTCTTTCAATCCCCACTTCCAACGACCAAGTAATATCCTTCGAACGACCTCCACTTTGTTCGAACAACCCTTTTTTTCTATTTTCTCTGAATTTCCTATTTGAACCCTCAATCTTCCAACAATTTCCATCAAGCCTTCAAAGAAGTCAAATAAGAATATAGACTCAGTCATAATTATCCAAATCTCAATGTATTTATATTATAACCACTTATGCGGGGAAAATAAATAAAATATTTGGGGGGGGTACAAACTTCCCTCCTTGGGAAATTTCATCCCCGAAATTATCAATCCGTCAATTCTTCAAATTCATGGGGTTTACCAATTCTCATTCTAAGTTATAGAACCCTATAGTACAACATCATCAAATTCCTCAATAGCTAAGATCACATCACATGTCCTTGCACGGGGTTTGTCGTCGAGGGCTCACCATACGATATTCTCTAATGCTTACCATTTCGCTAACCATTAACATCACATAACCGACTCTGAGTCTCCACTCAGTTGATGATCATGCTCAATTAAGTCCTAAGACTACCTTTGCTAATACCCAAAGCATATCGGCGGCTCCATGGGCAAACCTCTCTAGTGATAGACAATAACCTAAGAGTTAACCATAACATAACCAATCAAATTCATCATCAAGAACTATTTCCATTCTTTGGAAAGTATAACATGCGTCCCCACGATTTTCAGGTTATCTTAACTATACAAATGTTTTATGAGCTTGACATTAACCTTACATTGCTAATTACTCACTTTGAGGAGTAATACACCTACCAAATCATCATCGCGCACTCGGCTTATACCTTCTACTACGTCACTCTGATGATCTTATTACTACTTTAGGCATCTCACCTATGAGAACTCACTTGAGCCTCGTGCAATCCACTCACTGTGGAAAAGCAACATCATGTGCTAAGTTTTCTCAGTTTCTAATACTATACAATATCCTTAAGTCATTATTATGCTCTTTATAACTAGAGCCACTGGCTCCCATGTCGGCGAGTCGAAAGGTCGCTAATCCTAAGAAAAATAACTACTATGAGCAAACCATGTGGATAAAAGGGTAGCCACCCGTACACTGAACTTTGTGCGATAGCAAGAATACCTCAGATAGGGAGCACCTAGTTATCGAGTTTCATTGACCATACTAGTTCCACCCACGCTATACTAGGCCCAACCGCGTCTGAGCTACCATATACTTGGAAGTACCAATCCTCGATTACCAAAATCAAAAGGGACACATAAGATCCAGAAGGAACACGCAACTATTTTGACAAAATCCCGTTCGTACGCATCCGACTATAATTCTTAAAAGCAAACCTACACCATATGCTTGAAGTCTTCTCACCCATTCTAGACGTTCTCACTGGGTACTAACTTAGCCACATACCCTGGCTTGGGTCACCAACCGTGACGAATCGAATCATAACTATTCATCATCATAAGACAAAATTAATATACGAACCTATCGTTCTCTAGAAAGTTAATTTTCGACTTCCCTCCTTGGGAGTAAGGCCCTCCCCCTCACAGCCTTGGCACACATAAACCACTATGATTGGCGGATGCATAACACACTTGTCTCCATTAACCTAGTCCATTTACCGGTGACGACATCACCAGCTTACTACACCTTGGTTACTGTAGCCTTATCATATCATAATCACGACCTCAATTACCCTTAGGCAATATTCCGTTTAAGAGATACATTCACCTTATATATACTTTGACTATACGAGACTGTCACCAAGCTTACTTCCAGGTTCTACCCAAACTGAACTCACGTGATGACCACACCCACCGCCATTGGCATTCTAAGGTAGCAAGTACCACATAGGGCTATTTCTTCTAATCCGAACCGATTTGATAGGATGTGCCAAGAATTAATCCTTACCTTGCTAAGGCAATCTTATAATAATGTCGACACATGCCAACATTTTAGTCATGCTTTGATATTACCCCACCTTAGTTTCCATGTTTAAGTCTCCGCATAGTGTTATCAATCTAAGTCTCAAATACCTTACCTAATACACCTCAAAACAAAGTGTCACATCGCCACTAATAATCATTCCATGAAACTCGTTCACTATGCCCCATGAACGACACGAGCTTATAATTTCTCCTTAGAGGATACACCACCCATCTGTGCCGATTCGAAAAATCGCACCTGGCACATACATTATTCCCTGATATCATCACCTGGCCTTCAACACGATCATTAATATAACGCTAATGTTTCTTCATATCTAACTTAACTGGTCTCCAAAGTACACCAAACAAATTATATGTAACAATCCTCAAGACTTGACAAGATTCCATTATCTATACCTTTATCGTTATAGGTGCACTTTACAAACGTTTCAATACCCGCATCGTGATTACTAGGTTCTCGCAAGACACTAGTCTATGAACTTTAACATACGGCGCACCTTGACTTTTGAATACCTTAAGACGTCACAACAAGTTGATTTATATCCCCAATGACGCCGCATATATGTGACACCCCGCCAAATAAAATATCGGGTGATCAATCCTATACTAAATTAAAACAGGAGTCTCATATGGTTCATTCTTAGCATCACTGTCGAAAACAAATTTAATTACTAATAACCTATTAGGATGGCGCCAAAATTTTATTTAACTAATTTTTTTAACCAAACCATTCAATTAAAACATTCACACAATTTATATATATATAACTGAAATGAAATAAAATAATCGAACACTCGGTTCAACATAATACAACCAAATCGAATATCGCACGAAAAGGCGGTAAAATAATAAATAAGTACAATTGGGCTTTCGGCCCTAATGTTACTACAATGCTTCCTATCTAGATCACAAGAATAGAAGCGTCTAAAAATAAACATGCATGCATCCACAGCTGCTGCAGCAACGTCTGACTCGAAAGGATCATCATCCAGGCATCCCTGTGTCTGGACACCTATAGATATATAATATATAGCAAGAGAAGGAAAATTGAGAAAACGGGTCAGAGCCCGAGTTTTGAAAATATTTAGCAAGTGCATAAATTCCATATTTGAAAATATGAATTTATCTCATATTTCAATTAGTATCGCACTCCCATGAGATACCCCTCACCCCTCTTCTAATAGTGCACTCCTATTGCATACTTTTTAAACAACCTAGTTAAGCTACCGTGCCTAACTAAAGCATTCAACCATCCTCTAAAAATCCTCATACCCGAGTACTAAGGGATAAACTTCTCCCCATTCCTAACCTTGCCCTACAATCGTGCGTGGGGTGTATCACGAAGCGAAATCCAAACAAGGAACCCCCCCGATACACTACTACCTGGCAATGTTGATCGTCGGGATTCATTATTCCCTTAGCACATAACGCGTATATACATATGTAGCTTGCATAAATATATATAGATAGTTCTTACTAGAACCTATAATTTATTTTCATATAAATCCGTATATGAATCTACCGGAGAGGGAATCACTCTTATTAAATCTTTTCACTTTACGCAAGTTTACTTTATACAATTATTCATCTTCATATACAAATAATATACTATACGCAACAAGTATAATTATAACTATCACAAACGTAAGTATAATAACCATCCCTCCGAGCTATAACTCGAGGATGCAGTCTCGTAGTGCTTATTTGAATTCGAGTTTACTCACTCAACCACGGTACCAAGCCAGACTCACTCATGGTCATGGTAAAAATACACAACGGTGGAGGTGGTCATATTCCCTCTGCAAGTGGAGTACACACATCTCACGCGAATGCGGGACGAGATGGCCTGGGGATATACTCTCCCTACTCCTCAAGCCAGGGGATTCACCCACATCGCACAACCTCCCCGGATCGCACTAGAGAAATAAATAATCTGGTTGTTCCAACCTTACGCCAAAGGAAATCCCGTGGAACCAGCCTCTAAGATACAAATATACCAATCACACATAGATATATATGTATTCGTATCATATTATATATACTATAATCCCATCATATATATATCTATATCACTTCTCAATACATATGGCTATAATTGCCAAACTCTCATAGCGATAGCCAATAACCCCGAATGTTCCCATTCGTAATAGTATCTAAGTATTCGTACACTTACAATACTAAATTTATAAGTATTCTCTTACTTAATATATAACTCGCACCTTAAATCACTTTTAAGGATTTATATAAATACTCTCCCAATATACCAATTCATAATAATTCAATAAGTATACTCTCAACTTATTTAAGTCCCATAGGTATGGCATTACCTAATAATAGTTGTCACCCGACACCGTATAGGCACTCAAACATCTCTAGCCCTATCCATAATTCCACCTTACTCACCTCCTAGGATTTAATCACCCTCAATTCCATCGTCTAGGAGTCCTAATGTCCTATCTAGAATCCCCAAAAATATAACCTCCAGATCTATAATTAACTTCCCCTAAACTTAAAGGAAGAAAATTTCCATTATTTTTAAGGTGAATCGATTCGCCCCATCTGCGAATCGATTCGGACCAGCGAATCGATTCGATCTAAATTCGAATCGATTAGTCCTGAGACAGTTTGACAGGTATTCCTATGCTAATCAATTTGGTCCAAATTCGAATCAATTCGACCTCTTTGGAGTTGACAGTTTGGCCATTTTGCTTAAATCTCCAAAACCCAAAAATCATCCCAATCTCCATTTAAATCTTAACTCAGATTTATTTCTATGAAATCAAAGTTTTTTATCTCCTCAAGTCCTTTAGAGGTCCTAACACTCTATTTGGGAACCCCTAATCTTTATCTCCAAATAATTCTAGCCTTGATTTCTGACTAACGATTTTGATCTCGGACAGCCTTTCGTAGAAAAATCATTATAAATTCAAAATAAATCAGAAAAATAAGCGGTCGGCGCCCACGAGACCGTATTGAAAAGATATATAAATTTTATTTCTTGACCAAGATCCGAATCGATTCGTTTCCTATCCAAATCGATTCTGAAAGGACAAAGTTACTATTCACCTTCTTCTCCAAAATCCCAAACCTCCATTAATACACCTCCAAGCTTTTTATCTACTCTCCCATCATCATCCAACCTCAAACAACCATATATACACACATAAAAAGGGTTCTAAACATCCTAGAACCCACAACCCACAATTAATTTTAATTAATTCCTAAGTTTCTCAAATTGGATATTATCCGGGGTTTATTCGTTAAAATACTGAAAAACCCGTTTTGATTCACAAAAACCCATCCCGAAAATATTTATAGTTATCACTACCAACTATAATATATGATTTATGCTTAAAAGAATAAATAAAGTAAACACTTGCCTTATCGATAAAATTCGACGACCTCGAGTCGAATCCCGCGAAGTTTGGCTGAAAATCCCCTTTTTCTTCTCCCTCTCTTCCTTTCTCTCTTCTCCTCTTTCTTTTCTCTCTTTTACTTCTTCTCTTTCACTCTCTCGTGTCTTATATAGAGAGAGATAAGGGTTTATCCCTTATAAACCCAAAAATGACTCGTTTACTCAATTGTGAGTCCCTATTAGTCCAAAAATTCCCGAGACCTAAACACTACCCCCGGATACTCTATTCTAACTATCTCGACCATTCCGAAACCAACCCTCGCAATCGAAATATACATCCGAGTCACTGAACTACAATTCACTAATTAAACCCAACACACCTCAATACGGGTTTTCCAATTAAAATATTATCCTTTGTCGCTTTACCCAACTGCGACATGTAATTAAAATAATTCGACTTATTTACTTAGTCCCAAAAGTAAATGTAACACTCGTCGGTAAACATCTAACACTCGTAAACTCCCAAAATTATTATTCACAGAAATTCCTCAAATTTCTAAATTACTCCCACTTATGCAATATAAATCTCTATAAAAATACGGGGTATTACAACATAATTTGTCCTACGAGTACTCCAAGATGCCCTTAAACCATACTTACACTAGGATTACCTCGCATCTAGCCATTACCTCGGCCGTCGAAATGAACCTTAACATTTAAATAACAATGTTCTCTCTTTTCCAAATGGTTCTGACCATGATCCACATACCAGATCACAATTAATATTACTAAGGATTTTGACGGGATACATGATGTCACCCATAACCTATAAACCTCTAGGTTTGCATCACCGACATCACTAAAGATTCTATTCTTTGAAAACACATCATATTTTCTAAAACCCTGACATAAAAGACTACCTAGAGTTCACTCCCAATCTCCTCAACCATCATTTTTGCATACCTAATATACTTACCGTAATTTTCTTGTAACTCTCATCACACCCTACATGGTATATCCTTTAATTAAGAATCACCAGGACACTTACTTATAACGATACTATCTTACCGACTTAGATTGAGTACACATCTCAAGTTTTGACTAATGCGGTTCATCATGACTAATAAATCATCAATTTCCTTACAACGTGATACTATCCTGAGGATCGAATTCGCCTAATCACCTCATCGGTACTAACTTCTCGAAAGTACCTAGTCAAAGAACTTAATGCTTTTCTATCACCAATCAACATTGTTTAGGTATGACGCACTAGCCACCTAATCACCATAGTTGACTTTACACGAGTCATGTTTCTAATTCAATAGACATCATTCATCATTCTCTACATCTCAATTCGCTTCTCATATCACTACTGATTGACACACAAGCATTTCACACTAAAAATCTGCGATGTCGCCACTATTGGCTTGCACGAACACTCGAAACTTACTAGAATATCTAAATCAAAAGCACAAAAGCGATTAATGACAACTAACTTAGTCATTTTTCACTTGGCAATGAATTCACCCACCGTGCTAACCTCTTTGACTTAACCGTCGAGGATATGAACTAAACTGTCAACAAGATTTCTGTGACCAGTCCAAACCAACACCGACGTTGAAATATCCACTACCGACCTCACCACGTCACTCCCAAAAGGAACCTTTAATCTAGAGGTCTGGTACCATTTGTAATGACCAGACCTAAATTTATAGGTTACCCATAGTCAACCTGTTCTAACCCGAGCGTTAGGTGTGAAGTGGAATGGAATACCCTATATAATGTTGTTAATCCATTTTTATTTTAATTAACAATCCACTTATTTAGCATGCGATACCAATTTTAAATCAGACTTTGTGAGGGACCCATGGGGAGCACCCTGGAGTATGAGCATGCAGAGCTAATAGCATAAAACAAAAGAGAGTACTTACCTGTATAATGATCTAAAAATATGAAATCGCACCCAACCTCCCTTAACAAAACGAGGGAGTGAGCCGAATGCTCAGTGGAAAATATACAACAATGAAATATAAAATATAATGACAGAAAGAAGACTCTAACACATTATACATACGTGCACATGCAACTACCTTATGTGTGTGTATGTGTGTGTGTGTGTATACTTAATGCATGAAACCGTTTTACTTTCGAAAACCTTATTTATCCCGATTAATTCACCTTAATCTTGTAAAAGACTTCGTCCCCTTATTTTGACATTTATCCTTTTATTTAACACACCTAGTTAAATACTTGAAATAACTACACTTGGTATGGCCGAAATTCATTTATTTATCGAAATTACCCTTTTCATTTTAGAATCCACATTAGTCATTTTATTAAACATCACCCTTTCAACACACGCGAACGCCGTGTTAGAAAATACTTATTTAGACTTTGAAAACCTTTCACAACACACCCGTGTTCTAATTATAGGTTAAACCTCTTAGGTTTCTTAACCACCCATTTACTTCACTCTTTTCTTTGCCTTCTGGACATTAAATAATTTACATATTTACTTGTCCATTTTACTTTTACCGGAACATTTATTAATTCATTCAAGTTAGGTTGTCTTAACACATTTTCACCACACAACTCATTTATTGACATGTTCCTTATTCATTTATCTTTTTCTCATAATCTTCTAATAATAGCATACTTTAACGAGCTCCACACCGATGGATATACGCACCATATACTCTGGCCAATAATTTTGGGTCTTTCATCCCGGGCTCTGGACCCTCCTTAATTTTTTCGATGTCATCCGGGTTCCTTTTTAATATGTTTTAACAATTTGCAAATGTACACATTATTCCACTTTTTCTTTATCCGACCGAAGCCAAAACCCGGGGTTTCACCCCAACTTATGTTCCACTTTGAAAATCATTATTTCATGTTATTTATACTTTAGCTTTGATTTTATTTCATATCATATTCATTAGGACTATCATGTCTAACACCCTTTGCAATATTTTTATTTCATAAAAATGTTGCACTTTACGTATACCATTTCACCCATTTGTTTCCAAACTCACCTTTTACTCCAGTTTCACAAGTGTTAACTTTCTAAAATACCATTAAGTTATCCACACTAACTTCCTAGTATTTTTAACACCTTGACACCTTTTCTACCTTTTGGAGTAATATTCTTATCAATTGGAAACATCTTTATTTCAATAATTTTATTTCCAAGAATCATTAAAACATATAAGATTAATCTATAACAAAAATATTATTTTCTTTATTAACACTAGTAGTCTTGAAACTTTACATTTTGAACACATTAATTTTCATATTTCTTCATTTCATGTTTAAACCCAATAAAATCTTCATTAAACTTTTTTATATGCTCATCATCAAACTATTATAAGTTATATACATGAGAAGATAGATTTTGACTCCAAAAATATTATTAAATGGGTTAGACAAAAAATTAATTTTTAAAAATGCATAACACTTGCAAAAATATACTTTTCTAGACCAAGGACATTTTACTTCCTACAATCTCAACCCGGTGTCCCATTTTTATAAAATATTCATTTTTGCAAGAAATCCAACTTAGTTCACCAAATATCTTTAGCAAGATAAAATGTAAATTTAAAATATTTTTATTGCATACAAATGTTTAGCATCCAACTTCTTGTACATACCATTTATGTGAAAATTTCATTTATTTCAAGAAAACGTTGTAATATTTACTCACCATTTATTTCCAAGCATTTTGCCAATATTTTTACTCCATAAAAATGTGTAATACAAATTTTTACTAAAAAACCATCATTTATCATATACTCTCTACTCTTAAATTCTAACAATAAGCCTACTGATTACACAAAATAGAGTCTTAAACTAAGTGCAGGTTTTCCCACCTCAAATAAAGCTCCAACAATAGAAGGCGTGAAATGTCTAAGAAGATAGCAACCTACCACCTCCTAAGGTGGACTCAAGGAGGTTTCTTAGCTCCACCAAACTTGTCTCCATGAAATCTTAATCAAATCCTCTTCCAAGCTCCATGAAATTGCCATCTTCGTCTTCTCTAAAACTCCCAACAACATCTCCAAATTTTGTGATATGCTCAATAATGGTCGAAATGGCTATCCAAAGATTGAATATGGTAAAGACTAAAAGAATATAATGGTTTAAGGTGGATATTTGATGATGGAATGGTGGTTTGAGGTGAAAAAAGGTGGAGGACATGCTTAACAGTGCTGGAAGACCATCCTTCCATCTCCCTCTTACTCCAACTATAAAATGATCCTAAATGAACCAAACAACCCTTATAAAACAACCCTAAGCATTAATAATCCCCTTTGTGACCATCTGGTCTTACTAGATTTCGATAACTCGCTAATCTAAGCGCAACAAATGTGACAGCGCACAAGGGCAACTAGAATTAAAAAAATTTGTGTAACCTCATTCGAACGAGATTCGCCCCTCACCTGAACTCTGCTTCGATGGACCTTTGAATGACCTGGACCTATTATACATTAGGATCTTGTTCGAACCTTATTTGATCCCCACTTCCAACGACCTAGTAATTTCATTCTAACGATCTCCACTTCATTCGAATGACCTTTTTCCTATTTTCTTCGATTTTCCTATTTGAACCCTCAATCTTTCAACAATTTCCATCAAGCCTTCAAATCAGTCAAATAAGAATATAGACTCAATCATAGTCATCTAAATCTCAATGTCTTTATATCATTACAACTTATGCAGTGAAAATAAATAAAATATTGGGGTAAGGTATTACATATTTTGCGCAAATGAAGAAGACAAAACTCAACGACGGAGGAAATATACTCAAAGTAAAGAAAATAAACTGTTATGGGCATAAAAATTAATGTGGTTCACCCAACTTAGGCTACATCCACATGAGCTCGAGTTTTATTATTCTTATAGAATAAAAATTTGTGTTTACAAGAGCTCACTCTCAATAATAAAAATCTCCACTCAAGTGTGTAGATTGTTTAGACTTTCTCAAGAAGCCCAATTTCTAAAAAGTTAGGTCTGCTCACTTTCTCTTTTTATTTTTATTTGTCGTTCTTCAAAGTATTAATGCATCATATATAATTCCATCCTTAGTCTTTGGACCTTGAGTGCTTTTCTACCTCCCAAATATTCTACTATCAAACCATTATTAATAGATTAATGGGGGACAAACTCATTAGACATGTGTTAAAGTTTGCCTTAAAATATGGAGAATATATTACTTTAGTTAAAAGTGTTCCAGCTTTAGAATGTGGCTCAGGCACACTGCCTAATATATAATAAAAAGTTTGCATGCATGGGATTGTGTGCAAAAGATATATTGCTTTATATCGTATAATGTTCTCAAATCAACACCTTTTATAGCTCATCGGTCTTTTTCGAGCAAGCTAGTGGTTCCTCATAACATGATCAATCGGCTAAATTTGTTTCGCAACATGCTTAATCGTGACAAGTTGTTTCGCAACATGCTTAATCGTGTCAAGATATTTTGATCTCTATATTTTCGAAATTAGTTTCCTCGAGGAATTTCCAATGTTGCTCGATCGATCATAGGAGTTTTCT
The DNA here is from genome assembly GCA_949130495.1 of Sambucus nigra. NCBI lineage: Eukaryota > Viridiplantae > Streptophyta > Magnoliopsida > Dipsacales > Adoxaceae > Sambucus > Sambucus nigra. Next base: position 633,352,304 of record OX422215.1, on the reverse strand, counting down.
CAATTCTGTTGGCCTTGGTCTCTCATTAGTTCTGAGTAACCTTCTCAATAACATAACTCATAGTTTACAAAAGTAGAAGATATTTAATTAGATAAATATATCTCTATATAAGGAGGTTTACAAATAAGCCCCTTTTACATCTTCCTACCTCCCTTTCGGGATAGAAGTAAATCTCTTCTTATACATATAACATTAATCATTGGCTACCTATAATCCTCACTCTCGTATGATAAAATAATTATAAGAACAAGATTCTCACTTGAATGTCATAAACCAATAATAGGTGTCTATAAATTCTCATTGGCCAATTCTTTAAAATCAAAGATGCGCATATAGAACTTCCTCATTGCTGGGATCGAACACATATAATACTTAATTTAAAAGAATTACCATATATTTTAAAATATCATGATTTCAAGATTAAAACCATCCATGTGAGGCTAGATGAGCTCACGCGGGGAGTTAATCATATCTCTATTTTAAAATATTGATGGGAACTGTGGGTTTAAATAGTTTATTATCCACAAAAGTTAGAACAATGTCCAATAACATTCTCATTTTTTTAAATTTATTCTAGTTTAAACTTTTAGACTAAAACAAGTGAGAAAAAGCTGAATTTATTTTTTATATCTTTGAATCATGAAATTGAAAAAATTACTTTTTGTACACTAGAATTAATTCAATTAAATTTTAAAGTTGCATCCCTCAATGGTCAATTTTAAAAAATTAATCTCGTCGGGCATCGTAGTTCCCTTATGAGGTGAGTTTTCTTATTGGGAGCTTATATCGCCTCACCTTGAACTATAAATATTTTCATCTTTCATTATATTAGCGGACAGTTCAGAGCCCTCTGTCCAAAACACAACAAATAGCCGATGACTTTTGGTCCCATTCCTAATGATAGTGACTCCGTTGGGAAGTATATCAAAAGTTGTGTTTAAGTGTGTACCACCGGTTCATTCCTTGAAATAGAGTCCGCTCGTGATGGAGTTCTCCGTTGGGGGAATCGAACTCACTCATATTCTAATTCTCATCACTATTACTTAAGAGTTTTAATGAATCCTTGATGCCCTGATTAATTACATCCATTGGGGGGCGAACTGAAGCTGACGCGAGGAATTAATAACATATGATTCATTAAACAATATCGAAGACCGTAGAGTTTATGTTGAAACCCACTTGAAGTTAACTTCCGTTAAAATAAGAATCCAAGAATTCTCCACGAGGTAAACTTCATTGTAATTTTTATTTATTCACGTGTTTGAACCTATGGAAACGCTCCACTTTTATTCGGTAAGAGTCAGTACAAATAACGGGATCAAAAATTATCAAAATAGAACCAAAAATGCCTTGGGAATGCTCCCAGGGCCAGAGCGAACCGCCTCAAAACCGGCTCAAGCCAAGTCTTATCCTTGACATCTTTTTCTTGGGTATGCAATTTTCATGCAAAAATGACCATAACTTTCTCAGATCTTCACGAAACTTTGTTCAACATCCAAACCCATGTAAATACATTATTTTAACTATAAATAAATATTACAACCTTCTTCCAACTCCTTCAAATACATTGATAATGAAATAATTATGAAAACCTAATTACTACAACCATATTGAATCTAAGAGCGAAAAATAACTACGCATAAACCACCATAGGATTCAATCAAATAAAATAAATATATGTGACCATGAAGGAAGGAATATAAACATAAAACCTCTTTAAAATCATGTTAGTACGACATCATACACAAAGATTGTACAATCATGCAACACGTCAAAATTAGGGTTTCTTGATGGACATCATGGATCTTTTCAATACACGATCAATCTCAATCAGGCTTTTATACCAATTATTAGAAAAAATGACTTGGGATTGACATTTAAAGATGAAAATTTTAGACCTATATATCTTTTATTACTCAGGCATTGAAAATAATATAAGAACTAGGTTTAAAGATTAAACCTATGGTTACAAGAATTCATACCATAGTGAATCTTGTTGTGATTCGTATGGGGACAAATTATTTGATGATCAAAAATACGTTATTGCCCATCTAAGGTATCCAAAAATCTTTATAGACCTTTTGTAAGTAAGATAGGGTCCTCTCCCTCTATGCCACTTCACAAAATTGTGAATAGTGTTTTCTCTCACCCCTCTCAAACTATAATGACCAATAATACGATTAAAATCCCTTCTCACATCTTTATATACAAGTATAAAAGGTGGGCTTTCATTAAAATGGATTTCTTGAGAGTTTGGGCCTAATTACTTAGGTATGTGGACTACACTAGGGACCTAAGACAAATAATTAAATTAGCTTCAACTGCCCAATTACCATTACCATAATCCCCTTTCTTTATTTAATCATAATTAATTCCACTAAATAATTATGACTACACTCCAGTTTAATTATCTTAGAAGTCACTAGGATATAATGAGTTATTATTTGAAAAGTTGATCATGGTACATAATATGATTTTCCACATTAAGTGCCCGATACCATCTTGGTAAAATTAACTTGTTCATCTGTTTTAACCAACATCTAATCAATTTCCTTAATTCTCATACTTAACTTATTTTCTTCTCCCCCAAAATTATAAAATAATTCATCGGTCCAGTTTTACTTGGTGAAAAAAAAACATATAAGTCTATCAAGGGTATCACAATCCATAGTATCTCCTGGATGCAGATTCCTCTGAATTGTGATCCCAAGCATGCTCGTATAAATATCACCCCGTATGTGGAGATCGGTTGATTCAATCTAATATTGAATTTCACCCATAACCATCAAAGTGATAACTACATAAGCATTTCAACCGTCATAATTCTCAGGATTAAGAATCTATACATCCTTTGCAAATGGTGTGAATTTTTTGAGTTTAATCCAGATAGCCCTTAGAATCAAATCTTACGATTGTTCCCGTTCAATACATTCCTAGGATGTATCGATCACAATCATCTATTAAACTATTCCATAAGTTCTCGAATAATTACACCGGGTTCCCCTAGTTTGAGATAAACTACTAGGATTGCATAACCGTTATGATAGGACATCAAGTTCCTACCTAGGTTGTGAACGTTTCAATAGTGCTAGAAACGGAATTCCTATCTCCTAGTGATCAACTCGAAGTCAATTCACCAAAATTCGGATTGAGCTTTATTGATCGACATGTCTATAATATATTTAAATTAAATATAAGGCATTCTCGTAACCAAGATTCTTATTTCAAAATGAAATAACATACCTTTACTTAAAATTAACGTCATACATGGTTTGAGAATAAAAATCCAACGGTAACAAATGTAATTAAATTAAAATTTATTTTAAAGAAAAGGGAAAAAAGCCTATGCATTGCAAACACACAATGACCATAACCACACTGAGAATCAACCCAAACTTCACTGCAGATCTAACCCAACTACCACCATATCCCTCTACCCATTCGACCTCTCTCTCTCTCTCTATCTCCCCATCCTTCTTTCTCCAACTCTCTATCTATATATCTATCTATACATAAATGGTGAAACAAATAAATTATTTTGTATAAAAGCTTAAATTTCATGATGAGATCCCTGGAAAATCTTGAAATTGTAAAGGTTTAGAGTTGGGTGGGTTACAATGGTGATGTCGGTGCTCGAAGAGAGGTGGTTATGGCGAATGGAGGTGACAGAGTACATTTAGGGTTTCTTTGGTGATGATGGGGTAGGTCGCGATGGTGTTAGAGGTTTTGGATTGGTTATATGAATGGAAGAGAGGGCTAAGGGAGGTGGTTATGGAGTGGGGGTAGAAGGGTGTTTTACTATTTTTTTCTCAGAGCTCGTTTTGGCTAAAGCTTTGGACCTGGCCTTTCCAATTGACAAAAAGGCCTTGTTAAATTATTTTGTTAGTTTAAAGGTTGATTTGTAACTATTTATAATTTAAGAGAAATTTTGAAACAATTCCGATAGTTTAGGGGGGCAATTGCGTAATTTACTCTATTTCATATTTTGTTCAATATTATATTTTACTTGTGGTGCCTTTATATAGTATAAACACCTTCCAACTTAAGTTAACTATTATATACAATTTTACTCATCCTAAAACCCTAGATTTCATTCTAAGCTAGTCTTAAAGTCCTAACTACCCCTAGGTTTTTTACCCTAAACCAACCTTCAACCTAAACAAGCCCAATACTCACTCAAAGCCCAAATTCAAAAAATTTATTCTCTTTGTAATCGCATGATCCACATACACTATCTCCAATCCAACTAAGTACACAAAGTTCGTTTTAAGTCCAAATAATTATTTCCACACATTATAAGTATTACAAACACTTTTGTTTTAATTTTCATCTTTTTTATTTTATTAAAATATCGCATGTGTGGAATTAAAACCAAAAATCTAAAAGCACCTTTTATCGAGATCCTAGCATATTAGCTTGAAGAATGGTACCTCCAGCACTAGCTCCTTATAATTGAACATAAAAGAGTCTTGATCAATATGAAAACAATTTATATCGAATAAATAAAATTAGTGGCAAATAAATCAAAACTCAAAAGGGGCATGTTGTATTTTGCAAAACATCCAAATGACACTACAATTTTTGTCCATACACCTAACGTGTAAAATCAACTAGAATTTGGGTAGTAATCACTAGCAGTTGCAAAATTATGCGCTGGGCCTAATCTGGGTGGGTCAATATGGGTTGGGTTAAATGTGGGTTGGGCCAAATATGGGTTGGGTTAGACGTGGGTTGGGCCAAATGTGGGCGGACCAAATATGGGTAGGTCCAACCCATTATTTTTCTACTAAAGTAAGTATTACAATTCGAGGTATATATAAAAAAAAACTCCTATTTTACTCACAACTTTCAAAAATGAGTTTTATATTTGATTCGTATCTTTTAAAATTGGACTCCATGTTTGATTGCTAGCTTTCAAATATGGGCCCCATATTTGACTCATAGCTTTTAAATATGAGCCCTGTATTTAACTCATAGCTTTTAAATATGGGTCCCGTATTTAGATGACTGAACTAATATGGGTTGTTTTATTATTTGGACCACATTTTGTCACTACTAGTAATCACCTTGGAGGAAGAATTAAATGGAGGGAAAACACCTTTCTTATCGTATACCAATTTGCAGTTCACTCAAATACCAATAACTCCCAAATTTGTTGGCATTGGACAATCAGTAGAGAATTGCAGATTTTATCATAATCAACTTGAAAGTGAATATCATCCAACATATCCTCCAATTAATTCAAATATACACTTTGAGAGCTACCTATGGTAACATCATTGTCTCTTCACAAACATATTACCTTTAGCGTTCTTTTGTATTTTTCGGTTGTGCTTGTTCTATCAGTTAGATTCTTTATTTTGTGGGGCTTTTTTGACTTAATCCCCACCTTTTAATGTATTATTTAACTCAACATGAGGGATTATCTCAAAAGATCAAATAAAAATAGGGAGTTAAATCAAAATATTTATTTGACTTTGCCTCGTTTATACTGTCAAATTATACTTAACCTCCTATGTTGGATCCAAAGCCAAAAAATTATGAAAACTAGGGGTTAAGTTAAATTAAGCATTGAAAATTGGAAATTAAGTCAAAATGACCATTTCCCTGTTAGAATAATTTGTCCAATCTGTAGATCAAATTTGACTAAATGATTCATAAATTATCTAATTGTTGATTATAGAATCTTTTTCTTTTTAGTATCACTTGATTCATATACTTCTCTTTATCTAAATAATAGAATTAGATTTACTTTTGAAAGTTCTTTTATTATTTTTTAATAAATAGAACGTGGTTGACAAGCCAATTTTTTGTTTCTTTAAGTCTTTTAGAAAGAAATTTGTTCGTCCTTCCAAGATTCTAAAAAACGCGAGGGGTGATCGAAGTGTAGAGGCTAAGCCTTAAGCCTAGGTGTAAAAAGGTGTGAAAAGATGTTTAGGCTTTTTTAATATATTTTAACATTTTAAATTATAACAAAGTTATTAAAAATACTAAAATGGTACATGCCTTAGAATATGTCTGAATATATGCAAACTAAAATAGTGTTTTTTTAAATACTAAGAAAAAACAAGAAACAAAAAAAAAACATGCTTTTTCTGACCGAGAGGTAAGAGGTTTGGGATACTATTTTTGTTTTGAATGAGATATTGGTCCCTTTTTAAAAAAAAAAATCTTTAAAAAGCGATATGGTTTCACTAAAGTGCTTTTGTTTTAAAAAAAATAGTGCACCTTAAACCTTTTACCAAGAACAAAGTGTAAAAAGCTCAAAGTAGAACGTTTTTTCCAAGCCTCAAACCTAGGCTAGGCAGATCTTTTAGAACACTGATACTTTAAAAACTCTTATTATGTCTCAAGAACCAAACATCAATTACAACCAACCGCCACCAGAACCGCGCGAAAAACACACGTATATGAAAAATAAGTGGAAAAAAATGAAGAAGAAAAAGCTCTACACAATATACTTAAAGTGAAAACTGGTTAAGCACGAAAAGTAACCAGTTATATAAATTGAGAGGAGTGCTTGAGAGATGAGATCAACCTTTATGCTAAGCATTACAATCACAAACAGCACTTTCATATCTTATAACCACCTAATACATTTCTAAGCAGAAATAAAGATGAACTGGTCAAATGCTAATTAAGATTAAATGAACACAATAAATATAAAAACCAACACAAACTCTTATACTAATCATGTATTTAAAGATGAGCAGCCAAAATGTTCAACCAGATTTCAATGATGCAACTGTACGTGAAAATCAAAATGCACATCAGCACTAAAAATGTCAAGATTCAGCTTAGAAAAAACAGAAGCTACATATTTGTGATACCTTGATTGATACTCATTTAGCCCTTCTGCTAGCAATTAATGTCACTTACAAAACAACTTACAGGCAAGTTAATTAGATGCAACTGCAGTTTAGATCTCCCTGAGATATATTTGTTTATCACTACTGCAAGATCCAATAATGGGTTCTTCCGGATGGAAATATGTATAAACAGTTGTATTTGCACTTTGGGGTTTAAAGTCTTACATTTTTGCATTCTGGGGTCCAATTTGAACTATGCTACATGTCTTGAAAAAAGGTCAAACTAAACAATCAATCAAGTACTCTATATGCACATCCCGATACACATGCTTCACAGCATCCATGCATATGAGATATGATCATATGAGTATCTGTCCCAAATTAATAATTATGTTTTCCTTATTCATCCGTCCCAAATTAATAGTCGTGTTTCCAAAAATAATATATAAAGCCACTTGAGATTACAAAGTTACTCATCCGAACAATACTCATAAGACAACAATGATCCAAGTGCATGCCTTTCATTGAAAGATATACCATATTTTTTAGAGGTTAAGTTTGGAAAGTAAATTTTTTTCTTAAAAAAGTTACTTTTGAATGGAAACTATCAATATGGTATGGAGGGAGTATAATGTTTACACATCCATCTTGATGAAAGCACTTGTGAGAAAGTAATCAAAACTACCATGACAAGATTCAGATAAGAAATTCAGGCTCAAAGCTGAGGAAATCAAGGAGCTATATATCAAAGAAAGTTGGAAAATCAAATGATTTTCACCAGTAGGAATACGAAACTATAAAGGATGTAAGGGATATCATAACATAAATCATATTAGCACCAAAGAACTCATAAAGGCGACCGACAACGGAAAGAACGTGATGTGAACGCAGCATAATAATAAAAACGCATAATTTAGACTTCACCTTTAAACACTCAAATCATATCAATAATCTCAATAATAAGTTGATTATAAGAGATGGTCAAAAGCCTTATTTATAATAAGGGGGTTTTGGGTAAAGGTCCCCATAATTCTCAAAGTGTATAAAAATAGGACACTCCACATAATTTTATAAACTTAGTCCATGTACTAAAAACACCATGACCTTTACCTTAATTCTCTATTATAATAAAACCTAGACTTGGGGAGCAAAAATCCTAATTAAAAAGGAAACTAAAAGATAAAAGATAACCTAATTATAATAGATAACTAATTAAAGATAAATAATAATTAATAATAAGATAATATCTAAAATTCTCTTAATAATAATCTACTAATTATTTTTAATAAATAGTTATTTTTTCAATTCACACCATTCTTCCCTTCTTCGAAAAACTCATCCCGAACGCAATAGCCTTGAACGTTGAAGACGCCAGACAAGAAGTGCTCTCCCTTCTTTGAACAGTTGAACCACGCACTGTAAGGGATATTTGTAAAAGTTCATGTCACACCCAAAAGTACTTCGAATATTTTGAACCTTTCTTACTTTTTATTGGGGGTGAATAGGAATTTTTCTAAAACTTTTCGGGCCTAAATAAAATATTTTTTAATAATTTAAACTTTCGGGGCCGTCGAAATATTTTCACACTAAAAAAATCAATTTTAAGACCATTAACCTTCAACCCAAATGGTTTGTTTCTTGAAAATGGGACGAAGTCAAATAAACTCCACTTGGGTAACCCATTTTCTTCAAAAGCGTTAAAACCCAACTATTCATTTAAAAACCGCATCTCATTATAAAAAAACTTAGCTGCCACTTTATCTTCATAAACCCTAGTCGTCTCTCCTCCCAACTCAGTTACCTTGACACTTTGTGAACCTGCCAGAGCTCTATTGGAGCCTCCTGCAGTCCGGTGACCTTCGCACACCTCCGGCGAAGTCGTTGAAGCCATAAAAGAGGCGGAACGATGATAAGGGGTTGTTTTAAGGCGGATCTAGGGTTTTCAACGGTGAGAATCTGGGCAAAAAATCGAGTTATGGTGTAGTTTAGCAGGTTGTTACTGGGGGTTTGGGTTTGGGAGCCACCCACCAATGGCGAGGTGGTCAGTGGTGGTGATGAATGATGAAAAATCTCTGAGACGATTGGCATGCTGCACAGTAGGAGATGATCTTGAGGATCCACTGACGATGATGAACTGTTTAAGAAACCAAAAGAGAAGGATCGTTCGCGGAAGAATGAAACTCCACTTGCGGTAGCAGTTTTGGAGTATTGATCGTCGTCGAATACAAGTCGTAAGTAGGTTCCTCCGAGCTCTTGCAACAGCTCGTGACCTCAATACACATAATTTAACAGACTTTTGTGGAAAATCAGGAGCGAATCTGGCTGTGATACCACTTTTGAGGTGAACACAACGGAATATGCTCAATTTAGGCTTCACCTCTCAACACTCACTTTTAATTCATCATTATCAATAATTTAAATAATAAGTTGATTATAAGTGATGGCCAAAGGCCTTGTTTAGAATACAACCTAGACCAGGAGCATGACTCCTAATTAAAAAGGAAACTTAAAAGATAAAAGGTAACCTAATTAAAATAGGTAACTAATTAAAGATAAATCCTAATTATTAATAAGATAATATCTAAAGCTCTTAATATTAATCTACTAATTATTTTTAATAACTATTTATTTTTTCAATTCACGCCAGAACGGTTCTCGATGCAAACCACATTTCTAATCTAAGGTTGAGTGAGCACAAATTAAAAGCCTAGCTCACAAGTCAGAATCTGTATATATTTAGAAAAGGATATGAATCAAAATCCAATCAAGGAAAACAAAGGTTTCCACATGTAGAACTACATTTCCAACTTCACCCCTAGCCAAAAAAAACATAAAACAATACAGATGCATACCGATGCAAAAATACAAAAATAAAAATGAGAAGAAGTGTGGTTGGGCGAACCTCACTCCAAAACTAAGACTCACATATACAAATAGAAATAAAGTAAGGACAGAAACAAGCACAAATTACATATAAGGGCAAATACAACACCAACATTTTACGTGATTCGAGACAATGCACATTTATGTCTATACAGAGCAAGATTTTACTATTGAGATGGTAAACTGTACAAGATAAACAATTACAACAAGAGATTCACTCAAACCCTCAACCCTCGTACAAAGAGAACCTAAGTCCTAGATAAGAACTCTTTCACAAACAAGGTGCCCACTCACTTAAAATTAAAGTACATCCTCAAAATGGCGCATGGGTAAAGCAAGCCAACTAACACAAGAAACCCAAAATCTTACAGTTTTGTAATAAGTGCCTTAGCTTGGAACACGCTATTATGGAGGCCCTGTTATCCAAAGGATCGTGTTGGAACACCGTGATTGTGACCATATTTGATTGTGTATAATGATGGAAGTGGGTAATAACAATAAAAACACACCGTGTTTAAAACTCACATAGATCTCACATAGTAACACACTGAAAATATTATTCACATTCATTAATCAAGACTAAAATTTCCTTTCTATAAAAGGCTTGTAGCCTTATTTATAGCCTAGAACCAAAGAGTCCCATTAGGAACTTGCAAGAGCTAAACTAATCACGATCAATCAAATACTTTAGAGTCCCATTAGGAACTTGCAAGAGCTAAACTAATCACGATCAATCAAATACTTTGGTTGATATCCTGCCTAAAAGGTAAACAACTCAACTACAAGATAAATGAATAGAAATAACTGGAAAAAATAGCTAAAGAGTAGCGAGCCACTTCCCTTGTCACGTGTTTCCCATGCATTGGAGGACCAATTCACCAATTCTGAAACATTAACTTACTCCAACCAAGATGATGTTCAAAGAATAAGGTAATAGGCCAGAATTTCTAACTCCCAATACTAGGTAATCAACAAAACAAAATATCATGCATTAGTATACAACTTTTTTTTGATAAACCATGGATTAGTATACAACTTAACCATGGGAACCAACCATTCACTTGAAAACCTGAATGAACAATGGAGAAGCTGAAAGTTAATTGTGATAAAAATAGACTGGTAACCCTAACCTTAAGTAAAAAAGTCATTTAACTTTTATATCATATTTTTTTCCTTCAATTAATAAGGATATACCAAAAAGGAGAAGACTTATTGACGTAAACCACCCGTCAAGGCTATTCAAAATATCTAACACACATTTTTAGAGAAAAATACTCCTTTATATATTCAAAATCAAAGTCTACCTCAAATGTGGCTACAAATGTGTATTTAAAGGGAGGAGTAGCTTAGGTTCCAAGCTAAGGCACTTATTACAAAAATGTCATTGTTACTACTAGCCTTTATATACTAAAAAAAACAAAAGAAATTGATTTAATAAAACTAAAAAAAAATAACAAAAGGAAGAAAAATACTATTACGCCCAAAAATGACAATTATACCCTAGATTCACATCAATCTCCCCTCCTTGAAAAAGAGTTCGTCCTTAAACTCAAAGGGGGAGACCAACTGAATCACCCCCCAAAACTATAATCAAGGCATGTTCAGAAAGCTCCTCGGACGCGTCCAAATAGTCAAGTGGATGATCCATTGCCACTAATGCGCGGCGTCACGAGAGAGAGCAATCAGAGGCTCGGTGCCCAACAATGTCATCGGAAGGTAGGAGGTGGAGCAACAAGGGTAGCGGGAGTCAGAACTGAAGATACCACGGGAGGAGGAACCAGGGCGGAAATCGGTGTAGGCGGGGCCCATGAGGTCGGGAGAGTTGTGGGCACCGTGTGGTAAGCCTCAAACTTGGTTGCATATTCGACCGCCTTTAGGAAGGTCGGTATCCCTCTCAGACCTAGATCATGTTGAATATGTGGCTACAAACCCAATATATAGTGGTTGATCCGCTGATCCTCTGTCTCAGGTAGGCGAGCTCTGGTGCATAGAAGCTGAAACTGCTCTTTATACTCCACTACCGATAAGGTGTCCTGCCTGAGAGATTGAACGTGAGCGAAGAGGTCACGCTCATAGGTAGGTGGAATAAAGGACGCCTGGAAAGCGGCCTTTAGGTTAGGCCAAGTATGAATATGAGTCAATCCGACAGTCGAGCGGCGATAGCAGAGGTCGTTCCACCAAACTTGGGTAAAACCTTGAAACTTGGTGGCTATAAGTAGGACACAGGAGCGGCCTTGGACCCACTTGTAGTCAAAAACAGTTTCCATCGAGGCTAACCAGTCGACCATGGCATCAGGAGAGAACCCTCCATTAAATATGGGCACGTCAATGGGGATATCCCCGTGGAGGCTCCAAGAAAGCAACTGAAGGTCCATAGATAGGGGACCCTCGTCCTGATGAACATCGAGGCCCATCACGTCGCCTGGCAAGGGTGGAACAACATCAACTGGAGGGGGAGGTATATGTGCAGGTGGTGGATGAAGAGGCTAACCGTGTTGGGGATAGTGAGGGCAGGCGCCTATCAAATGGTCAAGCTCACTGCAATAGAAACAGCATCGGTCTCGACAGGGAGCGTGTTGGGGAGCCTCGGGTGGGGGTGGGGGTGGGGGTGGGTGTGGGGGTGGGGGTCGAGGTATCCAATCCAAAATATTGGGGTGGCTATCCCCAAATTCGTAAAAGGATGAAGAGGAACCTGAATGTAGTAGCGAGAGGACGTGGTGGGAGGGTGCATGGTGCGAAAGCAGGGGTAAGGGCTGATCGGGGGCCCGTCCGGGATGGTTAGGGACTCTGAGGTGTTCGAAGAACCCATAGGGGTTGGAATAGACACTTGGATGGGCCAAATTTTTGGTCGGGTTGGGTTATGAGGCTGATCCGTGGCCCAGCGGGAAAGGAGAGTTAAATTGTGGGTCATTTTGGAGTGGGTAGGGTAAAAAAAAGGTTGGATGTAATTGAGAGTGGGTCGGGCAATAGTGAAGTGGACGGCCCCAAGAATGGGGGCAGGTTATGTCCAGTATAATGGGGCACGGGTCCTGAATGTCGTGGGTCATCGTGGAGACATTTCTTATGGTCGGTTTGGGGACAGAAAAGGGTCTCGGCTCCTGTGGAGGGCAGCAGAGGCAGGGGGAGGTCCGGTGTGAAGTGGTGGGGTCGGAAGAGGTCCGGTGGGTCGGATAGTGGGTTACGAAGGCCTGGTCGGGAAGGGGGGATGAACCGAGGCGGGTGGTGGCTGATTAGGTGTTGTGCGATGGGGTTTTGATTGGCGAAGGTGGGCAGGAGGGGGTCACGATGGCTAGATGGCAGTGCTCCTCGGAATAGGGGAGGGTTGTTTGGCCGGAATAAGGGTTTTGGAGGGAGGAAGTTAGGGTTTAGGTTTCCCTTTGAGTTGGGGCAGTAGGGGTTGAAAAGCTAGGGTTTAGGCCAGCGGGGTGGGAGTGGGTGGGGGAGGGGCTGCTTGGTTAGCAAGGAGTTGGGACATTTGCCGCCTCAATTCCGCCACTTATTGCTTCAACTCGAGGTTCGTCTTGCAGTTGTTTGGATTTTCAAGGAGCCACTAGCACCAATGTAGAGCTTCACCCGCTCTGATACCAATTTGACATAAACCACCGGTCAAAAGGCTCCTCAAAATATCTAACACACTTTAAGAGATAAATACTCCTTTCTGTATTCAAAATCAGAGTCTATCTCAAATGAGTTGTATTTAAAGGGAAGAGTAGCTTAGGCTCCAGGCTAATGCACTTATTACAAAAATGCCATTGTTACTCCTAGCCTTTAGATACTAAAACAAAACAAAAGAAAATGCTTTAATAAAAATAAAGAAAAATAACATAAAGAAGTAAAATAATATTACCACCAAAAATATCCCCAAAAATGGCAATTATGCCCTCAATTCACATCACTTATATATAAGTTAGTTTATGTCAGATAAATTAACATGGAGACAACGAATGGGAGCATGAAAAAATTGATAGATTCATTAAGGATACAGGCTGAAGAGAGATACGGCTTAACAATGCACAATATCCTTTGGAGAGGCAGTAGTTTCCGCATTGAAAATATGTGATTGCATCTTCGGGAATTTAGATGGTCGTTTAAAGAATGGTTAGAAGGGCATAAATTTGTGTAAGTTAGCAGTGAAGAGAATGAAAGTATACCCACCCTCTTAGGTAAATGCCTTGAAACCAGCTAAAGCCTCTTTGGGTTCCATGAACTATGATAAGGAGTAAATATGAGGTCTGTGTTAACGATTGAGACTCCAAAGTTGCTGAAAGGGACTATTTCCCGATGTCTTTGGAAGTCTATAATCTATGTCTCAAGGGCTAGACTAGTTTTTGAGTAATATTTGTTACAATGTTGGGGAGGTGGAAAATTCTTTTGGAGGATGATGTTTGGGTATGGGAGAGTAAGTAGTTGTACTTTATTCTAGACTTTAATTATACATTCTTTCTTTTTCCCAGAAATAGAGAAGTGTATTAAATTAAAATATCAGAGCAAATGATATAGGACAATTAGTCCTCAAACTATATCTTACAGATACAAATGAAAGTATTAATGGAATACAAATGAAAGTATTGATAGAATACAAATGCAAGTATTTATAGAAGACAAATGAAATCAAAAACGAACAAGCAATAAAAAAGAGGTATCCTCCACTAAACTGAATAGTGTGTACAACAAGTCCAGAGTTGGTCTAATAAATAGACCGAAAATGAGACATTGGTTATAATATTGCGTTCTTATGTGATGCATAATATCTTATACACCCAAACCCATCAAATGTTTGTTCGTTGAGGCCCAAAGAGATGATAAATAAACTTAATTCTCTAAGTCTCTCTTTATTCCATTCCTTTTCCTCGAATATTCTGGAATTTTTCTCAAGCCAAACAACCCATCCTAATGCCAAAACCACGCACCTAAATAAACACTTCATCTTTTTTTATGCTACCCACACTACCCTATCAATTACTCAGGCATCAAACTAACTTTCGGGTAAAGCCCCCAAAACATCCAACTCCCTACATACCTTGCACAATAAAAATCTTGTATATTCACAATGGAGAAAGATATGACCAGCACATTCAGCATCTTTTTTCGAGCACAAACAGCACAATTGTGGCAATAACCTAATGTGTGATCTATTACTTTGGAAGAAATCTCCATTGTTTATTCTCTTTTAGGCAGCCAACCATGAACTATATTGTACTTTTATACTTGTGCCTTCAAAATCATTTTAGAAGGCTCAATATTGGAAAAAACAAAGATGAGTCTGCCTAAATGAGGAAATAAGATTTGCAAGAGAATTTTCCAATGACATTCACTCCACACCCTATTATCCGCAACCCCAAATGATAAAGGAAAACCCCCGATAATATTTAAAGAAAGTTCCGATTCACAATCATTATGTTTATCCTAA
Source organism: Sambucus nigra (assembly GCA_949130495.1). Classification (NCBI taxonomy): domain Eukaryota; kingdom Viridiplantae; phylum Streptophyta; class Magnoliopsida; order Dipsacales; family Adoxaceae; genus Sambucus; species Sambucus nigra. Next base: position 633,337,202 of record OX422215.1, on the reverse strand, counting down.
ATAGATTTCACGAAATATCAGATGATGTAGCCCAAGAGACCAAAGAATGGATAAAAAGACAAGTCTTATTTGACATCCAAAAAAGTCGAGGAAAAACACAAGATTAAAGAACCACCCCCGCGGCCTTGCCCAAACATCCTCCCAACTATGAATTTGATTCAATGTGGCATTTCTGTCCAAATCTATCAAATTTTTAATAGAATTGAGGGGCATTTTCCAAAAATCAGATAAAAAATAACCTATTCTTGTAACCAAACACATGCCATTCTCATTTTGAATAAATTATTATAATAACCGAATATTTTTTATTCAAAATACCCCAACCCTAAAAGACTCTTTATTCTTCCCTTTGCAAAGACCAATATTATTTGGAACACGGAACAGAAACAGTAACGAAAACATTACTTGTTAGGAACTTGGTACATTTTCGAGGAATTGGGTTTGGTTGGTGTTGTTCCACAGAGTTAATGGTACTTTCTCATGATTAATTTGGGGGGGGGGGGGGGTGGAGTTGTAATGTAATGTGTTAGTCTTGGCATGTATGGTTAGAAAGAAATTAAAAAAAATTAAGATAGGAAGGTTGAAAATAATGAATTATGGGATAGAATTCATTTTGTGGCTACATTATGGGCTTCAACAACTAGATCTTTTTATGGTGTGGGGATTTCCAACATGGAGAATCACTGAAAAGATCATTGATTAAGAGTTTCACATTATCTTAGCTTTAAGTCTTGATTATTGCAAGCAGCAGCTGCAGTTGGAGCTTATGTGTCTTACTAGTCATTTATCTGTTTTATGCAAGGTGTATTGTTCATACTGTAGGTTTTTCATTGATTTTCCTTTTATTCTGTCTCTTTGCAGAACTTCTCGTCCTCTGCTTGTATTTTTTTTTGTAGTAATAAAAGTTCTTTTATTATAAAAAAAAAAACTTAGTGCTTTGGGAGGTAGGCTTCTTCTAAATCACCTAGTCGAAACGAAATACGTTTAACCAAAATGCGGAATGCTCTTTGTGATCGCATGATTAGCACACCCCCAAATTGATCGTTGATTTCTCCACAATTCTCTAGACGCTAACGTTCCAGATTGCCCGCGACTTGTGATTTGAAATGAGCAATCTGCAATCCAGAGCACAGTTCATGAGGGGCCTGTGATTTTTGGTAACTCTAGCAAAGACATCTACTTCCACCCAAAAAACGCTGCCTCCATCGCCCATGAAAAGCTCTCTCTCTCTCTCTAAATTTTCCTTACATTTATCTGACTTCACTTAGATCATTTTTTCCCTGTAAGCGGTGTGATTTTTTGGAATGACACGGAGATGACATACGGAGAACTTATCGTTCTACTGAATGATATATTGGAGAAAACAGTTCAATTGGGATGCATGATATATTGGAGCAATTCAATCATCTGGGATCAACGTTTAAAAAGGCGGGACGTGTTTTAGTCTCCGTGAGGCGAGGCGTTAGCCTCCGGGCGTAGTGAGCGTAAGCCTCACGCCAAAAAAATAGAGAGAAAAAATATAAAAAGTGCAATAAATTCACAAAAAAAATAATTCAACACATTAAATGATGCAAAAGGGTCTATAATCACTCAATCCATCAACCAATCAAACTTAAAATTCATCTCCATTACATCATTAACATATTTTTCATCACAAAAACATAAAAAAAAAAAAAACAAGGGTCTAAAAAACGTGAAGCGTGATCGAGGCGTGGAGTCTTAGGTATAAAAAGACATGAAAAGGTGTTTAGGGCTTTTTTAATATTTTTTAACCATAACAGGGGTATTAAAATACTAAAATTGTACTTATCATAAAAATATGTCTGAATATTTGTAAATTAAAATACTGTTTGATTATTTTGGACGAGATAATGTTTCGGTTAGTAAAAAAATTCTTCAAAATGCGATATCGTTCACTACACCAAATCTGCCTAATTATCATGGTCATTGACCTTGACAAGTTCAACTTGTCAAGGTCAATGACCGTGATAATTCGGGGGGAGATAACTTTTTTTGTCACGGACGTGTCACGGTCATTGACCGTGATAAGTTCGTTAGAATTGTCACGATCGTGTCACGGGTCATGACCATGACAAGTTTAGTCACGGTTAATAACCGTGACAAATCCTTGACCCTTTTTAAAAATATTATCATGGTTAATGACCGTGACAAGTCTGTGACAACCTTATTTGTCAAGGACTTCTCACGGTCAATGACCATGACAATTCTGGGCAGAATTTAAAAAAAATCTGCTGGGCAGTATGGCCACTGCCCAGCAGTATATTTGTACATGTTATAGCAACATCATATATCCAAATAAACTAAAGATAATGCAAATATATATTTAAAATGGAAACAATATACATGACGATATAATTCAAATATAATTCAAATGTACCAACTTAAAAATAATGTCACTACATGTCTGGGGTAAATGTGCGGAGGTGAGTAGGCCACACGATATACGAATTGGCACACCCACTAATATACATTGTGCCGCATTGTTCGTGCAACCACAATAGGGAGTTCTCCTTCCCGGGTATCACATGCATAACGAGCACTTTGGACTCGATCTCTTGAAGCTCACGTCCATGAACTATTCCACCCTGGACGATATTCGGGTCCCTCAACCCCCGCCCTATCCGCTGGCCATCAAATACGTCCAATATGAACACGCACGGCCAACCAAGTGTCGACATCGGTCTGTTGAAGGGAGCCAAATAGGGAAATGGATCAACGAAGTACGCATGTGTCGGTGATGAAGCAGCGAGGTCCACATCCTCGTCATCCTGCGCCTCGTCATCCTGCGCCTCGTCATCCCGCACCTCCTCCTCCACCGCCTTCTCCTTCCCTTTCCCTTTCCCCTTACGGCCTCCGCCCAACGTACGCTTCATGAATGAGTACATATCTTGGAACGTCGCCTCCAAACGAGACAGCTTCGCGTCATGTGAATCCACCGTTCGAGCCAACCCGGTGTCGCTCGTCTCCAATCCGATGATCCTATATTTGGCCACCCACGAGCTCACCCCCTTGTCCTCCCCTTGCGATCAGAGCGAAGCACTTGGCTGAGTGCGTCTGTGGACAAAGATGCCTTGTCGGTATCAGACTGCGACTCATGCACTTCTTTAAACTTTGCCTGAAACAACAAAAAGAACATGATTAGAAAAATAAGTAAACTAAAAAATTATAAGGTAATTAACAAAAAGTAAATTGTCGGATTACTTACAATTGTGGCCGCGACGCTCGGGGACACCTCCTTGTCTTTCCCCTTCTTCGTCCGAAGAGCCACATAAGTATCGAGCCTATGTGGCTTACCCCCAGGGCCACTCCCTACCCCCTGAAATAAAATAAAGTAAAATTAGTATCGGCCCCGAAAAGTAAAATAATGCAGAATAATATATTTTTGTAGTTATAGAAAAATAAAATCTTACCTTCATCCTATGCTCCACCTCGGCGTAAGACGTCCGGTCGGAGTAGTGCACGTCCGTCTTTTTTGCCTGATTTTCACTCCCCGATTGGCGAGATGCCAATTGTCGCTCCCCGATCTCATTGTCAATGAACTTTTGTCATTGTGCGAATGAGATCGACTCCTTCAGCGGGACGGATTCACGCCATTGGATAATGGACTCTCGTGTTTTCCCAAAGTACCGTGTCCGCATATTTTTCTTCCACGTCTTGTGTTGCTCCCTCGGCTACTCCAAGACGGAATCGCGTAGCTTTGGATCCAAGTTGAATTGTTCTTGTCCAACAAATACAATGTTAGTTGCGAATAAATATAAATATAAATATAAAATGAAATTGAAATCGAAATTCAAATTGAAATATTCATATAAATATAAATATATTACCTGTAGTGCCGCCCAAACAGCTAACTTGAGCTCATATGGCACCTCCTTCCAACTCATAAAACCCCGGGCCGATGACCGTCGTTAACAGCTCGAGGGATCTCGCTAATAGCTCTGACTTGTTCTCGATGGTAATCCCAAATTTGCCATATTTGGGGAGCCTAGGGGCTGAGGAGCCCTCGTCGCCTCCGCTACCACCGAGCCCAGACGACATCATCATCCTCGCCTTAATACCTGAAGGAGACATTTGCTGTAAAAAAATGTTATTAGTACAGATCAAAAAAAATTAGAAGAAGACATGCAAATATATACAATTACTACAAATAAAAATGAGCACTAATTATTAATTTACTTTCATACACCCCTCCCCCACCACACACACGCACGCGTACATGCACACACACCACCCCCTGCCCCCCATCACACACACAATAATTATTTTCATCAATTAAACTAACAATTAAAGTATACAATTATTAATTTACTAATTTACAATGAGGGACAATCCTACTTTCATATGAAATGGGCACTAATTATTAATTTACTTTCATCTAAAACTATACAATTAAAGCTATACAATTTATTAATTAAAGCTATACAATTGTTAAGATTGCCCCACCACACACACACACACACACACACCACACAACCACCACCCCATCCACTGCCCCTCCCCCAGCCACACACACATGCACACACCTGCACACACATACACACACACACCCCACCCCACCCTCACCTTGCCCCACCCCCTTCCCCCATCCTTGCCCCCTTTAGAACTAGCTTCTGTGGTAACAGTTATATTCCTATAATGGTGGATGATTGTACACAATTTAATTGGGTCGCTTTTATGAAAAATAAATCTGACACCCTCCGTGAGTTCTTGAAAATTCTTTTAAAAATTGAGAACGAGAGGACACCCAAGTATCTCGCATAAGAAGTGATAGAGGTGGAGAATTCATATACTCAGGTGTTACAGAATACTGTGTAGGTAATGGATATAAACATGACTTTAGTGCACCTAAGATCTTACAACAAATCTGCCTAATTGTCACAGTCATTGACCTTGATAAGTTCAACTTGTCAAGGTCAATGACCGTGACAATTAGGGGCGAGATAACTTTTTTTGTCACACTATATATTTCAAGTATGTTTCATTTAATTATCATACTATATATATATATATATATATATATTGTTCAATATACAAAGTAATTTTCAAAAAAAGTTGAAAAATTCCACACCCATATGGACAATAATCCAGTGGTCATGCCACTTTTAAAACTAACCAACCCAACATTTACTAAACAAAATAATCCAACAGCAATGTCAACAACAAATGTGTATCCCGTACTCCTTCTAATTCATCTACTCAATTAATTCATTTCATCAATTAAACTAACAATTAAAGTATACAATTATTAATTTACTAATTTACAATGAGGGGCAATCCTACTTTCATATGAAATAGGCACTAATTATTAATTTACTTTCATCTAAAACTATACAATTAAAATTACAATTAAATCTATACAATTTATTAATTAAAGCTATACAATTGTTAAGATTGCCCCACCACACACACACACACACACCACACCACACACACCACCCCACCCTCTACCCCCGCCACACACACCTGCACACACACCCACACCACACACCACCCCCACACCACCCCACACCACACCCCCACCACCCCACCCCCTGCTCCCCTCACCCCACCCCCACCACACCTGCACACACACACATCACATCCCACCCCACCCCCATCAACCCCTGCCCCCCTCCCCCACCACACACCACCACACATATATATACACACACATATACACATACATATACACACATATATATACATACATACACACACATATATAAATGAAAGAGAAAGAGAGGAAAAACATACCTTAGAGAGAGAGAGAGAGAGGGAAAACCAAAAAACGGTGGGAAAAAATGCCTAGGTTTTTTTTTACTGAAGATATTGTCACGGTCGTGTCAAGGTCCTTGACCGTGACAATTATTTTAAGAATTGTCATGGTCATAGACCGTGATAATTCTTTGCCATGGTCCTATCACGATCATTGACCGTGACACAAAACGCGTGTTTGTTGTCACGGTCAATGATCGTGATAAGGGTGATCGGCTGAAAGGTGACAATTTGGCCATTTTGGTGTAGTGGTTTCACTAAAGCATTGTTGTTTTTAGAAAAAATTGCGCCTCAAGAGTTTTACCAAGAATAAGGCATAAAAATCTCAAGGCGGGGCGTTTCTCCCAAGCCTCAAGCCTAGGCGTGCCTAGACGGAACCTAGACGGGTTTTTTAGAACACTGAAAAAAAACAAAGCATCCTCAAGTCTACTACTAAAACAATAATGGATCATCTGTATCCAAAGGATTAAAAAGTAGATTTAATCCATCATCATCCCCACTATCACCACCATCGCTAATAGGATCGTCCATGCAATCATCATCATATCTAATGGTCATCTCATCATCATCATCATCCCCCGAGTTAACATCAACAAATTTATCTTCTTCATCCACCAAGATCCCCTTTCCTTTACCTATAAGATAAGATATAATTATTTTAACCCTTTAAGATGATCCCGCAAGATGATCTTTCATTCGTTTGACACCCCCTTTTATAACCTTACTGCGAAAATTACATTGGATATGGACATATCTTTTCCCATTATCAACCTCCGTACCATATTTCTAGGCGGGATCCTTTCTAGACATAATTCAACTAAAACAATATATAAAATAAAGTTATTACAAAAAAAACAGTGGATATAACATAATTTTTATAATAATAAAAAAAGCAACTTTATTGCGAAAAATTAAAAAAGCAGAAACCTTTTTAATTTATTTCAACAAATTAGTAACCCTTTAAGTTATTTCAACAAATTACTAACCTTTTCAAGTTAAAAAAACTATTTTTTTAAAACAAAGAGTGATTAAAACTCAAATATAGTGAAAAAAAACAGTGAAAAAAACAAATAATAGTTATTTAAAACTATATTTATAGTAAAGATATAGTTTCAAACAGTTATTTCAACAAATTAGTAAATTTTTGAAGATAAAAAAAAACAAATTTTTTAAACAAACATTAATTAAACTCAAAAATAGTGAAAAACTCAATTAACAGTTATTTAAAACTAAATTTGTAATAAAAATATAGTTTCAAACAGTTATTTCAAACAAATTAGTAACGAAAAACAAATTAAGAAGCAAACAATGTCCGAACTTCTTAACAACAACCAGACGAATGCCGGAATATGAGAAACGAGGGTCGGAATGAAAGAAATCAACGCCGGAATGATCAAATCAAGGCCGGAATGAAGAAACAATGGATGGCTATAAGGTTTTTTTGAGTTAGGGCTTACTATAAAATGAGGTGATATGATAAAAGGTCTTTTTTTTAAAGTTAAAGCCTCAGTTTTAAATTTTTACGTAACTTAACTTCTTCTTTTTTAACCCCCAACACAGAGGCGTACACCTCATAGACTCAAGGCGCTTAGCCTCACACAACATTGCCGGTAGCCTCAACTTTCACCCATGAGGCTTAAGCCTCGAGGCTTTTTTCCTCCGCCTCGCCTCGAGGCGCCTCGGACGCCTTTTTAATCATTGTCTGGGATTAACAATAAATTGGAGCAATTGGCTTATTTAGGAAAATGAGGGTCCTGTGAATCCCTTTACTTTTCTTTTTTTACCATGGCCCTGTGCATCCATTGATTATAGCCAACATGGGTGTGAATGTGTTTGTGTGTAAATTCCAAATTGATAGGACGAGAAGAGAAGGGAGGGAAGGGGAGGTGGTAAGAGAATGGTATATTAGAGTTAGGGTTATTATTCAATTAGGGTTAAATTTGTGGGCCAGTTTAATTTAGAGCTATTTGGGTTAATTTGGCAATTTTACTCTTCATTCTGTTAGGTTCAACATGTTAATTTTCTTCATAGTTAAAGATTAAATTGAAACAAACTTTAGTTTAGGGACCATTTGGAAACCTGACATAATTCTGCAATATGATAAGCTCTCCAAGAACTTCAGACCAAGACTCCTTACTCTATATAAACAACAAAACCCATCATATTCACCAGTCTATGAAACCTAGTTCTTGAAGATCCATTACCATGCTCTTTCAAGAACTCATCCCAAACTTAACCATTTCCCAATAATTAGCCAATAATAACTCTATAGTGGTGCCTTAATACCTACTTCATATCGCTCTGAAATAAATTTTTTCTCCCCTCTTCTCCACAGATTCCCTTGTCACTACACTCCAACACTAATAATTCATTCTGGGAAACTGATTTGTGTCTCAAAACTTTTGCATTTGTACCTAATTTATGGATAATGTTGAGGATGCTTAATGAACATTGACCGTGAGAATGAAAAAAAATATAGGTTAGGGTTTGAATTTGTAAAAGAGAACACAAATCTAACAAAATTTGTAAATTTTTAAGTTAAACATTTCAGTTTTGATAATGAAAAAAAAATATGGGTTAGGGTTTGAATTTGAATTTGGTTTGGTGAATTGAAGTTAGCATGTTAGTAAGAACTAAAATATGGTTTGAGCGATAAAGGTTTACCTTTGCGAGGGAGAGAGCTGGTGCAATCCTAAGGTTCTTCAAAACTCAGTTGTGATGTCTTCAAATCGCCCACTATATACATATGGAAGCCAAATTTAAGTGTTCTAATTATTTACTCATTTAGGTATCAAATATTGTGGATAACGATTATATTTGTCTTTGATGTCTAAATCTGCAAAATACATTTATATTCTTTTTTTTCGGTAGCATATCATGAGGTGTCGCGCACCTCGACTAATTTCCATTCGCGGTTCGTAGCTTCCGTTGGCCAAGCATTATTTTGAAAGCATCAGGGATCGAACTGGGGACCAAACCCAATTTATCCCCAAGACTGTCCCAGTAGCAGCCTTATACCACTGGGTCAAGAGGCTTGGTTAAATATATTTATATTCGAATTTCATTTAAACATAAAAATAAATAGATTTTATAGATTAAAGTTCAAATTTTAGTCTACAGATTAAAAAATAAATGCAACATACGAAGTCTTGGACCATTTTAAGGCAAGTAGCATTTTTTTTCCTCCTTAATTTAGGGTTTTGGCTTTTCGAAGTGAGTGGCAAACTAAAAATTTTGGTATGTTGAGAGAAAAATTAGTTACAACATGTGGGAAGGGCATAGATCAACTTGGTGCGACAAACTGACTTTCGTAGGAAGCCAGTATTTTTGTTGTTCTTTATTGCTTTGGTTTTCTGGTTTTTTTATTTTTTGTTATTTCTAATTTTAATTTTGTTCAAGTTCAATTTGAAAGAAAATAGATAAATTAAATGAAAAACATGTATCAAAACCAAAATATTGAAATGCAAGATTATAAAACATTTGTTCGTCTAACAACTTTTAATAAAAATATATTAGGATGCGATAATCTTACTACTATAACTCAATTTGCGTTATCTTGGACGGGATGATGACTCTGTTTTGTTCGAGATGTTTTTCGCCCCATTGAACCAGTGCTTGTTCACTCAAAGGGATCTGAATATGGTAGGAGGGAGATGGCTCGAGTTGTGAAAGGCTGCCATTTTTCGATTCAGTACTATCCAGATAAGGTGAATGTGGTAGCTAATGTGCTGAGTCGCATATCGGCTCTTCCGTTGGCAGCATTATGGGCAGAGAATGAGGATGATTTACTTGATATTTGGGAAGGGCAGTGGAGTACCACATGTTATATGGATTTCCCGGACGCCTTTTTAGCAGTCGTAATTGTTACACCAGCTATGGTGACACTAGTGATACATGCTCAGGCTTCGAACTCCTCCTACCAAGAAAAGGTACGAGAGCTCGTATCAAGAAGGGTTCTTTTCTTATCGATCAGTTCAGGCAGGGGATTGATATTTCAAGGACAATTGTTTGTGTGAGAGGGTATTGAGTTGAGGAGGGAAGTTTTGAGCAAGGCACACGGCTCAAGGTACATCTTGAAGGGGATAAGATGTACATAGACATATTGGTGGGTCGGGATGAAAAGAGGCATTACGTAGTTTGTATCTAAGTGTGCCACATGTCAGTTAGTAAAGGTGGAGCCCCGAAGACTAGTGGGGGAATTACAACCTTTAGAGACTCCCGAGTGGAAGTAGGAGAGCATCTTCATGGATTTCATATTGGGATTGTCGAGGTCTTAGAGAGGTCATGATTCCACTTGGGTCATCGGTAATATATTGACGAAGGTAGCTCATTTCCTTCTAGTGTGGACAAATTACACCGCAGAGAAGCATGCCAGATTTTTTGCCTCAGAGATTGTACTATTTTTTGGGGTACCATGTGACATTTTTTCGACCAGGACATACATTTTTATCTCAATTTTGGGAGGGTTTTTACGATGCTATGGGGGTATAGTTGAATTTGAGTACGGAATTGCACCCTCAGTCCGACAGCCAGACTGAGCAGATGAAACAAATTCTGGAGGATAATCTTCGGGCATGTGTTTTATTATGTCAAATGGAGTTGGGACCAGCACTTGCTACTCGTGGAGTTTGTCCAATACCCCGTAATTTTAGAATAAAAATATTTTAACTAATTTAAATTTAATAATTTAACATTAATTTGGAGAATAATAATTTAATATTAATTTGGAGAATAAATTAAATCGGATGAATTTAAATCTAGATGAGTAAAATTTAAAATAAACATTTACTCGGTTTATATAAAAACAAAACCAAATTTGACATAATGGGCTTACTAGTGAAAAATCAATCACACATAAAATAAATTTGTAGGCGCGTCTCGTTTGAATATAATAAAATGTCTAAGTGAAATAAAATTAATTGGGACGCATTTTGGGAAGCGCTAGAGACTCGGTTTAGTGTTTTAAATATTTAGAATTGGTCCCGGGTCATTGGTATGTGAGTTGGGGAGCTTTGGGGTAATTGGGTTATGGATTCGGGTCCGTTGGGGGTCCGAAAATTGGGTTTTAATTAGTATTTAAGTGGGGGTAAACTACTCCCCCACTATTATTCAAAAAACCTAAATGTAACTTCTATCAAGAGAGGAATGAGAGAAACCAAAAAGGGAGGGAAAGAGGCAAGGATTCAAAGGAAATTCAAGGGGTTTCTTCTACAAATTTATTAAGGTAAGAATTCTCTTGCTTAATTTATGTTTCCAATATATTTCTTGGTGCATTGTAATGACCCCTTAAATTTTTGGGAATTAGGCATAAATTGATGTATTTGATGATGAACAATACATGTAGAGGATTGAGATTTAATGTAGAAATTAGGTATCATAAATCTGAAATTTATGGTAGTATCCGTAGAGATCTGATGGGTTAAGGTAGAATATTGGGTTAATTGATGTTGAGGATGTCCTTGTAAATTTATGGACTGAAATTATATAGATCCCATGATAAATGATCATTTACTGTAAATTAAATAATTCAATTAAGTCTTAAACATACATGAATTTTGGGTTGATTTTGGGACTTAGAAACTTAGTTTTGTATGTATGTATTTCTGGGTTTCGAATGAGCAAATATGGGTTTAGAAACTTGGGACTGTGAAGAACGGATATTGAGAAAAGGGTGTGGAAAACGACGAAAAGTCGATCAAACGAGGTGGGGCCTCGTTCGAACAACATGTTATGTCACGCGAACGAGCACACTCTCGTTCGAGCGACGCCATGATATTTTTGGCTCCACATGCCTGGGAATGGGACGCCTTACTAAACATCGATTTGGGGTTGAGTTGGTTTACTAAAAAGGGACTGAATTGGTTTGTTGTAAAGGGAATTAACATAAGAAACTAATAAAAACAGTTATGTCCTATATTTAATTGATAATAATTAAAATTATCTAGTGGTTAAGTAGTTATTTTTATGAAACGGAATTAATAGTTTATGAGATGGTGAATTATTAATAAATGAAAAGGTTGTGAATTCTAGTTGGACTTTTTTATGGTAATTAGGGAGTAATTACCTATACATATTATATGAGATAATAATATGTACTTACATGTATTTGTGTGGACATACCAATATTCGCGGACTGTCCTATTGACTTGAGGGTTCGCGCGTTAGGACCGGGTACCACACATAGCCACAGGTGGGCTTGACGATATGTAGGTCATATAGCTACTATGTGGAGGCGCCATCTACGAGTGGTAGGTGTTGACGCTGATCGTTCCTATGTCACCGCTAGGTATGGGTCGTGTACAGGTGTCCTGCATAGGGACCGCCCCTAATTTATGTTTGTTTGTTTATGTCTGCTCAGGATAAGAGATTCCCCTGGACTTGTCGATAGAACATGAATTAGACACCAATGGTAGATTCCCTTGTGTGTCAAATTTATGAAAAGTCCTGTATGAATAAATACTCGGACTTAAATAAAATGAATTTAATCTAATAACATAATATAATTTTGATGTCTCTTAAAAGAAAATTGACACGTGGCTTCCATTCAATTTAAGGAGGTTTCAATTCTACTAAACAATGAACCTCTTCGTTTCATATAATTACTCTCCTCCCTTTCTTCTTCCAAGAAAACCTCTTCGTTCCACCCATTTTTCTTTGTACCTCCCTCGTAGATCTCCCATTTTTTCTTGAGAGTGGTGCGAGTGTATAAAAAACAAAAAAACCATTCAGTTCATTTACCATCTCCCTCCATTAAATACACCTCCAAGTGAATGGTTTAGGAAGCCGTGTTTGAATAGGCTCCGATTTCTGTGTATTCCCATTCCCCAAATATAACGCCCTTCCTTTTCCCTGTCTACTGTATATATATGAGTTTCGAAAACCTGATAACGGGAATTCCAACACTGATAAACCTCCTTTGGTTGAAGAAATAGTTGTACCTTCTATCACACAGCTTTCTAAAGCAGGTGTGTGTTTTAAACCCACTAATGGTGGCATAGAGGAGATTAGTTTCGATCAGGAAAAATGTACGTTTTGTCTACCCACCATTAATATAGACATAAACTCGGAAGTGATCTTGAGAAATTTAGTATCATATGAAGCACGCAACACATCTGGGCATTCAGTTTTTGCTCGCTATACTGAGTTGATGTACGGGGTGATCATCTAGGCGGGCGTAATTTTTTTTATATATGTTATTACGCGTGCGATCGTGTGAGGGGTTGCACTGCTCGGGTGATTTTTCAGTGGTTTATTTTGTAGTGCAAAGGTTGAAGGTTGAAGTGTGTGGCAAAGGTTGAAGTCCCTCCAACTTCTTTCAAGACCATTCTCAGGCATGATTTCCCTCAAGAGGGAGTTGGGTGGCTCATTTCCAGGTTTTGTTTAAGTTTTGGCAGATTGGGCTTTTTTTTGTCACACTTGGTTTTCTTTTGTTTTGGTTGGTATGGTTTCTTTTCCCCTCTCTGTGTAGATGATTTGAGGTTTTTTCTTTGCTAGTTTTTTATTTTCTTTGGCTTGCAACGTCTTGGCCCGATTGGTTTGGTTTGAACAAGTGGCGTTTTATACTGTGTATCCTATAAACACGTGTGATGGGCTGATTGATTTAAAAAAAAAAGTTGAAGTCTTCTCTTTTATTTTTACATGTTTGCAAAGCTCTAGCTATTTCATTTTTTCGGTGATTTATTTTGATGATTTTAATGAGAGAATATAAACGCACATGTGGACTGTATTTTACTAATAATATGAACTCTTTTTGTGATATAACTTTTGTTTTTGTATTAAGTAATATGATATATATGGACATTCCTTATGTTTGGTTAACGAGGAGCAAACCACAGAATAAAGATTTCTGCAAGTAGATTTCATTTGAATTTAGTTTCATGCATAGAGAATTTATTATGTGTGTATATATATATATATATATATATATATATATATATATATATATATATATATATATATATATATATATATATATATATATATATATATATATATATATATATATATATATATATATATATCGATATAATAAAAATAATAATCATTTATAAATATATTGTTTGTTCATTATTAATATAATATTTTTAGAGATCAATTTTATATATTCCACTAAAGAAAATTTTAATTTTTAATGATGATCTATTTGCCATTTAATAATGTCATTTTTACTTATAATAAAATGCTATATTGAAAAAGAAGATGAGTATTATATGATACCTACTTGATATGTTTCAATGCGTTTATATTTTTTTAAATGATTTTTGTTTTGTCAACTTGTGAAAATGTTGTTTCTTATAAAATCAATTAAGTTGGGTTCATTATCGTTTTAAAACGATTTATTTTCTACCATAATGCACATAAGTTATTTTAACTATACAATTAATTGGAGCTTAATAAAATTGTAGATAAAATTCCTTTTATTTTTCAAAATTCTATAAATTTCTCTAATGGAAAAAAATGAACTCCAAATTTTCCATGCCCATTCTTTAAATGCATTATTTTTTCGATTGTAATGCCTTATACCCTTGAAGATGCCACCAAATCGTGAAGAAACAAAGTAGAATTTCACGTCATACATACATTGCACAATAGTAATTACAGAGCGCCCGCGCATCGCGCGGGGATAAAAACTAGTTATCTAAATAATGGACAAGTTCTATAATTTTGACCCTATAATGCATAATAGATGTTTATGTCTTAAATATATGAAACTTATTAGACTGGGATAAATGGGTGTTTGCAATTAAGGGTAGTGATTACATTTATATAGTTAAGAATCGATATATCCAATTTTATAGACTCGAGACACTGCCTAATTCATTATTTGGGACGTATCTGGGATGCGATTAATATTACACTTAGATGAGGGGTGAGGTGTTAAATGCATGTGAGTGACGAATGGGAGATATTTATTTTGCATCGGCTGTATCATTGCATCATAAATTAAATAAGTTAATTCTTTCACACCTCGGACTCTGACCCAAATTTAAATACTTTTCCCCCAGGTTGTTTCTAGATAGGGATAATTAGATTATTGTTGTACCAGCCTTGCAATCTCTCATACTTAGAAGTTTCAGATTTATTGACTCTAGCCTAGGTGATTTTCTTCTAGAGTTTAGTTATTTTATTTGGAAACATTTTATAAGGGCATAAGCCCAAGATTTATTTATTTACATTATAATGGAGTTGTTATTTTTACTTGTTGTTGGATTAATATTTAGTTTGGTGTTGGTTTAACTTTAAGTTATTGGCAGTGAAATATTCATAAAGTTTATAGTATCAGCCTTTAAAATAATAATATTTACATTACGTTTTGCTGAGAATGGTATTAATTGATCGACAAGCTCCATCTTCGACTTATCGTGCCTGGACAGTCTTTACGTGAGAAAATGGGGGTGGTTACACTTGGTATCAGATCACGGTTCTAATGTCATTGGTATCTGTGTTTGAGCTCATTACTTTCTGCGTTGCGTTCTTTGATGTATAGATCCATATGTTTAGGAATCATTATATTATTTACGATTAGTTACTAATACAACCTCGTTTGCTTTCAGATGGAAAACGGTAGGAGAGGCATACCGAGGCGTGCCACCGCCCAAGCTACAGTGGAGGGGGCCCAATAGGAGTCGCAGCAGCAGCCACCTCCAGCCCCACCTGTGGTAGGACATGCAGAAATTGCCACAAAAATGAATTTTGTAAAAAAAATTTCATTGCTTAAAGTCGTTTTGAAGGACAACCCCTAATAAGTGAAAATACGGTGGTTAAACTTAGTTACAAATATTTAGTGGAGGGACAAACCCCAAATCACCCGTAAATATTTACATGGATATTGCTGAACTTACATTTTTCTTTTTAGTCCTCTATAGTTAAAAATGTAATTAAAAAGGTAATTATAACCGAAGTGTTCGGTCATTAATTGATGCTCTCTCTTTCTCTCTGTCTCTCTCTACAGCTTATTCATGGCCTAGTGGACATAATCATGGAAATAACTGGAACCCCATTCGAACAACCTGGGTCTAATACAGGCTACTATATAAAAAGTTCAAATGTAAGTGGTTTATGCATGTGTACTAATTTTATAAACGGTGTTTGATAGGGGCACCACAAAAATTATACCTCAATACCACATTGTGCTTAGTAACGATTATCATTATGTTTAAATGATAATGTATGTTGCAGAGAGTAATTTTAGGGATGCCCTTTAGCGACTACATTTTAAAACTATTTTAGAAGTGTTTAGATTGATGTAGTTATGCCTGCTATGTTCCTCAGGAACCGAAGTTTCTTCAGGGTAGAGAAGCTAGTATCATTTACAGAGGTAAGCACGTAGGCACTTTTGGCATTGTTCATCCAGAGGTATTTTAATCATCTCGATAGTAAATTATTATTTAAATATTCTTGATTTATTAAGGCCCTTTTATCTTGTTTTACTTTTACTATTCTAGACGCAATGAATTTTTTGTTGCAAGTCTTGAATTCTTTTTTAGAAGATAGTAGTAACCCTGACAAAAGCATGGATCAATGTACACGTGCAGATTATATAGAATCAGTGTTTTAAAAATGGTGTAAAAAGTCATTGACCACAACCTAAACAGTATGTTAATTATATAGAATAATAGATAACAATTGGTCAATCTCTTCACTATACCTCATTAAAATACCAAAAGAGCATAACAATGCTTAAAAAGACAGAGGTCTCGTTTTGTTGTCTCAAAATTGAAAATTGGCCCCAGTTATAAATTATTACATTTACAAATTGGCCCATTGATTGTGTTTTGTTTCATCAATGATGGCGTTATTTGGTTGCGCAAATTATTTGATTATGTAAATTGATTCATTGTGAACTACTGAATTATAAATGAATGGATTTCAAATGAGTTTAAATCCAAAATTACATAATGTTTGGTACTTTGAAACTGATGTTAAGGTTCAATCAGAAAAACAAAAATAGATAAAAATGAATTGGTGAGAGAGGGAGGAAGGGAGAGAGGGTGAGAAGGGGAGAGAGAGAAGGGCAATACTTTCTGTGACTCCTATTTCAAATAAATGCATTTCACGTTTTGTGTGAAATGCTTCAATTTCAAATTTTACACCGGAGCTAAAATGAGACAATTAATGAATCATTTCATTAATGAAACCAAACATAATTAATGGACCAATTATTGTCAATTAGCCCATTGATAAATTGATCCATTTATAAATTGGTCCATTAATTTTGTTTGGTTTTATTAATGAAATGATTCATTAATTGTCCCTATTTAACTCCTGTGTAAAATCAGAAATTGGGCATTTTTCAAAAAATGTGAAATGCATCCATTTGAAATAAGATTCAGAGAAAGTTCATTCGATTCCTCTCTCTCTTTCTCTCTCTCTCTCTCTCACACACACACAATTCGTCTTTCATTTTTTTCCTGATTGAACCTTAACATCCATTTTAGATATAAAACATCGCCTAAAATTGAATTTAAACTCATTTGTAATCCACTCGTCTACAGTTCACTTATTCACAATAAATCAATTTACACTGTCAAATAATTTGCACAACCAAACTGTGCCTAAATTATTACCTTTCAAAATAAAATTTGGTATAGACAAGTCATAAAAAATTCAACCTAAAAGTTGGTGAAATGGAAATTGGGTGTATATGTGCATTTACGACCGTTCAAACACTTGATCATCATCTCAACCACCTCCACATTTATGATTATTATTTTTTCTTTATATATGATAACTCACTACCAAGTTTGGTTAAAAAATTCAATTTTTTAGCATTTTTAAATTGTTATGTTCATTGGGTATATTTAACGAGGTATGTTAGTGCTTGGCTGGTGTAACAATAGTATATATATACACACATTAAGTTCGAGAGAGGGGGTAAAGGGAAACCTTCAAGAGAGAGAAAGAGGGGGGGAGGTAGACCTATAAACGAATCAAATTCGGACCGAATCACGAAAATCCAAATCCATATCCGTTTATGTTAAACGGATTCAGATCCGACCTGTTTATTAATTGGATCGGATCAGGCAAATCCAAATCCATATTCGTTTATGTTAAACGGATTCGGATCCGATCCATTTATCCAATTATCCGTTTATGTTAAACTTGATTTGCAATATTTTTATTTTCAATTCTTATTTCATAAATTTATTTTACAAATGTTCCAAAAAAATAGATAATGAAATAAAGAACTATTATAATATATATTTAAAACATATAATTAAAATATTATGAAATACATTATATATTAATTAAAAATATATTATATATAATTTATATTTATAATAAAAATATTAATCGGATCGGATTATTAACGGATCGGAGTATATGATTCCAAATCCGCTCCATTTAATAAACGGGTAATCGGATAATCAGATTTCAGGCATGATTCATGTCCACTTAAATGGATCAGGTTCGGATTCGGATTTGGATCAAATTCGATCCATTAACAGGCCTAGGGGGAGGTAGAGGCGCTGGAGTCACACCACCTCGTTCTAGGTGGTTATTTAGATAAAGGCACAGAACAGTGTATAAAATATTAGTTAGTATTGATACCTACAATTTGATGATATAAACTTTTTTATTTTAGTAATAATTGTTTTTTTTTATCACCCAACTAATAAGGACAAACCACTCGTATTACCCGCCCCAAATTTAATTTCCATGGGAGAAATATGAAAATTAGGACTAAATCACTCCCATATTTTTCCACTTCTTTTTCCAACTTCTTATAAAAATGAACTGTTTTTCAAAATTTCTAATTAGTTTATACTCTCTTTTTCCCTTTTAATAAGAACTCCTACTCGTTAATGAACTCATTTCGCTCCATTTTGTTCTGCTTGATGTCGAGCTCGAGGGATGGCCATCTTACCTTCTCGTACTATTCTGTGTTCTTCCACCCTGTGTACTGGTTACTAGCTTACAACTTTACTCCTCATTAGCATAGCTTTTCCTTTCCCTATGCATCTTTGTGTTCAAACTCTTTATTTTTTTATATTTTCATCGTAACCTATGGCCTCACGTGGCAATTAAAAAGGTTGTACCAGTGTACAAGGCTCCCGTTTTAACTACAGGATCTGGGAGAGGCAAATGTTGGTTGTCCTTACCCCCATACATGGAGAGCCTGCTCCCATGTCATGAACCCAAGATCAATCGTAGATTAGGCAAGGCCACTTTCCATCGCACCAAGGTATGACCTTTATCGCCCCACATGGCAATTATGTCTCATTATTCCCATTTACGCCTTTCCTCTCTTAACGTTTCTACTTGCTTTTCTCTTCAATCGAAAGGATGTTTTCAAATTAAAGGGGATTGCAATATAAGGGACAACCTCGCGTAATTTACAAGTCATAATATGCTTGAGGCTTAATTACCAAAAAGAATGAACACGAAACTCTCTTTTTTCTTCTTCAGATAGAACATTGTAGTTTTTTTCACATCTCATTTTAGTCCTAGTAGTAGGCCTGTTATTTGCAATTGGTATAGGACCTTTAGAGACACTTTTGAACCAAAATGAGAACTTCAAGAAAGTTTATTGCCTTTTCTAACAAAAAAAAATTTCGTAACTAATATGAAAAAATGTATAAATTTGTGCTTTTTGGTCATCATACGATTAATATTGTAAAATATGAATAAAGTTACACACACTTAATCATAGTACTAACCCATTACTGAATGTGCTTTAAATGTATTATACCAAATTATTGGTCCCACTACGGTATAATATGTATATAACACATTCGGTATTAATACATAACTGGGTAGTAGGAGTAGATGTTTATAGCACTACTGTAGAAATACACACTTTATACGCACAAGTAGAATTCTTTTTTATTATTATTATTATTATTATTATTATTATTATTATTATTATTATTATTATTATTATTATTATTATTGTTATCATTATTGTTGTTGTTGTTGTTGTTGTTGTTGCTGCTGTTATTATTGTTGTTGTTTAGGTAATTACATGTTTTAACTAATATATTTTTGTAGCTTTCAGATTGTTGATACCAAAAATTGTCCATCTACGTGGACCATCCAGATACTGACATGTGTTGTACAGTGGGAGATTAAATCTAGTCATCAAGGATGGAATACCAACCAACATCAAGAATACTGACCAACATCAGGAATGCCGAAAAATGATAACAGGCAAACACCAACAGTTGTATACGTTAATGATTGTACAAATATAAATGTCTATGATATAAAGACATTCTATCATTCGATATTCCAGCTCTTGTAGACCCCCGGGGGCTATAAATATATTGTAAGCCCTACATCCAAAGGACAACAAAAGGAGAGGCAATTGAACAATCCAAAGGCAATACACAACAGTGGACGCAGGCTCTTCCTTTAAGCCGAACCACTTTAAAAATCTCTTGTTTGTTATTTCTATTTAATTGTGATCAATTAATTAGCCTAGTCTAGTTTTTGTATCAACAGATTGGCGTCGTCTGTGGGAATGATATTTCTAATCGATCTCACTCAATCAAACATCTAAATGGGTGAAATTCCTTAATCAAGTATCAGGAGCAAAGGTATTCTGCCTACCCCTTCTGCTCCTCCATCTGGAAATAATTTCACCAGAATTTTGTCCAGTCATGAAAGAGGCCAAGAGCCATGCAGGATACTATTAGGAAACTTGCACAAACTCTTCAAGTCGGTACACCTTATCTATCAGCTCAAGGAAATATGCCACCACCCCACCAAGAGGTGGTCGGTGCAGCCATTCGATATCGACAAGAGATGCCTCTAACCATCCAAGGACAACTTCATTACTCAGGACATCTGAGTCATTTTATACGCAGTCTTACTCTCTATTGATACGACCAATATAACACCCTATCGCGACATGTATTTATTCTTCCAATTGGTACATGCCGCGGTCATGATCAGCCCATGGTGCGGCATCTATAGTTCCTTACTCATACACAGTGTACGGAACCTATACATCTAGCCTCATTGATAGGTCGCACCCTACTACAGCATAGGTTGCGGCACCCACAGCTTCGGCCTCATATAGGATGCTGCACACCATGAGTTTACCTTATAGGCCGCATCCCCCCTCTGTTTAATTGCATCACTAGGCTTACTTTATGTCATGAGCTCAGGGCACGTGACATAACTCACATACCACCTATAAATAAAGGACTGCACCTCGAAATAGGGGATCGATTTCTCTCCCCCCGGGAGATTCTACAATACCTGGAGAAGTCTTGCCAAATTCTCTCTACACAACCTCAACATACAGCTTGGGGGCTACTCGCCGGCATCGCACCCACCTCTCCGGCACACCGGAATTCTCAATTCTATTATGTATTCTCCTTTATTCTCTTACTTGTACGCCTCTTTAGGCTCAATCATGTTGTATTATGCAACGCATATAATGAGAATGGACCAACACAGTGGACGTAGGCCTATTATAGAGGTTGAACCACTCAATATCTTGTCTTCTATCTCTCTTTACTTGCTCTCTTTACTTGTTATGCACTTTATACTTGATTTGCTGATACGAGAACGACAAGGGGACGATTTCTCGTATTATCAATTTGGCGCCGTCTGTGGGAATGAGATATTCCAATCTGGTTTCTCTATATTTCGAGCTCTTAAACACCTTATTTTATCTATGGGGATCCACTGGATCATCATCCCATGGGTAAATTTCGGTTATTGAGCTCTATTTTACAGTTACACCCTTGAATTGGTATTTTGTACCTTCATATCTGCTCTCGGGTCTCCATTTTATGACCTTAGATCTACTTTACATACCCATGTGATATCATCTCATCTAGATAATGCTGAAAAGCAAGATGGGCTTTAGCCCGTTAAAGATGAGTGATTATATAAGGATTATATTTACTCCATTTTTGTTGTTCTTTGCCTATGATCTAGGGTGTATCATTGAAACTGTGTCGTTTTGTGCACCATGAGGGTATTCTGTCATTAATAGACCCTAGTATGTATGCTCTTCACGTGTTGTGGGAGAAAAACTCAGTTTCTGGGTTTCAATTTTGGGATTGTTCCCTCCACTGCCTAGATAGGGGTGCAGCCTAACAGTTCAACTGTCTTCCTTGCCGCGGCCCCTACTAGTGCGGTCCTATTACAACAGCTTTAAAACACCAAGGAACGGACTCAGGGGGTCTCCATCTCAACCTTGGTGAATATCATTCAATGGCCACGGCAGTACACTTATGTGCCTTACTAGTTGTGGCCTCATCAGTAATATCATTCAATGGCCACGACAGTACACCTATGTGCTTCACTGGCCACGGCCTCAGAAGTATTATTATGCAACAGTGCAAACGATTCATCCCAACCTCATACTTGGTTAATCTAATGTTTCTGCGATTACTCACTTTTGCTAGTTTCATCTCAGATTATATATATATTGTAAAGACTAATAAAAGCAGAAAATGGAAGGAGAATCCAGCCATAGCACAGAAGTCAAAGATAAGATTGTGCAGCTGTACAATCACCTCAACCATCTCTATGACAGTCATGCTTCACTCCAAACCCAAGTCAGTTATTTGACTCAGAAGGTTCTCATGCTTGAGGCCGCAACCTGATCCAATGTGGGTACGGCACCCAGGATCATTGCCTTATCAGCCTTCGCTGCCACGACAGTACCAGAAGTTCCATCCGCAGAAGCAACATGCAAGAACCAGAAAAGGAAAGTGGAGAAGGCAGAAAGGGCCTTTGAGTCCTACACCCCATTGGCCTTCCTAGTTAAAGACATCTTTGAGTCTATAAAAGAGGACAAGCTGCTGAAATGGTCAGAGAAGCTTAAAGCTCCACCCCACAAGAGGAACAAATCCAAGTGGTGAAAATTCCATCTGGACCACGGCCATGACACTGAGCAATGCTATGCTCTGAAAGATGAAATTAAGAGGCTCATAAGGCAGGGGATGCTGCAGCGCTTCCTCAAATATGCCTAAGGGACCAGCCTAGTCTGACAGGCCACGTGCCCATTTTTCATGCTTGTGTTTTATATTTCATATGTTTCTGTTTTTACAGTGAAAATCTTCTTACGCTGTTTTAAATTAAACTTTGTATTGTCCTTACAAAGTCATACATATATTGATAGATACGTGAAATCAAGTTCACTCTTATAATGCCATATTTTGATTCTCGTTTCCACGAAATGTTATTTTATGAAAGACCTTTTTGTCTTAAACAGTCATTCATATCTCAATTCGAGACAATATGTTATATTGGGAATGATAATATCTAAGTGGGCCCACAACGCCCGCTGTGATGCCTGATTATACGCGACAATTCGAGAATGATATTTGAATTAGCGAAAGCAACTATCGAGAGTAGCGCCACACGTGGAGACTATATATCGGTGTACGATGATTCACCATTAAAAGCGTCTATTAGGATGCATCATTAGCCACAAAGGCCTATAGTGGCCATTATCAGCTTTCAGGACGCGTCATTAGCCCCAAAAGCCTACAGTGCCCATTCTCAGCTTTCAGGATGTATCATTAACCACAAAGGCCTACAGTGCCCATTCTCCACTTTCAGGATGCGTCATTAGCCACAAAGGCCTACAGTTCCCATTCTCAGCTTTCAGGATGCGTCATTAGCCACAAAGGCCTATAGTGCCCATTCTCAATTTTCAGGATGCGTCATTAGCCCGAGGAGGTTACTCCCCCGGCAAACATCATTAACTTAGTGGATAGAGATGAAACATCATTAACTTGATGATCTCATATTAGCTTGGGGAAGCTTCATAATACATAGCCCAGGAAGGCCTGAAAATAACCCACAGGGGCCAAAGACTTAATTTTCTATGGATAATCCTATATTTGAAGGGGCCGAAGACTTAATTATCTATGTATAATCCTATTATAACCTGGAAAGGCTTTATATATATATCCACATAAGCTTGGGGAAGCTTTATAATACCTAGCTCGGGGGGGCCTGATAATAATCCAACCGAAGCAACTAAAGAAGAGTCGTTAAAGGCAATAGAAGCGACTAAAGGAAAGCTACAAGATGAGATTAAACCAACATTGAAAGGCACCATAGCCCTATTAATGTGGTCGCGGCCCTATCAAGAAGTTCAGCCACAGCCACAAACATGGGTACAAGTATTTCAGTGGTCCAAAAACCTAATTGCCCGTGGTAAGGGACAAACACACCCCACTACTAAAAGGTACAAGAATTATCATTAAAAAAATCGATAAAGGTGTCGCGGACCTGTTCATGAAGGGATTGCAACCATATGAATGCAACAATACACTAAAAGTGCAAGGTAAAGAAACCTCGCCACAACCTATGAGAAGAAAATAATTATACTATGGTGCCGCGACCTTAATCTATTAGTCGCATCCAAGCAAAGCAGAAGAATAAAAAGCTACTAAAAAAAGGAGACAGATATAGTCAACATTAAAAAAGGTCGCAACATTAATTAAGCACTTCAAAAATTCAAAGGGACATAGCCCTGTGTTGACAGCTAAAAAATTAAAATTTTGTTACAATTTTTATGAGGCTACATCATCATTGACATCCCCTTCATCACCCTCCGTAGCTGTTTCAGTCTCGTCTTCGACTGCAGCCTCTTCGACAAGCTTCCTTGCCCTTTCCTCTGCTGGAACCGTAATTTCATCTACACACTGGTCGTGCTCAGCATCACCCAGTTTCCAGGACATAATTTGATACTTGGCCTCTAGGAAATTCTTGACGACTCAGTGCCTCGGCTCTTGAAAGCCGCGAAGGTAGGCTTTGTTGTTGATCAGAAAAAAGTCCTTGGACTTCTTGAAGTTGGCCAAAATAAGATCCACAACTTGGATTAAGGTTGCGGTATGATTTTCTTCTTTTAGTCTGTTGTCCTCGGCATGTTGGCTCTCAATACTGTTGAGGGTCGCGGCGTAATCGATAGTCATCTTCTTCATTTGATTTTTAGCCGCAGTTGCCTTGGTTTGAGCAGCCGTAGCCTAAGTAGCCTCCAAGTCTTGCTTAGCCGCCTCAAGTGCCACAGCAGAGGAATTCTTGCCCGCTTGAAAGGAGGACAGCGTGGCTGCGTCCAGGTCATTCTTGTGTGAAGTCTTCGCAACTTTATAAATCTTGTAAATCCCATCATACTTTATCCTTTTGGACACCACAATGTCCGCAGTCTGGAAGACAAAAGTCATTGCTCATTAACTTTTGGCAAAAACATTGGAATAAACAGAAAGTGGTGAAGAAATTACCCTCAGCGGGCAGTAGAGAGCATACTCTTCCAAATCTTCGTGGTCCTTTTCAACAAGACGATCAAGGTCCACATTTTCTAGAACCTTCCTCATTCTACGGACAGCCCTCACAGTTATATCCCAAGAGGAATTGGGATTTTCTTTCGTAAGCTGAGGGCGCGGACGGTCGTCAAGTCCAACTCTTGGCCTAACTTATGGAGGTGGCAGGTTGGCATTTACAGCCACAATAGTGCGCAGAGGGGAAGAATTGGCAAAAATAACAGGTGAAGTGTCACGTCCACTAGTATGGTCAGTTTCGAAAGGCAGTAGGCCTGCTACGGCCAGGTGTTCATCAATGTCATCATCATATTGGCCTTCTCTTTCTGATGACGCGGCGCCACCCTTAAATACCTCATGTGTTGCATCCCTCCTAAGTGTGGGATTTGTCACATCTGCCTCAACGGTAGTGGGCTCAGCATCATTTGGGACTGTGACAGGAGCCCTCTTTCTCTTCTTCCTCCCTCTCTTGGCAGCATTATTGAGGTTAATTGTATCCTCATCCATCTATAGTAACTGAGCTTTTAAAAGCTCCTTATCTATCTCCTCGCCTGAAGAAGAAACAAAGCAGAGATTTCAAGTATTGATGATTGGAAGACAAGTGCTGCGGAATATTAAGGAAGGGTGATTGATTACCTTCTGCAGCCATCTTTGTTGGCTGAGATTTATCGGGGAAGTAGCTTGCCTCAAATATGGAAGCAGAAGTCACTAAGATGCTGAACTTTTTATCCTTAGCCTTGACTAATGTGACCTTTTTAACCCTTCTCTCCTGCCGCTCACTGAGGTGTAAGTTATCAAGAGCTGCATATAAGGCCAATATTAGTACAGTACAGTAAAAAATGTCAAGCGCAAATTATAAAACAGGACGTGGCATATATCCAATAGCCGCAGCCGTACATACATAGTTTTGAAGGTTGGACCCACTGCCGCGACATCCTAAATGATCTCTCCCTCTCACCCTCTTCAGGGTGGATCTCCCACCCCTCACTAGATATATAAAAGTACTTGCCCTTCCAGTTCTTTACACTGGTGGTGAAGCACCTTATACCTTTGACTTGCTTAAGTCTATATTGTATAAGTGCTCAACTAATTTGGAAATAGTGACAAAATTGGTTGTCTAACCTAGAATCCAAAGAGCCTCAGAATTAATCTCTCTAATCCTCTTCAATAATCCAAGAAGGTATAAATTGAATCACACTACACACATTAGAAGTGCATAACATGTGTATATTTTTGCTTAAAATTGATTGTGTGTTAAATTCCCCTTAAAATGTTGTTTTAATAATTTTTTGGGAATTTTTAAACTTTTTTAAACATTTTTTAAATAATGTTTTCTTTAATAAAAGTGTGATTATAAAATTTGTGGGGTTAATTTGCTATTTTGAAAAATTCATTTTTCATTGGAATGTTTGATTGGGTAGGATGTAAATGCGCTAGAGACTTCAGGGTGCAGCTTGTAATTAACTTTGACGCGCGTTTGTAAGCCACTTATATGCTAACACTTGTCACGTTTCTGTTGTATCTATTTGTGTTTGTTATGTGAGAGGGTTGCCTGGTGGTTTGCTGATCGTTGGATCAATCCTTATCGATGTCCTGCATGTGTTTTAAACCTATCCGTATGCTATCCTGTGAACCAATCACATTCGACTTAACCACCGCCTTCTTATAACCCTTAGATCAAGTCAACATTAGGAAGACTTAATCTCAGCCCTTGATTCCCTTCGACTCTCCAGAATCTTCCTCCACTCCTATAAAAGCCCTCTAATTCTCAACCTTTCAAGACTTTTGGCAGTCGTCATTTCTGAGAGAAAAAAAATAGAGAGAAGAGAGAAGTGAGAGAGAAGAGAGAAAAGAAAAGAGAGAAGAGAGAGAAAGGAAAAACAGTGTTAGCCAAACCCTAACCCTAACCCTAAACACTTCATATCTGATTCAACCCTTCGTATACACACAACCCCAAACACAACCTTGAGTGTTTGTGAGAGAGTGGTGTTTCTTGGTTGTTCATATTGAAGCTGTAACCTCTTAATCAGTGATCTTATTACCAACTTAAACATTCGTGTGAAGATCTGTATTTCTTCTTCATAGAAATTGTAGATCTACACTCTGCATGTTACATTTCACTAGATCTGCATGTTTCTTTCTCTATTTAAGAAAATCCTTACTGATTTAGTTTTAAAACTGTTTTATGGTTTCTATTCTTATGAAACTTAACCTTGACCTAGTTGGATTCACACTTGGAGATTTTCAATCTCAAAAATATTTTTAAAACAGAGATTGATTAAGATCTTGACCGATTTTGAAGCAAGATATCCGTGGAATCTGGGTTATATTTAAAGGTCAAAAAGGTTTCAAGTTCTATAAGAAAGAAAGAAAAGAAAATCACAGCATATAGTCTTTATATGTAATTTTCTAGGAC
Organism: Sambucus nigra; assembly: GCA_949130495.1. NCBI lineage: Eukaryota > Viridiplantae > Streptophyta > Magnoliopsida > Dipsacales > Adoxaceae > Sambucus > Sambucus nigra. The sequence continues at coordinate 633,309,776 of OX422215.1, read as the reverse complement.
TGTCTGTAAAACTAAGTGTGTGTGAGTTCATGTTGATAGGAATCACATCACAAACACTGAACACACTACTACACTGGAAGTGTTGTGAATAATATCAAAGATTATTGAGTCGATGCAAGGAAGCTAAAGCAAAGGAAGTTATCAAACTGGAAGAACATCATCAAAAATCAGATCTATGAGAAGTTAGAAGGACACCAAGTGGGGTATATTCCTAAACATAGAATAGGTTGATTTGTGTGCATGTATGTTGTATTGTTTGTAACTGCTATTTGTTGTTAGTGGATTTTTACTTTTGTGACTTAGAAGTCACCGTGGATGTTTCCTCTATTGGGAGAGGTTTTACCACGTTAAAAACTGTGTGTTCTGATTATCTTCATCACCTCATCTCATTCTATAGTGTGCTGAATTTTTGAAACTGTCTTAGTTTTAAAACTGATTACAAAGTCTTGATTACTCTCGTACATAAGTTTTTGTAAACACATCTTGATGTTTATAATTTTTATTTTCAAAAGAAAAGGGTTTCTTCAACAAACATCTCGGAGTTGCTTATACAGTTTAATCTTGTATTAAACGGCATTAGTAACGTTTTTCAATTGGTATCAGAGCCCTGTAAACTTTTACTTCAAAAAGATCTTGTGTTTCTGAAATCGTTTTCTGAAAAACCTAACTATGGACGAGAAGAATGAAAGGTTTGGTAATCTGTCCAGACCTCCACTCTTTGATGGAAACAACTTTGCTTAATGGAAAGTAAGAATGGTTGCCTTCATCCAAGGGACTTTAGGAGATGATGTCTGGGACATTATTGAAAATGGATACACTTATCCTACTAAACCAGCCACTGAAGGAAGTGATGAGAGGGTAAAGAAAATCTTAAGTGAGTTTACCCAAGAAGAGAAAACTATTTCTCGAAATAACAATAAAGGCAAGAATGCCATTTTTATGTCTATTAATGAGTATGAGTTCAAGAGAATCTCATCTTGTGCCACTTCTAAGGAAGCTTGGGACACATTAATCACTTCCCATGAAGGAGACTCAAGAGTTAAAGCTGCTAAAACTCAAATGCTTACCCAGCAGTACAACTCTTTAATTATGTCTGACTCTGAGTCTTTTGATGACTTTTACATGAACTTAACTGATATAGTTACTAAGTTGCATGCTAATGGTATAACATATGATAGGAATGAAATTGTTTCTAAAATTTTAAGATCATTACCACAAAAGTTTGACAGCAAGAGGTATGCTATTGAGGAAATGAGTGATCAAAACCTTACCCCTGAGTTACTCAGTAGCAAACTTAGGACTGTGGAAATGGAATTAGACTTTAAGAAACAATTAAATCATTCACAAATAAAACAGCCCAACTCTAACTTGAGTTTTGCCTCTAAGATATCTAAACTTGAGACTAATTTGATCAACTTTGACTCTGATGAGGAGTGTGATATAGACAAACTAGATAATCAGATTGCCTTAATGTCTAAACAATTTAAGAAAATTGTTAAATTTAGAAACAAACAGGCAACTAAACAAGGCAAGCCTAATTATCCTACTCTGTCTAATCCCAAACCTCATGAGAGAGGTCTTGACAAACATCCTAAGGACAACAACTCCAGACCCAGCAGAGACCTTAAAAAGATTGAATGTTTTAGATGTGGGAAACTAGGTCACATTGCTCACGATTGCAGAGTTAATCTGAATAAAGCCAACACACACAATAGAGCCAATGTCTATAAAACTTGGAATGATTCAAGTGACTCTGATGAAGAGGAACTTGAGTCATCAAATGTACTTGACCCTTGCATGTCCTTTTATGCTAAGATCATTTACAATGATGATATGTCTGTGTGTGATAATGATGCTCATACTCCTGCTTGTGTGAATACTGCTTTGACTGGCCTAGATGCTTTATTATCTGAAAATGTTGCTAGTTCTAGCTCCGTGTGTGTGAGTCAAAGTGATCTCGATAACGACGATGTAAATGGGTGCGTGTGTACTAAAACTGAATCGTTAGGGGTCACTACACACACTTCACTTAGCGACTCAGACTCAGATGACCTCCCAGATATTCATACTTTGTATGTTAAAACTCTCAAAAAAGGCACTAGACTGGAGAAGACTGTTATAGACCTGACTAAGAAATTAGATGATCTAAGTCTTATTGTGAAGCTGAATGCTGAGGAATACACTAATTAGTGTCTGTCTCATCAATCCGAAATTGAAACTTTTGATCAAAAATTAAAAGAGTTGACTAAAACTAATGAAACCCTGGAAATGAAATACAAGGGAACATTATTAGAACTGGACGAAGCAAAAACAAAGACAGCTACTGTTTTCAAAAAAATTTCTAAGTTTGAAAACAATTCAAATTGTTTTACTGACTTTGTTGTTGACTCCAAGACCAATTCTGATGATAGAACCGGTATTGGATTTTGCCCTAAGAACAAACAACAAACTACAAATCTTGAACCTATTAAGTTTGTTTCTGGGGGCAAAATACCAATTGAAACATGTCCAGATTTTCATTTTATTAAAAAGGAATTTGATCAAAAGCAACAACAGAAAGACATTGGAGAGTCTAGTAATTCTAAGGCTGACACTACACTTAAGACTAAATACGTCTGTCCTTTGATCAGAAAGGCTGAATCTACCTTTAAAACCATCCCTCCTAGGAATAGTACTTCTGAACAACATGCTGTTAAACCCATCTTTAGAAGTTTTCCTAAGGAAGTTCATCCCTCAAGAAATCAATATTGCTCCTACTGTGACATTTATGGTCATTCCTTTGAAGGTTGTTATGCTAGGCGTCTAAACACCCCTGTGTATAACTCTTCTGTCTACAAGAACTTTAACTATTCTAAGCAAAATCGTAACCATTATGTCCTTCCAAGACAACCTGACAAGAACTCTAACTACAGGAATAGAAAGGCCAAAACTAAGAGTTTATTTAAGTGAAAGGCTCCCAGAAACTTTCCTAAACCAAAAGCTCAAATTTTCCACAATAATCAGTTTGTTGCTCCAAATGTTTTTCGACAAAAAGCTGTTTCTCAAAAATTTTATCAAATGAGGGCAAACTTGCGCAAAATTAAAACTAGAGCTATTTGGGTTAGAAAAGATGATCTTTTACCCCAAATGAAGTGTAACATTGTTATCACTGCTTTAAAAGCTGAACACACTTCATCTGGTTGGTACTTAGATTCAAAATGCTCCAAACATATGACAGGAGATGAAACCAAACTCTTAAACAAAACCAGATTTGCTGGAGGCAAAGTAGTCTTTGGTGACGGAGTTTCATCCCAGATCATAGGTAAAGGAACCCTAAAAGAAGACGGAATGCCTACTCTCGAAAATGTACTTTTAGTTAAAGGCCTTAAAGCCAACCTCCTAAGTATATCACAATTTTGTGACTCTGACCATACAGTTACCTTTTCAAAGAACAATTGTAAAATTCTAAATGATAAAGGTAAATGCATTATTACCGGATTTAGAACACCTGACAATTGTTATACTATCAAGACTGGTTCTGAAACCTGTAACATTGTCAGAATGGATGACAATGAAATCTGGCATAATCGTATGGGTCACCTAAGTTATGATATCCTTGGTAGATTGTCTAGTCAAGAGATTGTTAGAGGAATTCCTAAAATTAAACCTATTTCCAGTGTTGTCTGTGGTCATTGCCAGGAAGGAAAAATAGTTAAGACTTCGTATAAAAAGGTTAAAGACATTCTCACCTCTAGACCTCTAGATCTCATCCATATGGACCTTATTGGTCCCTCTAGAACTGTTAGTCTTTGTGGACAGAGTTATATCCTTGTCATGGTTGATGATTTCACACGATTCACTTGGGTTGCCTTCTTGAAACAAAAATCTGACACGTTTCAGAATTTTTTGAAAATCTTACTAAGAATTGAAAATGAGAAGGACACACAAGTCAATCATATTCGTAGTGATAGAGGGGGAGAGTTCATAGACACAGGAATAGTTGAATATTGTAACTATAACGGTTACAAACACGAATTCAGTGCCCCTAAGACTCCTCAGCAGAATGGTATTGCTGAAAGGAAAAATCGAACTCTTCAAGAGATGGCACGTGTCATGTTGCATGCTAAATCTCTACCTAAATACTTCTGGGTAGAATCTATTAGAACAGCATGTCATATCATTAATAGGGTTTACCTTAGGAAAAACACTAAACAAACCCCTTATGAGTTGTGGTACGGTAAGAAGCCTAATCTGAAATATCTAAGAACTTTCGGAAGTCAGTGTTATGTCTGTAAAGACAGAGAACATCTGTCTAAATTCGAAACGCGTGGTGATAAAGCCATCTTCTTAGGATACTCTCCAAACAGTCGTGCTTATCGTATATACAATCTGCGTACTAAGGCCCTTATGGAATCGATAAATGTAATTGTAAGCGATACTATTGTCGAAAATAAGATATTGAGAGTCCAGAAGTACCTGGCTGGGTCTCTAAAGATCATCCCATTGACAACGTGGTCGGTAATCCTAATGAGCCAGTTCGTACTAGATCCCAGTTAAGAAATTATGCTAATTATGCATGTTTCGTCTCCCTTGTGGAACCGAAAAATGTTAATGAAGCATTGAATGACACACACTGGATTTCTGCTATGCAGGAAGAACTTTTACAATTTGTCATTCACGATGTCTGGTATCTTGTACTGCGGCCTCAAAACAAAAATGTTATTGGCACACGTTGGATCTTTAAGAAAAAATCTGATGAAAATGGGGTAATCCTTAGAAACAAAGCTAGACTAGTTGCTCAAGGTTACTCACAAATAGAAGGAATAGATTTTAGCGAGACATTTGCCCCTGTCACTCGTCTTGAATCTGTTCGACTCCTTTTCGCCATAGCGTGTCACTTAAAATTTACACTTTATCAAATGGATGTCAAGTCTGCCTTCCTTAATGGAATTCTGTCCGAAGAAACGTATGTAGAACAACCCAAAGGGTTCATTGACCCTAAATACCCTAACCATGTCTTTCGTCTAAAAAAGGCTCTGTATGGCTTAAAACAAGCTCCTAGAGCTTGGTATGAACGCCTTTCCAACTTTTTGTTGGATAAAGGTTTTAAGAGAGGAGGAAATGACCAGACCCTCTTTGTCAAACATTTTGACAAAAACATTATTATAGCCCAAGTCTATGTAGACGACATCATTTTCGGGTCCACTTCAACATCTGAAGTTAAATCTTTTTCTGCTATTATGCATAAGGAGTTTCACATGTCCCTTATGGGGGAGCTACAACTTTTCTTAGGATTTCAAGTGAAACAGAATTCTGATGGACTATTTGTCTCTCAAACTAAGTATGCCTTAGATCTTGTTAAGAAATTTGGTTTAGATAATGCTAAAGTTGCCAAAACGCCTATGAGTACTACTGATAAATTATGTAAAGATGAAAATGGAAAGTCAGTTGATTCCACACTTTATCGTAGTATGATTGGTAGCCTACTCTATCTTACTGCCTCACGACCAGATACAATGTATGCTGTATGTTTGTGTGCTCGTTACCAGAATAACCCTAAAGAGAGCCACTTATCGTGTGTAAAACGTATAATCAAGTACATAAAGGGCACTCTTAATCTTGGACTTAGGTACACTAATGATACCTGCAGCACCATCATAGGGTATACTGATGCTGATTGGGCCGGATGTACTGATGATAGTAAAAGTACATCAGGTGCCTGCTATTATGTCGGCAATAATTTAGTTGGTTGGAGTAGCAAAAAACAGAATTGCACATATTTATCTACAACTGAGTCAGAATATATAGCAGCTGGAAGTTGCTGTGCTCAATTGTTATGGATAAAACAAATGTTAAGCGACTATGGGATTAAAGAAGATCAGTTATAATTGTATTGTGACAATCAAAGCGCTATTAATAAATCTAAAAACCCGGTTCAACACTCGCGAACTAAGCATATTAAAATAAGACATCATTTTATACGCGAACTTGTTGAAACTAAGGAGTTAGAAATCCATTACCTGCCTACTGATCTGTAACTTGCAGACATGTTCACTAAACCTTTAGACTATAACAGATTTCTGTATTTGCGTAATTCTATAGGTATGGTATGTGCTGATTAAACCCTGAAGACCTTAATTTTTACCCTTTGTCCATTTGAGACAAAATGGGGGAGAAATTTGAGTCTTACGGGTTCAATGTTTTGTTCACATTTCATCTAAACTGCTTGATCTTAGTGTGCATATTTGCAGGAATCTCTTCTACTGATTATCTACCATTTCTAGTGTACAAATTTTGTAAATAGTTGAGTTATGTAATTTTTGACTTTCTAGGAAATGGGTAGATAGTATCTTTGTATAGGACTAGGTTTTATTATTTTTGGTTCCCTAAGAGTTTAAGCTAACTCAAAGGATATTTTGTCTCATATTTCCAAAGGGGGATATTGAAGCACCTTATACCTTTGACTTGCTTAAGTCTATATTGTATAAGTGCTCAACTAATTTGGAAATAGTGACAAAATTGGTTGTCTAACCTAGAATCCAAAGAGCCTCAGAATTAATCTCTATAATCCTCTTCAATAATCCAAGAAGGTATAAATTGAATCACACTACACACATTAGAAGTGCATAACATGTGTATATTTTTGCTTAAAATTGATTGTGTGTTAAATTCCCCTTAAAATGTTGTTTTAATAATTTTTGGGGAATTTTTAAACTTTTTTAAACATTTTTTAAATAATGTTTTCTTTAATAAAAGTGTGATTATAAAATTTGTGGGGTTAATTTGCTATTTTGAAAAATTCATTTTTCATTGGAATGATTGATTGGGTAGGATGTAAATGCGCTAGAGACTTCAGGGTGCAGCTTGTAATTAACTTTGACACGTGTTTGTAAGCCACTTATATGCTAACACTTGTCACGTTTCTGTTGTATCTATTTGTGTTTGTTATGTGAGAGGGTTGCCTGGTGGTTTGCTGATCGTTGGATCAATCCTTATCGATGGCCTGCATGTGTTTTAAACCTATCCGTGTGCTATCCTGTGAACCAATCACATTCGACTCAACCACCGCCTTCTTATAACCCTTAGATCAAGTCAACATTAGGAAGACTTAATCTCAACCCTTGATTCCCTTCGACTCTCCAGAATCTTCCTCCACTCCTATAAAAGCCCTCTAATTCTCAACCTTTCAAGACTTTTGGCAGTCGTCATTTCTGAGAGAGAAAAAAATAGAGAGAATAGAGAAGAGAGAAAAGAAAAGAGAGAAGAGAGAGAAAGGAAAAACAGTGTTAGCCAAACCCTAACCCTAACCCTAAACACTTCATATCTGATTCAACCCTTCGTATACACACAACCTTGAGTGTTTGTGAGAGAGTGGTGTTTCTTGGTTGTTCATATTGAAGCTGTAACCTCTTAATCAGTGATCTTATTACCAACTTAAACATTCGTGTGAAGATCTGTATTTCTTCTTCATAGAAATTGTAGATCTACACTCTGCATGTTACATTTCACTAGATCTGCATGTTTCTTTCTCTATTTAAGAAAATCCTTACTGATTTAGTTTTAAAAATGTTTTATGGTTTTTATTCTTATGAAACTTAACCTTGACCTAGTTGGATTCACACTTGGAGATTTTCAATCTCAAAAATATTTTTAAAACAAAGATTGATTAAGATCTTGACCGATTTTGAAGCAATATATCCGTGGAATCTGGGTTATATTTAAAGGTCAAAAAGGTTTCAAGTTCTGTAAGAAAGAAATAAAAGAAAATCACAGCATATAGTCTTTATATGTAATTTTCTAGGACTGTCTGTAAAACTAAGTGTGTGTGAGTTCATGTTGATAGGAATCACATCACAAACACTGAACACACTACTACACTGGAAGTGTTGTGAATAAGATCAAAGATTATTGAGTCGACGCAGGGAAGCTAAAGCAAAGGAAGTTATCAAACTGGAAGAACATCATCAACAATCAGATCTATGAGAAGTTAGAAGGACACCAAGTGGGGTATATTCCTAAACTTAGAATAGGTTGATTTGTGTGCATGTATATTGTATTGTTTGTAACTGCTATTTGTTGTTAGTGGATTTTTACTTTTGTGACTTAGAAGTCACCGTGGATGTTTCCTCTATTGGGAGAGGTTTTACCACGTTAAAAACTGTGTGTTCTGATTATCTTCATCACCTCATCTCATTCTATAGTGTGCTGAATTTTTGAAACTGTCTTAGTTTTAAAACTGATTACAAAGTCTTGATTACTCTCGTACATAAGTTTTTGTAAACACATCTTGTTGTTTATAATTTTTATTTTCAAAAGAAAAGGGTTTCTTCAACAAACATCTCGGAGTTGCTTATACAGTTTAATCTTGTATTAAACGACATTAGTAACGTTTTTCAGGTGGGCCTTCAAGAGTAAAGGGTCTCATCCCTTCCACGGACGGAGAAGTAGTAATACCCAGCAAACTTTACAGAGTTTTCCTTCGGGCAGTATAAGTGAAAAAACTCCGCGGGAGTAATATCTCTCCTGAATTGATTCTCCCATAGCACAATGGCTGCAAGGATGGCCCTCCAGCCATTTGGATCTAATTGGGTTGGGGCTAACTTCATGGTTTGGAAAATTCTTCTGATAGGAACACGGACTGGCAGCTGCAGCCCATAAATAAAAGCGTGTAGGGGAAGCAGACCCCATCATCAGCAAGTGTCGTGCACGGCCTTTACTCCCCGGCAGGTGTTGAGCACATCAAACCCTCAAGAAACTCAAAGGCCTCAGCTCCTTGATCAACCCATTCTTGGGTCATAATACTACGGATGTCAAGTGCGGTAGGAGGCCTCTCAGCCCTCCCAGATGGGCCAACTGGTTTATCCTTAACATTAGTTGCACCCTCGACCGCGGCATTATTATAGACACCCCATTTTGTCACCCCTAACTCTCCTTAGGTCCCTAGTACCTCCCTTCATCACTACAAACCCAGGTCATACCCCGAGTACTGACCTAAAAGCCATCGGGCACTCCCAGGCTCCGTTTGACCAAAAAGTCAAACTCTTCAGCTCAACTAAGGTTGAATGAATATTCGAAGGGAATTGAATTCCCTTTCCAACGGTCCATCCCGTGCGCGATTCTGACTTACCATGCGGACGAACCATCTGTTTGCGTCCAAAACTTGATCTAAAGGCTACCGGGCGCTCCCGAACTCTGTTGACCTAAGTCAACTCTTCAGCTCGACCAAGACTGAATGAATCTTCGAAGGGAACTAAAACCCCTTTCCAATGGTCCGCTTCGTGCACGATTTCGACTTACCATACGGACGAACGATTCGTTTGCCTCCAAGAGGTCACTGAATGCTTCCAAGGCCCGGTTGACCAAAGTCAACTCCCCAAACCGGGTCAAACACTTTGAAATGTCGAAGTAAATTTCCTAACCTTTCCAACGGTCCACCCATGCACGATTCGAACTTACCATGCGGATGAACGATCCGTTTGCGTCCGAACGATTCCCCGTCCAATGGACCGACAAACGCTTCCGAGCCATATTTGACCCAAAGTCAACTCCCGAACCCGAGAGCGGTCCAAAGGACTTTCAAAGGTCTCTGAATTACCTTTCCAACGGTCTACCCCGTGCTCGATTCTGACCAATGGTTTGGCCTCGGAAACTAATTTTCCGAAAAGGCCTGAAATACATTGCCAAATGGCAGGTTCCAGACCCTGCCTATCAGTAGGTGCCGATAGGTAGGACCAGGTCTATGTCGATCGGCAGTGACCTGGGCCTATAAAAGGATACCTTCATCTCATTTGCAAAGGGAGCCCATATCTGATAAAAAATGCTCTCAGCGAATCTCAAAAACCTCTCTCGAAGGCAGCGCGATTTCAACATCCAAATCCCTTTCTAACTTCCACTTTTCATCATCCTTTTAATCGAACTTGGTGAATTAGCCACTCTCCACCATCATCCAAGTGCAAGGGCTGCTCTCCAATATTCAAGATCAAGCTCAAGATCTTCAAGAAGGTCCAACTTTCTCAATTTTCTCTTCAAATTCTCTTAAATTCGCAATAACTTATTTTATTACTTAGCACTTTTTATTATCCCATCTCACATATCCTAATATACTTTTTATTTAGTATTATTTCACATCTCCTATTTTCATATAAATGAAACCCAAAATATAAGAAAAAGAGGGTTTGCTCATAAATTCTAAATAGGAATTCTCATACTTTTCTCACACTTTTCTCACAACTAAAACACTTTTTCTACACACACACACAAATAAGAGATCCCCCCCATTTGGATTTATGGGATAAACCCCACCCCTCGTTTTGTATGCGAACTACGTGGACTTTGATGCCTTTATAGGCTATGTAGGCGTCTCAGGGTAAAACTCGAGACTCGAGTCCTATTCTCACTTTCTCTCTTATTTTCTATCTTCTCTAAATCCAATTTTCTTATATTCTATATACTTGTTCTTAGTGACGTATCACCCCATATGCGTTATCGTTCCATTATAACGATCAACGTAAGGATAATCGCATAAATCTTATTTTCTAATATGATTTTTATACTTTCCTACGGATGACTCGCTTTATCTCTCCCATGATACAAGTCGAGGATTCCTATCTCCACTATATATATACACATGCACACATATCACGGGGAAAATAAAAAAGGAAAATAACAAACATCCATGAGAGACCGAAACGGCGAAATGGGTGCCTAACACCTTCCCATTTCGTAACTTAGCCTCCGAACCCTTCTCGAATCATTTTGGTTTCATATGCACCAGTATGTCTTTGGATGCCATCCTTCGGGATGGCTTCCCCTTTTTCTTTTGTCTGTTTTGAGTAAAATAGACTGACGACTCTAAATCCCTCTACATTTTTACACCTCATCTCAAACGACGTCGGCCGAAGCACTCCCAAGAGGGATGCGCGGGACCCGAGGATCCTTCCTTCACACGCCCACCCGTAGGCGAGGATAGGGGATGGCCATAGTGGTGACTCCGCTGGGGATATGTATATTTTGAGGGCTTGACTCTATTTACATGGATGTTATATTTGTTTATATTTCCCCTATATCTGCATGTTCCCCTTTTCCATGTGTATCCCATGCTTATGCTTCTGTTCACACACTTGTAAAAAATTCTCCATGTACACTTCGCACCACGTGCACCTAGGATCACATATATCCACATGTTGCACGTATCACCCATCCATAATTGGTGTACCTTTAGTATTTGTACTTTGCTCCCTGTTTGGCATAATTAAGAAAAGCATTCTCATCATAAGATACTAATAAGAGAATCATGCATGATTCACACGACATCATCAAAGAGCATTATTATTGACCAAATTTTATCCAGTAACTGGAGGGTCACTTCATGATGGGCGCTGGTCTGGCAGGGCGCAGTTACCTTAAGCGATATGACTCTCACCTTCCATTGGCCAAATACCTTCGACGTATATCGAACGGTTCCCCGCATCGTACCGCTTGCCCGAAGTCATGGCGGGAGGTATATCACAGGGAATTCGTTCACGTACGTCAAGTATATCGAATTTGCTCTCACACGTATTGTCCCCACGAGGTATATAGTGAGGCAATTCACGTACACTCAGGTACATCAAATGGCTTGTCCACACGTACCGATTGCTCGCAAGAGCAAGAGGTATATCGTGGAAGTCACTCCAAAGGGGGGAACCCATTCCGATTCACCCAACCAACAGCATACCCGCATATAGGTGTCAAACCTAGGACACGCACTTTAGATTGTCTGTTTCAACCCAAAACTCTGCCAAATTTTGGGTCTCAAATTTTTGTGCATTTTTAAAATGGGACCCTATTCGTGAGCCTGGTTACAAGTCCAGCCGTAGCTTCGCATATATTAAAAACCCTACATTTCCAGGCTCAGGTCACGTCCGGCATTGCATTTAGGAGAATTAAATACAAGTGAGAACATAATAATCGTAATAATCATGCTGAGTTCCATCTCCAAAAACATTTCTCCCTTCTTTATCAAAAATCCAAAAATAGTTTCTTCCTTTTTTCTCAAAAATAAATCCCATTCTACGCCTTCTCAGGTCAATCGCAAGCCCTTGGCCTGGCTCCCTATTGGCTTCGGTCTTCAGTCAAATCACCCCGGAGTTTCATTCGTTCTTCTACTACTTCTTTCGAGTTTGGAATCCATCCACTTTCCATGGAGAATACAGATCAAGTACCAGTCATACAGCCGGAACTGACGGAAGTCCTAGCTCAGCTCGTGTCCAAGATTGACAAATCCAAACTGAGGTCCGAGAGATGCAACGAAATCAGGTTTTTATTCCTCAAGAGCTCGAGGCCATATTCCCTCGTGCTATGGGTCCACCCGAGCGTATCTGGGTTCCCGAAGAATATCAGCATGCTCCATGTACCCCTCCTGTCAATGGGTCGCTGCCTGCCCAGCTTCTGATGCCAAACATTGCCCAGTCTGTGGCTAACCTGCCTATGGTCGCTGATCCAAAAGATGAGGAGTTGAATAAAGTCAAAGAAGATCTCAAGATGCTCACCAAGAAGTTCGACTAAGTCAGAATCTCTGGGAATTACATAGACTACACACACATGTCTCCTTATCCTAAAGCGAGGTTACCCGAGAAGTTCAAGATGCCAAATATCGAGAAGTTCGAAGGGAGTGGACCCCCGATTGTTCATCTTCACAGTTATCATCGTTCCATGACTCTACTAGGGGCTTTTGAAGAAGTGATGGCCCAATTATTTCAGCAAATTTTGAAGGACAGTGCCCTCTGATGATTTTTGTCTCTCAAGGAATCCAGAATCCGTAGTTGGGAGGATGTAGCCCGAGAATTTATGTCGCAGTACAAATATAACGAAGATCTTGAGGTCACCCGTCGTAATTTATAGCTGCTAAAACAGAACCCTGGGGAATCAGTTAAAAACTTTATAACCCGGTGGAGGGAGAAAGCAGCTACCATGACCAATCGGCCATCTGAGGAAGAACAGGTCAATATAGTGAAGAATAACTTCTTACCCTATGTCCGAGTGATGATGGGAGGACAATACTATCCCCACTTCCGAGCTCTCAGAGAAGTGGGAGTAGAAATCGAGGAAAGCTTTGTTAAAATAGAGGTTGAACTGAAGAAGGTGTCCAGACAGTTCACCCCTCAAAAGTATGACAAGCCGGCCAGTGCTAAAGTCTCAACCATCAACAACATCTCTCAACCAACCACATCATGGGCACCAAAAAGTCGTCCTGCCCCATTCGAAGGGAATACACTGAGCTCCATGCTCCCCTCTCCAAAGTTTACCAAGCCCTATTAAGCCGAAACCTCATCAAACCCTTGGATCCCCGTCCATTGCCAAATCCACTCCCAAGAAACTTCAAGGCCGATGCTCATTGCGCCTTTCACCAAACTGCTGGACATACCACCGACTAATGCTTTCACCTCGGAAACATAATCCAAGATCTCATTGACCGGGGTACCATCGCCCCACCAGCCAATCCTAAGCCAAACACTACTCACAATCCACTCCCAAATCATGCCAATGCCATCTTCTTATAAGAAAACCCAGATTTCGATCCCTCAACTCAAATCACACCCATATACTCTCCTAAACCTCTTCAAATTTGCCCATATTTCCTCCTACACCCTACTAGCTTCGTTGATCAGGCACTGTCACTCCTTACCAGAGCATGCATCGTTGTCCGTACCCGTTCTAAAAATAAAAATATGGAATTATCAGAGGTGTTAAACCAACTCTTAGAGTTTGGGCTGAAATTGCCCTCACAGATGGTCATCGATTGCCAAAGGTTCAGTACACTATTCTTGGAAGAACAGAAATGGGCTCGAGATTCAGACAAGTGGGTGGTACCAACCGATGAAGTCAGCCTAGATGATGTTGTCCAGATTATGGCAGAATTATTCAGGCAAACCAACAGTATTTATAGTATCACCGGGTTACTTGACATTTTGAAGCTACAAGGGCGTTTGATCCCTTCAACCGTACATATCCCCACATAATGGGAAGACCTGTATGAAGAAGCTGTTGAAGTTGTGGAATGCATTGACTTTACATGGAAAGACATAATTCTTACCAACGGATGGGGGGAAGAATTCGAAGATTCAAGTGAAGAACAAGCTTCAGGAAGAACTGGACTAGTAGTCGACATGTGTGGGATGATATCATTTGAAGAACTCCTCGGATAAATAAACAGGGTGACAAAATAACCTGAGATTGACGAGGAAACGGGATTCATGTTCTTCCCTTCTTCAGTAAATCACATGACCAAATTAGGGAGACATTACCAAGTTCCAAGATCACTACCAACAAATGACAAAGGGAAGGGCGTTGAAAACTTGCATATGCCAGAGATGACCATCGAGGAGAGCAAGATCCCCGATCAACTGAAGAAAACTCAAGCTAACATCACTCTATGGGGGCTTTTCATGTCTTCCAGGCTGAACAGAAATGCTTTAATCAAGCTGCTCACTGGACCCACAGTTCCTCCTTCTACCACAGCAGAAGAAGCTGTAAATCTGGTCAGATCCTTGACCTCTACCCGAATGATATCATTTTCTGAAGAAGAAATCCCCAGAATTGGGCTAAATTATAATCATGCACTCAACATCTTTGTCGAAGTTATGGGGAAGGTCGTGACACCCTCTCTTATCGATAACGAATCCGCCTTGAATGTCTACCCACTGAGAACCTTCAAGTGTTTAGGCCTAAAAGAAAGCGACCTCGCTCCAACCTTCGCCGTTGTACGTGCCTACGCTAATACCCATCGAGAGGTGATGGGATCCATAAAACTTATAATAGGGGTTGGCCTTATAAGCCCTGTCATTGAATTCCAAGTCATAGACATCCCATCTTGTTTCAACCTGTTGCTCGAACGACCTTGGCTCCACAGTATCAAGGGCGTCTCTTCCTCACTCCATCAAAAATTGAAGTTCTTCGTCGACGGGCGAGTTATCACCATTTTGGGCGACGACGAAAATGTCGAGTGTGCAAGCACCAACAGTCCAATCCTTTAGATACAGTACGGGTCAAATGATATGCTCCTATCTGGATTTCGAGTTGAGCCACTCCTACTCCCGGTAGGGGACGGTTTCAAAGAAAGGGTTTGTCCAGAATATGACCCTCATGGCAATGTCAATGTGATTCAGATGTTCAGAAATATGCACTTTATGCCCGACTGGGGCTAGGGAAAAGGCAGCAAGGGATACTTGAGCCCATCGAACTGAAGAAAGCTTTACCTCTTTGTGGCTTGGGGTATCAACCATCAGAACAAGAGCTCAGAATGATCCACCAGTCTCGACCAAAGAGAAGATTAGACTGCATCCAAACTATCCCAGCAGGCTCCTTGAATGGGCGATGCATCAAAGAAGGCGAAGACTTCCCCTTTTGCGGTTTTCCAGAAATATGGTATAACCACACAGACATGAAGATGAAGCCTGGAATGGAGATATTTTTCCAAGATAGCTACCCATGGGCCGAAAGTTTCCAACACCGAGTACAACCGCTCATCAAAGATATCGAAGAGACTGAGGAAAGTGATTCCGAAGATTCCTTCAACTTACAGATACTGGGGCTGGCACTCTGCATGGTTCATTCAGGCACTACATCAATGGATCTATCCCATCTGATTAAAGCTGTTGATACACCCTCCTCAACTGGCATGTTGCACCAGTTCTACCTCTTAAAATCTCCCCTAACCCCATTGTTTACCGTATTTCCTCTTTTGTTGTCTATCCTTGTTCAAATGTAATCGAGACCTCTTTTGATAAGGTTCTCAATGTTGTTTTTCCTATCAATGAAATAAATGAAAAATTTGAGTATCTTGTTGTGACTTACATTAACTGCTTGGATTCTAATCAAACTTTTGATGATGATGATTTTGCAAATGAACAATTCTCAACTAATCTAAATAAGGTTAATAATAAACAACATAACCGCGTTCAAGTTAATGAAGAAGAGACTGTTGTAATTAATCTCGGTTTTAGTAGCCAACTGTGCGAGATTAGGATAGGGGCCACCCTTGACGAGCATGAGCGCGCATAACTCAAAGAGTTGCTAAAGGAATTCGTGGATGTCTTCGCATGGTCCTATGATGATATGCCCGGTATTTATCCTGAAATAGCTCAGCACGAGATCCCAACTCTCCCAGATTACAAGCCAGTTAAACAAAAATTGAGAAAGCTCCGCACCGAATGGTTGCTCAAGGTCAAAGAAGAGGTGATCAAAAAGTTTAATATGGGCTTCATTCGTGTGATTGAATATCCCACATGGCTAGCCAACATAGTACCTGTGCCGAAATCAGGAGGGAAGGTCCGAATGGGTGTGGACTACCGAGATTTAAACAAAGTTTCTCCAAAGGATGATTATCCGCTACCCAATATCGACATGATCATGGACAACACAGCCAGTCATGCTCTCAAGTCATTTGTCAACGAGTTTTCCGGATACAACCAAATCAAGATGCACCCATACCACCAAGAAAAAACCGCATTCATCACCCCATAGGGGACCTTTTGCTACACCGTTATGCCATTTGGTCTCAAGAATGCTAGGGCTACCTACCAAAAGGCTGTCACAACCATCCTGCACGATCGGATTCACAAAGAAGTTGAGGTTTATGTGGATGATATAATTATCAAGTCCAAAACTAGAGAAGGTCATGTTCCCGCTCTCCGAAAGTCTTCGAACGACTGCGACGGTATCAGATGAGACTCAATCCACAGAAATGTGTCTTCGGCATTACAAAGGGAAAACTCTTAGGATTCATGGTCAGTGAGAAGGGGATAGAAGCAACTCCTGCAAAGCTGAAGGCCATACTTGAGATGCCACCGCCCTGAATAGAGAAAGAAGCCCGAGGTTTTCTTGGGAAATTACAATATATCAGCCGGTTCATCAGCCAGCTAACCTCCATCTGTGAACCAATCTTCAAGCTCCTTCGAAAGGATTCAACCAAGGTTTAGAATGAGGCCTGCCAAGAAGCTTTTGACTGAATCAAACAATACCTGCCCCAACCTCCAGTGCTCATGCCACCATAGCCTGGTCTCCCTTTGCTCTTATACCTAACCATAACCGACACTGCAGCTGGGGCTTTGCTACCCAAAACTTTGAAGACTCCCGTAAAGAAAGATCCATTTATTACGCCAGTCGAAAATTGGCAGGGTATGAGGTCAACTACACTGCTTTGGAAAAGGCGTGTGCCGCACTTGTCTGGGTCACCCAAAAGTTTCGACATTACATGCTAGCCTTCCCCATCAAACTTGTATCCCGAATGGATCCCATCAAATACTTGCTTGAGAAACCCTCCTTATCCAATCGAATGGCCCGATAGTTGATGCTCCTAATCGAGTTCGATATCGTGTACGTCACGCAAAAAGCCATTAAAGGAAGAGCCATCTCTGACTACCACGCTGATTACCCCGTAAAAGAAGCAGATATCTGGATCTGCTAATTCTCAGATGAAAATATCCTCTGCATCGCTCAAGATAACCTTCGATGGCAAATGTTTTTTGACGGCACTGCCAATAAAAAGGGATATGGCGTTGTGATACTTCTGATCACCCCAGATGACTTCCACACTCCCATCGCCATCAAATTGGATTTACCTTGCACCAACAACATGACGGAATACGAAGCATGCACAGTAGGCCTCAAAGTTGCTCTCAAGAAAGGTATTCAATACGTTGATGTCTACAGGAATTCTTCCCTCATCATCGGTCAAGTGCTCAGAAAGTGGAAAGTCAATGACGAAAAGCTCCAACCCTTCCATGCCCACTTAGAAGAGTTAGCCTCCCGATTCTGGGATATCACTTCTATTACCTACCCCGAGCAAAGAATAACATAGCCGATGCTCTCGCTACCTTGGCCTCTATAGTCGATATGCCCAAAGTAATAACAATGACCCCCTTCTTAGTTCAAAAGCAACACAACCCAACCCACTGCTACCATATTGAGCTTGTTTCCACCAAAGATCCCAAACTAGCCGATTGCTAGTACTGTGATATCTGGTGCCTCCTCAAACATGGGAGGTATCCCGAGGGTTCCAACAAGAAAAACTGAATGACCCTCCGAAGACTAGCCGCCCAGTACATCATTTGTCATAAAGCTCTACTCAAGAGGAGCTGCGATGGAACTCATCTACACTGTATCGCAGGGGCTGAGATTGAGAAGATAATGAAGAAGATCCACAGCGGGGAATGCGGACCCCATATGAACGGTCACATGCTTGCCAAGAAGATCATTCGACAGGGCTACTACTAGACCACCATGGCCCAAGATTGCACCTCCTATGTCCAAAGATGCCTCAAATGCCAACAGTTCTCCAATCTTCAACACCTGCCTCCATGAGAATTATACAACATGACCTATCCCTGGACATTCTCCACCTGGGGTGTCGACATCATAGGTAAGGTTATACCAAAGGCTTCAAATGGACATGAGTTTATCCTAGTTTCCATTGATTACTTCACCAAATGGATCGAAGCTGAGTCATACGCAGTATTGAACGCCAAGAAAGTGGCCAAATTACTTAAGAAAAATAGCATCTGTCGATATGGGGTCCAGCACGAGTTAGTGTCAAATAACGGGTTGCACTTCGAAGAAAAAGTCACAGAAGTAGTCAATGAGTATGGGATTCAGAGACACGAATCTTCTCCCTATCGACCTCAGACCAATGGTGCAGTTGAAGCCGCTAACAAGAACCTCAAAGCCATCATCAGCAAGATGATCGAAAGCTATAGGGATTGGGCCAACCGGATCCCGTACGCCCTCTGGGGCTATCGAACCTCAATCCGAACCTCTACTGGGGCTACCCCTTACTCTCTGGTCTACGACATGGAAGCAGTCCTACCTGTGGAGTTAGAAATACCCTCGCTACGCGTCATTCTCGAAAGAAAAGTTAGCAAAGAAGACTGGATCCAAAGCCATCTCGACGAGCTGACCCTCCTAGATGAAAGGAGATTGAAAGCTCTTTACCACATACAGAGGTACCATCGCTGAATAGCGCGATCATTCAATAAGAGAGTCAAGGATCGCAGTGTCCGGGAAGGGGATTTAGCCCTCAAGGAGATAATAGAACCCATCTGGGACCCTAGAGGGAAATTCAAGCCCAATTGGAGCGGCCCCTATATTGTGAAGAAAATCTTATCCGGCGGTGCCGCCATGCTCACTGACCTAGATGGGGAGGAGATGGCTCGTCCAGTCAACCTAGACCGTCTCAAGAAATTCTACCCCTAGTCTGGAATCTCAGCGCGCTACGACTCTTCTCATCTCTCTTCTATTCTAAAAAAAAACTCTTTTCATTTCCCTCTACCCAGAACTACGTGGGCCTGATCCTTTGCAAAAAAAACATTTTTCAAGAAAAATAAAAAAAAATCAAAATCCCCTGAGGTACGTAGGCAGCTCATACATCTT
This sequence comes from Sambucus nigra, assembly GCA_949130495.1. Lineage (NCBI taxonomy): Eukaryota > Viridiplantae > Streptophyta > Magnoliopsida > Dipsacales > Adoxaceae > Sambucus > Sambucus nigra. Next base: position 633,290,390 of record OX422215.1, on the reverse strand, counting down.
ACAGGAGCACAACCCTTTCTTTTTCACAAAATACTATTATTTTCTTATCTCCGAGAATGGCAGCTCATTCTAACAAATACTTGAACAAAAGGATTATATATGCCTTAGCGATAGGTATAGATAATTCAAAAATACAAAATCATCGAAAGGCACAGCTGGATGATCAGAAACTTGCGTATTTCATTAATAAGAAATTACAACACTGATTACATAAGAAAAGGAACGGATAACTCCCTTCCCCCTACTGCCATAAAAAGACAAATAAAATCCCCACATTTATTCCCTACTACACAAATAAACTCTCCAAGAGTCCTACCCACAGTTACCAGAGGATCATGCACCCTCATCATCTATATCCTGGGGTCCCCGAATTATCCCTGCTTGAACAGAGTGCCGTAAATACTCCATGGACCGATAAGCCTGAACCAACTTCGAAAAAACCACAACACCCCCTTCCATGGTGTTAAATAAAATAAACCACCTTTGTCCAGTCTCCACTGCCAACATCTTGCTGACTACTCTCCTCCATAACCACTTCATATAATCCCCAGGGACATGTCAAACTCTCCCGACAGACTGAGAGGGACGGGTCGACGGACGCCGATTCTCCCACAGAGATCCAAGCAACAGGCGCTCGGTCAAAACGTCTACTGGAAAGAAATTTGAGGTCCGAGGTGGCACGACCTGTGCCCAGCCAGATTGGCGCAGAAGCCGCCAAGGGAAATAAAAAGAGGTATGTCTGAGACCAACCAGTCGCACATATGAGTACTCTCCTAGCTCCAGAACAGGTAGCAACTGCCCCCACCAAGGCACTGACCAATACAGATTTCGAGCCCCATTCTCCACAAACCAGTTTTCCCAGCTCCCAATATCCAAGCCAACGCTGAAGAAGTAACGCAAAAAGAAGTTGGGTATAGCCGACAAAGGATACTCTGGAGGGACCACCAAGCGGAGTCTTTCAGATAACCACATGAACAGCATCACGGGGCTACCCCTCAGAAAGTCAGAACGACCTTCTCTCCAGGAATCCAGGCCATTCAGGGTCTCCGCCAGTATCACCGCCGTAGGATTACGATGGTATGACATCCACGAAGTAATGGATGTAAGTTGCCGGTCCACCAGCAGTTCCCTAGTCACCAGCAGTAATTTTGAAACCAGGCCCAGAGCAAAGGCTCCAGCATATCCAGCATCACCTACTTTCAGTAAATGCACGGACTGCAGCACCGCCGGGAGGGAGATCATTCCTCCAGTAACCAGTGATCTGGCCGCCGAAGGTGAAATATGAAGAAGCCCGGCCAATAAATCCCTGGGAGAAGGAGAAAATTCGGGCAAAGCCGCAGCAACACTAGAATTTACACCCAGCATGGCAGAAAATTCCTCGCAGGTAAGACAAACTTCATCCAACCCAAAGCAGAATACATGGTCTTTGGGGTACCAGAATTATACCGCCGCCATCAGCATGTTCCACTCAATAGGCCGATTGCACCACAAGGAGACTCGATGCATGTTGAAAGCATCATAGTCGACATTATAAGAGCACATTGCTTCCAAGGCTTCGAGGTAGTTAAGAAACTCAATGCTACCACGGAGAGCCATCTTGCAAGGCTAGGAGATAATGGGCAAGTAAGTAAGAATTCGAGGGTGTGATGATAACACTCCACCCTTACCCCTTTTTATACTTGAGAAACCTCACAAGAGACATAATCCCTGCAGAAATCGGAGGCAATCCTACCCCATAAAATACAAAAGGCTTAAGAGGGTACCAGTCAAAGCCTTGAATTGATGGGACTGGACTGAACTGTCGATAGGCAGGACAGGGTGATTGCCGATTGGTAACCCCCCATTTTTAGAAATTTCCCTTTTTTCCTCTTTTGTCAAATCAGAAAACTCAATAAAAATAAATTAATATTCTCAACAGAATTTCAAAATCCCTTTTCCTCCTTATATAATTTCCCCTTTTAATTAAAAACTTTCCTTCAAAAATTCTAAAAATACTCATTTTTACGGTCTTAGCAGCAAAGTAAAAAGCACATGTGCATGCATTCATTCATCATTAATAAAAGATAATAAAAAACTCCATTGCATTGCATCTATTTGTTTTCTGCGTTACATCCATTTTGCAGGAAATAAAAACAAAAAGCAAAAACAACGGGACTCAGCCCGAACCCACAAGCTCTCTCTCTCTCACCTACCTTTCTCTCTAAGAGCTTCCACCCCTGCGACGTGCTATCTTTCTCCTATGGCGAGACGATGCACCGCCACTACTCGAGCCAGAGTCCTCTCCGGACGAAGCAGATGCCACCAAGAAAGAAGGAACAGGAACCGCATCCCGAATATGGGAAGTCGCCAAGGATATCCAGTCTCTGATGTATCTTAGCCAAGTGGTCGACACTCAAACTTGCTGTAAGAAAAAGGCAAAATTAGTATCAAAGCAGAGATGACCAAAACAGAAAAGAAAGAAAAAGAAGAACAGAAAGGTATACCGCAGGTCGAAGGACCTCTTCTGTCAAACCCAACTCTTCCGGATCCATCGCATGAGGACGATGCAGCATAGGCACCGTTCCTCCATCAGCCCGCCGAATGTTGTACGAAGGGGTATGCAATCGCACAAAAGGAACCTCCGAGGTCGCCGCCGCTGCAGATGTCGTCGGACTGTCGCCACTGTGGGAAGATCCCACCACTCGACTCGAACCCGTAGGAGGGAAAGGTAGGGCATCATATATGCTGGACACCACCAAACTGCTCGTCACAAAGTCCATATAATCATACGGCGTAGCCGTATCAGTGTATAATAAGTGGGGCTCACCGATCCTAGCATTCTTCGACAGCAGTCGCTCCCACCTCATAGACGTAGGAGGCTGCGCAGGTGGCACCACCACCTCCTCCTCAGCAATCTGTAGAACCACCCTCTCCCCGAGATACCAGGAATGGTCGAACTCATGCACCAGCAAATGCCTCATCTGCGCATTCACCCCGGTCATCCCCGCATCCTGAATAGCTGTCCCCCAGGGATAAAAGGTCACCTGAAAATCTCCAAGCATGCATAAATCAATATAAGATCAGAAGGTGCAAAAACCAAGACTGAAATGGAAAGAGTCTTACCCTACCACTGGTCAGGTCATTCAAGTCCTAACGCACTGCCTCCAGAGAGAGAGATCCCTTCGACTACCGATTCGCCTTGCACCGTCGATACAATTGGCAGGAGTCCCCAACAGTGTCGTCCTTCAGAGCGATCAATGGGGTATTGCACCCAATCACCTCATAAAACCACGTCTATCAAAGATAAGAATTCACAAATAAAAAGTGACGCATAAGGAAAATGCGAATGCATGAAAGGAAAATGTGAATGCATGAAAGAAATGCGCAAACTGAAGAATACCTCAAGAAGGTACGTGTCTCCAGTAAAGGTCTGACGGTAGCACCGACTGAATGCATCCAGAGAAGAGTAAAGGGTTGCCAAAGTCAGACTCCCCCAATCATAGAAAGGGATGTTCAAAAACATCCTCAGGTACGGCAAGAACCACAAATAGACGACGTCGTCGCTCGACGCCACCGTGAAACCTCTCAACACTAGCAAAATAAATAACCGGGCCATCTGCCTCACTTGCAGCCCGTCCTCCACATCAATCGCCCTGCCCAACAGAATATCCTTCAGCAGGGACAGCCGGATAGAAGCCACAGAAACTAGCCTCCCTACATCACCAAGTGTCACACGCACTGCCTTCGGTCTCACCCACAAAGAGTGATTCACCTCTATCTGCTTTCCATCACAATCCAGCCCTAATAACTGTTGCACGTCTATGGGAGTCACAGTCATCTCCTTGGAGTCGAAATAGAAGGTGTGGGTAGTATCCCACCACCTCTCCCCCTAAAGCGCACAGGACCGCTGTCGAACGAGGCATCTCATCCAGCGCAGATGCCAACCTCCCAAAACCCGCTGATGATATCACCCAATGCACCATAGGTGGGAGATGCTCCCAGACATCCCTGAGCCCCGTCGTCCCGCGGGCGCACATGTTCTTCAAAGAAATATCAGACTGGCAAAAAGGAAAAAATCTCATCAGTAGTCAAGAAAGAAAGAAAAATCACCAAAAAGAAAGGAATGCCAAAGGTCGGGTTACTTACATAACCGCCAGGATTCACTCTCGAATATCGATGATGCGACGACTCCCGCAGCAAAGTCCGCTCATCCGCAACAGGCTCAAACGCATCAAAGGAGTTCTCACTCACCAAAGCAATAGGCGCCCTGGCCCTCCACTCCACATTCGCCCAGTCATCAACGGTCAACCACTCCCTGTGGACTGAAGTGCTCACAAAAGCGGCCATTTCTTAAAGATCGGAATGCTAGAACGATTTGCACAGAAATCGCAGAAAGAGAGAAAGCAAAGAAGCTGTGAAAAAATGATGCGATTCTCCCCCTTTATATAGGATGCCAAACGCCATGCCGATCGACACTCAATAGTAGCGATCAGCACTGATTTCTTAACTTCCCGAGGCAGTCCAAAAGTCTGTGCCACTGCCGAATGGCACCCCTCATACCATGCCGATAGGCACCCCCCTTAAATTTCGTACAGAAATTCCCAGAAAATACTAGAAAGCCCCGAAAAATCCTCGAAAAATTCCTAAAAATTCCGGGAAGGATTTAGAACATTTTCATCAGGAAAATTTCGCATTCCCTCAAGCAGAACCCCTCTTTCCCAGCGAAATCCTCAAAAACCAAGTGAATCTCCTCCCGGCAAAGCACCGGAAGATCTCGAAGGATCGCCTGATCACTTCCCCAGCGGAATTTTTACAGCACCAAAATTGGTTGTTCCCCCCTGCGAGGCCTCCTAAAGAAACAAAAGCTTCCCCAGCTATCAGCTCCCCAGCTCAGATCAAAATCACAAGGCACTTTCTCCAGTAGAATCAAAATCCAATCTTTATCCACTCTTAGGTCATAATTGACCTCGGTCTTGGATCGTCACTTGAGTTAGGTCAGAATTGACCTCGATCCGCGGTCGTCACCACTCTTAGGTTAGAATTGACCTCGGCCTTGGATCGTCACCTGAGTTAGGTCAGAATTGACCTCGATCCTCGGTCGTCACCAATCTTAGGTCAGAATTGACCTCGGTCTTGGATCGTCACCTGAGTTAGGTCATAATTAACCTCGATCCTCGGTCGTCACCACTCTTAGGTCAGAATTGACCTCGATCTTGGATCGTCACCTGAGTTAGGTCAGAAATGACCTCGGTCCTTGGTCGTCACCACTCTTAGGTCAGAATTGACCTCGGTATTGGATCGTCACCTTAGTTAGGTCAGAAATGACCACGGTTCTCGGTCGTCACCACTCTTAGGTCAAAATTGATCTCGGTCTTAGATCGTCACCTGACTTAGGTCAAAATTGACCTCGGTCTTGGATCGTCGCCTGAGTTAGGTCAGAAATGACCTTGGTCCTCGGTCGTCACCACTCTTAGGTCAGAATTGACCTCGGTCTTGGATCGTCAACTAAGTTAGGTCAGAATTGACCTCGATCCTCGATCATTACCACTCTTAGGTCGGAATTGACCTCGGTCTAATATCGTCACCTGAGTTAGGTCAGAATTGACCTCAGTCCTCGGTCGTTACCACTCTTAGGTCTGAATTGACCTCAGTCTTGGATCGTTACCTGAGTTAGGTCAGAAATGACCTCGGTCCTCGGTCATCACCACTCTTAGGTCAGAATTGACCTCAGTCTTGGATCGTCACCTGAGTTAGGTCAGAAATGACCTCGGTCCTCGGTCGTCACCACTCTTAGGTCAGAATTGACCTCGATCTTGGATCGTCACCTGAGTTAGGTCAGAATTAACCTCGATCCTCGGTCGTCACCACTCTTAGGTCAAAATTGACCTCGGTCTTGGATCGTCACCTGAGTTAGGTCAGAAATGACCTCGGTCATCGATCATCACCACTCTTAGGTCAAAATTGACCTCGGTCTTCGATCGTCACCTGAGTTAGGTTAGAATTAATCTCGGTCCTCGGTCGTCACCACTCTTAGGTCAGAATTGACCTCGGTCTTAGATCATCACCTGAGTTAGGTCATAAATGAACTCGATCCTCGGTCGTCACCACTCTTAGGTCAGAATTGACCTCGATTATTAGATCTTCACCCTAAGCTTGCAGAATTAGCTTTGATCCGCAGAATCGATCACTCTCATCACTTAAGCCTCCAGATTTGGCTTTGACCCACAAAAGTGGTCATCCCCCAGCATCACTTCAGGTCCTCAGAATAGACATAAACTTTTGATCGTCCTTCAAACCATCCCCAGCACACCCCTCAAGTCCTCATAATCAGCCTCAACCCTCTGAATCGGCCATACTCCCTCAAAAGCATCATGTGGTGTATATTCGATGGTTATCATTTATTCCAAACTCACCCATCAAGGGGCTCTGTAGACACCCCATTCTGTTACCCCCTAACTCTCATTAGGTCCCTAGTACCTCCCTTCATCACTATAAACCCAGGTCATACCCCGAGGACTGACCTAGAAGCCATCGGGCACTCCCAGGCTCCGTTTGACTAAAAAGTCAAACTCTTCAGCTCGACTAAGACTGAATGAATATTCGAAGGGCACTTAATTCCCTTTCCAATGGTCCATCCCGTGCACGATTCTGACTTACCATGCGGACGAACGATCCGTTTGCGTCCGAAACTTGATCCAGAGGCCACCGGTCGCTCCCGAGCTCTGTTCAACCTAAGTCAACTCTTTATCTCGATCGAGACTGAATGAATCTTTGAAGGGCACTGAAACCACTTTCTAATGGTCCACTCCATGCGCGATTCCGACTTACCATGCGGACGAACGATTCGTTTGACTTCAAGAGGTCACGGAATGTTTCCAAGGCCCGGTTGACCAAAGTCAACTCCCCAAATCGGGTTAAACTCTTTGTAATATCGAAGCACATCATTTAACCTTTCCAACGGTCCGCCCTGTGCACGATTCGGACTTACCATTTGGATTAACGATTCATTTGCGTCCGAACGATTCCCTGTCCAATGGACCAACAAACGATTCCGAGCCATATTTCACCCAAAGTCAACTCCCGAACCCGGGAGAATTTCAAAGGACTTTCAAAGGTCTCTGAATTACCTTTCCAACGGTCTGTCCCGTGCACAATTCTGACCAACAATTTGCCCTCGACAGCTAATTTTCCGAAAAAGCCTGAAACACACTTCCAAATGGCAAGTTCCAGACCCTGCCTATCGGCAGGTGCCGATAGGCAGGACCAGGTCTATGTCGATCAGCAGTGACCTGGGCCTATAAAAGTAGGCCTTTACCTCATTTGCAAAGGGATCCCAGATCTGATAAAAATCGCTCTCAGCGAATCCCAAAAACCTCTCTCGAAGGCAGCGCGATTTCAACATCCAAATCCCTTTCTAACTTCCACTTTTCATCATCCTTTTCATCAAACTTGGTGAATTAGCCACTCTCCACCATCATCCAAGTGCAAGGGTTGCTCTTCAACATTCAAGATCAAGCTCAATATCTTCAAGAAGGTCCAACTTTCTCAACTTTCTCTTCAAATTCTCTTAAATTCGCAATAACTTGTTTTATTACTTAGCACTTTTTATTATCCCATCTCACATGTCCTAATATACTTTTTATTTAGTATTATTGCACATCTCCTATTTTCATATAAATAAAACCCAAAAAATAAGAAAAAAAGGGTTTGCTCATAAATTCCAAATAGGGATTTTCATACTTTTTTCATACTTTTCTCATAACTAAAACACTTTTTCTACACACACACACACACACAAATAAGAGATCCCCCCATTTGGATTTATGGGATAAACCCCACCCTTCATTTTGTATGCGAACTACGTGGACTTTGATGCCTTTATAGGCTACGTAGGCGTCTCGGGGTAAAATCCGAGACTCGAGTCCTATTCTCACTTTCTCTCTCATTTTTTATCTTCTCTAAATCCAATTTTCTTATATTATATATACTTGTTCTTAGTGACGTATCACCCCATATGCGTTATCGTTCCATTATAACGATCAACGTAAGGGTAATCGCGTAAATCTTATTTTCTAATATGATTTTTATACTTTCCTATGGATGACTCGCTTTATCTCTCCCATGATACAAGTCGAGGATTTCAGTCTCCACTATATATATACACATGAACACATATCACGGGGAAAATAAAAAAGGAAAATAGCAAACATCCATGAGAGACCGAAAGGGCGGAATGGGTGCCTAACTCCTTCCCATTTCATAACTTAGCCTCCGAACCCTTCTCGAATCATTTTGGTTTTGTATGCACCAGTATGTCTTTGGATGCCGTCCTTTGGGATGGATTCCCCTTTTTCTTTTGTCTGTTTTGAGTAAAATAGACTGGCGACTCTAAATCTCTCTATATTTTTACACCTCATCTCACACGACGCTGGCTGAAGCACTTTTGAGAGGGATGCACGGGACCCGAGGATCCTTCCTTCACGCACCTGCTTGCAGGCGAGGATCGGGGATGTCCACAGTTATCATCTACGTCCATTGGCTGATTGCTAGAATTAGACACTTCCTCCATAATCGCAGAATCTGAATCCGAAGTTAGTACCACACAGTTGGGACAATCCTTCAGTTGGCAAGGCCCTATTGATTTCAAAGGAGGCACAAAAGGAAGTTCAGGAGGAGAGACTCTGAAATGTTTTTCCCAAAAGCCTTTTAAAAATTCGTCCGGATCAAAGTTCATATGGCTGCAGCAGTACCTGAAAAGTAGAGTCCGCAGTTAGATGTCGCAACCAGTATGGTATTAAGGCCTCTCAGAGGCCGCGGTAGGAGAATAAGAGTTAAATATAAATGCTAGCAATATTGGCTAAGTACAAGAGTTGGGTTCTAAAAGCCTTAGAATCTAGTTTCCACTGTGGCATATTGTCTTGTGGGGAAGGATGTGTTATCTTCTTACATACCGTAGTTACTATGGGCTAAAACACTGCTGACTCTAATCTGAGAACCTAAGGAGAATATTGTCAAACTCATTTCAAGAGGCCGTAGTCGTTAAACTATGGGCTAAAATGTCGTGGAGTCTAAATCTAAGAACCTAAGGGATTGCCCTATAAAAAAGAGGCTACAGGCCGCAGTCATCACTTAACACAGGCCGCAGCTAGGGCTTAAACTAATGATGGAATGATGCATGGATTAAGGGCAGCCCTAGATTATTAAAGGGGTGTTTTATCATGTCGCGGCCACTCACTCAAACAGTTTAGTATCTAATGTTGATTCATTCAAAGATTGAAGACCCAGAATGTGAAGGGTTTGTTTAAGAGCATCAAGAACGGTTATATGATTTTGAAGCGATTTAACATAAATACATGCCATATGATCCAAACAATGGAAGATTAAGGGTTCATTTCATCACATGAAGGTTGATTTAAAGAACAATTTGGCAACAATTATAACTATTTATCATTCAGATGTGTTCAATTCTTAGAAATTGGCAAATTATTCAATCAAAACCCTAAGTTTCTATCAAGATAGGGCAGATACAATCCAGAAAAGTCTAATACGAGTTCAAAAAGTAGCTTTTGATTAGACGGATCACCTAAAAATGGATGGAAATCGATTGCTCAGCCCTAAATAGCCTCAGAACCACCACATCAAGCCTTGAAGAGTCGTCAAAAAGATCAAGGGAAGAAACGGACAGAGTTTAACTTTTGAGTTGCACTCAAGGTTTTTGGAAACGTAATGAAGGCTACGGTCGGGTATATTATATAATAGGTCGCGGGAAGATGAAGCGTCGTGAGGATTTGGCTGAAGAAGCATTATAGGGCCGCGACACCATTGTATAAACCAATTCATGCAAGACGCAGCCCAAACTCACTAATGTAACAGATATATTACACTTTGGACCTGACAAATTTTGAAGATTACGAGGCTACTCAGCCACAGCCCCAATCGCCACCTCTTGGCACTATGACTTGGGGGCTTGTTGATACGACCAATATAATACCCTGTCGCGGCATGTATTTATTCCTCCAATTGGTGCATGCCGCGATCATGATCAGCCCACGGTGCAGTATCTACAATTCCTTACTCATACACAGTGTGCGGCACCTATACCTCTAGCCTTACTGATAGGTCGCAACCTACTACAGCATACGGTGTGGCACCACAGCTCCGACCTTATACAGGATGCAGCACACTATGAGTTTACCTTATAGGCCGCAACCCCCATCATTTTAATTACATCACTAGGCTTTCTTTATGTCATGAGCTCAGGGCACGTGACACAACTCACATACCACCTATAAATAAAGGACCACACCTCAAAATAGGGGATCGATTCCTCTCCCCCCGGGAGATTCTACAATACCTGGCGAAGCCTTACCAAATTCTCTCTATACAACCTCAACATACAGCTTGGGGGCTACTCGTCGGCATTGCACCCACCTCTCCGGCACACCAAAATCCTCAATACTATCATGTATTCTCCTTTATTCTCTTACTTGTACGCCTCTTTTGGCTCAATCATGTGTATTATGCAACGCATATAATGAGAATGGAGCAACACAGTGGATGTAGGCCTATTATAGAGGCTGAACCACTCTATATCTTGTCTTCCATCTCTCTTTACTTTCTCTATTTACTTGTTATGCACTTTATACTTGATTTGCTGATACGAGAAGGACAAGTGGACGATTTCTCGTATCATCATTCTCTATAAAGGCCAAGTGCCTGATAGAGATTAAGTCGTGATTCTCCCTTCAATCATTTGGGACCCAAGGGGAACATAAATGTTCCTAGGGCAAGATCTGGTAATACCAGACAACCATCTAATTAAAGGGAAAGCACAACTTAATCTATATCAAACCCCCAACGAACTGTTACTCGGACCGAGCAACGAGTTCAGGAAGAAAGCTCAACAACTAATAAAGTTGCAAAGAACGAATCTGGTGCTTCTAATGAAGCATGAAAAGGATCCATATAGAGATTGGAGGACAGATTAGGAGAAATGGCGAAGACAAAAAAATCCACTACAAAGAAGTTTTGTAAAAGGGTCTCCATTTGTGCAAGCAATTGTGGATTTTCCTACTCCAGCAAAGTTCAAGGCTCCAATATTAACGCCCAAATATGATGAAAAAACAGATCCAGTCCTCCATGTAGAATAATACCAGGCAGCGATTGATATTTATGTCACACCCCACATCTTTCTAGCATCGTCCACTACCAAAACTATGTCAGGCGTGAACTAAATAAAATATCATTCTTTGCACGAGACAGATATGAGACATATATAAATCAATCCATAAGATATGTAATTGAATCAATCCCAAATGATAATAACAACTGAACGATAAAAAATCCATCACATGCTAAAACTTCGAATAAAACCAATCTCCAAAAATGATTTAATTAAAACTGAGTAATAATCAACTGTGAATAATCCAACTGAAATTCTCTAACAACTTTTGAACCGAATGATCCAATAAAACCCAAATGAAGTCTCATAATGAAATATGACTGAAAAGAAAGTCTAACTAAATAAAGCAATAAAATGAATAAACTCCAGTTGCACCTCCAAACGAGAAACTCCGATAATCCTATGCAACTTCTCCAAAACTTATCCTGAAAAAGTTAGTCAACACACGAGGTTAGAGCCCTGAGCATGAATACACACTACTCTCCTCAAATAGGGTCCGTGAACCCAGACAGTAGCATTATACGCAATAAATATCACAGTAGAGTATTTTAATTACTAAAATAATTAAACGCGGGAAAGATAAATTACTAACCTCCCCCAAAGATTCTGATAAAAACACACCAATATCATTTTAATTATCCCACAGCCCCAAAGCGTTAATTTAACCCAAATTGTCATCATTCTCACTTTTTATTATGGCTGTCCTCCCACCCCGGGTGGTAATTTCCACCAAAGTTTAACACCTCCCCTTGTCAAAATGACCGATGATCCGTTCAAACTATCGATCCAGTAATTTGACAAGGTTCCACGCACGACACGACATAAAACGCCGGTTGGCTCGTTTAAACTGTCGGCTCTCGCTATTTATGTCGCCCATATTTTAATACCCATTTTTATCTTAGTCATTAATTCTCAGTTTCATAATTTTATAATTAACAAATTACCCCAACCTTTTAATCAATGTGAGATCCTCAAAATACCCCTTAGTCCTATACCTAAGGGTCCCCAAAGTACATATACGTCATATCCTACGTATAAGATGAAATTTCAAAATTTACTCGTCCTAGTCTCATGTCTAGGCTAGCGTGACGACGATAAAACATAAAAATAAGCCCACTCCCAGAATATAAAATCCCCACGAATTTACACTAACTAGTTTCATACCTACCAAGTATAAATTTAACCAATGCCTACCCACTAGTCCCATACCTAGTAAGCATCCTATAATCAAGGTGAGAAATATACTACCCAAAAGCCCCTCGTCCCCGCGATGGCAAAAGTGAATAAAACAATTCACATAATATCCCAAATTATAATCAAAACATGGCACTTTAATCACAAATTTCCTAATTTAATTTAAATCCATTAATAACACCATCATTGATTTCTACACCATAAATTCCATTCAAAAATGTTAAATTACTTAACATACAATAATTTTCTATAAGACATAACCATTTTCTTTTATAAATCATCTACTTTTTATAAGTGTGAGCACGTCCCAATAACCATATAAATAACCCCCATAGTTTCTACATGAGAACCTACACCCAAATCCACAAAAATCCAAAAATCTAACCTACGCACCCAAGGGTTTCAAAGAGTAAATCATATTTAATTTTTTCACAAAAACAGTCCAAATATTTAAGTGTCCACTTTCTCTAATTAAGTTACTAATTGATTTAGTATTCATGCTTGAAATTAGTTGGATCAAAAATCTGAGTAGACGGTTTAACTCCTCTTGAAAAAACACTAATTGGATATTAAATACTAGAGTTAAAACGTGTTAAAAGTTGGGGTTAGGGGTTGGAGGTGAGAGGAAATATGAACCTTACTGGAGAAAAGTTTGAGAGAAAAGTATTTTGAAAGTCCCAGCCCCATATCAGTTTTGGTATTTAAAAGGTTTAAGAGATAGAATACATTTAGGACTCTAATCCACCCACCGCCTATTGTTGCTCGAACGACCGATAGCTGTCGTTCGAACAAGATGCTACGTCATTCGAACGACATACGCTGTCATTTGAACGATCCCAACATCAGAACAAAATCTTTAAAATACCGCCTTTACACTTAGAAAAATATTGTTTAACTCAACAAAAATGTACCTGCTTGTTAAAACATTTTAAAAATCATTCTAACATTTTATTATAACTCCGATTTAATTATGGTTGAAAATTTACTACTCAAATATAAAAATCAACATGTTTAATTATTAATGAACATTAAATCCAAATTTATTTTTCTCAAATATTCCAATTAATTAATTAATAAAAACACGGGGTGTTACAATTTATGTCGTCCCCGTCGAAATGAGGTGTAGAGCATTTTCTGGAACCATTACTGGATTTGCCAAAATCTGGTATAATGGTCTTCTTCGGGGATAAATTTCTAGCTTCAACTAATTGGACGAACTATTCATTAACAACTTTTTGCTTTGGAGCAAAGCCTGTGAAAAGGGTGGCTCGTTTTAATAACAAGAAATTAGAAGTCGTAGATTATAAGGAGAAAATTGCAATAACTGCCCTCATTAGTGGATTGCTTCCCGAAAAAATGTATTACACTCTTGCCAAAGACCCTCCAAAGACAATGGCAGAATTGATGGCTAACACAGCAAAGATCATGAATGCCGAGGAAGAAATGGCAGCCAAGCGTAGCTTGGGCAAAAAAGTTCATGGCAAAAATGATAAGAGAAATCATAAAGACCCCAGAGAACACAGGAAATCAAGATAAAAAGGAGTTCTGGAGCGACTCAAGAAGTACAAAGCCTATACTCCGCTAACCATGGGAATTCACCTTGTTTTGGAGGAAATTAAGCATAATTAAGATGTATGTTGGCCTGATAAGTTGAGAAGTTCCCCGACCAAGAAAGATAAAATTAAGTACAACGAATTCCACAGGGATCACCGTCCCACGACGAAACGTTCCATAGCTCTTCAAAATGAGATTGAAACTCTTATCCTAAGAGAAAAATTGAATCAGTATATTGATCGACAGAACAACGAAGGAATTTGGCGTAGATCAAAATCTCCTTACAAGCCCAGAGAGGAGAAGAAAATGAATCATGAAGATGACCAGGACGATGATCCTGATCTTCCCAAAAAAATCTGGCAACCAGAACGTGAGGTATTCTTATCAATTTTGGTTCCTTTGATTGCCAAATGATTACAGGTGGAGATACAAGAGGAGGAGATCATACAGGAGAGCGCAAAGCTTACCTCAATGAGGCATAAGCTTGCTCGTATATACGGAGGATCAATCTTGCAGAGGAAGATCAACCAAGTAAGGTTAACAAAGATAAACAAGTAATTGGTTTCTCTAAAAATGACGTTTCAGGAGTACTATATCCTCACGACGATCCATTAGTAATAAAAGTTAGAAAGGAAGAAATCATTGTCTCTAGAGTACTAGTGGATAATGGTAGCTCGACGAATACCATGTTCTATCCTTGTTTCAGCAACTTGGATTTTAAACTTAGTCAATTAGAACCTTATCATCGACCACTAATAGGCTTTGCAGGTGAGAAAGTCTTTCCCTTGGGAACCATTAAAATGGAGGTGATGATAGGCACCTGGCCATCCAGCCGAACAGAGAATATCCGTTTCTTTGTAATGGATAAAAACCTACACTCAGCTTATAATATAATCATGGGAAGAGTAGGGCTAAAGAAGTTTGAAGCAGTACCATCAACTGTTCATCAATGATTAAAATTCCTAACTAACGTTGCTATGGTAATTGTGAAGGGTGATAAAAAAAAAGTAGCTCGGGAATGTTACTACTCTTTTGCCGAGCAAGAAGACTTGGAAGAAATAAAAAAAGAAAACCACTACCTACCAAATGGATACTCCAGATGAGAATTATGAGGTTGAAACCTTAGATCCAAGAGAGGAAACAGAGCTGGTAAAGGGACAGATTATGGAAGAAACTGAAAGCATTGTGTTAGACGATGACAGACCGGAGCGCATCACTCAAATAGGGATAACATTGGATCCTGTTCTTAAATAGGAACTAGTGAGCTTCCTTAAATAGAGAAAGCATATATTTCCTTGGAATCATGAAGATATTCCTGGGATAGATCCCAATTTCCTTTGTCATAAGCTCAATGTAAACAAAGAAGTCAAACCAGTAAAACAAAGACGAAGAGTGCTCAACCCCAAGAAGAACCAAGTCATACATGAACAAATTGAAAAGCTTCAGAAAATAGCTTTTATTAATGAAATGAAATACCCAGACTGGTTGGCCAATGTAGTTATGGTCAAAAAGAAAAAACAACAAGTGGCGAATGTGTGTAGACTTCACAAATTTAAATAAAGCATGCCCAAATGATCATTTTTCGTTTCCCTGAATGGATCAACTAGTGGATGCGACACCATGACATGAGTTACTCAGCTTTATAGATGCTTACTCTGATTAAAATCAGATAAAAATAAAACCTGAGGATAGGTAAAGAACTTCTTTCATCACTCCCTGAGGAACATACTGCTATAATGTTATGCCTTTTGGTTTGAAAAATGCAGGTGCTACATATCAAAGGTTGGTCAATAAGGTGTTCATGAACAAATATGAAAGAATATGGAAGTATACATAGATGATATGATAACAAGAAGTAAAAAGGTGTCTGATCACATTGAAGACCTTCACCAGACTTTTGATCAACTTGAGAAGCACCAGATGATGCTGAATCTGACCAAATGTGTTTTTAGAGTGCAAGAGGGAATGTTCCTCGGGTATATAGTAAATCAAAGGGGAATTTAAGCAAATCTAGACAAAATCAAGGCATTAATTGAAATGCAATCTTCAACTTACAAGAAGGACGTGCAAAGACTGACTGATCGAGTAATAGCCTTGAACAAATTCATGCCCCAAGCTACGGATAGATGACTGTCGTTCAGAAAAAGCATTGAATGAAACGAAGAATGCAAAAAAGCTTTTGTAGAGTTAAAAAAGTATTTGGGTTCACCTCCATTACTCTCCCAACCAAGGTGAAAAATTATACATGTACTAAGTTGTTTCTGAATCGACAGTAATTTCTGCATTGATCCGAGAAAAGAATGGAGTTCAAAAACCCATTTACTACACCATTAAGGCTTTTTGAGGAGAAGAAATCAGGTACACTCGTTTGTAAAAATTAGCTTTATCACTAATTGAAGCATCCAGACGTATGAAACCTTATTTCCAAGCCCATACAATCGTAGTTTACACTAATATGCCTCTAAGGCAGGCTTTGCATAAACCGGAGAAATCTGGTAGATTAATGTATTGGGATGTGGAATTAGGGGAGTATGATATCATATATGAGCCGAGGTATTCTTTGAAAGGCCAAGCAATGGAAGATTTCATAGCGGAGTTAACTTACTCTGAGGTCCCCGAGCAACAAAGTAAGTAGGAAGAACAAGAATCAGGAGAAAGTGATGTCGATAAGAATGCTCCCGAAGAACTTTCTTCAAAAGGAGCTATTCTATACCTACCAGATTCCTCTTCTCGAACACAGGAGATGAACAGGAAGTATGAAGAATCAAATGGAAAAATATTCCACTATGGGAGTTTGACAGATTGAGCATTTGACAATAACGTCTCAATATGGAACTTATATGTTGATGGGTCATCTTGTTCAACCGATAATGGAGCATGTATAATATTTAACACTCCTGATGGTATTGATATTGAGCATACATTACATTTATAATTCCAGGCTTCAAATAATGAAGCAGAGTACGAAGCTCTTATTATGGACCTAAGTTTATCCCAATCATTGAAAGCCGAGCAAGTTGTGGCACACGGTGACTCTCAACTGGTAGTGAACCAAACATTGGGTTTATATGGAGATAAAAGAGAATTGACAACTGGGTATTTATCCAAAGTGATGGAAGTTATTGAAAAATTACCAGTTATTCAGATGAACACAATCCCAAGGTTAGAAAATGCACGAGTTGATGCCCTTACTCGGTTAGCCTCTGCTACCAGAATTGAACTCCAACAAACTATCCCTATTAAGATTTTGGCCAATAGGAGCATAAATGAAGATTTGATGATCAATTTTATTACCGTAGATATGGGCCATCATGGATGGACCTCATCAGAGCATACATTGAAGAAGTAATTTTGCCAACAGATACGGTGGAAGCAAAGAAGTTGAAATACAAAGCAACTCAGTATGTATTAGATAAAGGTGTTTTGTACAGGAGAGGACTAACAGTCAATTTACAGCACTGTGTGCATCCATCAGAGGTCCAAGATCTAATTCAAGAGGTGCATGAAGGATCATGTGGAGAACACTTCTACAAATAATCAGTACTCAAGGGTATTACTGGCCAACAATACGAGCAGACTGTGCAACTTTTGCCAAGAAGTGTGATAAATGTCAGAGATTCTCCACAATTCACAAAATTCCACAGGCTGCTCTCACTCCAATCACTTAACCATGGCCATTTTCCATGTGGGGAATAGACTTGGTCGGGCCACTGTCAACCACCCGAGGAAGATTTAAATACTTAGTTATAGTTGTGGATTATTTTACAAAATGGGTTAAAGCATAGCCTCTGATAAACATGCCTTATGAAAAGGTCTATGAGTTTATATGGAAAAGCATCATTTGTAGGTATAGGTTGCCCTATGCTTTCATTAACACCCACGGAACATAGTTTGACAATGATGAATTCGCAAATTACTGTGCTCAGTTCAATGTTCAAAACTTGCATTCAGCTCCAGAACATCCTCAGAGTAATGGATAAACTGAAGTTACGAATAAAACCTTACTTAATGGGTTAAATAAAAAACTTGATGATGCAAAGAAAAATTGGATAAACGCGCTACACTCTGTCTTATGGGCATACCGAATAACATTGTGAATAGCAACTGGAGAATCCCCATACATGTTAGCATTTGGGACTGAAGCTGTCATTCCTTCCTCGCTAGGCTTGACATGCCATAGAGTTTTAAATTTTAATTCTCCTGTGAATGATTTGATGAGAAGTTTGGATCTAGATATGTTATAAGAAGTAAGAGAAGACGTCGCCCTAAGAAATGCAGCCTACCAACAAAGAACAACTCATTTTTATAATAAAAGTATGAAACCGACCAACTTCAAGGAAGGAGATTATGTGCTGAAGAAAATGTTGCAGAAAAATAACAAGCTTAAGGCCAACTGGCATGGGCATTACCGTATTTTAGCAGTGATCCGACCTGGAACCTATCGAATTGAAACCTTGGAAGGTGAAGAATTCAAAAACCCATGGCATGCAAAGCATATCATAAAATATTATCAATAATGTTGTAATTAGTTCGAAATTAACTTGCAGCATTAATAAAATCTTTAGTTTTTTCCATTTTTGTTGTTAAATTTTTTTAGGAGTACTAGTGATATGCACTACTCTAACTAATTGACACAAAAGTTACAAATCGTTGCTCGACTCAGAAAATATTTCCCTGAATGTTGCTCGGCAGAAGCAACAAGTTGCTCGGAGCAGCCACAAACTTGATCGTTAAAGCACGAAGTCCAAGTCAACAGGATGTTAAATCCTCAAGAAACTTGGTCCACAAATAGAAGGATAAAACAAGATCTTTATCCTACTAGGCAAAGTTTAGGCAGAACGTTGCAAAGATTCCTCAAGAGGAATGTAAGCATATATTCCACAAATGCCTAGTCACACCACTAGTATTTAATGCAAAAATCCAATCTTTGGGTGCATTAGTAAAACCTTTGGAGACACATGGGTAACTAGCTCTAAATTTAGATTTTAATCTAAGTATGCTAGTAGAACCTATGTATTCATCAAACTAGCTCTAAATTTAGATTTTAATTTAAGTATGCCATTATAACATTTGCACTCATTGGTCATTCATACTCAAATTAATCAAAGTGTATCAATAGAACTAATGATAGAGAAATGATTAACATTCAACATAAAATAAGCTTATCAAATTTTCATTTCATTCAATCAAATTAATTACATGAATGTGTTAACAAAACAAAATACAAAGCTTCATTCTGCAGGACGTTTTCCTTAAACTTTGAAAACAAAATCCATTTCAGTAGGTGGATTATCTAAAGTATAAGGAGAATTGATGAAGTTAAAATCCTGAAGCATTCTGGTATTGCTGCTACTAGGACGATCAAAAAGATGAGGAGGTCGGACGATTTCTAATTCACCATGATGCACGTAATCTCCCAAGTATTTGAAATCAAGCATTGAGGAATGCGATGGACTGGAATCCAATTGACATATAATTTAAAAGGAAGATTGATAGGCTCAATCTTCCTTGATCATACCAGCCCCAAATTGAGTTGTTTTAATCAACTTTCATCACTGTCAAAGCATTTATCCAACCCTATTTATAGCTCTCATTCTTATCTTATTGAATCTTATCATCAAGATGCCCCAAAGCTTTATTATACCCGCCTATCCAGACTTCCTTTGGTTGTTTATAAAATTAAAAGGTTAATCTGTCAACTTGGTAATGCAGTTTCTTCAACACTCCATCTTTAGCTTGTAATTTAGAAGATTGAGTGGATAGTTGTTCGGACAAGGCCTGTAGCTTTCGGGACATCTCAGCAATGGCTTGATATTTGGCTTTTAATTGCGCAGCTTAATTGGTAAGGGCATATTGGGTCCTGACTTCCTTTGTAGTACCTCGACCAGGTTTGACTCAAGTTCGGGAAGATGAAGAAGTAGCTTTTAATTTCTTCAGAGTCTCCAACTCTTCACTCGATCTTGCATTTTCAGCCTCCAAGAAGGAATGACCCTCATCTATAGTAGCAACAATAGCAGTGGATGACTTCAGGGCATCAAGTTCATTTCTCAAGTTATTATTCTCTTCCTCTAGAAGCTTGGCAATGTCTCTTGCTTCATCCACTTCACGTTTCAGCAGGAATTTTTATCTTTGAAAATAAGAAGCAAATTTATCCAACTTTTGCTCAAAGCCCGAACCTTCACTAAGGGCCTGGAATTTTTTCTCATAATCCTCATGCAAAAATGCCCTTATTTTATTATGCTCCTCTTGAAGCTCTTCAATTATTTCTTAGTAGGCAGCATTATTAGCCACTGCCCGATCAAGAAGACACTTCAAGTAAACGTAGGCTTCTTTGGCTTGTTGGGATACCCCTTCCCTAAGCAACTTCAGTAGGTCGGCATCAATTAGAGATAAGTGACCCGAATTTAAAAAGCTCATTACACCTCTGGAGTAGCTCAGAGTCAATAGATGAAAAATACTCCAATTTATCCATGAACTATTAAGAAGAAGAAAGTTATATATCAACAAGGTGTAGAGTATTAAAAACACAAGCAGAGGAACAATGATATTTCTCTTTTCAATAATAAAAAAAAGTAAGTACAGATACATCTTCAAAAAAGAAAAAAATACAACTATTGAATAAGGAAAACAAAGAGCTGATTGGTTTTACACCTTCTTCTTATCTGCCTCAGGATTAGCTGAAGAAGAAGTAGGAGCAGAAGGAGAAAGAGGATTAAATTTGGAGGGAGCAGTAAAATCAACATCCTAGTGTTGATCGGCAGACTCCACTACTATCAAAGACTCACTGGAACCCCCATCATCAACTTCCTCATCCAGATTTGGAGGAGCCTCGGTATCATGTCATAAGAATAGCTCGAAATCTCTTGGAGTGCCGACCTCCACTAGAGCAGCAGACCAACCATTTTTTAAGGATTTTTTCTTTGCAAACTCAATTTGTGAAGAAGTTGCTCCAAAGGCCTTATCCCAGCCTCTGTTGAAGTCAGCCTCTCTGTCCTTAGCCCTCTTCACCTTCTCAGCACCCAATTCCTTCTGTAACTAGGCAGACTTAACTTTCTTAGCATCCTAATTTTTTTGTAGCTTGCCAGCTAAACCCCAAGCAGTTTTAGCAGCTTCTTCAGTAAATTTCATCTTCTCCTCTCATTTATTTTGATCATTAGCCAATGCTTGTTGGGAATCAAGAAATTACTTTTTTAACTCATTAAAAGCTTCTTCAACTTCACTAGAGGAAGAAGCTCTCAAAGACTTATCCTTTTTAAACATATTATTGAAGTCAATGAGGAATTGCACAAGAATAACAGGGAAAGTCAGTATTATGAAGAATAAATAAAGAGGAAATATTAAAAAGGTAAAAGAATATACCAGAGCAAGGCTTTGAGCAGTCCTGTAAGAGCTCTTGGAACGAGGTAATGCAGCAGCAACACCCCTGCGGTCTGGCAAAGTCCCAGACTTTATCAGTTGTCTTGCCAATCCAGGGCCAAGGACCACTGGAGAGGTAGAAGAAGATATATCAACCAACTCATGTTGATCGGGACGAGCAGAAGAACCTTTTGTTAACTTAGAAGGCAGACCTTTCTTTATTCTTTTTAGGGGGCTCTCTTCAATTTTCTTGGTTGGGGCTTTTTCCCAGTCTCATCTTTATTTTTCACCCTTGCATCATCTTATTTGGAACGGTAATTGGTAGTTATGTCTCCCAAAATGTTGGGAATCTTCCTCTTCCCCATGGATACGACAAGGGGTAAGTTTGAATCTAAGGAAGAGGGGGAAAGGGCGACAACATTACCACTGCAAGATGCAGTAGCTGAGGAAGTAGAAGGAGGTTCTTGCTCAAGGTTAACTACAGGGAAAGGAGTAGGATGAGCAACAAAGGAAGAAATTGTGTTCTTGTACTGCAACAAATAAGATGCAAACCTGGCATGCTATTCACCTATCCTTTAATGAAGTCCCCAAATGAATCTCAACTTCACTTTCTTTAGGACACCTTCTCTTCTGATCAACTACAATAAAATTTACAAAGCAATAATTAGTGTTACATTTAAACAGATATGTACGGGGTAAAACAGTTAAATGAGGAATAACCTATCCCATTGACAAAATTAGGGCATCTAGGCCCCTGGTACTCAGCATTTTCGGTCAAAGGAGTGTATTGCCAATTTTTTACAACAACTCCATGCTCAAAATAATCCCTATTGGAGTCTGGAAGATTAACTTCTAACGCTTTATTTACAACTCTAGTCTTTAAATAAAAAGTGATGTCACTAGTTACCCACTTATAACAAAATATTATTTCTGGAATCCATGAATTTAATTTAACCTATACACTCCATTTACGACCCTTCAAGTATTGGGGGCTACCCTCGCTGGGACAATGTCAAAGTATTGGAAAAATTTAAGGCACAGTGAGTTGGGAGGAAAGGTAAACCCACACTCAGCTATAAAAATAGAGGGAAACCAGTAACCCTCAGCAAATGAGAAAAAATCAGCAGGTAAAATAGCGTGTTCCAAAACAACCCAGGAGGGAATCTTAAATTCATTTATGAATTCATCAAGAGAATCAATAGAGTAAACCGAGATGAAGAAGAGAAGATAAGAGAAATAGTTCTTACAGGAATTAAGGATTCAACAAGAACAGAAGAACGAAAAATGATCGCAGAAGCGAGAAAAAGAAAGCTTGAAGACACTTTAACCAAAACACTCAGAAAGTTAGAAGTAGTAAAAGTTCATGGCTTTTCCTGCTCTTTATAGGATGCCTCGAAAACTGAAAAGATAATGATTAAAAGGCAGTGTCGATTGAACTGATGGTGGCTAAAAGACAGAAAAAATGGATTTGCCCAAAAGCGATTCGTTAAAGTTATGGATAATTTCAAAAATGCCATGCGCATTATATTTTCATAATTAAACCGTAAATTTTTACAAGTATGGGAAGTCAGAAAGAGACCAGGTCTAAAATTGTTGCCCGATCAACTTTAAGAGCCAAATGATCCATACTCTTGTAAAAATTTTAAGCATGAAACATTGGGGGCTTCTGTTGATACCAAAAATTTTCCATCTACGTGGACCATCAAAATACTGACACATGTTGTACAGTGGGAGATTAATCCTAGTCATTAAGGATAGAATACCAACCAATATCAGGAATACCAACTAACATCAAGAATACCGACCAACATCAGGAATTACTGCTAACGATAACAGGCAGACACCAAAAGTTGTATACATTAATAATTGTACGGATATAAATGTCTATAATACAAAGGCACTCTATCTTTCGATATTCCAGCTCTTATAAACCCCCCGGGGGCAATAAGTACATTGTAAACCTACATCCAAAGGACGACAAAAGGAGAGGCAATTGAACAATCCAAAGGCGATACACCACAGTGGACGTATGGTCTTCCGTTAAGCCGAACCACTTTAAAAATCTCTTGTCTCTTATTTCTATTTATCTGTGATTAATTAATTAACATAGTTTATTTTTTTGCATCAACACGGATCTTGGACAACTTTGACATCCTTGATCCTTGCTCTTTATTGAAACTTAACATAGAGAATTTCTTGTAGTTTCACCGCGATAAATATAATTTAGTTTTCTTCTCCCCCTTCTTTGTCACACAAATATTTGTGTTGGAAATGATGATCCCAATTTTTAAAATCTTACTACAAAAAGTAATTTTAATTTCCTTTTAGAGATGTGTAATAAGGATGGTTCAAATAGAGGGATTATACTATGCAAGATTCACAATTCAAATATTACAATTTTAATTCTTCCAAAATTAAAACTAAACTAAACCGAATTTTAATTTTCTCAAAATTAAAATTGCCCTTTAAAATAAACTTATGAATATTTAAATTATAGCCCAAAATTACTTTAACCCAAGTCCTAGAAATTTGCCTAACAATAAATATTCAATTTGCAATATTAGGCCAAATCAAATTTTATCCAATAAAATTATGACTTGAATTAAATTAACATTTACCCAAATTATTATTTAGCACCAAATTAAGCAAGTAGAGATTTAAACCAAATTTTATCTTTTTACCTAAGCATGCATCTAAGGTGAATTTGCGAAAGATAAAATAAACAAATCACTACGCCGCGATGTACGAGGAAAAACCCACAACGGGAAACAACCTCGGACGACCCTAGCCTCGAATCCACTAAGTACGAAATTTACAATTACAAGCAAGATGACTTACAATACTTGACTCGACTCCTTCAAGTCCTGACGGGTCTTCTTGTAATTACCTCTGCCTAGTGAATAATCACGGAGCTCCACCGCGGTCTCGAAATCCACCGATCGAACTTTTTCGATCACCGTCAACCAAACAAGGAGCCTTTCTCCGAGTGGGTATGTCACAGCAAACAAACTCTTCTTCTTTGTGGGATGTAGAAGCAAACCCAAACTCTCTTTTACGGTAGAGATAAATCTGGTGCCAAACAAACTCTCCAAGAAAAATATATATATATATATAGAGAGAGAGAGAGAGAGAGAGAAACTTGGATTAAAACAGACAATTGGGTGCAAACTTGGTTTTGTTCTTTGAATAAATCACTTTGACTAACAAACACCAAATGAACTTTTTATGAAAGAATTAAGCTCTCAAAAACTCTCTAGGAGATGGAAAAAGTTCTTGAAAAAATTCTAGTCCCGAAGTCATTAAATT
The DNA here is from genome assembly GCA_949130495.1 of Sambucus nigra. Lineage (NCBI taxonomy): Eukaryota > Viridiplantae > Streptophyta > Magnoliopsida > Dipsacales > Adoxaceae > Sambucus > Sambucus nigra. Next base: position 633,265,819 of record OX422215.1, on the reverse strand, counting down.
CTGTGAAAGAGTAGTGGGACAAAGTAGTGGGAAAGTGCCAAAAAACTACCAAAAACTGTTCCCGCTGAAATCTCGTTCGAACGACATTTCATTCGAACGAACATTCTAACGAAATTCCAGTGGCAAGTCGTTGGCAAACCTCGTTCGAACGAAATTCTTGTTTGAACGAAAAACTAGTTCGAACGACAATTTCGAACGAACTACCAGAAAGCTTAAAAATTGATTTTTAGCCCAGAAACTTTATTTTAAAGTTTGAAAGAAACCTTCTAAAAATAAACCTCAGTTTAAAATAAAAGTACACCCAATATAAAATTATTTCAAGGCTCCCTATATTTATATAGAAATGCATTCATACCTTTTGGAGACTATGGAATATTTTGTTGATGGCGTAGAAACATGGCACTTGAAACTCGGCAATGATGAAGCTTTATAAGTCTTGGCCGCTACGTCTTCAACTCTTGCATGTCATAGGCTTGAAGGATACTCACTCAATACTATCTTATGACACAAATGTTTTTGTCCGGAATTGATCCAACACTACATGAAGACTCAATTAGAAATTGATGTCCTTACAAATCTCCCCCTTTGGCTATTCCGGGACAAAAACTAAACAAAAATCCTAAAGGGCCGTCAAGCTCACTAGACTCAAAAACATCCCACCCAAAATAAAGAGTACAATGCTTGACTCGAATACTATTTTAGAATTAAACGCTTTGCCACTTTAAATAGATGCCGGTTTACAATACCTGCACACTTAAGCAACATATTAAACGCATAAGGAATATTCAAATATTAAATGAAATTTAAATAAAGACTCCCCCTTAATTAATTCTCCCCCTTATCAAATGATCTATCTAAGAAGGTCGCGACTCCCCCTAAGTTAAATCTCCAAGAACTAAGATACGATTATAATAGGATTAGATACCATTTCTCTCCCTATCATTCTCCCCCTTTTTATTCAGGAATAGACAAAGGCTAAAGAATAAAAAATTAACTTCTCTCCCCCAATAAGCATATACACCCCTTAAACTAAACAAGGGATAAATAGAATGAGATAACAAGATAAACATGCAATTGTACATAAAGTGATGAGAACATTAAATCACATGGGCAACTAAAATTCAACTAATCCACATAAAGATATGAATATCAACTATAATGCGAAAACAAAAGATATCAATTGATTGTAGTAATCTAAGCATGTGATATAGAAACAAAATTCACAACAAGATAGATACCAAAAATAAATTAAAAGCAAAAATGAACTAGTTAATCATGGCAAAGACTCAAAAACAAACAAAATATCATATATAGATTCAAACTAAGCATAAGTACACACATATATATATAAACACCAAAATGACACAAAACTAAACAACATAAGTTTTTCCACACTCTTATAGCATAAATGTGTCACATGGAAATGGAAGTGAAGGGGTGTGAATAAGATACCAATGAATTAAAACCCAATCACTTAAACGTGTTCAGGTAGTTCACATTTGATTACAAAACTTTATCAACTAGAATTTAGCCTTTATGTGACATGATAAAGCGAACTAATGAACAAATAAACGCAATGCATACAAGCCTAACATGTTGATGATTCTACAAACCAATAGAGTCGTGACATTGAAAGCACAACTAGGATAAACGAACATTGTGCAAACCGTTGATATACCATCCAAACTCCCTCAGAATAAGCATATTAATTTAATCTTTTGAATGAATAAATCAACTAAACAAATTAGGCCTTGGCAAATTACTTTTCTTTTAATGCCATATTTTCTTTTAGGCCTTTGGACCACATATTTCTTTTAGGTCCAATCCAAACGGTGGCTTACTTGCAAAGGATAATATTTTTTCCTTTCGGAGCCCTTCCCCGTGCACATTTATATATATTATTTTTTATATCACACAAAACTCACGTGCAACGAATTTTGACATGCACTAGTCCTCCCAAGTCATAGTATGTAGATGACTAGATTGGTAGGAGAAAACCTCACAAAGCTTAAATATAACATGTGAAGTTTAAGGTTCAAAAAGCTCGTGCATGTGTGTAAAGGCATATAAAAGAGAATCCATTAAGCAAGTCAAACTTAGACTACTCCATGTAAACATGATAAAGAACATTTTAAGGATTAAAATTTTAACCAAACGTTCTAGTCACATGGAAGCGAAGTGACGATTCAAACACAAACATATGCCACAAAATGTGTGTAAAATCAAAATACACACAAAAATAAAATCATTTTGAGTTTTTCAAAGTTTTTCACCAACCACAAAAATTAACTCAAAAGATAAACAAAAATCAACTTGTATTTTTCATTTAATGCAAATTAAAATGAAATAATAAAATACAAAAGATAAACAAAAATCATAATTCTATCATGTGATTGATTATGAAGCATAGACTAGAAAGATGATAAACAAAACATACAACTAGCAAAAGATATATCATTAAGCAGAAAAGCTAGAGTATGTAGTACATGCAAGCAATTACTCATAAGGTATGGCAAGAGAAGAGTCATGTGCAATCATGAGAGAACCATCAAACGTAGGAAATATTGAAAGAGGCATATTTTCCATTTTAAACAAAAATGGCCAAAAAGGACCTAAACGCAATAACTTAGTGCTCCCGCTCTGATACCACTTGTTGGAAATGATGACCCCAATTTTTAAAATCTTACTATAAAAAGTAATTTCAATTTCCTTTTAGAGATCCGGAATAAGGATGGTTCAAATAAAAGGACTATACTATGCAAGATTCACAATTCAAATATTACAATTTTAATTCTTTCAAAATTAAAACTAAACTAAATCGGATTTTAATTTTCTCAAAATTAAAATTTCCCTTTAAAACAAACTTGTGAATATTTAAATTATAGCCCAAAATTACTTTAACCCAAGTCCTAGAAATTTGCCTAACAATAAATATTCAATTTGCAATATTAGGCCAAACAAAATTTTATCCAATAAAATTAATGACTTGAATTAAATTAACATTTACCCAAATTATTATTTAGCACCAAATTAAGCAAGTAGAGATTTAAATCAAATTTTATCTTTTTACCTAAGCATGCATCTAAGGTGAATTTGCAAAAGATAAAATAAAAAAATCACTACGCCACGATGTATGAGGAAAAACCCATAACGGAAAACAACCTCGGACGGCCCTATCCTCAAATCCACTAAGTATGGAATTTACAATTACAAGCAAGATGACTTACAACACTTGACTCGAATCCTTCAAGCCCCGACGTGTCTTCTTGTAACTACCTCTGCCTAGCAAATAACCATGGAGCTCCACCGCGGTCTTAGAATCCACCGATCAGACGTTTTCGATCACCGTCACCCAAATAAGGAGCCTTTCTCCGAGTGGGTATGTCACAGCAAATAAACTATTCTTCTTTGTGGGATGTAGAAGCAAACCCAAACTCTCTTTTACGGTAGAGATAAATCCGGTGCCAAACAAACTCTCCAAGAAATATATATATATATATATATATATATATATATATATATATAGAGAGAGAGAGAGAGAGAGAGAAACTTGGATTAAAACAAACAATTGGGTGCAAACTTGGTTTTGTTATTTGAATAAATCACTTTGACTAACAAACACCAAGGGAACTTTTTATGAAAGAATTAAGCTCTCAAAAACTCTCTAGGAGATGGAAAAAGTTCTTGAAAAAATTCTAGTCCCGAAGTCATTAAATTCTGTGAAAGAGTAGTGGGACAAAGTAGTGGGAAAGTGCCAAAAAACTGCCAAAAACTGTTCCCGCCGAAATATCATTCGAACGACATTTCATTCGAGCGAACATTCTAACGAAATTCCAGTGGCAAGTCGTTGGCAAACCTCGTTCGAACGAAATTCTCTTTCGAACGACAATTTCGAACGAACTACCAGAAAGCTTAAAAATCGAGTTTTAGCCCAGAAACTTTATTTTAAAGTTTGAAAGAAACCTTCTAAAAATAAACCTCAGTTTAAAATAAAAGTACAGCCAATATAAAATTGTTCCAAGTCTCCCTATATTTATATAGAAATGCATTCATACCTTTTGGAGACTAGGGAATATTTTGTTGATGACGTAAAAATATGGCACTTGAAACTCGGCAATGATGAAGCTTTATAAGTCTTGGCTGCTACGTCTTACACTGGTGCAAGTCATAGGCTTGGAGGATACTCACTCAATACTATCCTATTACACAAATATTTTTGTCCGGAATTGAGCCAACACTACATTAAGACTCAATTGGAAATTTGTGTCCTTACAATTTGTACTTGCAATTTTTTTTCGTGTAAATAATATTTTCCTAACAGCATGATCACTTGATGAATTAGGCAATGGATGATTTTTATACTAGCTTTTCTGGCAAATCAAACCCACATGAGAAAATTGGGTCCTACGAGGGAGTAAATTCTTTAATACCCACATTTGTTAAAATATAGTTGCATTTTCTGTTTTGTGGATTTATTTTCAATAAAAATGTTAATTATTCATGTATTGGATTGGTAAAATCATCCCTTAGTTTTGTATATTTTTGCCAATGTATTCAGTACAAACATAGTTGATCATTGAAAAGATTATGTTTATTTCGAGTCAGTTTTTTATTACGTTAGGATGTCGCGTGCATGGTTCTGTTTGTTTCCTTTCTACGACTAAATCAAAATCATAACCAAATCCTTGAACTATACCCATTGGTTCGAGTTGGTTATAATTTTCACTTCATTTAGATAATTTACTTGACGTGAAAGAATATTGTGTTGTTCAAAATGGGTTGGAATGATAAAAATGACTTAAAATTGTGGAAGGCTTATTTTCAACTTTGAAACAAGAAACATATAACACAAGAGAGTAGTGAAAATTATGAAAGGGTTATTTTCAACAAAGTCTCATCCCCACCTTTTTTTTTCCGCAATCTAAGCACGTGTATAAATAGTGATTTTTTTGCTAAATAAGAGTAGTGATTATGGGTTCCTCATAATTTAGGGTATTACTATGGTGGTGGGACTTGCAGATGGTGGTGGTTGAGGTGTAAAATAAGGTTAAACTTAGCGATATCAACAGGGCGGGTTTGGCACGAGGATACCCCTCCTCTCCTCGCCCCCAAATCTGTCAACCAATCCCCTCCCCCAAAACTCACCCCGCGCCGTTTAAACCCACCCCAAAACCGTCGCCGCCCCATTAAGAAAACCCAATGGGACCCTGAACCCGTACCATTTAACCCACTAAAAACTAAAAATAACTTACCTATTTACCGAAAATATCACTGAGATCACGTATTTTTCAACAACCAAATAACAATCCAGAACGGTGATGATGCTCGTTTGATTTTGGGACTTTGGTTAGTGAGGATTAAAAGAAACTATATATGTGGTGGGGGTAAAGTGTTATTTAGTGTACCAGGGGTATTTAAGTAAAATATACCTAGACGGGGCAGGTTAGGGGTTTTAGCACTTCGACACAAACCCGACTCTGAACCACACAGGTTCGGGGTTTTTCACTCTTATTATGGGGGAGTTTTGAAATTTTGAAAATCATCATAAATTGATATATATGTATATGTTTATCTCATTTCAAACTCGATACGTCACTTGGTATTTGCTTTATCTCATGTGTGTAGGTACTACATGGATTATCATTGGATTACACACCCTGATGAGAAAAGCGTTGAGATTCCTGAAGAGTTGAAGATCAAACGATGAAGTCTTATTCATATGTACCTTTTCAGTTTTGGGTTCATGGAAGGATAGATTTGTAAGGAAATTTTTCCATCATTATTGTGTATGTCATAAGCCGTTACATCGTTGAAGTAATTCAAGCTCACATCGTCTTCAAACGGATCCGAATATCAAAGAAAGGAAGGAATCAAAATTCTGGGCAGACGGACCGATCCGCCTGTTTGGAAAACGAACCGGTCCACCCTCTACCCGGATCGATCCGCCATGCTTTTAAACCAGTAGACCCCGGACCGAATGCAAACCGAAGAGACCCCTTTTAAAAATGAACCGGTCCGACCTCGGATCGATCCACCTGGGATAGAATCGTGCAGATCGTGGTCAGATTTTTAAGGGCCAAGACTTCTTTTATAAACCCACTACGGGGAGTTGGTTTAGCAAGACTTCTACACACGATTTTCAGAGTTCAAAAACTCAAAGTCTTCACCTTTGTGAGTTACCAAAACTCATATTTTGATTCACACAAATCTTCAAATCATTTGTGAATCGTTTTGAAACCCTAGAACACAAACACTGTTTTGTTCATACCCTTGTGGAGAAGTCCGTTCTTCTTCTTCATTGTTGTCCTCCTGGAAAGGGAAACTTCCAGCCGCCGACTACAGATCCGACACCTGCGGGTAATTCTGTGTCACTGTATTTTTCATTGTAATCCGAAATTATATGTTACAATATTATAATGAAAATAAATGGTTTTGCCCTTTTGGGGGATTTTTCCTCACATGTGTGTGTTTGAATATCTCTTGCATGATTTCATATTATCTCAATCACACCTTGTTGCTTGTTTAGGGTTTATTTGGGTTGAACTGAGTTGGATTATTTAATTTCTTATTTGAACGCAAGCGCACACTCTTTCAAACAAAAACCATTTATCCCCCCTCCCCCCAAAACCCCATTGGATTGCACACCCTGATGAGAAAAGCGTTGAGATTCCTGAAGAGTTGAAGATCAAACGATGAAATCTTATTCATATATACCTTTTCAGTTTTGGGTTCATGGAAGGGTAGATTTGTATAGGCATTTTGATTCTTGATAATTCGGATTATTTTTACGTTTGTACCGGCATAGACATAGGGGGAGATTTGTAAGGACATTTTGTCCGTCATTATTGTGTATGTCATAAGACGTTACATCGTTGAAGTAATTCAAGCTCACGTCGTCTTCAAACGGATCCGAATATCAAAGAAAGGAAGGAATCAAAATTCTGGGCAGACGGACCGATCCGTCTCAGATCCGGACCGGTCCGCCTGGGATAGAATCGTGCAGATCGTGGTCAGATTTTTAAGGGCCAGGACTTCTTTTATAAACCCACTACGGGGAGTTGGTTTAGCAAGACTTCTACACACGATTTTCAGAGTTCAAAAACTCAAAGTCTTCACCTTTGTGAGTTACCAAAACTCATGTTTTGATTCGCACAAATTTCCAAATCATTTGTGAATCGTTTTGAAACCCTATAACACAAACACTGTTTTGTTCATACCCTTGTGGAGAAAACCGTTCTTCTTCTTCATTGCTGCCCTCCTGGAAAGGGAAACTTCCAGCCGCCGATTACAGATCCGACACCTGCGGGTAATTTTGTGTCACTGTATTTTTTATTGTAATCCGAAATTGTATGTTACAATATTATAATGAAAATAAATGGTTTTGCCCCTTTGGGGGATTTTTCCTCACATGTGTGTGTTTGAATATCTCTTGTATGATTTCATATTATCTCAATCACACCTTGTTGCTTGTTTAGGGTTTATTTGGGTTGAACTGAGTTGGATTATTAATTTCTTATTTGAACGCAAGCACACACTCTTTCAAATTGGTATCAGAGCAGGTTACGCTAATCTATCGCGTATTCCTATTTTTCGCAAAATTTTTCTAAGATATCAATTTTCTGAAAAAATTGATTTTTGAAAAGGAGCGTGTTCAAATGGAGAAATCATATAATAAAATGCCAGTTTTTGACGGGACAAATTATACATATTGGAAAGCCCGCATGAAGTCGGCTTTAAATGCCATAAATGAACGGGTTTGGATTTTAGTTGAAAGAGGGGGGACACCTCCCTCAGTCACTGTGGAAAACGTGACCAATTTGAAACCTATCACTTATTGGACAGAAGAGGAATTTAAATGGTCTTCTTTTAATTCTAAGGGTTTGAGTGCTATTTTCGGATCCATCACTCCCGATGGGTTCCGACGTATCAGGACGTGCACCACGTCAAAGGAGGCATGGGATGTTTTACAACTTACCCATGAAGGAACAAATGCTATAAAAGAATCTAAATTATAAAATTTGACCACCCAATTTGAGACTATTACCATATCTGAGTCTGAATGCTTTGATGATTTTTATGCTCGTTTGTCAGACATCATTAACACAAGTTTTAATTTGGGTGAGGTGATTGATAACACGCGTGTCATTAAAAAGATTTTGAGATCTCTCCCCAAACGTTTTATTACTAAAGTCACTGTTTTGAACTCTTTGGGAAATTTGAAATCACTTAAGTTGGAAGAACTTGTAGGAGATCTTCAAACCTATGAGATTGACATGTTTCCCAAAACCATTAAGGCTAAGGATAATGGCATTGCTTTAAAGACTCATTTTAAGAAAAAGAAAGAAAAAAAATTGAGTCCGATTCTGAGTGTGATTTTGACTTAGATGACTTGGCCCTGTTTGCAAAAAAATTCAAAAGAATTCTCAAATTCAAGAAAAGTGAAAATTTCAATGATAAAAGGAATTTTGAGAAAAATAGTTTTGAAAAGAAAAATAATTTTTTTTATAAAGATCCTCCTAAGAAAGACAGTGAGAGATGCTTTGAATGCGACGGTAAGGGTCATAGAGCATTTGAGTGTGCCACTCGTCTGAATAGAGAAAATGGCAAGGTTGTCCTCAATGCTACCCTTAGTGATGACAGTGAGGTCGAGTCGGTGGACTATGGATATGAGTCACCGCGTGAGCATATCATCACCGCAATCATGGCAAGTCATGTGAGTACCTCCAATGCTTCTCACGACGATGAGGATGCTACTTCACAGGGACACCTCGACAGTGAGAGCGATGAGAGTGAGGGGGAGGATGAGGCAAGTGAGAGAGAGTGTGATCTCCAACGTGCCTACGCCAAGTTATATTCTGAGTCATTTGAAACTAAGAAGCGTAATAAAGCGTTAGTTCTTAGGATCACTGCTTTAGAGAAAGATTTAAGATTGTTTGGAGAGAGAGAGAGAGTTGTGGTGAGAGTGGAAAAGAAAGAAAGAACTTGAGAAGATAATATGTTTTGAGTGCGATGGGACATGGCACAAGAAATTTGAGTGTCCCACTAAACTTAGAAGAGAGCGTAAGAAAGATGCCATGCCCACTTCTCTAAGTGATAGTGAGGATGAGGATGGTGATGAAAGTGTGATCCGAAAAGCATTTAGAAAGTTGTTTATCGAGACCATGGAAACAAAAAGGTCAAATAGGATCCTAGGTCTTCGAATTCGTGAGTTGAAGGAAGATAATGATGAGCTAAAAAGGGAAAAAGGTGACTTAACCAACACGGTGTCTAGTCTGACGATACGTGTATCCCATCTCGAGGATGATCTCAAACAAGCACGAGAGGTCCAAGTCACATTAGAGAATGCATCTGAGAAGGTTGATAAGATGGTTCCCTATCCCGTTTTGAATGATGTTGGAAAAGGTAATGACGGTACATTCACTACTTTTAATACACCCAAGCCTATATCCACCTTGGTGAGCGAGTCCCATGGGAGCCCGTCTAGGAATGTTCATCCCAAAATTATTGACAAATTACTTCCTAGACCAGTTTATGTTTGCTCCCACTGCAAGAAGCGAGGACATCTTAGGAATTTTTGTTCCAAGTTGGGTTTTGTTCCATATCATGCCACTTCACACATTCATGCACATACACCCACTCACGACACTTTGCCTGCACATTATGATAGAGAGTTTGCGCATATTCGCGAGCAAGTGAAGTTTTTGATCAATACAACACATGATCTAGTGGAGTTGGTTCAAAAGATGTTACCATCTTTGGAAAATTCCATCGTTTCTCCCGGTTGAGATCTTGTCTTGGTTGCCAGCATAGGTTGATTTTCATGATTGTTTCTTTTGCCTATTACTAGCATGTATCATTAGTTTGCTTTATTTTTGCTTTTTTATTATTTTTTGAAAAATACAAAAAGATTTTCCTTTTTAGAAAATTTTTGAAAAGCCCAAAAAGATTTTATTTTGATAAAAATTTTGAAAAATCCAAAAAGAAATTTATTTTGCACCTTTTATGGATGAGCATTTAAGATAGCCAAGTCACAATTTCATTCCATTTTATCAATGTGACTGCTTGATAGAGATTTGAGACGCTACATCATTTCATCCACGTGCTTTACATTGTTTGGAGTCTTTGAGATGTGATTAGTGATATCTTCCTACATGTTCCTTTATTGCACACATGCACGGTTATATTTGATTATTGCACTTGTCTATCACATATTGGCTTGAGTGTTTCCATCTCAATTATGTCTATACAACGTTCAATATGCGATAAAACTTGAAAAGATTGGATTGCATGTGAATACCGTTTAGGTGAGACTGTGTGTTTAAATTGATAACGGGCAGGGGCTGCGAAAGGTAATTATCTATCCTTTACGCAAAAGCCACAGTTAAAAAGGACCTAAAAATTGAGGAATTTTATCATCCGAGGTCCAAAGAGGTTAAAAAGAGCCCGAAAAAATTAAAGGCAATAAAAAACAATACATGCCAAATATGGGCCATTTAGGTTTCATCATCAATTCTCCAAAGTTTGAGAATTTAGCATACCTCTATTCAAAATATATATCTGAGGGAGTTTGGTTGGAGAATGTTTAAACGGGTTTGCACTTCCTTGAAAGTCCTAAAAAGCATAAAATCGTTTTGGACGTTATTGGTGTGGAAATCACTTTGAGCTTTGATTTGTTGATTTGATTAAGTCAATGTCTTATAGTGCCATTATTTTACACTAAAGGAAGCATTTGAGTTCATTCGTTAGGAATATCCAATATTCATCGTGCACATTTGTCATATTTATATGCATTGATTTTCCTATCGAGTTTGATCACACCCCTTCATTAACACTATCACCGACTTGGTTGTTTTGTGTTCATTCATGGTGTGATTTAGTCCTTGTGACACCCCGCACTTGCTTGGTTGATTTATTTCTCTCATTTGTCTATTTGGGGACATCATAAAAAGGAGGAGAATGAATTATCTTATTATGGGGGAGTTTTGAAATTTTGAAAATCATCATAAATTGATATATATGTATATGTTTATCTCATTTCAAACTCGATACGTCACTTGGTATGTTCTTTATCTCATGTGTGTAGGTACTACATGGATTATCATTGGATTGCACACCCTGATGAGAAAAGCGTTGAGATTCCTGAAGAGTTGAAGATCAAACGATGAAGTCTTATTCATATATACCTTTTCAGTTTTGGGTTCATGGAAGGGTAGATTTGTATAGGCATTTTGATTCTTGATAATTCGGATTATTTTTACGTTTGTACCGGCATAGACATAGGGGGAGATTTGTAAGGACATTTTGTCCATCATTATTGTGTATGTCATAAGACGTTACATCGTTGAAGTAATTCAAGCTCACGTCGTCTTCAAACGGATCCGAATATCAAAGAAAGGAAGGAATCAAAATTCTGGGCAGACGGACCGATCCGTCTCAGATCCGGACCGGTCCGCCTGGGATAGAATCGTGCAGATCGTGGTCAGATTTTTAAGGGCCAGGACTTCTTTTATAAACCCACTACGGGGAGTTGGTTTAGCAAGACTTCTACACACGATTTTCAGAGTTCAAAAACTCAAAGTCTTCACCTTTGTGAGTTACCAAAACTCATGTTTTGATTCGCACAAATTTCCAAATCATTTGTGAATCGTTTTGAAACCCTATAACACAAACACTGTTTTGTTCATACCCTTGTGGAGAAGTCCGTTCTTCTTCTTCATTGTTGTCCTCCTGGAAAGGGAAACTTCCAGCCGCCGACTACAGATCCGACACCTGCGGGTAATTCTGTGTCACTGTATTTTTCATTGTAATCCGAAATTATATGTTACAATATTATAATGAAAATAAATGGTTTTGCCCTTTTGGGGGATTTTTCCTCACATGTGTGTGTTTGAATATCTCTTGCATGATTTCATATTATCTCAATCACACCTTGTTGCTTGTTTAGGGTTTATTTGGGTTGAACTGAGTTGGATTATTTAATTTCTTATTTGAACGCAAGCGCACACTCTTTCAAACAAAAACCATTTATCCCCCCTCCCCCCAAAACCCCATTAGGGGAGGGACGAGTTCCCCCTTTATCCCTTCCCCATTAACATCCCTTGTTGAACTGGAGGCAGGGCTTATGATGATGGTGGTGGAGGTAGAAAATGGGGTGATTGTTGGTTGTGTTGAAGCTCATTTTTTTACATATATAGGGGAGAGAGAGAGAGAGAAAGTTGTTTGGATGTGGGGGGATAAGGTGTGAGTTACATAAGTGGTTGACTGGATTGAGTAAAAGGTTGTTATCATATGATGTAGAATCAATTTATATTTTTACCCTTAGAAAACCCATATGCGAAGCAGATGCCTATTTTTTGTCATTGTTAAATGTCGAAATAGACGGAAGGGTCTTGTTAAATCGCTTTGGCTAGTTTGAGGGGCTTATTTAACACTTTTGATAGTTCAATGGACATTTTGAAACACTGGTGATAGTTTAGAGGCCAAATGAGTAATTTACTCCATTAAAAATGAAATGAAATAAAATGTGAAAACATGGAGGAAAAGAATGTAAAATTGTGGAATTTATCCCAATAAGATAATATATGCATTGAGAGGATGGAATATAGTAAACGTACTATGCTTGTCTCGTTATTATATATTGATTATGTACTTTTGGACTCTAAAGATATCAATTTTTTATACGTTATTTGGTACCTTAACCAAATAAGGTGAATAAATTCAAACAAAGTTGGCCTTAGTAATAGGTGGCTGGTAATGACACTTTTAAAGTTGTTTCATATTACCTTAGTTAGATCTATTGCTAAAGACATTCAGAGTGTGTAGGTAGAAAATTTTTGTTGTATCCTAGAACTAGCATAACCCGTGGAAGTTGACATAGTGTCACATGTAACTAGTAAAGTTCGGCTTCATCCACCTATGAGGGAAACCTCTTGCCAGGTGAATGATAAGTCAGCCCCTAAAGAGTTCGATTTTAGCTCAATCCAAAGAATATTCAGCTAATAGAGAGGTCACTCTCTTAGGGATGCCTTTAATGCAGTTAGTTGCACCACGTGACCATGTGACATCAACACGAGGTAGTTGTACAAGACAAAATGAAGATATAGAGATATTATTGTTCATGTGCAATTCTGTGATTATTCCATCTCCTTTATGTAAAGTGTGATCTCAACTCTCTTAATAAGGATGAGCAAAGTGTCCATTGGGACCATACTCCTACACCTCATTAATCTTACACACATATAAATAGTGGCTACAAGCACCCTAGATAGGAAGTAAGATTGAAGTTTGTATTGTTATGCTGTCCAAGCTAGATCAAGGTGTTAAAGAATTTGTATGTGATCTCCAACGGAGAATTCCAGCTGATTTAGTGAAGATTGTACCATTCGTTGATATATGCAACCAATTGGGGCCGAACAACGTTAAATCAGTGTTCCCCCTTCTCCCACCCTCTTCTCTCTCTCTCTCTCTCTCTCTCTCTCTTTGCATTTTAATAATATCATAATACATTTTATCTCCTAATTGCTTGATTCCCAACTAATTAGTAATATATAACTAAGATTGACTTAATGCTAATTTCGAACATCAACAATGTTAAATCTCATTGGTCTCACTAAATATTCTCTTATCTCCAAACCACTCAAACTCTCATTTTATCTCAATCATCTTCCCCACCACCGTTACCCCCCCCTCCTCTCTCTCTCTCTCGTATATAAACACACCCTCTCCCTCCCCACCACCATTACCACTAACACTTCTCTTTCGTACACAAACAAACCCACACTCTCTCGTACATAAGCACACACACACACACTCTCTGCCTCTCGCTCGCTCTCGCATACACACACACACACAAATCGAATTTATGGCAAAGTGTATATTCCTGATAACAAAAATTGACCAAAATAAACATTTTTGCTTCGGATTAAACCCATAACAACTTAACATATGGTTCAAATAAAACTTATAAATTAAAAAAGGGTCATTTATACTTTAACATGTAATACCCCGTGATTTTTGGAGTGATAATTTAATTATTTTTGGGAGACATAATATTATTTTAAATTGGAGAAGTATTAAATTGGCAAAATTGAGGTCAAAATTTGAGCATGTTAGAGAGTATTTCGAATAATGATTTTGAGTGCGCGGTTGATTCCGTAAGGGTCGAGATAGTCAAAATAACTGTACTTGGGCCTTATTTGGGTTCCAAAATATTTTAAGTTCGTTTGGCTCGAATGGAGTAACCGGGTCATTTAAAGTGTGTATTGTCATTTAAAGTTGTGTATTTTGGAGTTAAGGCTTATTAAGCCTACGGGAGATGAAAATCTCATTTGAGATTAAGAGAAATCGTTAGAAAGAGAGAGAAGAAGAAAGGAATAAGAGAAAGAGAATAAAAGCTTGGATATTCCGACAAATCCGCGATTTCGAGGGAGATTCAGACTCTACAACTTTGAGTCAAGTGATTAAACTTGATAAATAATTGTTGTCTATCATTTATTCCATGATTTGTGGATAAAATTATGGATTTTGGGTTAAATATGTTAAAATCTAGATTTTGGATTAAATCTTACATTCGATGGGTATATGATGAAATTGAGGTTCTAAATTAGTGGAGTTAAGTTATTTGATGTGTATTAATGTGAGAAACTTGATTGGGGTGAATATTTGAGGTTTGAAGTTGGAATTTTGGAGTTTTTAGAAAGTTGGAATTCATAAAAAATGGAGTTTGGTCGAGGTAACTAGTAAGGCCGGTCGACCGCGCCTCATGGGAAAAGCCCACTGTCTTCGTTTTTAAGCAAAATTAAAAATCGCGATCGACCGCGGCCAGGGGGCCGATCGACCGGGCCTCTATTTTTTTCCAAGTTTGGGATTTCAAGTTTGTCCCCCTTCTTTTGGGTTTATATTTATGGACCTTATTCGTTATTGTATTATTAAGGGTCAAGTGATTATATCAGGGGATTGATGACCTTAGAATGTTGAGGAGATGTTTGGGGTCTATTTGATAATGGAATTGAGTGTGTAGTACCTCTCTCATTAAGGAAATGAGAGTAGAATTAGTAGATAATTGGATATAAATGTTGGGGTCTTATTAATTGATTTCGAGAGAGTGCGAATTTAAGTTATCATATCGATTTAGTGGGAAATCCTCTTAGCGTCGAGGTAAATATTTAAGGAAACATGATTGTTGATCGATGTGCATACGGATATAGAGAGTATTCTTAATGTTTGTTGAATTGGGAGACTAGTCATACTAATAGGAGTGTTGAATGAACTTCAAGTGAGGAGTCATAGTATGAAATTAATGGGATGGTATGCGAGTTAGCAACGGTTAGTATATCGAGAGTAATAATTATATAAATGAAATTACTTCATTCATACATACGAGAGTAAAAGAGTATGTATATTTATTTGGCGTGATGTAAATACCTCGTGTGATGGTTTGCAAATATACATGATGTGATTGTGTGTGTGTATATATATATATAGTGTGTGAATGATATATGTATATTTATTGTGTGAGCATACCCTCCAGTGCTATCATGGGAAGTTGCGCGATGTGGGTGATGCCCCTGGCTTGTGGAGCAGGGTGCGTATAGTCCCCAGGTCATAGTCGTCCATTATTATTTGTGTGATTTTATTTGGGGTGAGAAGTCTTGGGTATGATTCGTTCTCACTTTCCGGTTAGGAACTATGACTGCTTCCTATACGTTATGATTTGTTTTATTACCATGGCGGTGTGATAATAGTCCGATATATGGTAACCTGGGATAAAGTGAGTAATTCCTGGAAGATGATAGCATTGTGAAGTATTTTCATATCCATAAGTGATTGGATTTTGGATATTAGTATGTACGCTAAGTGTGTTATATGTACTAAATTGTTGGGATTGTATGATTGTGCTTTATAGTGGTAGTACTTTTATATTTATTTCCTCGTATTAGTGTATTGTCTGTGACCCGACAGCATATTCGGGTATTTTCTTTTGTACATTTATGGTGTACTCTAGTATTGTTCTCTTTTATCTTAGCATGTGTGTGTTCAGTATCATGTTGAGTAGTTATTATGCTGTTGGTTGGTTATTGCTTTGTATGTTTTAATTTTTTGGAACCCATTTTTTATAGTATTGGGTAGTTAGCTATGTTTTTATGTGTATCGTCAGTTGATGCTGAGAATGATCCACTTGAAATTCCTGATTAATTATAGTATAGGGCTGGCCACCCATTATTATTTTAAGCGGGGTGTCACATAACACTCCATTAAATTTCAATTTTAGACTTGTTCAATTTAATTTAGAGGCTTTTATTACTTAACTCGCGTATTAAAGCCAAGTCTTACTTAACCCCTCAACGATGAGAAGTTAGACATAAATTTTAAGGGGTTAAGTCTAATTTTGACATTAATACAAAAAAAAATACTACGAGTATGCAAAATCGGTGCAATATAGGAACTTCCCAAGGAGTCACCCATTGAAGTACTTAATTAATACTCGGGTAATCAATTAATTACATAACAAAGAAAAATATTTTATTTTTTAATAAATATATTTATTAATTAACTAATAAATACATAATTATAATAGACTCTCAAATCACAAAAAAAAAGCACAACACGAAGACTTCCCAATGGATCATCTAGTAGCTAAATTATTACCTAATTAATTTAAACTTAACAAATAAATATACAATTAAATAAATTACAAATAAATAATTAAAAAATAGTCGATCCGCCAAAAAGGCTGAAACTCAAGGACTTCCAAGGGGGTTATTTAATCTATAATTATTAAACAAAGAAACAAAAACTTAAATAATTAAACAACATCATCAATTTACAAAATGAAGGGTGCAACGTGAGGAATTCTTTAGTATGCACCCATCCTACTAATTAAAAAAATTAATTACTAGTTAATTAATAATAATAATAATAATAATAATAATAAATTAATAAAAGTTTGAATTAAAAAAACACCTACATACTTACAATAAATGCTCTCGATCCATGAAAAACACGAGGAATTTTCAACGAATCACCGACCCTTAAAATTAAATTAATTATTAATTTGCAATAAATAAATATTAAAAGTACTTTTAATGCCTTTTCTCAATTAATTAGCCCCCTCAACATAACAATTAAAAACATAACGCCAGAGGCTCACATATGTTTGTCTGTGTCAATCTCGAGGGGTGTGGGTGGGTGGTGGGTGGGTGTAGGGAGGTATGTTTAATTATGACATTACTCAAGGCGTGATGTCAAAAATGCTATTGTTATAGGTGGTTAAGTAAAAGAAGTCACAATTTAGAAATTAAACTTTACTTACTTTTTGTCAACAGTGTTAATATTAAGTGACACATGTCATTTTAATAAATATAATATTTAAATGAATTTAATTTCAAATCCCCCAAGCATATAGACTTAGAGAAATAAAATTAAAAGTAAAATATATAAAGAAAAACAAAAAAGGAAATCTAGAACAAACGAATAAACCTTTCGTACTAGACCCTTGTCAGCAACCTCACCCATCGTCAACGTGGCAATAAATTTTAATTTAAGAATGATTGGTTTAAACAAGTTCGAAGCTATCGGTTTCAAGAAGGAAGTGCTAGTGTTAGGCAAAACTGGTGACGCGGTAGTGGTGGGGTCAGCGGGGAAAGGAGGGTGGAAAGAGGATGTTATTGGGCAGTGGGGTTGCAACAACATGTGTATGAGAGAGAGATACATAGAGGGTGGGGGATAAGTGAGAAAGTTGAGGTGGTCAGACTGGTGTTGGGTTAATTATTATTATTTTTTTTTTTGTGTGTGTGTGTGGGGGGGGGGGGGGGGGGGGGGGCTATGTATATTATAGTTTTTTGACATTTTTCTTGACTTATAGTTTTGACTTTGAATGCAATTTTTTTAAATAATTCTAATTTAAAATGTCATGTTATAATAACTTTTCTAATGATTTTTTACAGAGTCTAATTTTTACATCAAAACGTATTAAAGTCTATTATCGAAAATTAGTAATGTACTGAAGTAAAAGAAAATTTAAAAAATAATCACATGTCAGAAAACGTGTGACTTCGCTCCCTTGACCATAAACATGATGAACACATTCAAGGTCCAAGCATTGAGTTTGGATAAAAAAAAACAAAGTGATCTAAGTGTACATACTCGGGGTCTAATCCCCAAGTTTGGGGCCAAATTTTAGGGTCCAAGCCCCTAATCTGAGGACATATTTCAGGATCCACGTTTCGAATTTGGGGGAAATCGGGATCGGGGGAACAAAGGTACATGTTTAGGAAAGGATAATGTGTTTATGATTTGAATTATACTTTAGTATATATTTTCTTTATAGGTTTTATAGATTTTTATACATTTATAACTCGTAGTTTTAGATTGAAGTACATTTTAATTTAATAATTAAGTTTCGCGCAAAATTATTAAAATCTGTTAACTTAACCTCCACGTGGACAACAACTTAAACATACAAACTAAAAATGAATTTTAAATATAAAATAATTTAAAAGCCCCCAAATGATTGTAAGTTCACAAACTTATAGGTGGTATACAGTTAATTATAGCGTAGTATGTATTTTATTAAAAGATAATGGTTGGAGAGTCACATGCATGATATGCATTGTTCTCCAAATTTACTACGTCCAAGAAGGGGGATGGCATATCCTTTATTAATAACAGAGGGTACAACTTAGGAGAGGCTCGGGACCCTCAATTTCACGTGTTCCACCGTGAGGGGGATACACATTATTATACCGATTAATACAAGATTCCCTTTTGATTTGATTCTCCATATTACTTATAAATTGGTTATAAACAATTATCTTTGAATATAATTAGATATATCATTTACACTGTTCATCAACCAAATGGTATGGGACTCACGCTTGGTGGGCCCCCACGTGGGCTATAATTGTTAAATAACGGGTTCCACAATTGCCTCTAAGGCTTTGTGATTGTTAAGGCATAAGGCCTTGATCGGGTCGAGGGACCTTATGACCATTTAACGTTATTATTGTAAAGATGATTTTTTGGGGGAGGATGGTAGCCATTAGTGGATAATAATGCTTACTTAATGATGGGGGGATATCAATAGAATAATCATCACGGGGCTCCTGCGTCAAAGAAAAGCCTACTCATGGTGCCAAGAACACCCCATATCAAAAGAAATGGGGTGAGGCTCTTCAAAAATGCAATTATATAAAGGGAGTTTTGGAAAAAGGTCCTCATAGTGCTCAAAGTGTATAAAAATAGGACACTCCATATAATTTTATAAATTTAGTCCCTGTACTAAAAATACCATGAAAAATGGTGAAAAATAGTGCCGTTGGCGCGGACCAAAAAAATAAAAGTATTTTACTACAGGGACTAGATTTATAACTGCTATTGTACCACAGGGACTAGATGTATAAACTTGAAAAGTATTGTCCTAAAAATCCAAATCTAAGAAGGAACATGACATTTACCTTAATTCTCTATTACATAAATATAGACCCTTTTGTGGCCTCTTCACTCGACTGGCCTTGGGACTCTTAAAGAGTGCTTACCTGTCACATAACCAGGTCGTGGTCGCCGATACGAATAATGAAGGGTCATCCCAACATACGTCGCATCCTCTTTTTATGTTCAATTATCATCTAAAAACCCTCATTCTTTACTTTTATTTCGGGTTTACTAACTTTTTCCAAACTATGTTTGCAATTTATCTTGGACTTTACAGCCATGGTTGATAGAGGAGTTGATCATAGGACGAATTCATTTAAATATTACAAGGCCATGGGGTACTTCCAAGGGTCCCTTGACCTGATGAATCATCAATTGACCGATAAGGATTACATGTATAAGATGCCCATGGCTGCTATGGTCGAGGATACTGAGATAATGAAGGTCTAACAAGCAATGTTGGTAGAGATAAAAGAAAAGATAAAAGCCAAACTGACGACATTGGTCGATAACTTGAAAATGACAATAGGGGCCAATGTTGAGGCCGAGACCAAAGGATGGGATGTTGCATTCAAACACGACCAATAACAACATATAAAGTATGATAAAAAAAATTACTCCTGATCAAAGGTGATACACTTCCATTATAGCACCAGAGGCAAAATGCACCCCAAAAATAAAACAATTTATATTAGTCGAGTCATTTAAATATAGGGTCCATTTTTAAAAAATATGAGTCAAATATGGGACTCATATTTAAAAGTTATGGAACCCATATTTGAAAGATATGAATAAAATATAAAGTCCATTTTCAAAAGCTACTAGTCAAATACAATACCTATTTTTAAAAGTTAAGAGTAAATTATGTTTTTTTAGATATATTTGGAATTATAATACTTATTTGGGAGGGAAAAAACGGGTTGACCTAGCCCATATTTGGCCCGTCCATATTAGGACCGACCCATATTTAGCCCAACTCATATTTGACCCGCCCACATTAGGCCCAACCCATAGTTTTGCCACTACTAAACGTCACCCTTGGACCACCCAATGGCCTCCTAATGAGACGGGGTCAGCGACGAGCAAATAATGCATGTTACGGTAAACCCCAACAATAAGGATCCTACCCTAATTAGTTTGTGGGGCTTCTTCTTTTATTCTTTTAGTTTTTTGTCTCCCCCGTTGTACATTCTGAAAAAATTATATGGTGTCATTGTCAATTTTATAAAATATCGCAAGTGCATGAACTATTATACAATAGCGAGCGTAAGTACGAGTCGAACCTACAGAGATTTGTCAATTCTAACTTTTAAAAGAATTGCAACTGTCCAACTAGACCAAATGGGGTAGAGAATAATTACGAACTAGACTAAATAAAAGCAACTACGAATAATAAAAGCAACACACAAGATTTGTAAACAATATGAAACAATTAGGATTCGGGTCCATTTATTATTTAAGTAGTATTGCACACTAATTTAATGATGTCATTCCTTTTTTATAACTCAAATTAAACCTACTATCTTCGCATTTAATTCAAACAAATATGAAAGTTATGATCGAAATATTTTTAACGTCTCTAATAGACGGCTAAAATCCCTATTACTTTGGAAAATACAAGTTTTAAAGTTTTCAGATGTATTTAAGCATGGACTATCAAAACAATCAAAGTGCAAGCATAATTCATCAAAAATTATTATTTTTAAATCTCAAAACTTGATTGACAAAACAATTTCGAATGTTTTAAAACACACTCTCATGTCGTTTTAAAATGAATACCGAATCTTTGATAACAATTAAAACAAGTAGGGAATAAACAACAATCAAATTAACGTGACAATATTAGCTAACTATGATAAACTTCACCATAATCATAATAGAAGAATCAAGCTACCATAATGAAAGAGAAATTGCAAGAATGAGTAGAGATTTTCATTAATAAATCAAACTTACAAATAGTTATCTCACAATAATCTTCAATATTCTAAAAAAATGATGTAAACTTGTCCCTTAAATTGAATACAATCCCTCATAAATTTCTCTTCGAAAATTCTCTTAAAATTGTGTGCACATGGGTCCTTTTTACAGGGCAAGGGGTGAGGTGTTTGAGTTGTGATGGAACTCTTCCTGATTGGCTGAACAGTTTTGAAAGCTATCACTCCACCTCTTTAAGCTTTGGATCGGGATAAGGGACCGAATTTGCCCCCACTCGAAAACTCTTATATTTTCTTACTGAACACGCACGCCGAGTTTCATACAAATCGGAGAATAATATTTAATGTGTAACGACAGCTTTTTCCAAACGATCGTAAAAATCATCTTTTTCGCGTCTTTTTCAAGTTGATCATCAATTTGCACCAAATTCCATCACTACCTGCCAAATTTTCGCTACACAACTTTTTTCACAAATTATCACAAGAATATTATAAAACTATTGAAGTGCCCAATTTGGCTTAAAATTGTCGTTTTGAATTCAAATTTAATCATTCTAGAATTTTTTTATTTTGTAATAAAATGGTCCTAATAACTTATTAAATAAAATAAAATGGAACTAACAAAGTATAAATTTGTGTATAAAATATACAATATAATGCATTCATCAAATACCCCCAAACCTAAACTTTGCTAGTCCTTAAGCAAAATTAAAATTGTAAAATCTAACTCATTTTCGTAGGAATCATGATTTCAATTAGCATGTGCAATAAGTCGTTAAACCTCTCGGTTACCCCAGTGGATGAGTTTTGTCTCGTGAGGGTTTGCAGTGAATATACCCACAAAATTCAAAAACTTGACTCAATACAAAATACTCAAAAGTGATATAACAAAGTTTTAATACAAACTTCATAAATATAGTAGAACTTCATTTTCCAATCTCAACTTGTCGTGTGTGTGTGCATAGACAATATAATCGTTTAGTTCAAAAGATTTTATCGTTATATTTCTTATCCGAAAGTTAGTTTTGATTTCAAAATCTCACGGGATGCACTCTCAATCGAACGCTCAGAAATCGATTATTTTCTCTCGGTATATGTGAATAAAAGAGTAAATTAAAATGAGAAAATTTCACATATACACGATGGAAAACAATTTTTTTTCTAATGGATGAATATGATCTCATGAATAGAAATCGATTACTTTTTGAAAATATTGAATCACACTATAGATCCTATTCATCTTCTCTCCACACTATAACTAACTTCACTTGAGACTGATTATGACTTTCTTTGGTTGTATTGTAGGCTCAGGTTTTGTCTAGAAAGAATGACTTTTAAAGTTCAAAATTTTTGAGAATATAGAGGTTTTTCGATGTTTTGACTTTTAGCCGCTTATTCTCCCCTCCATTTTTCTTTTCTCCTTCCTTTTTCTTTTAAACTCAAAATTTATGAGAATATAAGGGTTTCAAATGCGTAGCCATACTCATAATATCATTCAAAATCTTTGGACCGTTAACCTAAATATTGGGGGAAAGTAACCGGCTAGGCACACTAAATAGAGTGGCACGCATACGTATGTGGCAATAAAAACTAGGCACTCAACTTCTGAGTCCTATAAGCCAAATAGAACTTTTGTGGGTATACCGGAGTCTAATTCCTAAATTATAAGGTATGCTATTAGATTTCACTGAAATAATAGGTTATAAGTTAGAGGGGTTTATTTCCATAAGGGTTTAATATGTTACAATGGTGTACTACAATCAAGGGTTGAGTAGATGCGGGGGTGTATTACAATCAGGGGTTTAATAGGATGCAGGGGTGTACTGCAATCAAGGGTTTAACTGAAATCATAAGCTGTAGGGTTTTATCAGGTTAGGGTTTTAATTGGATAAAGATCTAATCAATATTTGCGATAATGCGAACTACACAAAAGAGTTCATAAATAAGAACATGAGTTTAGGGGCCTATCAAATAGTGATATACACAATGTAGTAATTTTAAAGATATAAGCTCGAATTTAATAGTGTAATAAAATTACCTACTTTTGAGATCGGTTTATTGGAATTTACTTGTCTAATTCACGGGAGTGAACCGGGTATTTTGAAACTAGGGATAATACAAGTATTTAGTGTAGGCATAAAAGTGAAATTACAGTATTTATTGGAGTGAAAATAAGTTGATTTTTTAGTGTAAAATTTAACATTGGGGTGAAATGTGTAATTTATAAAAGTTAAGGGTTTTTATTATTTCCCTAATTTCCTTTTGGATTTGGGTTTTTTGAAAAGAGACAATTTTGATATATTTAACATAAAGGACTTATATTAAAATTTTAGTACTGATTTAAAATAGTTAAGAAAAATGTCGGGGGGTAAGTGAAAATTCAAAGTTTTAATTTTTAACTTAAAACCTTTTTTCTCGATAATTTGCTTTCTAGGAAATCAAACAGGGTGATGTATTATACCAATTTATTCAGAATTAAAAAAACAAAATTATTGGGAAAAAAATCAGATTTTTCTGATTGGAGACGCGTCCTCATGACTGGGTCACATTCGAGACGCGCCTAGATTTGACTCCACTATCGTACACGCGCCTATATTACATACTTCTTCCCTTACAAAGGAATTTCGTCCTCAAAATTAAGCTAAGTTTAATACTCCAAGCCTCGAATATTTCCTAAATCATATACGCCTAAGATCGCTACACATATTTCTACCCCTTATAATCGCGAATTCTAGTGACCATAATCTTACTTGTGTCGCCCCCACGTAATAAAATTCTCCCCCATACTCATAGGATAACAAAGACAATTTACATCCATACTCTGACTTCTTTGCCAGTTCAATAGGTTCCTCATCAAAATCCTCTCGTCCGAACTAACCCATGAACTGCTATAGTGGTTGTACATCCGAACCTTGTCCTGTAGTTACCCCACATCCCGCTTAGGGAAATCTCTCTTCTTGTATCCCGTATCTCTATAAACGAAACATTTTCCTTAATCCCTTAATGCCCCTGACCCTGTCTTTGTTGGCCTCCCCCGCCATTCCCTTGGCCCTGGCGGCCTTAAGGAATGAAATGATGTTGCTGTTGTTGAGAGCCCTGTTGTCCCTTCCACTCTCAAATCAATAACCTATGGATTTAAACCTCTTAGATGGATTCCCCAGTCGAGAGTCCTTCTCCTGTTTCCGTTGTGGCCCACTGGCACCGCCCCCATCTACCTTTTCAGCCTGACTGGATCCACTCATCCTTTTGCTATACTTCACGTGCAACCGTTGATCCTGGCGATGAAGTAGTGTAACATTGACAAACTCTGTGTATGTCTCTAACGCCGGATTACCCAACATGTGTTGTTGGATCCTCCAGGCAAGTCCATTCATGAACTTATGCATTCTCTTATCTTCAGTATTTACCTCTTATTTCACGACGTTTGCTAACCGAGTAAACTCCTCCTCGTATTCTACCACGGTCCTATCTCCTTGAGAAATATTAAGAAACTGTTGCCGCATATCTCTCTGAACAGCGGACGGAAATTACTTGCGGTCAAAATGCACCCAAAACTCCCCAATGGTCATCACATCCCTTTCCTTAACGGTGGTCACAGACTCCCATCACTGCAAAGCTGTGCCTACTAGCTTGAACGCTGTCAAGAACTATTTTTGAGTGTCACTGCACACAATCATACGCAGATGGCGCTGCATGTCCCTTTTCCACTGACTGACCACTGTTGTATTTGAATTACCCTAAAAATTCGACGGGTGACGCTTCTGAAATGCTGGCCTTGCTCGCTGCCAATCGGACAGCCCCAGGTGGGCCTGAACGTCGAGTGCCACCAACGACTGTGGCTGATTCTGCAAAAAATGTTGTGCTATTACAGTCATCATTGTGTTAACTTCCTGTGACACGATCTCGGCCACCTATGCAGTTGTCATCATTCCCTGGGTGGTTGTGGTTGTGATACCTTTGGATCCTGATAAGCCTCTCTCACCTCATCTCTCGCTCCTTCTCTAGCCTGACGTCCTCTCTTAGACAATATTTGAAATATGTATAATTTTACCATCAAATACGAAGTAATCGGCAGAAGATCGTAAATACGCATTCGCAATGAGGAATACAATAATCCTATAATAGGGATTTATATCAAAGAACACTAAGCTGAAATGTAGAAGCCGCATAGATCCTAAAGACACTAGAACCTGATGCTCTTATACCATATGTGACACCCCTCCTAATTAAATACTAGGTGATCAGTCTTTTATCAAATTAGAATAAGAATTTCATCTGGTTCATTCTTAACATTACTATCGAACACCTTTTTTAAAATTGCTAACCACCTAGTATTCAAAAAGTTGATGCCAAATTTTATCTTTCATTAAACAAATAAAAACATGCAGAATGAAAATAAATTAATCCATACACATAATCACTGAGTATAAAATAGAAAAATGAATAAAAAAATAAAAGACTTGCCGAATAAACCATCGGCTATAAATTCCAAATCCAAAATACTAATCCAACAGATAAATAAATAGTCTAAAAACTAAGTTTGAAAGTAAATTGGCAACATGCCCTAAATGAAACTGTAACTCGTAGAAGATTCCTAATTTAGGAATAAAGAAACTATGCGTATAATCCATCTTCTGCACACATCCACATGTGCTGCAACTGCGAGTCCTTGGTGGATGGACACCTAAAAGGTTTTGAAAATATTTGCAGCAAGGGTTAGAACCCAAATTTTTTTAAAAATAGTTAGCAAGTGATTAAGTTTTCAGTATTTAAAATGCATAAGTACTCTTTATATTTAAGTTAATGTTGCACTCCCTTGAGATAATACTCACCCTTCATCTAAAATGCGCAACTATTTCTTTCTTACTAACCCTCCTAGTTGTACTACCCCGTTTAACTAGCCTTGTTATAAATACTTCCTAACACATTACTAGCCCGAGTAATCTTACTTTTGATTCATAAATTATTTATCGCATTAACTTAATTAATCATTTTTAAATAAAACTATATAACGGTCGCACTAGTTATATACAAGTAATATCATTTTACTTCATGTAATCCACACGTATATAGATATTTACTCTATTATATATGTAAATAATTAATACAATTTCATTTCATGTATTTCACCCGTATATAAATATCTACACTATTATATACGTAAATAATTAATACAATTTCACTTCATGTATTTCATCTGTATATAAATATCTACACTATTATATATGTACAATTATACTACAATATTCACACACATGCCGTATATATATCCATCCTCCCAAGTAATAACTCACCGGATGCTTTCTCTAAAATGCTATCATGTCCCAGGTGTGCTCACTCTTACCTCAAGTCGGACTAGCTCACACCGAATTTGGGTAAAAACATCACAAGCGTAGTGGAGGCGGTCATATTCCCCCCGAAAGTGAGACCGAATCATACCCAAAGCATATCACCTCGAAAAAAATAAACCACTTAATAAAACATCAGGTGATATGACCTGGAGACTATACTTCCCTGCATTCACTAGCCAAGGGATTCACCGACATCGCGCAACCTCCTATGATAGCACTTAGAGGGGTATGTATTTTTAAAATATCTTACACCTATATTTAATGAGCACACAATTATATACATATACTATCACATTATTCGTATATATATAATGAATTTACACCCGACTATCCGCCACCTAACTGGCCTGAAAATATGCCCAAGTCTATATCCCGACTCTCAATTTAATTAATCTCACATTGATTAATTTAACACCATGGTGTCACTCAACCAAAATGCCCGGACTCACTCACTCACTTGACCCGTATTTTAACCGTTTAGACTTTATTACACAAGGTCCCGCTAATAAGTTTGACACACTTATTAATTTTAACATTTCTTAGTACCCATCTATCAACATCCTAGCTTTTAACCTCCATTTATTATTTCACTTATTAATCCCTTTTAATCCACAAATAAATCTCAGGCCACCTAGGTATTAACCTCCAGTTAGTATTTCACTAATTAATCTCTTTTAATCCACAAATAAATCTAAGGAAAAAAAAGGAACGAACTGGGCAGGTTTTTTCAGCATCGTTCGAACGACAACTAGGGTCGTTCGAACGACTGCTGTATTCCTTCCACCGCCTGCTTCTGCCATTGACGACCCTTTGAGCTCTTATTTCTCAACCTATATTCAAATTTGATAACCCCCAGTGATTAAGACGATTTCTAACAGTTTCAATTCCTCAAAATTATCATCGTCCATCATCGATGTTTAATTTAATAAAACAATATACTAGTTGGGTTTTTATAGTTTTCATTCAATCGTTCATAAATGCGATTCTCTAAATCCGAAATTTGACAACAATCTTTATAGGGTTTATCATAGAATTCCAATTA
Source organism: Sambucus nigra (assembly GCA_949130495.1). NCBI lineage: Eukaryota > Viridiplantae > Streptophyta > Magnoliopsida > Dipsacales > Adoxaceae > Sambucus > Sambucus nigra. The sequence goes on along the minus strand of OX422215.1, from coordinate 633,238,061 downwards.
CAACCACCGATATTCCTAAAGCATCATTAATTTCATATTAATCTATACAACATGATTAAGTCTTTCAAAAGCCCCGTTTTCATGTAATTCCCACTCAAAAACTAATTTCAACTACACCCACTATGATATGAATCGATTATCACAAATTTAAATTGATAGCAAGTTAACCACTTGCATGTACTGTTTTGTATGGCCTGATTTCCTTTGGAGGACACGATGATTTGATGAAGAACACACTTAATCCCTTTTGATTTGGCTCCCAAAAGCTTCCCCAATTTCTCCGTCTTTCCCCCTATGCAAATCTAAGGTTTTTTCTATTTGAGTTGTGTCTTCCACCAACTCCTTAATTTAGGTTTTATATTGCAAATCCCGAAATAAAGCTTATGGGTCAAGTTAAAATGGCCCAAACACCCCCGTGTGAGCCCGATTATGCCTAAAAATGCCCCAAAGCCCAATTACTACCCCCGGGTAGGCCTGCCAATGGATCGAATTTTATCCGAATCCGATCCATTTAAGAGGATATGGATCATGCCTAAAATCCGATTACCCATTTATTAAACGGAGCGGATTTGAATTCATACACTCCGATCCGTTAATAATCCGATCCGATTAATATTTTTAATATATATATAAATTATATATAATATATATTATATTTAATAATATTTTAAATATATATTATAAAAGTTCTTTATTTCATTATCTATTTTCTGGAACATTTGCAAAATAAATTTATGAAATACGAGTTGAAAATAAAAATGTTGCAAATTAAGTTTAACATAAACGGATATGGATTTGGATTTGCCTGATCTGATCCGATTAATAAATTGATCAAATCCGAATCCGTTTAACATTAACGGATGTGGATTTGGATTTGGATTTGTCTGATCTGGTCCGAATCCGATCCGTTTACAGGCCTACCCCCGGTCCAGAATCAACCGTGCACTCAGAATCGTCATTCGAGTTAATTCATTAAAATTCTCCAATCTTGACCTCAAATTACGACATGTGTGAATTAAAAAAATAAAAGAATAACTTGAATGAATTAAATCTTAATTCACCAAGTTAATTAACTATTCCAAATTAATAAAATTCTATATAACCAAAATAATTAAATTCTATCTCCCCAGAATTACGGGGTATTACATACTCCCTCCCTTACAAAGGAGTTTTGTCCTCGAAACTAAGATAAATCTAATACTCCAAGCCTCGAATATTTCCCTAATCACATACCCCTAAGATCGCTTCACATATTTCTACCCCTTATAATCCCGAATTATATTAAAATTTAATTAATTTCCCAAAGCACCCATACACCCTATACTCGTGCTTATCTGCACAAATGTCACCAGGCTCCACTAGCCTTAAAATCGTAATATAACTTTCAACTCTCAGTTATAACTACATATAGCATAGTAACCAAGGTACCGAATCGGTGTCCTAATGACCGAACATCTACCCATTTCCAACGTTGCGCTAAGTTTCATGCGTGGGATGTCTCGCTAAGCGAAATCCAAATAAGGAACCCCCCGATACACTACAATCTAACATTGTCGGTCGTTAAGATCTGTTAGGCCCTCAATCCATATTACATACCCCAAACCCCCATCTCCTAACATAAAAGTATACTCGTTCACTCTCATGTTACAAAAGACATCATACAATACGACGCTCTTATTATCACTAGTTTTTTAGCGCGAATGATTCACGAGCTATATCTTCCCGCTCGATAATAAGCCCATCCACCCTGAATCCCATCAGTAAACGTTAGGGGTGGCAATTCGGACCAATGGGTCGTGTTTGGGTCTGGCCCGACACGACACGACACGACTCGATTTTATCCAGCCCGAACACGACACGACACGATGTCGTCTTTATTTTTACCAACATGAACATGACCCGTTAATAACACGACCCGACACGAATAGCACGATAAAAAAAATCGTGTTAATTTGACATGATTGGCACGGTCCGACACGATAACCTGTCAATTTAACAACACGATAACCCGTCAATTTACTATGTCCATTTGGGTCTAAATTGGGTTCTAATTGGGTCGTGTCAATTGGGCTCTAACGGGTCATTGTCGGGCCAATTTCGTGTCAATTTCTTGACACGAACACGACACGACCCGCTAACGGGCTTAAAAAAACAGGCCCGAACACGACCCGAACATGAAAAGCTATTTTAATTTCATGTTAATTTCGTGTTGGATCGTGTCGTGTTGTCGTGTTCGGGTCCGAATTGCCACCCCTAGTAAACGTCCCTACTCACCGGGATTACAAATAACAAGACAAACATATTCTTATAAGTCTATTATGCAACACACTATAACATATATACAAGTATATATAGGTTAGACCCTATTTAAGGTGATACCTAGCAAAAATAATTCATATCCTTGTACAGCGAACACAAAGTCTTACTATAACTATCCACTATAGTCCCAAACCACCGCTAATCAGCGAAAACTTGGAAAATAGTCTACTCTACTCCCATAACTCTCGAAAGTAGTAATCTCACATGTAATGCAGACATCCTCTCAGTACACACACCCGCTCTTTCGTAGGCGACACCAAGAAGTCCCGATACCCCATGGTAATATAATTATATATACATAATAAGGCTATTGCGGCTAACGCACTCACTAAATCCTACTCACTCGCGAATTCTAATGACCATAATCTTACTTGTGACGCCCCCACGTAATAAAAATTTCCCCCATACTCATAAGATAATAATGACAATTTACGTCCATACTCTAATTGCTTTGCCAGGTCAATAGGTTCCTGATCAAAATCCTCTCGTCTGAACTGACCCATGAATTGCTGTAGTGGTTGTACATCCAGAACCTCGTCCTGTAGTTACCCCATATCTCGCTTAGGGCAATTTATCTTCCTGTGGCCCATCTTTCCACAAACGAAACATTTTCCAGAAATCCCTTTGTGCCCCTAAATCTGTCTTTATTGGCCTCCCCCGCCATTCCCTTGGCCTTGGCGGCCTTGAGGAATGAAATGCTACTGCAGTTGATAGCCCTGATGTACCTGCCTGAATTTACCACTCTCAAAATCAATAACCTCCGGATTTAAACCTCTTAACCGGATTCCCCTACCGAAAGTCCTGCTCCTATCGCTGTTGTGCCCCATTGGCACTGTCCCCATCTACCTTCTCAGCCTGAATGGATCCGTTCATCCTTTTGCTATACCTCATGTGCAATAGTTGATCCTGGCAATGAAGTAGCGCTGCATTGACAACCTCCGTGTATGTCTCTAGCGCCGAATTACCCAACAGGTGCTGTCGGATCCTCCAACAAGTCCATCCATGAACTTACGCATTCTCTTATCTTCAGTATTTACCTCATCTTTCATTAAGTTTGCTAATCGAGTAAACTCTTCCTCGTATTCTACCACGATCCTATCATCTTGAGAAACATTAAGAAACTGTCGCCGCACATCTCTCTGAACAGCGGACGGAAAGTACTTGCGGTCATGACGCACCCAAAACTCCCCAATGGTCATCACATCTCTCTCCTATACGGTGGTCGCATACTCCCACCACTGCAAAGCTACGCCTACTAGCTTGAATGTCACCAAGAACTATTTTTAAGTGTCACTGCACTCAATCATACGCAGATGGGGTTGCATGTCCTTCTTCCACTAACTGGCCACTACTACATTTGAATTACTCTGAAACTCCTGCTAGTGATCCTTCTAAAATGCTTCCCTTGCTCGCTGTCAATCAGACAACCTCAGGTGGGCCTAAACGTCGGGTGACACCAAAGGCCGTGGCTGATTTCTGTAAAAAATGTTGTGCCATTGCGCTCATCGACGCGTTAACTACCTATGATACGATTTTGGCTACCTGTGCGATTGTCATCATTCCCTGAGGTGGCTCTGGCCGTGATACCTCTGGCTCCTGAATAGCCTCTCTCACCTCATTTATCACTGTTGCTCTAGCCTGACGTCCTCTCTTAGGCGACATCTGAAATGAGATTTAAAATATGTATAAGTTCACCATCAAATAAAAAGTAATCGACAGAAGATTGTAAATACGCATACACAATGAAGAGTGCGCTTGCGTTCAAATAGAGAGATTATTTAATTAAACTCATTTTTTCAATTAAATCCTAAAACATGCATCTACGTGTGATTGAAATCAATATGATTATGCAAGAACAATCAATCACAAACGAAACACACAATGAGGAAAAATCCCTCAAAGGGGCAAAACCTTTTTATTTTCACTATAATTTGTAAAACGGTTACACGGATTACAATGAAAATAAATGTGACATACCAAATACCCTCGGGTGTCGATTTCGATGTCGTCGGCTGGAATCTCCCGCAAGAACTCCAGGTAGGCAGCAGTAGAGAAGAAGACGGCTCCTCCACAAAATTACTCCAGATGAGTAAAAATAATCCTCTTAAAGGTTTAACAATTAACATACATAGATGGGAGTGTTTATGTGAATAAACAAGGCATAAAACCTTGAAAGGTGAAGTCTGTTTTCTGGGTTGTTTTTTGCAGAAATCGTGTTTAAAAACGACTTGAAAATCATGTATAATGAACACTAGAATTTATACGAAAATCGAGGCGGCAACGTCGCTCGAATGAGACAGTCATCTCGCTCGAACGAAGGACACGTGTCGTTCAAACGACTTCGCGTGAGATGCTTATCTCGCTCGAACGACATTGTGAACTCGTTTGAACGAGATCGTCAACCGAGGCACTCCGCTTCTACACTTAGAAAAAATTCTTCTTTTCATACAAATCAATCAGACTTCGAAAAAACATTTTCTGAAAAATTCCCAAATATTTATGCAAATATAAACAACTCCAATAAATCATTTTACCAATAATGTGTAGTGGAGTAGTGGGAAACGGTTGAGCAGCACGTCGCATGTAGCATGATGCACGTGTAAAGATGATGGATGCATGGATTCGGATAAAGGCCGTCGCGGATGATCGTGATGACGTGCCGAATGTAGCGGTATCAGACATACAAACTGTGATCTAGGGAAAACAAAAAATTCCTAGATTCTGCCCCGGACATTTATAAAATTACGTCCTTACAAATCTCCCCCTATGTCTATGCCGGTACATACATAAAAAATCCGAATTATGCAATCTCCAAAAAAAATGACATACAAGATAATATCCCCATTAAACCCTCAAACTGAGAATACTAAATGACATGTCTTCAATCAAACTTCAACAGTTTCAAATCTTCAGCTCTTTCGAAACTCCCAAAGCTTTTCTCATCAGGGTGTGCAATCCAATAAGTATCAATTTTGTACCTACACACATGAGATAAAGCAAATACCCATGACGCGCAACAGTTTGAAATATAATGATATACAAAAATCAAATATCAATTGGGCTTAAGCAAATCATTGATAAATCAACCAAACACCAAACAATTCTCCCACATAATTCTTCTCCCCCTTTTTATGATGTCCCCAAATAGACAGATATGAGAAGCATGAATAAATACAAATGGAGAGTGTCACAAGGTAACAAAATTTTAACACATAATATTAAATAAAGAATCACACCATGAACAAATACAAAAACAACCAAGTCGATGATAGCGAAAATATAGGGGTGTGATCAAATTCGATAGGAAAATCAATGCATACAAACATAACATATGTGCACGATGAATATCGGATACTCCTAGCGAATAAACTCAACATATTCCTGAGGTGTAAAAAGATGGAAATATGAGGCATTGACTTAATCATATAAGCAAATCAAAGATCAAAGTGATTTCCACACCAATAATGTCCAAAATGATTTAATGCTTTTTCAGGACTTTCAAGGAAGTGCAAACCCGTATAAATTCTCCAACCAAACTCCCTCTGATTTATATTTTGAATAGCGGTGATCTAAATTCTCAAACATTGGAGAATTGATGTTGAAACCTAATGGCCCATATTGCTTTTTATTGCCTTTACATTGTTTCGGGCTCTTTTAACCTCTTGGACCCCGGATAATAAGATTTCTCAATTTTTTAGGTCCAATCTAAAATGGTGGATTACTCACAAAGGATAGATAAGTACCTTTCATAGCCCTTCACCGTTGATAAAATACCACACAATCTCACCAAAACGGTTTTGACATGCATTCCAATCTTGTTAAGTTTTATCGCACATTGTACGTTGTATAGACAAAATTGAGATGGAGACACTCAAACCAACATGTGATAAATAAGTGAAATAATCAAATAAACCCGTGCATGTGTGCAATAAAGGAGATAGGAACCAAACGTGTAGAAAGATATCACTAATCACATCTCAAAGACTCCAAACAATGTAAAGCACATGGATGCAATGATGTAGCGTCTCAAATCACTATCAAACAGTCACATAGATAATGGAAATGAAGTTGTGACTCGGCTATCTTAAATGCTTATCCAAAAAAAATGTATAAACAAAATACAAAAATCTTTTTGGGTTTTTCAAAATTTTATAAAAATAAAATCTTTTTGTGCTTTTCGAAAATTTTATAAAAAGAAAATCATTTTGGATTTTTTCAAAAAAAATTATAAAAAGCAAAAATAAGAATATAAATGACACAAACTAGCAGTAGGAATCATATGATATGAACATGACAAAGCATCCTATGCTAGAAACGGACCATCCCACCAGTCAACTGTGCAAATCCCTAAAGACTTCCTAAGACTCTCAAATCTAAAGGCATCTAAAGGTTTCGTGAAAATATCGGCTAACTAAAGGTCAGTGGGTACGAAACTCATGAATACGACTTTCTCCTCAACTAATTGACGTATAAAGTGCTCGCGTATCCTGATGTGCTTTGTGCACGAATGCTGGACTGAATTGCGGGATATGTGTACCGCGCTCTTGTTATCACAGGAGATAGTCATGGTGTCCTGTGAAATCCCATAATCCTCCAACATTTGCTTCATCCACAAGAGTTACGTGCAAAAACTCCCGGCGATGATGTACTCAGCCTCCACAGTGGACAAAGAGATGGAGTTTTGCTTATTGTTCAACCAAGAGACGAGCAAAACCAAAGAAGAAACACCCACCAGAAGTTCTCTTACATCCATCTGCATCCCCAGCCCAATCAGCATCCGAGTATGCGGACAAACGGTCAGTGATATCAAAGGAATACCAAATGCCATGGGAGAGAGTCCCACTCACGTATTTGATAATACGTTTAAGAGCGAGTAAGTGTGACTCTTTAGGGGACGCCTGATATCGCACACATACTTCAACACTAAAGGCGATGTCGGGACGACTGGAAGTCAAGTAGAGAAGACTACCTATCATACTCCGACACAACGTCATATCAACTCCCCATCTCTTGAAGCCACGGGCTAAGAGATAGGAAGTAAGCCTTTCATACCAAGCACGGGGTGCTTGCTTCAAACCATACAAGGCTTTTTCTCAGATAGTAGATGTGCTCTGGGTGCTTAGGGTCTTCAAACCCTTTTGGTTGTTCCACGTAAACCTCCTCCTGTAGAATGCCAATTAGGAAGGCACTCTTGACATCCATCTGACATAGCTTGAAGCGCAGATGACATGCGATGGCGAGTAGTAAGCGGACGGACTCAAGCCTCGCAACAGGAGCAAATGTCTCCCTAAAGTCTACACCCTCTATCTGTGTGTAGCCTTGAGCGACCAACCTAGTCTTGTTTCGGATTATAGTACCATTTTCATCCATTTTATTCTTGAAAATCCACCTGGTACCTATCACATTTGTCTCACTAGGTCGGGGGACAAGATCCCAGACATTGTTATTTCTAAATTGAAGTAACTCATCCTGCATAGCATATATCCAGTGTTCATCTTTGAGTGCTTCTTTATGATTCTTGGGCTCGACTTTGGACGTGTAGTAAAGATGGCTAATAACGTTCTCTAGCTGAGCATGAGTCTCAATCCCTAAAGTGGGATCACTTAAAATGGCGACAGGGTCATGACTCTTGTGAAGCCAAGTAGGTGTGTCCCCTAACACATGAGTAGGGTCCACAGGGTGTGGGTGAGGGACAAGTAAATCGCTACCAGAAAAGTCCTCATCCTCACACTGAAGGTTAAGACCAATAAGCGTCGGAGGATCGTCATCTTGCACGGTGACGTTTATTGACTCCATAACCTTAGAGCTCTTCAGGTTAAAAACTCGGTACGCTCTACTATTTGATGAATATCCTAGCAATATTCCCTCATCACTTAGGGAGTCAAACTTTCCTAATTGCTCTATATCCCGTAGGATGTAACATTTACTCCCAAAGACACGGAAATATGCAAGGTTGGGTTTCTTGCCAGTCCACAATTCATAAGGCGTCTTAAGTGTGTGTGGACGTAGGTAAAGCCTATTCACCATGTGGCATGCACTAGACATTGCCTCTGCCCAAAATCTCCTAGCAAGTTTACGACCTAGAAGCATAGATCTAGTCATTTCTTGAACCGTCATTTTCTTTCTCGCAATAATCCCATTTTGCTAAGGAGTCTTCACTGCAGAAAACTTATGTTTGATTCCTAGGCTATCACAGTAAAGATCTACCTTTGCTTCCTTAAATTTCGTGCCGTTGTCACTACGTATCCTGCTAATAGTGACTCCATGTTAATTTTATAGGACACGACACTTGGTCGTTAAAAACTCTACATCATATGATTTCTCTCTCAAAAAACCTACAATCAAATATCCGAAGAAATCATCCACCATCACGATAATATACCTCTTACCACCCAAACTCTCAGTACGAGTAGGACCCATAAGATCCATGTGAATCAACTCAAGCACACGGGAGGTAGTAATGGAATGCAACTTCCTATGGGGGCTACAAATTTTCTTTCCTAACTGACAGGGTCCACAAACCGTGGAAGTTAGCTTTCCAAGTGATGATAAGCAACATACTAGGTCATTTTTAGCTAAACGTGTCAAATCTCTAATATTCACGTGACCTATATATTGGTGCCATATATGCATAGGAGTGATCGTGGCGCTGTTGCAGACAAGTGAGGACGTGGGCACAATCCCATAACAATTATCCTCTATCCTCACTCCTTGCACTAAAAGTTTACCGACTTGGTTATAGACATTACACGCGTCCCGATCAAACTTTACGACAAAGGCATCGTTGCACAGTTGGATAATGCTGAGAAGGTTTGCTTTCAAACCTTTGACGTATAAAATATTATCTAGCTTAGGAAATCCTTGTAACTCTATTGTACCTCGTCCTACAATGCTAGACTTGCTCCCGTCTCCAAAGGTGACTCTACCTTCCTTACAATCCTCTAGGTAGGTAAAAAATGAGACATCACCTGTCATATGTCTGGAGCACCCACTATCAAAATACCACTGTGAGGTATTATGTGCTTTGAGAGCGACATGAACAACAAGGGCCTTTTTATCTTTCTTGGGTACCCGAGAAGTGGTAACCTTTTGTTTACCCTTGTTGTTGTTCGTTTTAGCCTGGATGCGGGAAACATTCACTAACGGCACATATATCCGTCGAAATTCCTCCATCAAACTCTGTGATGTGGCAGCTAAAAACTCAACATGCTCTCTCAGACTGACAAAATCATCAGAACGATGCGGTGGAGCAGTAATACGTCGTGTCCGACCCAAACTATAGCAAAACTCCCTGAGCTGGCCTTTTCTTTTGCAGTACGTATAGACCTGGGTTTGCTCTTCTTGGTCGAACTCTCCTACGTGCTTTTTGACGATGGCCATATGGAGTCGTAGTAAACTCAAGAATTGGTCCAAGTACAATTTGGGACGTGGAAGCACCATCAAAATCTATTCCCTGCCTATCACCAAAACCTAAAGCGGGGCCGAGGAACATCTTTCCCATCTTTCCAGATTTGTCCTCGATTTGAACCTTGACTTCCCGTGCTCTTTCGAGATCATGAGTAAGCTGGGCTACAAGGGCTTCAAGTTTATTTCGAGTCTTCAGGGAGGAATGGAGCTCACTCGTAAGACTATCCACTTGTTTAGTCAAGTCCCTTTTCTCTTTCTCAAAATAACTTTCTCTCGCTAAACAAACTTTCTTTCTCAACACAGGCATACTCTCTCTCTCTCTCTCAAGGTAGTGCAGGTGGAGGACTCTCTCTCTCTCTCTCGTTTTCCTAAATCTCCCTCTAAAGCGGTGATCCTAAGAACTAACGCTTTGTTACGCTTTTTGGTTTTAAATGACTCAAAATATAACTCAGCGTAGGCGTGTTGAAGGTCACTCTCGCTCTCACTTGCATCATCCTCCCCCTCACTCACATCGTTCTCACTGTCGAGGTGTCCCTGTGAAGCAGCATCCTCATCGTCGTGAGGAGCACTGGAAGTATCCATGAATGCGGTGAAGTTACACTCATGCCAATTTGATATCTTAGAAAAATTTTACGAAAAATTACACGTTATAATTGTGTAATTGGCTCTAATACCAATTTGAAGAGTGTGCTTGCATTCAAATAGAGAGATTATTTAATTAAACTCACTTTTTCAATTAAATCCTAAAACATGCATCTACGTGTGATTGAAATCAATATGATCATGCAAGAACAGTTAATCACAAACGAAACACACAAATGAGGAAAAGTCCCTTAAAGGGGAAAAACCTTTTTATTTTCATTATAATTTGTAAAACGGTTACACGGATTACAATGAAAATAAGTGTGACATACGAAATACCCTCGGGTGTCGATTCCGATGTCGTCGGCTGGAATTTCCCTTAAGAACTCCAGGTGGGCAGTAGTAGAGAAGAAGACGTCTCCTCCACAAAATTACTCCAGATGAGTAAAAACAATCCTCTTGAAGGTTTAACAATTCACATGCATAGATGGGAGTGTTTATGTGAATAAATAAGGCATAAAACCTTAAAAGGTGAAGTCTGTTTTCTGGGTTGTTTTTCGCAGAAATCGTGTTTGAAAAAGACTTTAAAATCGTGTAGAATGAACACTGGTATTTATACGAAAATCGAGGCGGCGACGTCGCTCGAACGAGATAGGCATCTCGCTCGAACGAAGGACACGTGCCGTTCAAACGACTTCGCGCGAGATGCTTATCTCGCTCGAACGACAGTGTGAACTCGTTTGAACGAGCTCGTCGACTGAGGCACTCCGCTTCTACACTTAGAAAAATTTCTGCTTTTGATAAAAATCAATCAGACTTCGAAAAAACAGTTTCTGAAAAATTCCCAAATATTTATGCAAATATAAACAACTCCAATAAATCATTTTACCAATAGTGCGTAGTGGAGTAGTGGGAAATGGTTGAGCAGCACGTCGCATGTAGCATGATGCACGTGTGAAGATGATGGATGCATGGATTCAGATAAAGGCCGTCGTTGGTGATCGTGATGACGTGCCGAATGTAGCGGTACTAGACATACAAACTGTGATATAGGAAAAATAGAAAATCCCTAGATTCTACCCCGAATATTTATAAAATTATGTCCTTACACATAATGAGGAATAAAATAATCCTACAATAGGGCTCTATATCATTGAGCGCCAAGCTGAAACGTAGTTAAGCCGCACAGATCCTAAGGATACTAGAACCTGATGCTATGATACCATCTGTGACACTCCACCTAATTAAATACCGAGTGATTAGTCCTTTATCAAATTAAAACAGGAATCTCACCTAGTTCATTCTTAGCATCACCGTCGAAAAGCTTTTTTGAAATTGCTAACCACCTAATATTCAAAAAGTTGATGCCAAATTTTATCTTTCATTAAACGGATAAATACATGCAGAATAAAAATAAATTAATCCATACACATAATCAGTGAGTCTAGAACAAAAAAATGAATAAATAAATAAAAGACTTACCGAATAAACCATCCGCTCTAAATCCCAAATCCAAAATACTAATCCAACAGATAAATAAACAGTCTAAAAACTGACTCTGAAAGTAAATGGGCAACATGCCCTAAATGAAACTATAACTGAAAGAAGATTCATAATTTAGGAATAAAGAAACGACGTGTCTAATCCAACTCTTGCATGCATCCACATGTATTGCCGGTGCGTGTCCCCGAATAATAAAATATCCGAAAATTCTGAATATTCCTGATCAACCAACTTGGAAAAAAAATTAATTTTCGAAATTAATTTTTCCAATTTGGAAAGGATTTTAAAATTTCGAAAATTTTGGAAAATTTTCCGAACACCCCTATTCCGATCTGATCCGGCCGAGACACAACCCTAATTTTATATTAACCATTAAAACCACTTAATTTAGGCATGAATACTTAATTGTTGCTTTTATTTATCGAAAAAATAAATGAGGTTCATCACATTACTCTCATCTCTATAATTCACAGTTCACACTAAAATATCATTTGTTGTTAGAGCATCCTAATGGGCATGTTCAAAGTGAAAAATGGGGGTTTTGGGAAAAGATCCACATAATTCTCAAAGTGTATAAAAATAGAACACTCCACATAATTTTATAAATTTAGCTCCTGTACTAAAAACACCATGAAAAATGGTGCCACTGGCGCTGACAAAAAAAATGAACTCCTAATTCTAAAGGGACCATACAAACAAATGCTATTGTACCACAGGGACTAGATTTATAAACTTGAAAAGCATTGTCCTAAAAATTCAAATATAGGAAGGGACATGACCTTTACCTTGATTCTCTAAAAAAAAATCAATAGGTTATGTTATATTTGGAGACTGCTATCAAATTTGCACTACCATACACTATTATCCTGATATATCTTGCCCCATGTGATTTTATTTTTCTAATTGTTCGACATGTTGGTCGTCAAATCCGTAGAAATAATTAATTTAGCTATTCAATTTTTAATTTGTTCAAATTACTGGTAATATATTTTATTTATTGTAAATTTAAATTTTACACATCAGTGAGTAAGAAAAAGATTTTATCGATATCATTATATTTGAAGAAAACCATTACATAATTATTTTTTATTAGTTTCTCGGATTTGAATCAAATTAGAATTTTTATTTTATCATTTAGGATTATGTTTGACAAGTTTCTATACGTAATAATTTTTATTTTTTATAATTTCAAAAATACTATTTGATGTTTTAGTGTATATTTTAACAATTTCGTTAAAAATCCCATCCAACCAAACCTCTTGGTCCAGTGGGATAACGCTGCCATTGGGACACTGTTTGGAGGTGGATTGGATTTGGTCCTCAGTTCGATCCCTGACAGTGTCAAAATAATGTTTGGCCAGCGGAAGTCACGAACAGCGAGCGGGGATTAGTCGAGGTGCGCGTAAGTTGGCACCGCGAGCGAGAATTAGTCAAGGTACGCGTAAGCGAGCGCGCACACCTCGTGGTTTGAAAAATACCTTACCAAAAAAATAAATTAAAAAAAGGTTGAAAACCCCATCCAATCGCGGGGTTCGCATGCTACTATATATATCATACAATAGAAGACACCCGGCCGTATCTATTTCATTAAACTAAAAAACCCTCTAATATAAACACCTCTCGCTCAAACCCTTCCTCCTCCGTCCAACCACCACGCCACTGTCATCCGCTCCATCCCTTCCCTCGTCCTAGGCTCCTTTATTGAAGTGAACCAAAGCAGGTAATAACATCCTCCATTTTATGTTAGTTCAATTTTTATGTTAGTTAAGTTTTTTAACAGTTATGCTAAATGTTAGTTTAATTTTTAATAGCTATGTTAAATGTTAGTTTTATTTTTAACATTTACGGTTGAATGATTCAATTTCATGTTAGTTTAAGTTTTAATGTTTAAAATTAAATGGTTGAATGATAAAATACATTCATTGTAATTTATGAAAAAAATTATTTATTTAGTTTAAAGTGTTGAATTAAATTTCTGGATTGCTGAGTTGTTCAAAAGTTAAATTAGCTAATTATTTGTTGGTAAAATATTAAATTTGTTTGTTCAAAAGTTAAATGTTTGCTTGCAAAATGATGAAGTATTATAAAAAAAAGGGGCATTTAGATACCACCCCCTGGTATATAATAAATATAGAAGCAAACCCTAATTATTTTCAATTCAACGTTGCGGCCCCTCTAACCGAACTTAAATAGATATCTGATAAGAGATACCCATTGTAAACCCTATATTTTCGAACATACTCCCAGTTTTCAACAGCAAGATCGAAAAGACCTTACAATTGCTTAGCAATCAGAACAATGAAAATTGATCGAAAGCATCTGGCAAACGTTATCATTAAAAGCCTATTGTATTTCATATACAATTAATCCATGGGATACCTCCTTTATTCTAAAGATAGCATCTGTCATTCAGATACCCATCAGCCATTGAAATATAAACAAACTTGGATTTAAGTTTCAGGCATTTACGATGTGATGATTACTTTGTTCGCTAATATTTGTACTTCATTATATTATTTAGTGAGATCACGCACAAACAAAAAGGGCCGAAATTTATGAAATTTGTTGAGGACCGCAATGTTTAATAATTTTTTAGGTGGGTTTAATTATATAAAAACTTTTAATTGGGGGGCAATACATAGTTATCTAAAAAAAAAATCAACAAACAAGTAGTAGGAACCCAAATTTAGTGAAATAATACCTCAACATTTTTAGGGTTAAAAAATTACAAAAAAAAGTAAAAACAACCCAAAAAAATTCGCCTAGGGGGCTCCCGCCCCCGAACCCCCGTCCTCTGTCAAACCTTTTCGCATCCCCTAAGTCAAAATCCTAGGTCTGCCATTGCATATATCAAATAACTCTCTCTCTCTCTCTCTCTCTCTCTCTCACGCAGCCTAAATTTTAGCCGTTGTGGAGTTGCATTTCAGTCCCAAACGAAACTTCACACGTCTGTCCATTTCAGAGCCAAGGGCTCATGCTGGATCGGAGATTGATGTCGTGCATTTCAGTCCATCGGAGATAAGATCGATCTCATGCTGGATCTTACTCGGGCTTGACGCCGTTTTCCTTCTGTCACGTTTCAGTCTGTTTTCCTTCTGTTAGTCGGTAGCCTTTGCCAATCTTGGGTGGGGTGGTGGAGGTTGACGCGGGATCTCACGCCGGAAAAATCTCTGTATGTTTCCAATTTTTTTTTTCTTTTTTTCATTTTTTGTATATTATTTGCTCATTTTCAGTATATTATTTGTTCATTTTCTGTATGTTTTTTCTTCATTTTAGGATATTTTCTTTTTGTATTTTCTTTAACTAATTAAAATGGTGGACTTGTTTATTTAGCTTCAACTTGCAGCTAAAGAGTCATCACATAGCAATTACCCTCCCTCCCAAAATTTGCATCATGCCAACCGTTAGCGTTGGGAGGGACCTTCTCTTTGAAGGCCTTGGTCGCACTTATAGTACGTTATTCTATTATACTTCCTTTTTGTTTATCATCTATTCATAATCAATCTCTTTTAGTTTACTCACACACTTTTAATTTCACACATACTTAATTTTATTTTATTCAATTTCAGCTGAAGAAGAGTTCGACGAATTATGCTTCGACTTCGGTATTGAGCTCGACGACGTAGTATGTATTCTCTCTATTTGATGAAATCTATAATTAGACTTACATCGTATGCATAAGGTACAAGCAAGTTATGTAGGAGGCGAAGCTAAAAAAACCCTTTAAATTATATTCATTATATGTAGTTGCGATATTTAAATAAGATTCATTTATGGTCCGTTTGGTTCGAGTTGAAACTTATTTAACAACGTTGAGAAAGTGTCGCTTTTTGCATTGCTGAAATTTTGATTGCGTTTGGTTTGAAGCATATTTTAACTATAGGTGTGCACCATGTTGTGTTGTTTAACTTCAGTATCGAGCTTGACGATGTCGTAGGTACTCTCTAGTGCACATGCGGGTGGGGGGGTTAAGTCGAAGTTTTTGAAAAACGAGGTGTTACATTTAATTAGGAATAAAGTAAAAAAATCCTTTAAATAGTTTTCATTATATATAGTTAAGCGGAACATTCCGGTGTAATAGGCTATCCGTCATCAGTCATTCTCATTCGTTTTAATGAAACCTATCTCTTCTCTATTTGGCTCGCTTCAAACAAAATGAGAAAAAGGGATCTGTCAATAGCATAGCTCTTTCTTTCCCCAGTCTCCTTTCGAAGGAAAGGCCTTCGCATTCCTATGTCGTTCTTTAGTCACTTTAGCGTACCTTGCTAAAGTCGGAATTTGTCCGAACTTGCAGAAGTAAGCGTCATTTCAGTTTTCGTCATTCCCTATACTACATGAGAGCAACTAGAAAGATAAGGAAGCTTTTTGGTTGACTAGTCTAAAGCGGGGGCTTCTGTTTTGTTGGACAGTGAATGCTCTCTCCACGTTTTCTACAGTGGCTTCCGTGGTTATGGGGCAGGTTCACTCCTTCTAGAGGAAGGGATTGCTTGCTAGGTAAACCTATCCAATAGCAGTCCTATGGTAAGCAAGCTCAGATTCAGAGCCCTTCAACTAACGAGGATTCGCTGGTGATAAGATGAATATTGAATGAAGGGGGTACGACCTTTTTATAGTTGCCATATTTGATTAGGATTTATTTATGGTCCGTTTGGTTCGGGTTGATACATATGAACCACGGTGAAATTCTATTTCAAATGGTTAAAAAAATATTGGTTTATTTGGGGTTTGACCCCCATTTATTTTTTGTGATTGAGTTTAACCCACATAATTTTCATTTCTTTGGGTTTGGCTCCAACATGATTTTTGGAAGTGCCACAAAAACTTCGAGACACTTTTTGCGACTCTAAAAAACATTTTAGGGGTTAAACCCCAAGAAATTAAAGGGGTTGGGGGCTAAAGTCAATTGCAGAGATTTAATGGGGGCTAAACCCCAAATTGCCCAAAAATATTTATACATTTTGATTTTCACCGTGGTTAATGATATTTCACCCCGAAACAAACATAAGGGTGTGTTTGAAAGTAAATATGGAAAGGAAGAAATTAAAGGGGTTGGGGGCTAAAGTCAATTCCAGAGATTTAATGGGGGCTAAACCCCAAATTGCCCAAAAATATTTATACATTTTGATTTTCACCGTGGTTAATGATATTTCACCCCGAAACAAACAGAAGGGTGTGTTTGAAATATGGAAAGGAATATTTCTCCCTAAAACTTCATCTTTTTGTATGTTTGATATTATGTAAAAAGACGGAAACTAACGGGTTTATTTAGGATACATTCATTAACTTCTTCATTGGACAAAATTTTCGGGGGTAAAAAATAAAAGTCAGTAAATGCAAATTTTCATGCCATAACAAATAGTGCATTAGATGCTGATGGAGAATTTTTCTCCTAAACAAATTGTTCAATCAAACACCCCATTAGAGTATATTAGTTGAACAAAATTTCCTCTTTCTTTTTAAGTGTACGTTTGATTACACAGTTGAAAATGATTGGAAAACAGTTCATTTTAATGAGAAGTTAGAAATCAAGTGGAAAAAATGAGTGGTTTGCTCCTCATTTTCCTATATTTCATGAAAAATCAATTCTTTGAGGGTGGGTAAGAAGTATTTTCCATTAAAAAACAAGAAAAATATGAAGCATTTTTCATCTTTATGACTATTGTTCTCACATAATGCTTTTGTAACCAAACACACCCTTAAAGTATTTTAGTTGAGCTAGTTTTCTTATTTCTTTTAGTGTGGTTTTGATTTCAAAATGATTGGAAAACAGTTTCATTTTAATGAGTAGTTGAAAATTGAGTGAAAAAAGATGAGTGGTTTGGTCTTCATTTTATGATATTTCATGAAAATCAATTATTTGAGGGTGGGTAAAAATACTTTCCACTATAAACGAGAAAAATAATGAAATATTTTTCATATTTTATGCCTTTTGTTGTTACATAATGTTTTTGTATCCAAACACACCCTTAAAGTATTTTGGTTGAATTAGCTTTCCTATTTCTTTTAGTCTCCCTTGGATCCCAAAGTTGAAAATGCTTGGAAACTAGTTCTTTTTAACGAGAAGTTGGAAATTGAGTCAAAAGAGATATGAGTGGTTTGGTCTTTATTTTTCTGATATTTCATGAAAACCAATTCTTTGAGCGTGAGTAAGAAATATTTTCCATGAAAAACGAGAAAAATATGAAGCAATTTTCATATATATACGTATTGTTCTCACATAATGTATATGTAATCAAGTATCACAAAAGTTGGTTAAAAGAATAAAATGCAATGCCAATCAAATTTACCCCTAGTTTCCTTATTTTAAAGCAGTTCTCATGGTAGCTACCAAGTCTCCTAACTTTAGTGTTTTAAGATTAGTGGTTGCGAATAAT
Source organism: Sambucus nigra (assembly GCA_949130495.1). Classification (NCBI taxonomy): domain Eukaryota; kingdom Viridiplantae; phylum Streptophyta; class Magnoliopsida; order Dipsacales; family Adoxaceae; genus Sambucus; species Sambucus nigra. The sequence goes on along the minus strand of OX422215.1, from coordinate 633,219,876 downwards.
GATTATTGATTCAATACAGAGAGAGTTAGAATTTTTGCATCGAAGTGTTTATTGCCCTTTTCAATCCAATCTTGTTAGTTTTTCTTGTTTGTGCTTTATTCCATTGATTACGCTATGAGAAGGTACTTTTTACATCACTCATTGGTGGATGTTATATAACAGACATCAGAAAAGGCAATCATACGAAAGGAAAAGCACTTGGAAGTAGAAGCAGAAGATGATGAAGAAGTTATATACAAAATCGAAGTTCCCGCTAATAGGTACTGATAATTGATAAATCTCATTTTATTATAAAATTTCTCTCTACTTTTGAACTAAAAATATTCTAATTTCAATTCCAAGGCATGGAATTAGGTTCTCAAACACACGTTAAGTTTTATCATTCAGGCAAACCTAAAAGTTTTTAAAGAAATACATAGTAACATTGGATTTCTATGTTTTTCTCAAGCTTATTTACTTGGGTTTATTTTAATTTTTGATAAAACGATGAACGATTACTTAAAGTATAAATTAGTGTGCTTTCACTATTTATATGTTGCTAGCAAGTGTTGTTAAAGCACAGAGTAAAAAACATGAGGAAAGTGGTAAATTGTTTTTTCGATTGATCTGCAGATATGATTTGCTTTGTCTTGAGGGCCTTGTTCAATCCCTCCGTGTATTTGGCGGGATTGATCCAATACCTACATATAAATTGGCTGATATTAGTGGGGAATCAATGCTGAAAATGCATGTAAAACCAGAGGTATGCGTCTCATAAATCAAATATTCTGTGAATTACATTTGCTACAAACCAGTTGAAGGGGGGTAAGGCCGTAAGGGTTTCTCTGTTATATTTGTTATCTAATATTCAGTATTTTTTGTTTTTTCACCTGTGCAGACATCTAAGATTCGCCCATATGTTGTGTGCGCTGTTTTAAGAGGTATAACTTTCGCTGAAGCAAGATACAACAGCTTTATTGATCTTCAAGATAGGCTTCACCAGAACATCTGCCGGTAACACATCAGACTTGTGATTTTAATCTATGAAGTGCGGGTTGACTTTTTTTTCTTCTTTTCCTCTCAAGTTTGTTATGTATATTGTCATTAGATGTTGGAAGTGAAGCGATCAAACTTGAATTCAACAATGAATTATGCGTATCGTCACTTGTTACTTTACTTTTAAGCCTATATCTCCGCCCTTTCAATGATGTTCTCCCGACAAATAAGAAATAAAAATTTAGTCTTGTTTAGGTTCTATTGGCTGTTTTTGGTTCAGAAATGTTGTACAAGTACAATCTTGTAGTTTAGCTAACTACTTTTACTTATAAACTTGAAAGAGGACTAAGAACAGTCTCTCTTTTGCTTTATCTGGAGATTGTAGGGCTCATTTGTTTTTGCCTATATGATTTTTGTTCATGACGGATATTTACTTTAAGGTGTCTTTTCTTCTCTTATTATCCTTGATAGAATATCGGAGTAAAGGTTTGTAAGGATGGATGGAAATAAAACTTATGATGTTCTCATCAGTGTTTTAAATCACGGTCGCGTAGGGTGTCGCGTTTTGGCTCCAAAGTCGCGTCGCGCAAATCGTGCATTCCATTTTTTTAACTAGAAAAACATATAAATATTTAAATAAATTAATAAACGACATTTTAAAATGAAATTTGTAAGGAAGGGACATTCTAAACTGAAATTTTTAAAAAAAGGGCAACATTTGCAACTTATATTTTATTAAAAAGTAACATTTTATATTGAAATTTGTAAAATAACTAACATTTTAACTGAAATTGGTGAAAAAATTGTAACATTTTAAACTGGATTTGTGAAAAATGTTATATTTTAAACCCATAATTGTAAACAAAAAATAAGTAAAATTTTAAACTGAAGTTTGTCAAAAAATAAAAAGGAATTAACATTTTAAATTGAAATTTGTAAAAATAAGTAACATTTCAACAAATTTGTAAAATAACATTATACTTGTAAACTGAGTCTTATAATATAATAATACATTTTTAAAGCCAAAAAATTACATTTTCTACTGAATTCATTTAAAAAAATTGCATTATCTGAGATTTGAAAAAAGTCTCAGAATGAGATCTAAAAAAAAAAGAGTTATTAAAACAAAGTTACAAAAAAAGTTAACTCAACAGCTCCCAAACAAAGTTAACTGAACAAAAAAAATCTCAGAATGAGATATTTTTATAGCTTAGGGCAAACGTAACTTACAAACGAACTGGATCAGTAGCAGAAAGAGACAAACGAACTGGATTGGCAGGAGAGAGAGACCTCCGGACTGGATCGGCAGCAGGTAAGGAGTGTTTTCTTAGGGTTTTTCTGGGATCGACAGCAGGTAAACACCTTTCCGGTTCCTTTTTTACAAAACGTCGGTGTTTTGTATTTGTTGTTTTTAAGTTCTCCGATTGCGCTCCAATTGCGCACTTTTGCGCACTTTCGCGCTAAATTGCGCACGCTACAGGAGCATCACAAATAGCAGACCCAATTGCGTTGCTTTTCTCCTTCGCAAAACGCAATAGCGCGCTTTTTAAAACACTGGTTCTCATGCATGCTTACAAATGCCCAAAATGGCGTTGGGATATCTGATTTATCTTTACAATTTTATGGAGCCTCTTTATATGTTTACATAATTGAGTTGTTTATTATTTATCAACTCCGGCAAAAGAAGAAAAAAATAATAGGAGAATCAAGATGTTTTTTGGGATGAATTCCTCATTGACAAATTCAGAGCCTGACATCTGCCCCCCCCCCCCCCCCCCCCCCAAAAAAAAATAAAAATAAAAAATGAAACCTACTAGAGGTATTACTATTACTATTATCATCATCACCATCACCATATCGTTTGAATGTTTAAAGTGATGGGAATTAGAAGTTTTTGGGCCATTTTTAGTATCTTTAGGATTCCATTGCATCTTTGTTATTTTTCAGTTTCTTTATTTGGTTGTATTTTCTTTTAGGGTCCGTTTGCTAGAAAACTGGGAAAATGCAAATGATTCCAAGACATTTGATTCCAGGGCAAACAATTCCAAAGCAAATGAATATTTTCCAACTTGTGTCTGTTTGATACAAGTTGGAAAATCATCAATTTTCCACATTTTCTATCAAACGCAAAAGCTGGAAAATAGATATAAATGTGGAAAATTTGTTTACGGAATATATATATATATATATATGCTAAATGTATATTATTAAATATATATTATATTATTTGCGGAATATATATATTCCGTAAATAATATAATATATATTATTTGCGGAATATATTATAATTTTCGGATCGGAAAAATATACAAAATATATGAATATATATAATAATTTCCGCAAATATATGAATATATATACTGAATATACTAAATATATATTATATACTGAATATATACACATATATAGAATATATATGTATATATGTTAATGTATGAAAAATATATACATATATATTCTATATATGTGTATATATTCAGTATATAATATATATTTAGTATATTCAGTATATAATATAATATATTATTTATTTACATATATAAATATATGGAATATATTCAGTATATATTTTGTAAATATATACTGAATATATTCCATATATGTATATATGTAAATAAATAATATATTATATTATATACTGAATATACTAAATATATTCCATATATATGTATATATTTTGTAAATAATATATATTCAGTATATATATAATATATGTGTGTGTATATGTGTGTGTGTGTGTGTGTGTGTGTATTCTGTAAATAATATATATTCAGTATATATATAATATATGTGTGTGTATATGTGTGTGTGTGTGTGTATATATTCTGTAAATAATACATATTCAGTATATATATATAATATATATTATATATACGAAATAAATGAATTATTTTTAAAAAACTATACGAAATATATGAAATATATTAATCATAAGTAATATATGAGTATACCGAATATATTAAATGTACGAAATATATAAATATAAGGAATATATTAAATATATGAAATATACAAAATTTACGAAATATAAATATATATTAAAATATATGAATTATATAAATTATATAAATGTACGAAATATATAAATATACGAAATATATATATTTATATATTTATTAACAATATATATTTATATATTTATGAAATATATAGAGATAAAAAAAATTGGTTTTAAGTGATTTGCCACCCAAAGGTGGCAAACAAAAACCTCCCCCCCCCCCCCACCCAAAGAATTGAATTCCACCCTAGGGTGGCAAATTGTGCTTAAGGGGTGTTGTACATAGAAAATAAATTCCAAGGCAAATTAAGGCTACAGCCTAAAAGCTGAAAAAGACCAGAATTTTCCAACTTTTGGGAATTTGCTATGGAATTTTTGTGCTATCAAACGGACCCTTAGTAATTAGTTGTTTGGTATTTAAGGAAGGAAGTAGCAAAGGCTAATAGGGGTATATTTGTAATTAGATCATTGCTTGGAGCCTAAGCTATTTCTCCCTTTAAATACCCGTGTAGTCTTTCATGTGAAGGGGACTTCTCCATTCTTGAAATATAAGACATTTTTTGGTTCTCTCTCCAAAAATTAGGATTTGGTTTATTTCTTTTAGCTATTGACGTGTAGCTTACGTCAAATTGGTATCAGAGTTGCGCTTGTTCTTGGTATTCGTCGTGGTGCGTGAAGTGGGTATCGAGTTGTGATTCCAACTCGGGCAATCCTTCGATCGGTAGATTGATAATTGTCCAAATGAGAATAGAGTGGATGGAAACCCTAAATTCTATCACCGCTAAAAGGGGGGATACCAACCCTTTTAGCCTCCTCCACCTCTCACCCTCCACCACCATTTTCCTCCACCTCCCACCGCCACACAACCACCACCTCGTACAAATAAAACCCCGTCTCCTACCTTCCCCCAACCCGCAAATTAAACCTTACCATATTTTTTTTTCCAAGAACCATCCAAGAACCATCCAAACCCCCTCCGACCAAAACCCTAGCTCCCCACCCCTATACCGGCCAAGAAGCCCATTTCTGTCCTTTTACCCTTTCTCTTTTTAACCCTAATCTGCCCCACCCCTATTTTTACCCTATTTTCCCCTTTTACGCACTCATTTATGCCCAATCACACTCAAACCCAACAAAATGGGCTTCCCTACTCCGATCCAATCCTCCATCCTGTATTTGACCTCAAATCCGGTCAAAATTGATCTTAGGGCCTATTTGTGACGCAATATATGACTTCCATGAAAAATGCATTCCACTTGCCATTTCCGACTATTTGATATTTTGGATCCGGCTTTCCGGAATGTCGCTGTCTTAAGCCCGCATGTTTCGTTATTGTACTCGCAAAGGTGCGGTCACCAGAGTTCCCGTCCGATCAGATTCAAGGGTCCATCACACCAAATAGCAACCATTTACTAGTGGTGTAGAGAAGGTGGATATGGTCATCAGATTTTAGTTGCTTGAATTTCGTAGAGGGACATCGTCGGGATTTGGGTTTATTAGACCCATTATTGATGAGGTTCATACGCATGGGACTAATTTCAGTTTGGACAACCCACTTTTTGTTGATTTTTATTGGGTTCGAAGCTTTTTCGTGGTTTATATCATGTGGCATTGATGAGTCACCCTCCAAGCTCGAGGACGAGCTTTTTTGAAGATGGGGAGAATGATGGGAATTAGAAGTTTTTGGCCCATTTTTAGTATTTTTAAGATTCCTTGGCATCTTTGTTATTTTTTTAGTTTCTTTATTTGGTTGTGTTTTCTTTTAGTAATTAGTTGCTTGTTATTTAGGGAAGGAAGTAGCAAAGGCTGATAGGGGTGTATTTGTAATTAGATCATTGCTTGGAGCCTAAGCTACTTCCCCTTTTAAATACCCATGTGGTCTTCATTTGAAGGGAACTTCTCCATTCTTGAAATATAAGACATTGTTTGATTCTCTCTCCAAAAGTTAGTGTTTGGTTTATTTCTTTTAGCCATTGACGTGTAGTTTACGTCATAAAAGGAAGTATTATTGTTGTAGTTAAGGGCACATAGCCATTCTTCTTTTTCCACGAAACAGAAAACGTTTAACGGTTGATTATAAACAATGAGGATTGTTGACACACAGGCCATCTAAAATATACAATCTTTCATAAAAAAAAAGCTAGCTAACTTACTCCTGTTTGCAATCGTCTCATAACAAATTTAAAAAAAAATGCAATTCTGCCAAATATAAGGTCGGAAAAGAAGATGGGATATCTCTAAAAGTTAATGATGAAGTTGCCCATAGCGAGGAGGTGACTATAATTCGTTTCCTTACTATTGCTTTTCTGGCCTCCTAAGCCTAAAAAGTGTTTCATTTAATTCAAGCACAATTATCTCAAAAAAGTTCTAAAACACTACATCTCCAAAGGCATCCTCTTTTTCTCCTCCCCACATCTTAATAATTTCCACACAAACACATTTCTTACTTTTGTCGATAACATCGTTATCCCTTCCACTTCATGTCCTTGAAAATTTTACACTATTGGAATGAATCAAAATTGCATTGCATATTGAATGTTATTAAAATTTCTCCCACTTTACAACAAAGTACACAACGATATGGGGATGAACATCCATGTGCTCTTACCTCTCAGAAAATAGAGGTTAAGAGTTCAAATTCTCTTGGTATTAACTCCCATAGTGTGATCTGGTGTGCGAATTGGAGGGTCTATACATACCCTTGAGGATTTGTCAAGTGCTCAAAGAGCCCTGAAACCCCAAGCTATATATATAAAAATATGGGGATGAATAACCGTTTTGACTTCTCTTGATCAAAAGGACTCAAAAGTCATTCGGGACTTGACGTCGGTTCCACATGTGGCCTCATTTACAAGAATACATGGTTCAAATTCGCGGTCGAGTCAACTCGATATCAACTAAGTTGGCTTGGTTTCAACAGTAGGCGATCCAATAACATTACACGAGTCGGATAATCAATAGTTCTGCCTAATCTCAAATCTCTTTGACTCAGATATATCTCAGTTAGCTTTTCCAAGATAACAGTGAATCGATCGATTTCTTACTTAGTTGGGTGGGAGAGAGTTACAGAGCTTAACTGTGGAATATAGATAAAGGAGGAGCTTAAAGGGGAAGTCGGTTCGAAGTTTCCAGATTAGATCTAATGGTGGCATGAGTCTAGAGCTCGTTGGTTGAAACGAGGTGACGATTCTTACAATAAATCCTTTCATAGATTGACCAGTTCTCATTGTAGATATAATAACATTTGGAGTATATGGAGATTGCGAGGGGCATTTTTTTACTTCTATGCGAGCCTTTTCGTGGAGGAAGTGTTATGGAGACTTAAGTTGGATGTATTGTCGTTTAATATTATCTCCTATGAAGATAGATCTTGGTTAAAGAAGCCTTTTGCGGAGGAGGAAGTTGTGAAGGGCTCTTAGTGAGTAATTCGATAAAGTTTTCCAATCTTAATTTGGGTTGGTTAGGGAGGACGTGGTGGTTCTCTAGGGGTTGTTTTGAGAGGAGTTATAATGCCTAATTCTTTTTTCGAATTCTGAAGAAAACCGGGGGGGGGGGGGTGGGGGTGGGGGGTTATAAATTGTTAGCCGTAATTTTGGCTTTGCATCTGAGGAAAACATGCTTATGTTAGAGGTAGGCAAATGTTGGATGCAGTTTTGATAGCGAATGAATGTATGGAGCCAGAGTTTGTACTAAAATTTCAGGTTTTGAAGATCTGGGGATCGTGACGTCTTTCTATGGGATCTCAGATCTCATTATTAGCTCCTATTTACGGTGCACAATTTCGTGGAATATAGGTAGTGGTTATGATCGATTCGATAGAAAAGAAGGAACAGTGTGTATTTTCGTTGGGGATTTCCTAAAAAAAATCGTCGCTTCTTCCTCCGATTCCTTATAAAAGATATTCAACCCGTCAGAATAGAAGTTAAAGAGGGTATTTATGCTCGTCGTGTCCTTTATATGGACATCAGAGGCCACGGGCCATTCCTTTGACTCGTACTGATGATAATTTGACTCCACGGGAAATTGAAGAATGGATATTTTCTGTGAGGTTCTCAATCCTTGTGAATAGGACGCCTAATTTTTTTTTTTTTTATGTAAACAACACACATTTACTAATAAACCACAACACAATCAAAGAAGAAGAACTCTCAATAATATTCATTAACTAGCAGGCAAGGTTTAATCATGAATATTGCAAAGGAATATTTTATTATTCCCCTAACAAATAAATACAAATATACCATGTGTATTCCTTTTTTAGAGTTCCGTAGATATTAAACAGAAGATCCTTTGTGAAAAGTGCATGAGGGATTTCTTGTGAAAAGGGAATGTGTGGGAGTTATCTACACCCGGGCGCGGGTGAAAAGTTTTGTGTAGGTCTCTTGGTACGAGGTGCATGATTAAGGATCGCAAGCTCTTTAACAAGGCTTTCCCTAGGGAAATGGCTTTTCAGATTCGCTAAAGAGGAAGCTATTCTCTTGAGACGCAAGATATAATGTCTGGATTCGATGTTTTTGGATATGGGTTGAAAGCAATGGTCTCGAAAGATCCCTGTGGGATGGGTTTGTTGAAACACAGTTGGGATAACTTCTGTAAATTGATTCTGTTCTCTACTGGCAATGCTAGGCGGGTAGAGTTTTGGAGTGGGATCAACCTTTAGGGGTCGCCGCCTCGGCTTTATGAGATGGTGTGATGTACCGTGATTGTAGTGCGGCTTATTAAATTCTTCAATCTGGGGATAGACAAGTATGGAACCCAATATTCAGGCAAAATTTCCAGGACAGTTGAGGATATGGACACCTTTATAGGCATGTCGAATGAGGTGGGTACTCTGTGAGAGGAGGGGATGATCTGGTTCGGGTGGGCAGAGGTAGTGACATTTTATGTGAAATCTTACTATTCTCTAATACTTGGAAAAACCACCTTTGGATTTTCTTCAAAAAGGGATATGGAAGTCTAAGGCTTCTCCCAATTCGTGCAATTCTCACATTGGAAAATTTGTGGAAATGGGTCACATGCTTGCTAATAGGCCTTGATTTTGCAAAAAAGTAGAGGAAAATGTTGATTATCTTTTGCTACATTTTGATGGGGGGAGGAATTTTGGAATATTATCTTTCCTTTTTTGGATTGTAGTAGAGTTTTTACTCATTTGGGGCGGATGTCGAGGAATTGAGTCTTTTATAAAGTTCAGAGGATCATTCTGTGCCTCATCCGTGGAATGGAAGGAACAGTATAATGTTTGAAGGAAGAGAAGAGGTGGAGTGGTTGTGGTAGGATTAAGTTCAGAGTATCATTTTGGGTCTCATCCATGAAACCTTTTAAACAATGTTTAAAAAGGCGAATGAGGCGTACGCCTCGCCCCGAGGCGAGGCGCTGAAAAAAAGCCTCGAGGCTTAAGCCTCAAGGGTTGAATTTGAGGCTTACGCCTCGATGCGCCTCACGCCTTTTTGTTGTGGCGCGAAAAAAAAAAACTCTTTTTCTTCTTTCATCACAATTAGGGGTGGTAAACGGACGGATACAGATCGGATACCATGTTTTTCATATCCGTATCCGCTATCTGAATGTACTATCCGTATCCGTATCCGTATCCGTATCCGCCCGGATAGTTAAAACAACTATCCATATCCGTATCCGCTCGAATACCTCAGATTCGGATAATATCTGTATCATTTTATATTATTTAGCCATCGCAAAAAATAACAATTAAAATATAAAATCCAATGAAATCCAATCCAATCCAAACAAATATGTAACAAAATTATTGTCTCCTAACATCAACAATTATGGATTCCATAATAGTAGTATCATTCCATAATGATAATATGGCTTAAAGTCATCCATACTTTACAACCATATAAGCTTAAAGCCATCCAAAAAAATAGTAGTCGCATTCCATGACAGTAGAAATAAATATGCACCTTTTAGATTAATCAAATTTATTGAGAATAATAACCTCATAGACCTTTTGTCTTCAAAACATACTGATATGTTTATTTTAATAAGTATACATTTTTATTTTGTATATAATATACATGTTGTTAACTTTTGTTCTCATTACAATCAAAAACATCTCTTTACTTTTATGTTTCTCTCTTACATTCTATTATGTTTCTCTCTTACATTCTTTTCTGTTTCTCTCTTACATTCTTTTCTGTTTCTCTCTTACATTTATTTATAATTAAGGAAACTAACGAACAACCACATGAGAGTTTCTTTTCTCTTATTTTGTACGAAGGAGAAATGAAACGAAGTTTTTTTTTTTTAGTAGAGTAAATGTTCTTTAGTCAGTGTACTTTGTGTGTGATAAGGTGTATTGTAACTTTAGTGTAACTCCATGATAATATACCCAATAAAATAGTAATACATGATATTTTATAATATACTTAATAAAACAATAAGTTTAGGGTGTTTTTGTTTTGAGTGGAGTGTGACACCCCGACTAATTAAACACCGGGTAGTTACTCCTTTATAAAATTAATTCAAAATGCCAAGTTGGCTCAGTTAATAGCATCACTGTCGAAAACGTTTTATTATTACTAACCACCTAGTATTTAAAAAGTAAGTGCCAAATTTTATTAAATCTGATTAACATGCAACAAGAGTAATGAATAACTAAATAACACCATTCACCATACTGAAGTAAAACGAATAACCATCACAAAATGTAAATAAACTCTGGAGGAAAAACTCCTCAATACAAATCCCACAACTGATAAGTAAACTGAAATAAATAACTAAAACTGAATACTGAGCAATACATGCTAGAGTCTGAAAACAGAAATGTAAAAATGTCTAATAGAATTGGGCAACATGCCCTACAACTGATAAATGCGGAGACTGGAATCCAAATGAGAGAAGCGTCTACGTGCAAATCCCTGTAGCTCCCACAAACAGCTACAGCTCGTCACCTGAATGAGAATCCTATGCTTGGTGTCCTTGTGGCTGGGCACCTAAAAATGGTTTTACAAGAAAATATATTTGAAAGCAAATGGGTCAGAGCCCGAAAGTGGAAATCATTTTAAAAACCTGCAAGTGCTTTAAAAACATTTAAAACATTAAATGCAAAGTACATGTTAGGACGTGCACTCACATTAAATTCTCACCTCTCGACTAACTGTGCACTCCTAACGTAAGTACCCATCTATAACTACCCTTTCCACTAGCTAAGTGACAACGTAACTAGCTAGACTACCAAAGGTTCTACCCATTTTACTCGGTTAATTTAACATAACAACGCTCGTAATTTAATAGAGGTTTAACGTAAACTCAGTTACTAACTATGCCATTGATATAACTATCAGCTAACTCATTATATATCTCGAAACAATACCGTAATATTTTTACAACATTAACATGAGGATTTCCATTAATTTAATGTATATAATTCACATCATAAATATACAATACAAGCACCCCGCAATCTAAGCTGTAGTGCACACATACTCTGCTATCCATCCCGGTACATCACGTACATAAGGATTACATATTCCGAATCTCTCAGGAATAGTTTACCGATAACAACATCACAAATAATGGAGGCGAACACAGTCACCATCACATGGGTCACGCACATACCTACGCTCCCATGGTCATGCAGACTTATTAATATCACAATAAGTCCTTCTATGATCTATGTTCATCAAGGTACCAGTCTAAATCCCCCCCGTAGGCACACAAGGATTAGAGGGTCCTAAGCGAACGCAAACCTCCCCCGTGATAGCAAGTATGGTAGGTATGTTATACACATAAACTATATACTAAGCATTCACACATCTTAGATATTACCATATTAATAAGGTATTTTCTACATCATTATACCATTATTCCAAACTTATATATTTCAAGTCTCCCGTTAATATAAGGTTAAATTGCCGACACGTCTCACGCCGTGGTCCCTTATCCTTAAATCCTATCTATAATAGATTATTAGGTTCCGATTATTCCCAAATATAACATCTTTATTCCTAAGGTCTTTACTTCTGCTCTAAACCTTATTTCATCGAATTACACAATTTTGCACTATTAACCCAAACGTTACCTCTCTAACGAATTTCAATAACCTAGAATAATTCCTCGAATTGTATTCTAATTAAAGTCCACTATAATAATCACACTTACTGGTCTCCTTAAGGTTGAGGGTATTCATAAGGTCTCCAAACATATTCTCCGAGGGTTTCCACCATTAAAATCAAATTAAGGAAAATTTTACTCATTCTGGGAAGGTCGATCGATCGACCTATGAATATCGATCGATCGATCTAGTCGATCGATCGACTGATGAATGTCGATCGATCGATCGAACAGGTATGGCTACGGACTGCTTCGTTCTGCAGATTTGAAAACGTCCCAAAACTTATTTCTAACGTATGATTCTCAAATATAACGTTATAGTAATGTCATATAACAATCCTACAATATTACTAACGTCCATAAATCAATATTTCAACAACTATAGGTTACATATGGATCAATCTTCATCAAAAACCTAGTTTTTCTGATTTTTCTCAAGAACAGTCATGAACCTCATCTTAAATCCGTTTTTGGTATAACAAAAGGCAGTAATTCACATAATATGATCTTCCAGTAACATTCTACATGCAACCTATATCCCAAAATTTAAACTAATAACTCCAATCTTATGGGTTTTTCATTATCTTCCAAGAACATACAAAATTTATGAATAATCTAACATGGAAGAAGCATTCTCTGAAATTTAAATGGAATAAATCACTTGCCTTGGTTTGATTCCGGATTTGGTGTTGATTTGGTGAAGAATCTCTGCAGAATTCCTCTCTCTCTCTCCTTCTCCAAGCTTTCTTCTCCAAAAGGCTATGGTGGCTAGGGTTTTCTTTTTGGGAGAGTTGGAAGACTAAATGATAACCTATGTAGCTTATGGGGTTAATAAAGGGTTGGTTGGGTCAACTCCTTATCAGATTACTACTCTCAATTTTCGTCACTTTTAATTACCCAAAAATACCAAATTACTAAAATACCCTTTAAGTTGCCGGTATGGCCTAAAAATACCCCGGGACCCGAACTATACCCCCGGCTAGTGTTTTCTGACTATCTCGACCCTTCCGGACGCGTTGGCGCACTCAAAACGACCATACGGATTATAGATTTTAAATTCACTTTTATTAACAAAATATTATACCGTGACGCGGCGGTCCCACGCGTCTCAACAAAATTTCTAAAATGCCGTATATAAATCCCACGACAAATTTTATAGAACCATATACATATATAATCATATATGCACATAATCAAATACCAATTCGCATCTCATTAGTATTTATAACCCGGATTAATTTCCAATTAATACGCTAATTAATTAATTAATCCCAAAAATAATTATAGTCAAAAGTACGGGGTATTACATACTCCCCCCCTAATAACTGAATTTCGTCCCGAAATTCGAAACTAGAAAGTACCTGCTAAAAACAGTTCTGGATAACGCTCGCGCATCTCATCCTCGCGCTCCCATGTGGACTCCTCGACATTGTGATGTGCCACTGAACACGCACTAACGGGACTATCTTTGACCGCAGTTTCCTCTCGCTTCGGTCCAAAATAGCAATTGGCCCCTCCTCGTAAGAGCTATCCGGCTGGAGATCGATGTCCTCCACAGCAATGTGAGAATGAGCCAAATTGTCCCTAAGGTATTTCCTCAGCGAGGAAATATGGAACACGTCGTGAATCCGATGCAAGTGCTCCGGTAGTCCAAGTCTATATGCAACCGGTCCTATCCGCTCAATAATAGGAAACGGCCCCACATACCTCGGTGCCAACTTCCCCTTCTTCCCGAATCGCATAATTCCCTTCATCGGAGATACCCTGAGCAAAACCTGGTCCCCCACTTGGAATTCCCTGAAAAATCTCTTCGCATCAGCATAACTCTTCTGCCTGTCTTGAGCTACCCGAATGCGACTCCGAATCAACTCAATCCTTGCCGAAGTATCCTGGATCACTTCTGGCCCAAGTAATTTGTTGTCCCCCACCTCCAACCAACATGCTGGGGAACGACAAGGTCTACCGTACAATGCCTCAAACGGAGCCATGCCAATCGTGAACTGATAGGAGTTGTTGTAAGCAAACTCCACCAGTGGAAGGTACTGCTCCCATCCACCCCCAAAGTCAATAATGCACATGCGTAGCATGTCCTCCAACATCTGATTGGTGCGCTCTGTCTGCCCATCGGTCTGCGGATGATAAGCCGTACTCAACCGCAATTCCGTGCCCATGGCCTCCTGGAAACTCTCCCAAAACCTCGAAACAAATATCTTGTCTCTGTCAGACACGATATTCAAGGGCACACCGTGAAGTCTCACAATCTCTGAAATGAAAAGCTGGGCATACTGTCCCGTAGTGTAGTCAGTCCTTACGGGTAAGAAGTGAGCGACCTTGGACAACCTGTCCACAATTACCCAAACGGAGTCGTGACCCCTCTGCGACGTAGGCAACCCCGTGATAAAGTCCATGGATATGCTCTCCCACATCCACACCGGAACCTCCAACGGCTGTAGCAATCCTGCTGGTCTCTGATGGTCCACTTTTACAAGCTGACAAGTGGCGCATTTCGAGACAAACTCAGCGATATCTCTCTTCATACCGCTCCACCAATATTGCCGCCTCATGTCTTGGTACATTTTGTCCCCTCCGGGATGTACCGCGAACCGTGAGCCGTGCGACTCAGCCATAACATCGTGCCGCAATTCTTCCCCTTCCGGAACTACCAACCTCCCATTGAAGCGCAATCCCCCGTCTGAGCTAACGGTATAGGACTCGGCTCCCTCTGCTAGTAATCGAACTATCTGCTCCTGACAGAACGAGTCATCGGCCTGTGCCCGTACTACCTTCGTGACAATCTGCGGTGTAACGGTCATCACAGACATGAAAGATCGGGCCACTGCATCCTGGTGTCCCAATTCCTTCCACTTAGCCTTCCACACCTCTGCCACCTCATCTGCTGGCCTGCGGCTCAACGCGTCTGCTACCACGTTAGCCTTACCCGGGTGGTACTGGATGTCGAACTGGTAGTCCTTCACAAACTCAAGCCACCTACGCTGCCGCATGTTCAACTCTTTTTGCGTGAACAGGTACTGTAGTGACTTGTGGTCCGTGAATAGCTGAAACTTCTCCCCCAAAAGATAGTGCCTCCAAATCCGTAAGGCAAATACCACTGCTGCCAACTCCAAATCATGTGTGTGGTAATTCTTCTCATGAGGCTTAAGCTTACGGGAAGCATAAGCTATGGCCTGTCTCTCCTGCTGCAAAACACCTCCAAGCCCTTGCAAAGACGCATCGGTGTAAACCAAATACTCAACTCCCGGTCTCGGCAATGCTAACACAGGTGCTGAGGTCAATTTGTCCTTCAATTCATCGAATGCCAACTGACAGGCATCACTCCAGATATATGGCACACCCTTACGAGTAAGATGTGTCAAAGGACCTGCTATCTCCGAGAAACCCCGAATAAACCTCCTGTAGTATCCTGCTAAGCCCAAGAAACTACGAATCTCCGTTGGTGTCGTGGGCTGTCCCCACTCTCTCACCGCTGACACCTTCCCCGGATCGACAGATATTCCCTGGTCGGAAATAATGTGACCCAAGAACTGGACCTCCTTCAGCCAAAACCCGCACTTCTCATATTTTGCATACAGCTCGTTCTGACGAAGTGTCTGCAAAACCTGCCTCAAATGCTCGGCGTGCTCTTCCTCTGTCTGAGAGTAGACCAGGATATCATCAATGAAGACAATGACAAACTGGTCTAGGAAATC
Organism: Sambucus nigra; assembly: GCA_949130495.1. Lineage (NCBI taxonomy): Eukaryota > Viridiplantae > Streptophyta > Magnoliopsida > Dipsacales > Adoxaceae > Sambucus > Sambucus nigra. The sequence continues at coordinate 633,204,126 of OX422215.1, read as the reverse complement.
CCTGAACACTCTGTTCATCAAGTCCATAAACACAGCTGGAGCGTTGGTCAAGCCGAAAGACATAACCCGAAACTCATAAGAACCATATCTCGACAAGAACGCAGTCTTCGAGACATCCTCCTCCCTGATACGCAACTGATGGTATCCCGACCTCAAGTCAATCTTCGAGAAGAAAGAAGCTCCTCTCAACTGGTCGAATAAGTCATCGATTCGAGGCAACGGATACTTATTCCGTATCGTGACCTTATTCAACTCTCGGTAGTCCACGCACAATCTCAGTGAACCGTCCCTCTTCTTCACAAACAAAACTGGAGCGCCCCAAGGTGAGGTACTCCTACGAATAAAGCCCTGCCCTAACAGCTGCTCTATCTGATCCCGTAGCTCTCGCATCTCAGCTAGAGCCATACGGTACGGTGCACGTGCTATAGGTCTCGTACCCGGTAGCAAATCAATAACGAAATCTATCTCTCGACTGGGTGGTAAGCCTGGTATCTCCTGAAACACATCTGAATACTCCCTGACAACCGGGATCGAATCCAAAGGAATCACAACCTCCTTAGAGGTATCCTCCTCTATGTAATACAGATGAGCGGTCGATCCTCCCTCTGGGCGAGGCATCGCCACTACAAACATCTCTTGCCCCGGAATGGCAAAAACAATGCTCCCGCTGAAGCAATCAATCATGGCCCTATATGCTACGAGCCAATCCATACCGATGATCACATCGTGAATATGCATGTCTAACACTAACATGTCCGCAGGTAATACCAAACCACCAACCTCTACCCCCACTCCCCGGCATATAAAGAAAATAAGTGACCCACTCCCTAATGGTGAGTCGACACACGTCACTGTGCTCTCTGCCGTAGCTAACAATCCTAAAGCTTTCGCGAAGTGTGTAGCAATAAAACAGTGTGTAGCACCCGTATCAAATAACACCCGACCCATAGTGCCATGGATAGGAAACGTACCCTCGATCGCGGGCGGTGCCTGTGGAACTGCAGCCTGGTGAACGTTGTAGACACGTCCATACTGTAGCTGCCCCTGCTGAGCTGGGACTGCTGGAATGGGTGGCAATGCTGCCATCTGTGGCGGTGCAGGAAGAGCGGCGGGAAACATAGGTCTCTGTGGCTCCTGGCGAGCACCCTGCTGCTGCTGCTGTGGGGCCCTGCCCCTATCAGGACAATCCTGCTTCTTATGGCCAGTCTTGCCACAAGTAAAGCACTTCCCTGGGAAATTCCCTCCTCTCTGCCCCTGCTGTCCCCGGCCTTGGTGGCCGTTACCGTTCCTCCCTTGGCCCTGGTGAAACTGCTGCCCATTCTGCCCCTGTTGGCCCTGATGGCCGTTTGGACCCTGATGGCCCTGACGGAAACCTCCCTGTCCCTGCCTATAGTTCCCTGACCGGAACCTCTTATTGTCCCCCTGCTGGGTACCCTGCTCAGTCTGTCTCTGCCCCTGACCAGTCTGTGCCCCGCTGGCACCATGTCCTCCAGTCCTGCCCTGATGGCTAGATTCCCCTGACCGCTTGCCCTCGGCCATATGAAAACGGTGGTCCTGGCAGTGCAATAGTGCAGCGTTAACCACATCAGAATACGTGGCCAACGATAGGTTCCCTAGCAGATGCTGACGGATCCTCCAATTCAACCCATCAGTGAACTTCTCTATCTTCTTCTTCTCTGTTGGAATCTCGTCTGGAACGATATTCAACAGATTAGTGAACTCGGCCTCATACTCGGCCACTGTCTTGCCCTCCTGCTTCAAACTCATCAGCTTCCTCCTCATCTCTGTATGAACTGCAGACGGAAAGTATTTGCGGTCGAACCGCACCCAGAACTCCTGTATCGTGAGGGTATCCCTCTCCTCCGCAGTGGTGATAGACTCCCACCACTGCAGCGCAGATCCAACTAGCTTGAAAGTAGCTAGCACCTGCTTCTGAACGTCAGTGCACTCATGCATCCTCAAGTGCCTCTGCATATCCTTCCTCCATTGGCTCTAGACTACCACATCTGAGCTACCTGCAAACTCTGGCGGATGCGCTTTCTGAAAAGCGTCACGTACACGCTCCCAAGCAGACGGGAATGCATTAACCTGTACTGGCGCGGCAACCGGCGCCGGTGGTGGTGCCTGCTGAATAACGGCAATCGCGGCGTTCACCGCTTGAGCTACTATAGCTGCAACCTCAGCGGCGCTCAACATGCCCTGAACTGGAGCGGGCTGGGGTTCGGGCACTGCATTCCTGGGAACTCGTCGTGCACGTCGTGGAGGCATCTGAAATAAGAACAAAGTTTATAAGTTCACGGTTTATAAACTTAAAATAGCTGAAGAACGAAGCATACACAATAAGAGTACAACAGTCCTAAAATATAGGGCTCTATATCAAAGAAAACGTAGCGGAAACATAATAGCCGTACAGATCCTAAAGGACACTAGAACCTGATGCTCTGATACCACCTGTGACACCCCGACTAATTAAACACCGGGTAGCTACTCCTTTATAAAATTAATTCAAAATGCCAAGTTGGCTCAGTTAATAGCATCACTGTCGAAAACGTTTTATTATTACTAACCACCTAGTATTTAAAAAGTAAGTGCCAAATTTTATTAAATCTGATTAACATGCAACAAGAGTAATGAATAACTAAATAACACCATTCACCATACTGAAGTAAAACGAATAACCATCACAAAATGTAAATAAACTCTGGAGGAAAAACTCCTCAATACAAATCCCACAACTGATAAGTAAACTGAAATAAATAACTAAAACTGAATACTGAGCAATACATGCTAGAGTCTGAAAACAGAAATGTAAAAATGTCTAATAGAATTGGGCAACATGCCCTACAACTGATAAATGCGGAGACTGGAATCCAAATGAGAGAAGCGTCTACGTGCAAATCCCTGTAGCTCCCACAAACAGCTACAGCTCGTCACCTGAATGAGAATCCTATGCGTGGTGTCCTTGTGGCTGGGCACCTAAAAATGGTTTTACAAGAAAATATATTTGAAAGCAAATGGGTCAGAGCCCGAAAGTGGAAATCATTTTAAAAACCTGCAAGTGCTTTAAAAACATTTAAAACATTAAATGCAAAGTACATGTTAGGACGTGCACTCACATTAAATTCTCACCTCTCGACTAACTGTGCACTCCTAACGTAAGTACCCATCTATAACTACCCTTTCCACTAGCTAAGTGACAACGTAACTAGCTAGACTACCAAAGGTTCTACCCATTTTACTCGGTTAATTTAACATAACAACGCTCGTAATTTAATAGAGGTTTAACGTAAACTCAGTTACTAACTATGCCATTGATATAACTATCAGCTAACTCATTATATATCTCGAAACAATACCGTAATATTTTTACAACATTAACATGAGGATTTCCATTAATTTAATGTATATAATTCACATCATAAATATACAATACAAGCACCCCGCAATCTAAGCTGTAGTGCACACATACTCTGCTATCCATCCCGGTACATCACGTACATAAGGATTACATATTCCGAATCTCTCAGGAATAGTTTACCGATAACAACATCACAAATAATGGAGGCGAACACAGTCACCATCACATGGGTCACGCACATACCTACGCTCCCATGGTCATGCAGACTTATTAATATCACAATAAGTCCTTCTATGATCTATGTTCATCAAGGTACCAGTCTAAATCCCCCCCGTAGGCACACAAGGATTAGAGGGTCCTAAGCGAACGCAAACCTCCCCCGTGATAGCAAGTATGGTAGGTATGTTATACACATAAACTATATACTAAGCATTCACACATCTTAGATATTACCATATTAATAAGGTATTTTCTACATCATTATACCATTATTCCAAACTTATATATTTCAAGTCTCCCGTTAATATAAGGTTAAATTGCCGACACGTCTCACGCCGTGGTCCCTTATCCTTAAATCCTATCTATAATAGATTATTAGGTTCCGATTATTCCCAAATATAACATCTTTATTCCTAAGGTCTTTACTTCTGCTCTAAACCTTATTTCATCGAATTACACAATTTTGCACTATTAACCCAAACGTTACCTCTCTAACGAATTTCAATAACCTAGAATAATTCCTCGAATTGTATTCTAATTAAAGTCCACTATAATAATCACACCTACTGGTCTCCTTAAGGTTGAGGGTATTCATAAGGTCTCCAAACATATTCTCCGAGGGTTTCCACCATTAAAATCAAATTAAGGAAAATTTTACTCATTCTGGGAAGGTCGATCGATCGACCTATGAATATCGATCGATCGATCTAGTCGATCGATCGACTGATGAATGTCGATCGATCGATCGAACAGGTATGGCTACGGACTGCTTCGTTCTGCAGATTTGAAAACGTCCCAAAACTTATTTCTAACGTATGATTCTCAAATATAACGTTATAGTAATGTCATATAACAATCCTACAATATTACTAACGTCCATAAATCAATATTTCAACAACTATAGGTTACATATGGATCAATCTTCATCAAAAACCTAGTTTTTCTGATTTTTCTCAAGAACAGTCATGAACCTCATCTTAAATCCGTTTTTGGTATAACAAAAGGCAGTAATTCACATAATATGATCTTCCAGTAACATTCTACATGCAACCTATATCCCAAAATTTAAACTAATAACTCCAATCTTATGGGTTTTTCATTATCTTCCAAGAACATACAAAATTTATGAATAATCTAACATGGAAGAAGCATTCTCTGAAATTTAAATGGAATAAATCACTTGCCTTGGTTTGATTCCGGATTTGGTGTTGATTTGGTGAAGAATCTTTGCAGAATTCCTCTCTCTCTCTCCTTCTCCAAGCTTTCTTCTCCAAAAGGCTATGGTGGCTAGGGTTTTCTTTTTGGGAGAGTTGGAAGACTAAATGATAACCTACGTAGCTTATGGGGTTAATAAAGGGTTGGTTGGGTCAACTCCTTATCAGATTACAACTCTCAATTTTCGTCACTTTTAATTACCCAAAAATACCAAATTACTAAAATACCCTTTAAGTTGCCGGTATGGCCTAAAAATACCCCGGGACCCGAACTATACCCCCGGCTAGTGTTTTCTGACTATCTCGACCCTTCCGGACGCGTTGGCGCACTCAAAACGACCATACGGATTATAGATTTTAAATTCACTTTTATTAACAAAATATTATACCGTGACGCGGCGATCCCACGCGTCTCAACAAAATTTCTAAAATGCCGTATATAAATCCCACGACAAATTTTATAGAACCAGATACATATATAATCATATATGCACATAATCAAATACCAATTCGCATCTCATTAGTATTTATAACCCGGATTAATTTTCAATTAATACGCTAATTAATTAATTAATCCCAAAAATAATTATAGTCAAAAGTACGGGGTATTACATGGAGTATGTGTTTAATTTGTTTTGGGAATAAACAATTAAGATTTTTTTTATTATTATTTTATTAGTAATACTAATGTTAATATTATTAGTAATATTTTAAACATATGTTTGACGGATACGGATATCCGGTAAAACGGATATCCGATAAAATGGATACTCCGCATCGGATACGGATTATCCGTGTCGGATACTAGTACTATCCGTATCCGTATCCGTTTTCTCGGATATTTTTAAAGAGTATCCATATTCGTATCCGTTTCCATATTTTCGGATAAATGTCCGCAAATTCGGATTCGGATATCGGACGGATGCGAATTTTCGAATATCCATTTACAGCCCTAATCACAATCTGTTTTTTTAAAGGTTAAAGTTCTTCATTTTTCTAAAATTGCACTTAACTTAAAAAAATGTTGTTTTAATTTACTAACTCTTTTTTTTTTTTTTTTTAAATTGCACTTAATTTTGTTTTTCTTTATTAATTTGTTTGAAATAAGTGTATAAATTCGTTTGAAACTATATTTTTGTTATAAATATATAGTTTGTTTGAAATAAATGTACTAAATTAACTTCAATATGACTTTTTTTTAAAAGGTTTTTGTTTTTTGGTTTTCAACTTAGATTAATATGTTTTCTTTAACTTAGACTAATATATTTTAAAGGTTGCTGTTTTTTTTTAAAACTTAGGTTGATATGTTTTATTATTTTTTTAATAAAGTTGCTGTTTTTTAAATCTTAGCTTGAAAATCAATGTTTTTTTAATAAATTTGCTTGTTAAGTTGCATTGATTAATTTATTGTCATATTATAAAATAACCAATATGTGAATGAAGCTAAAAAAAATGATTTTGCCAATACGATTTTGCATTGATTAATTTATTGTCATATTGTAAAATAACCAATATGTTAAAATTCATTTTCTCAGATTACTTTTTTTAAAAAGTTAATCTCGGGGGAACAAAAAAATGTCAAACTATGTGAGAAGGCCCTCAAGGATGTTTTTTTTGTAGTTTTATTTTATATTTCTTTGTTATTTTATTTTTATGGTTTTATGAATATTATTTTGCTCTTTTTTTTTTCTTTTCGGCGAGGCTTACGCCTCGCCTCGCCGCGACTAAAACGCCTCGCCTTTCGACTTTTTAAACATTGCTTTTAAAAACTATCCTCAGCTACTGTTACAATTGAGTTGGGAAGCGGTTTTAGCCTCAACTTTTGTATAAGCAATAGTGAAGATATGGCTGGCTAGTGTTCGACGGCTATACTCAATTCTTTTGATGAAGCTTCAAGGGGCATACTGTGTCTTCTCACATGAAAGATGTTGAATCTGGATGGAGGCTCTTCTTCTGTTGTTTTTCTGCTTTTTAGTCCTTGATTTTTTCTATCTTCTCCATGTTATCCCCCCCCCCCCCCCCCCCCCTGTATACTGCTGCTCCTTCTTACGTACATTGTTTCCTCATTAATAAAATGGCTCCCGTTTATGATAAAAATGTAGAAGGTTAAGTACATTATGGAGCGCAACTCCTTTATTTCTTTTGGTCGGTATGGATGGAGCTCAATTGAAGATGTTTCGACTGAATGGAGTTTTTCATGTTATTATTTTATTAATTCATGATACATTAAGATCGTCGTATTTTTGGTTTAGAGATAGTTTTCCAGTCTCCTTTGTCTCTCTTAGTGGATTTTTTGGAGGATTTTTGTAAGTGAAGTAAATATTGTTTCTATTTTTTTGGGGCCTTTTTTTGGTGGAACCCATCTGTATTGGTGTGACTAGTTTTGGCCTTCTTTTTGTTTTTTGATAGTTGTATATGGGTTCCATCCCTCTCTGCAGCTTTCTAATATATTAATAGAAAAAAAAGATGGTGATGGAGGTTGTGTTCTTTCTTTTCTTGATTTCTCTCTTTCTGCTTTCCTTTTTTTAGGAGAAGAACCCTGGTTGCTATTGGAACTCACGACTTGGATACAATAGAAGGTCCTTTCACATATGAGGTATGCTTCTCACTGTCTTTGTGGTTTCAGCACTTGGCATTTGAATGACAAGGATATAAATCTGTATTAGATTTGCATGCAGGGTATAAGCTTAATGTGGACTATCAGTACTTAATACTTATACACCCTTTGAGACTGATATATCAAGCATTGATATTATGCATGTTGCCATTTTTAATTAACTGTTTAAGCGAGGAAGGGGGGGGGGGGGGGGACGTGTGTTTGCACTTCCATTTGCATGACATGTGACACGACCCAAAACTTCCTTTATTTGGCATGTGGAATCATTTTTGCCCAACAAATGTCAACACATCACTCCCCCTTTTTGAAGTTTCTTACTTTTGATTTCAAATCACAGGTTGTAGTGTCCATCCATACTCCACCTGTGCAGCATGGGAGTTTTGCTTGTAGCATAATTTGTGTGTCCAAACTTAACATAGGCTGGGTTAGCATGTGCTGTCCTTGGCTGTATTTGACATGAAACTGGCAACATGGAAATTGTGTTGCTAAATATTTTAGCCACGGGTTGAGATATCAAATTTCGTCACATTTATTAAAGGATTGTTTGGCCTTTGACCCCCATTTGTTTCACCGTGTATCATTTTGGGTGACAAAGTTTACCGGATTGTCACTCTAGGCACCACTTTATTCACATTCTATGACACTTCTGTGAAAAAGGTGTAACACAAGTCACAAAAGTGAAATGGTAATCCAAATGAAAATATGTTGAACTTTGGCACCCATAGTGAATTTGACATAGCAAATGGGGCCCAAAAGACAAATAACCCTTTATTAAAAGGATGTTCCATAAACAATTCAGTTTCTGTTAAATAAGCAATATTTTGTAAGAACCATTTACGTGCCTTGAAAGAGATGAATGTTCACCAATTTCATTGAAATATCTTCCTCCATCATAATTAAAGATGTGGTAATTTTCTAAAATATGCTACCTTGGATATCATAAAAGTAGTTTGTAATGATGACGAAAGATGATATTTGCATTATTCATTAAATCTGATTTTCTCTATTGGGCAGGCTTTGCCACCTTCAGACATAAACTTCATTCCACTGAAACAGGTTAGTGACTATATTTTGGCTAAATGTTTTAGCACTAGTACTTTTAGTTAAATTCTTAATTACAATTACCATGTGAATGCTATCTGGATACGCGAGTACTGTTGTACTAGCTGGAGATATCCTCTAGAAAGAATCAGTTACTAGCTTAAATGGAAAACAGGCAAACTAGGGCCAAGCAATGTTCTAAAAGGTGCTAGGCGTTAGTCGGGCAGTGCGGGACCTTCTAGCGCATACGTGTCTGGCGGGGGCTTAGGCTGTTTTTTTATTTTCTATAAAGTTATAGAAATACTCGTTAAAAATGTATATCAACTTTCCAAGTAAAGATTTCACACAATTCATGAAGAGACATTTCATGCATGCAAAGATGGGACAAGTATGTGAACGCAATGAAAGGAGAGTTGATTATAACTATCAATGTTATAAAAGGCGCCAAGCGGGATTGAGTTGAGGCTAGGGGTGGCAATAGGTCGTGTCGAGTCGGGTTCGTGTTGGGTGATAAACGAATCGTGTCAAAAATTGCTCCACCCGTACACGATTCGTTTACGAAACGGGTGGGAAAATTGAATTCGTACACGATTCGTTTGCTTTAGCGGGTGACACGATACGACCCGTTTTCACCCGTTTAACCAAACGACTCGTTGACCCGTTGAACAGATCACGACTCGTTGACCCGTTGAACAGATCACGACTCGTTTTCACCCGTTATCCTGACACGACTCGTTTTCACTCGTTTGACTGTTACATTCGTCACACGTTTACGACCCGTTTGTAACCCGACACTATTTCAAAATTTCATTGTTCAAAAGTGTTAGTTTTATTCTATAATAATGAAAATCAATTCAATGATATCACTTAAATGTAAATAACAATAGCCTGCACAAATAGTAAATAATATAACCACCAAGTGACACCAATAGATAAAACCAACCACAACTAAATCGTGAAAACAATAGCATTAAAGCTTCAAAACAATATTATCCACTAACAAGTAGCAACACAACCATTTTTCAAAATCCAAATAAAATACAAACAAATTATTCTTCAAAATGAAATAGCACAACCATTCAACATAAAAATAAAGATTAGGGCAAATCTCTTGAAATTTGCGACAACTTTATCTCCTCCAAATCATAGCTTCTTGCCTCCTCCAAAGCATAGTTCCTCCAAATCATTTTTCCTATAAAATTGAAATAGACACAAACAGTTAATATAATGGGCAAGTAAAAAAAGTTAAAACTACTTGAATGCTTGTTTGGTTATAAATTCTAATTATGTTTTTTGTGTTTAAATATAATTCTTGCAAGAATTTGCTTTTGACATACCTGTTTTTGAATACTGAATTATAATATTTCTATGTTAGAATCAATTTTTTAGATACAAAAAAAATGGTGTTTTCTGAATTCTGTTTTTTTTGTTTTTCAACTTAGAATCGTTCATTCTCTATATTTTTATGCATTTATACCGTAATGCATAATATACGTATACAATACATTAATATGCGTGTAATTATAATACATAAAAATTATATATATACATGTGCACAAAATTATGTATATTTATGTTTTATTAAATTATATAATATGCTACGATCTACATGTTAAATAATATTATCAGTACTAAATGATAATTATATATAATTTTATACATGTATGTAATAATATAAAATATACATAAAGTACATATATGTATTAAATAATTTTATCAATTCATGTATGTATACATTTATATATGTATGTTTTGTATTATGTATGTATGTTCATATATATATATATATATATATATATATATATATATATATATATATATATATATATATATATATTATGCGAACACATGTTTACTAATTTTGTTAATTTTTGAGAAAGCAAAATTTAAAAGCAATTTTACCAAACGCGCACCAATACAAAAAACACAATTTAAAAACTGTATATAAAAACAATGTTTAAATAGAATTTTTTGAATACATAACCAAACGGGCCCCAAGTATTGATTACTTTCACTACCTTCTCTTAATCATTATAAAAAATTGTGTTTTAGCATTGACCCGACGATCCTGATTGAGCTATAAGCCTATATCATCATTTGTTTCCTTCGATTCTACCACATTTTCAACAACTATACAAAAAAACATTAATATAGTAAACAAACAAAACTTAGTAAGCAAACAAGCTTAGTATTAAACAAAAATAGAACAACTTCTTGGCAGTAAATAAGCACCACCAAAATAAAAGAACTCACTTTGTTACGGGCTTGGTTGGGGGGAAATGAAAAATGTGTAAAGAATTAGGGATATATTTTTTTTTTGTGTGTGTGGGGTGGGTGGGTCCTTCTTGGCTTCTCAAATTACAAAAATAACCCCTATTGTTAAAGGGTATGCTGGTCTAAATAGGTCACACAACCCCAAATCAATTCTTTTAATAAGCAGGTTTGGTGGGTCATAAACGGGATTCACAAATATACACAAAACTGATTCATTTTCTTAACGGGTCTGGAGGGTCCACCCGTTAAAGGGTATACCCAAACCCGGTTAAAGTGTAACTGTTCGTGTCGTGTTAACATGTTGTGTTGCAAATTGCCACCTTTAATTAAGTAAGCCTTGAGGCGGATCAAGGCGTAAGCCTTGGTGAAAATAAAATCATCAATTTTTATTGTATTAAAAATTAGTTAATAAATCATAGTTGGTGTTAACAACATATATATAACATATAATGTCTGGAAATGACTATTTTGACTCCATACAATATCTCCCCCCTATGAAGCACGGATACTATCTCGCGGTCACTTATTTTTTTAGACTCAAATTGGACTCAGATACGCGAGTGTGAGAGTATTCCATTGTTATTTATTTTTTAAATACGCCGAATACGTTAGGATACATTGGTATTCGTTGAGATACGTTTTTGGACTCATTTTTGGATACGCGGGGGTAATTTTCAATATTTTTAAAACTTAAATTTTGAGGTCAAAATGAAAAGTTGTGAAGTTTTAAACAAAGGATCTTTAAAACACAACCACGCACTCTTCAAAACTCACTGCAATCTAGGTTTTCGACTTTTCTAGGTTCCTCATTGATCACTTTCGGCTTCATCCAACCTCTACCAGTGCACTTCCGGCTTCATCTGACCTTTACCAGTGCACTTCTGACCTTTTCCCCTTGTACCAGGTCCCTTCCGGTCAACTTCTGACTCTTCTAGGGTTGCGGCGATTTCATAAGTCTCTTTCAATCGTAAGTTTAGTTTTGGGGTTGCTTTGTCACACTCCGTGTCACTTAAAGTGTCGCAAAAGCCTTTAAAAAGTGTCACTAAAAGTGTCTTGGAGTTGGGGGGCTATTTCTCATGCACTTTTAGTGACCCAGTGTGTGACTAAAAATGTCTGTGGAGCGGGGGAGACTAGGAAGCATGGATTCCACTCGTAATATGAGATACGACTCGACTCAGGACATGGAATACGTGATTTTTCCAAAATTTAGGATACGGATACGCTAAGATGTTAAATTTTTTAAAATTTGTATTGTATATATATTAATGAAAAAATTGAATAAAATGAAAGTAAATAACATTAATTGTTGTGAATAAAAAATAAGAATTAGACAGATTTGTCAAAAAATACTCATAATCATAGCTTTTTAAAAAAGAGCTAGGTTGACTCTAAAAAAAATTATAGTATGTGAGATTTATAATACTTATGTGAACTAGGTACAAATTATCATGAAAAGAATTAAAAAAAAATACACCAATCAGATTTATAATACATACATAATCGTCTTAAAGGAACCCCCCCAAAGAACAAAACTAAAAAGAAAAACTTACGATTTAAAGAAATTGGTGAAATTGCAACCCTAGAGAAGTCGCAAGTTGGCCGGAAGTGGGATGGTACAAGTTGGAAAAGTTCGGAGGTTCACTGGTAGAGGTTGGATGAAGCTGAAAGTGTGCAGTGAAGGAACCTTAGAAATGTCGGAAATCTAGATGTGTGATTGTGTTTTGAAGAGTGATTGTTTTAAAGGTCTTTTGTTTAAACCTTAACAAATTATTATTAGACATTTGACCCCATCTAATTAAAGATATAAATAATCATGCATTAAAAAAATCCATGACTAAAATGAAACTCATACCAAGACTATCAAAAGAATCAACAATAAGCACATCTAGTGTAAGAGAAAAACTCTTTACTTACTAGAGGTTTAGAGCTATGTATCCAAAGGAATAAAGTGAGGAACATCATGCCTACCAGCCGGTTGGGCAACTAAGTTGGATTTTCTAACCTAAACATATCTAACAATGAGGACATGGGGTTTGATAATCAGTTTGGTTTCAACTTTAAAAGGTACCTTAGTCTTAGATTTGGACCTACAAACTTCATAGCTTTACTCACATCACTGACTTCTTTAATGAGGTTTTTAACCCTTTAATTAACTCGGATGCCTAGAACAAAGCTTTTCACTTGGCATTAGGTGCAAACATAGGGTTATGGGGTATTCACCTTCTTCGGCTTAGGAATGTTCCCAGGTGAGGTACGTTTAAGAGTCTTGTTTGACCTTTTGACAAAGACGGTCTTGACTTGGGAAGTAGACCCTTTCTAATGGTCATAGCCAAGTCTAGTTTTATTTTTCGAGGATGGGATGGTGCTACTAGGAGCATTTTTCCCAACTTCTCGGATCTGTCCTTAAGGTCAACCTTCACCTTCTTAGACTCCTCAAGGTCCTTCTTTAGCCTAGCATTCTCATCGTCTAGCAAGCTTCGAGTTCGAAAAGATTCAAAAAGTGCTGCTAGCGACCTTATCGTTAAAAAGCTCATGCTCTGCATTCCCTCTTTTAGCTTCTCAACGAGAGTAGCTTTACAAGCCATCAATTGACTCACAAATGACTTACTCTCCTTCATGGCACAAATCTCTCTATACTTTTTAATCTTATCTAGCAATATAGGAGTCTCCTTCTCTATCTCGAGGGACATAGTATGAAGCTTGGGAAACTACTTTATAAAATCAATCTCCTTTATACCTTGGGAGTTCTTGGATTGGGACTTTATGTCATTATCCTCAATCTTGTCTTCAATAAGTGAAGATTTATAACTGCATGGCGGTGAATGCGGTGAAATTGCATTCAACCAAGGACTCATTCGCATTTAACCCTTTAGATTTAAAATTGGCTAAGTTGTACTTTAGGCTTAGGGACGTTATCATTCCCTTCCTCGGTCGTTGGGTGTCCACCCCTAAACTATGATTAACCAAACCCGCTCATACTGAGATTTCAGAAAGAAAGTCATACGCGCTTTCCACTACGCGTAGTTGCTACCATCAAACACAGGTGGACGCGTGATCGATTGACTCTCAACAATCATAGCCCGAGATTTATTGTAATGAACCACTCTAATACCAGTTTGAAAAAGGACGTGCCTAGGGGTGGCAATACGTGCTATTGGGTCGTGTTTTAGACTAACATGACATGACATGAAACGACACGACAATGATATTATCAACACGAACACGACACGACACGACACGAGGTCGTGTTTTTTTTAAACACCAATAACACGAACCACGTAAAAACACGACACGACACGATTAACACGATTTTTTTTTGTTGTCCAAATTACCACGATTTAACACGATTTTTCAAATTAACACGATTTACGCGAAACCAATTTTTTGTTCAAACTTGCACGGTTAACACGAAATTACACCAATTTTTCATGAATTGCAACTGGTTAACCTCAACATCAACAAAAATGTTACAACAATTTATCCAAAAAAATATCAACAACTGGTTCAACCTCAACATCAACTGGTTCAACAAATGTTACAGCAATTCAACCTCAACATCAACAATTGGTTCAACAAAAACATACAACAACAATTAAACCAAAAAAAATAAACCAACATAAAAAAAAATGAAACCAAAAAAAATGCAGCAATTTCTTCTTTCAGATCTGGTTCCACCTCAACTTGTTCCAGCTCACGACATCTGGTTCCACCTCACGATGGTTCAATCTCAACAGGTTCTACCTATGATGGTGCGGTGAAATTTTTGTAGGGAAAAAACATGAGAGAGAAAAACGTGAGTGAAAGGATGATGGTGGGGTGGGGCGGGGCTCTTGTTGGGGCTGTCAGTTGTGGGACTGTGGGGCTGTGAGCCTGTGATGGTGGGATGGGGCGGGGTGGCTGTGGGGCGGGGCAGTAGATGATGGTGGGGTGGGGTTGGCGGTAGGTGATGGTGGCGTGGGGATGGTGGGGCTGAGAGAGTGAGAGAGTGAGAGAGTTAGAGAGAGAGACGTTAGGGCTGAGAGAGAGAGTGAAATGTGTGTTTGAAATGAATTGTGGTATGAATTAAGGTTTTGTGTTAAAATGTGAGGGTGATTAATCTTTTGACAAGAGTAGGTGCAAGATGTATTTAATTTAAAATAGGTGTAATTGGGTCATGCTAATTGAGTTCAAATCGTGTTAAATGGGTCAATTTCGTGCCAATTTTTTGGCACGAACACGACACGACTTCGTGTCAAAAAACACGAACACGACACGAAACACAACAAGTCGTGTTTTTCGGGCCAATTTCGTATCGTTTCGTGTCGTGTTGTCGTGCCGTGTTAAAATTTGCCACCCCTAGACGTGCCTTAGGGATCTAGTCAAATTTATTACTTGATTAATTAATTTATCAATTACATAATTAATTTATTAATTAGTTCCTTAATTAGACTCAAATTGTTACCTTGTTTCTTCACCAAAATGCGTAGCTATATTATAGACGTTTACATTTAACTTTATCTTATAAAACTTAAGTGATCGGACTCGACTGATTAGTACCAAATCTAGGTACCCAAAGATCACCCCTACCTATTTTTACCACTACAAATGATTTATAATGTTCACAATCCTTCCTTATGCATTGGGGTATCAAAAACTCAAAAAAAGAAAAAAGTTTTTCTTGGATGGTTTCACATAGGCCTGTAAACGGATCGGATTCGGACCGGATCAGGCAAATCCAAATCCATATCCGTTTATGTTAAACGGATTCGGATCTGATCCGTTTATTAATCGGATCGGATCAGGCAAATCCAAATCCATATCCGTTAATATTAAACGGATTCGGATCGGATCCGATTATCCGATTATCCATTTATCTTAAACTTGATTTGCAACATTTTTATTTTCAACTCTTATTTCATAAATTTATTTTGCAAATGTTCCATAAAAATAGATAATGAAATAGAGAACTATTATAATAAAAATGTAAAATATGTATATAAAATATTATTAAATACAATATATATTAATGAAAAATATATTATATATAATTTATATATGTATATTAAAAATATTAATCGGATCGGATTATTAACGGATCGGAGCATATGAATCCAAATCCGCTCCATTTAATAAACGGGTAATCGGGTAATCGGGTAATCGGATAATCGGATTTTAGGCATGATCCATATCCGCTTAAACGGATCGGATTCGGATTCGGATTCGGATAAAATCCGATCCATTGACAGGCCTAGTTTCACATTAAATAGTTTGTAAGGTCCTGTCATGAGTCATGGTTCTGAAATGGATTTGTGATTTGTTTTATATAGGTGAAAAGCTTTAGAGGGGATGAGCTGATGGAGTTTTACAAAGTAAGTCCTAATTTTATCTTCATTGATGAGGATCTACAAGTGGTTCCCAGTTCTATCATTGAGTGGGTGCTGTTTGTATTCCAAATAGTTGTCATATTGGCAGATCCCATACTTTCCTTGTGCAGGATTCTTTATTTGTTTTAAATCATGAGGTGTCTTATTAATCACGAGGACATGAAAAGTTGGAAAAATTGCAATGTAATTAGCTGGTATTTATTTTCGCAGTCAGATATGAAGCTGAAAAAGTTCTTGCATATTATTGAAGATTCACCAGTGTTCCCTGTAATATATGATCGTAGCAGGTGATTTAAGTTTCATGATAATGCATCTTCGTCCTCTAGAATTCTAAGCTTGCTTATTGCCATTTCTCAAGGCTGCTAAACTTTTGGCAATATTCAATGTAATTTCCAATTTTTCCCCTTTCGTAAGTGTCTATAGTGTTGGGTAAGCAATCTGCTCTAAAAGGAGTTAGTAATTTTTTTTTTTAAATCTTTGTTGCTTGTTCCTTACAAATTTGTATAGATACTGTTGAATTGGATTACTTAGCCCAAAACATTTTTTGTTACTATGATGTTGTCTGTTCCTACTAATTAATGCTCCTTTTTGCAGAACTGTTTTGTCTCTTCCCCCAATTATAAATGGTGCACATTCTGCCATTAGTTTACAGACAAAGAATGTGTTCATTGAATGCACAGCCACTGATTTGACTAAGGCCAAAATTGTTTTGAACACCATGGTAAGAAATAGAAGACTTCCCATTGCATTTTCTATTCTTACCACTATTGAGCTGGCACGAATTGATAGCTATGTCTGTTATTCGTTTGTTTTGTAGGTAACTATGTTTTCTGTGTACTGTGAGCGAAAGTTTGAGGTTGAGCCAGTTGAAGTTATATACTCTGATGGGAAATCATACGTGTACCCTGATCTATCACCCTACCATATGGAGGTGCCTCTGTCTTATATTAATGGTATAGTTGGAGTGTCATTGGAGGCAAATAAGGTATTAAGTTTAATCTTTTTTACTTATACCTACTTGGTCGTTTAATTAGCTCTAGATATTTTAGTTTTTCACGGATGAATGTTGTCTTTGATTTACAGTTATTTTGCATTTGCAAGTGTTACATTTTTATCTGATTGCCTTTGGTTGTTTTATCTTCCCTTCTGTTGCAAATCATTCAAGCAGAAGTTTCTTCTTTATCACTTTGCTTTTTTGTTTATCATCACTGGCCTTTTTCTTTCTCTTTCTGACTTCCAATAACTATAAGAACTTCACAAATAAATAAATATATCACATCAATAGATTAAGGACACATAAGGTTTAATCAATGTTTAAAAAGGCGTTTGAGGCTTACGCCTCAATGCGCCTCGAGACTTACGTCTTGATGCGCCTCGCGCCTTTTTGGTGAGGCGCAGAAAAAAAAAAATCTCTTTTTCTTCTTCCATCACGAGGTCTATTTTTTTTAAAGGTTAAAGTTCATTTCTAACAAATTACACTTAACTTAAAAAAATGTTGTTTAAATCTACTAACTCTTAATTCTTTTTTTCTTTTTATTTTGTTTTAAAATTGCACTTAACTTATTCTATTTACTATTGTAACTTGAAAGAAATTTTTAAAAAGTAACCAATATGTGAATGAAACTTAAAAAACTTATTTTGTCAATTTGATTTTGCATTGATTAATTTATTGTCATATTATATAATAACCAATGTGAATGAAACTAAGAAAATGATTTGGTCAATTTGATTTTGCATTGATTAATTTATTGTCATATTATAAAATTAACAATATGTAAAAAAGTCGTCTCGGGGGAACAAAAATATGTTTAGCTATGTGAGAAAGGCCTCAAATATGTTTTTTTTGCAGTTTTATTTTATATTTCTTTGTTACTTTTATTTTTTATGCTTTTATTAGTACTTTTTTAATATTATTTTATTTTTATTTTTTGGGTGAGGCTTACGCCTCAATACGCCTCGAGGCTTACGCCTCACCTCGCTGAAGCCAAAACACCTCACCTCGCCTCGCGCCTTTTTAAACATTGGGTTTAATTAAACGGACAATGCCTTCCTAACTATGTCACGTCTGCCTTAGAATTAAACTACACCACAAAAGTGATGCAAAATAAAAGATTAGAGAAAGATAGAGAAGGAGATAGAGAGGAAGAAGATGGCTCGATCAATATATGCCAAAAGCTCCCGAGCTGTATTGATTCTATACATATTTCAAGCTAACAGCAGTGGTGAAAGGTTATATAAACTTTGCCATCTAAATATCAAGTACTGAATATGCTATCATGAATTTCATCTTTATAAATATGATAATAAAATGAGAGTTGTATCCCATATTTATTTATATGGGGGGCACATCCCAAATAGAAAAATTGTTTATAAAAACCGTCTATGGGCTATGCAAAAGAGAAGCTGTACCAAAAAATCATAAAAAGGACTCAAAGTTACATGGGCTTAACTGCTCTCTCTCCTCAAAAAAGAAATATGAAAGACTCATTTAGGGCTGCTATTGACATTTGATTTTCAAAAGCTCTTCTAATCCTCACTTGTAAATTGGTCCAGAAGATGCACAATGTAATTTTATTCACCAACTATTATAATTTCTCATTCTCTTATGAGTGTTGTCACTGTATCCCTTAACTATTGCTAAATTCTGACGGACATCAAATTTTATACACCTTTGATGCCTAGAACCATATCCATTAGTTTATTAACCTAACTTCATAAGAATCTAACCATGTACTTCGTTGTATAATGTTTTAAGTGTGGGCTCCAGGCGAAATTTGAAATCTTGATTTGCGTATTCTCGATTATTCCGTGTCTAATGATCCTACGATGAATGCCCATATTGATCTGAGTTTGACATAAAATTCTAGGAGGATAAAGTTATTGTAAAATTACAATTGATCCAATGGTTTAGCTGTATATTCTGTCCTTGCTGACCTTTGTAATAAGTTAGGATCTGAGCCAAATAATATTATAAAATGTAGACTGCACTCGACTTAGAAAATCCAAAATGTAAGATAATCATGGCAACTATTTTTTGTCATTGTGGTTCTGCTACAGAATTAAATAGATCTGGAAGGACTTCTCTAGAATGCTTTAATGACAACTAAATCTGTTCAACTCATTTTGACTCTTTAAGAGATATAACTTGCTTTTTTCTCATTTTTTTTTGTGTGTGTTGTCTCAAATTTATTAGTCTCTTGACCATAGTTGTCAAATCGTGAATCGAAAACCGTATGAATCGTGAATCGAATCGTAAAACCGGTATAAACGTAAAATATGTAGAAAATAATATGTAAATGCAAAGAGAACACATTAAGAATATGCAATAAAAACATATTATGACCTCAAACCAATTATAAGACATGATTTTATTAAAAAATAACTAACAAAAATGAACTTCCATGTCCAAAGTATGACCAAATTCTAACAACACTACCAACTACTAGGTCCAAATTAAAAAACAACAATATATTATACAATATAATAACACAAATAAAGATCAAACGTAACACTATAAAAAATACGTTCGAATAACAATATCATATAATATAAATTATCAATTCTTACACAAGATATGTTCGCTTCAATCGAACGCAAAACCACTTTCCTTCCTCGATCAACTTCAAACATATTAGAAGAGAAGAAAAAAGTGATCGCAACACAACATAGAGAAATTCACAGCTTCGAACAAGTTAGAAAAGAAGAAGAAAAGTGATCGCAGTTTAGGTTTCGCTCTAGTATGTATTTCTGTCGCTCTCTCTTTCTCAAAGGTAACTTAAGTTTGTACTATCTTCTTTTTATTATTATAATGATAAAATAATTTTTAGGGTTATTTTAAAAGGCTCAAAAAATGAGCACGAGCTTTAGGTCGGTTGAAAATACCCAACATCCTCCGAAAAACATGAATCGTACCTGAATCGTGAATCTGTGTGATTCATGATTCATGATTCAGCCACCGAATCAGGCGATTCAACCCGATTTTTGGAATCCCTCCGATTCTATCACCGATTCGTATCGATTAGTATGTGAATTGGATCGAATCGTAAAAATCGAATCGCGAATTGTAAGATTCTTACAACTATGCTCTTGACCACACTGACCCTATCACTCCTGTTTATTTCCTCTGCCACACTCATCCAAGGTCGAATATATTAAGTACAATATATACCTAGACGATTTTGTAAGGGTCCTTATATTTTGTGAGCAATAAAATATTGGGTTGGAAGTTTTTCCTGTAAATATTGTATTACCTTGTTGTGATTGTGTGCATTGCTGTTCGTATTATTTCTGGTTTACTTGGTTGTAAACGCATCACACAGGTGTGGGAATTCTGAAATGTGACATTTATACAAACTACGTTAATTGAGCACTTTTCTTTTTCTTGGAATTTCTGATATTGATGAATGATGATTATGGCCCATGATCTTATTTCATCTTATCGTTTACTTTCAACATTGTAATGCACTATTGTAGTTAGTGCTATGCTTAATATTATAGAATTCATGCTAATAAAGTCTAATTTGACTGAAGGCTTATGTGCTCTAAAAGGGTTACGGGAGTCATTTTGGAATTATATATCCTCTATATGCTTACCTTATTCTCCGTGTTTATAATTTGGGTTTTAGCCTGTTCTTTGTATTTTCATAACATTCCTTAATTACGAAGGGTGTTATTGGTTATTAGTTTTCTCATTTTGTTGCATGTTCATAATTTTGATTTAATTCTGAAGACCCCTCCATTGATGTGAGTACTAATGCAGGATCTGAATATCTCTCTCGACCTTTCAGGTTGCTGGTTTGTTGAATAAAATGCAATTACATGCTGAGCAGTCCCTGACAGTGGATAAACAACCCAATTTCATTGTATCTGTCCCTCCTACTAGAAGTGATGTTCTTCATGCATGTGATGTGGCGGAGGTACTAGAGTGATACATTCAAATTTTTTAAGGCATAAATTGCACTAAGCTTAACCTGTTGCTCTCTCTCTCTCTCTCTCTCTCTCTCTCCCCGCAGGATGTCGCAATTGCTTATGGCTTCAATGAGATACCCAAACGGAAACCCGCATCTATAAAGCCCTTGCCTCTGAACCAGATCAGCGATCTTATCAGAATGGAGGTATTTTGCATGCGCGTGTTTTGGCCATGTTGGGTGCTCAATTGCATTAGTGTTTGCAACTACTGCAGCTTTTCAATTTGTTTTTATTTTATTTATTTTATATTTTTTTAGCTTATTTATATATGTTTGTGTTGCATAATTTGATCTCAATTTTACTACCCTATGCAAGATACCTTATAGAAGTTTTTATTTTTTTTGAGTGATTACCACGTTTATGAAGTCAAGTTTCAAATAAAGCCAGGGAGGTGTGGCGTGAGATGGGTTATTGGCTTTTAACTATCCTGTGAAATTCTTAGGGTGTAAACTTCTATTTGTAGAATTTTGGAACACGATGCCTGATAAAGTGAATAAAGGTTAGATGAGTGGAAGAAGAATTGTGTATCCAAGAGGATTATTCAGTCGGTATTAAGTAATTTGCCTATTTGATATTTTTCAATGTTTACACTGGGTGGGAGTGGGTTGGTGTGGCCAAATTAATTCATAGAAAATGAGAAATTTCTTTGGGTTGGTATTGAATGAAAAAAACTCGCCTATATATGTAACAAAATTTCAAGATAAAAAAGGTGCCTTGGAATTGGAAAGTTTCTATTATATAACAGTGTTCTAAAAGGTGCGCTTAGGCACTCTTAGGCGTGAGGCTTTATAAAAAATGCCCCGCATAAGGTACAGGCGTGTCAAAAAGTGCGGTTAGGGCTGTAAATCGGACTGGGTGAGCCGGCCTTGGGGTTGCTCAGGCTCGGCCCGAACTCACTTACCCATGCTCAAGCCCGAGTTCGGCCCGAATTATTTTTTCCCATTTAGGCCCGAATTCGGCTCATATATATTACGGGCTTCGGGCAGGCCCGATTTCAATTTTTTTTGCTAAAAAAGTTTGAATTAATTTTTTTTTCTTGTATTTCCATCATGGTCAAAATTACACATTAAAATCTGGTTGATATTTCATGAAATAAAATATATAATTATGAAATGTATTAAATTAAAACAAGGGAAATAAGAGTGAAAACCTACAAATGCCTATTAAATTCATACATTTAGCAAAATTTGATCACTAACAAAGCCTATTGTGACTTGAGCAATTATTAAATCAAATACCCATAATGAGATTAACAATAGATTCACAAAATTGAAAATCACATGTAATCTAATGTATTATGACAAAACTACTTTTTAAAGTAGTAAATGAAATAAAAAGAACGAAACCTAATTAAACAATGTTCACATAAATATGTTATATTATATAAATTATTTATTTATTTATAAATATGAAGTTCGGGCTTCGGGCCCAATTCGGGCTTGGCAAAGTTCGGCTCAAGCTCGGCCCGAAATTCATTCGGACTTGAAATTTTGGCTCAGGCTCGGCTCGGCTCAAACTCAAATAAAGCTCGGCCCGAAAATAGCGGACCGAACGGGCGGGCTTCGGGCGCTCAAGGTGCGGTCAACGCGAGTCAACGATCCACACGTG
Organism: Sambucus nigra; assembly: GCA_949130495.1. NCBI lineage: Eukaryota > Viridiplantae > Streptophyta > Magnoliopsida > Dipsacales > Adoxaceae > Sambucus > Sambucus nigra. The sequence goes on along the minus strand of OX422215.1, from coordinate 633,181,464 downwards.
CCTAGTCGCGGTAAGGCGCGCCTTTTTAAAAAAAAAGCTTAAGCTTTTTTTTTTCCTTATCAAAAGTCTTTAAACAAACAAAACAAAATCCCCAATCAAATTGGTATAATATTGATTCTACTTCATGATGTTTTTGCTAATAATTTTTTCATATTCAACTTCATGATATTTTTGCCTATGTTTTTTTTTTCCTTATTCTGTTAGAGGTATGATGTTTCTGCTTATGTTTTTTTCTTCTCTTGTATTTGAAATATATTGTTTACTAACTTAAATTATATTATATTTGCAATATATTATATTGAAATATATTTGTAAGAGGGGAGTCCTCTTGAAGGCCGGGAGTATGGTAATACAAATAGAGGCATAACCCCTATAGATATGGTGATAAAACAGTAACCAAATATCCTCAACAATCACAAATGAACACACAGTATTGTATATAACAAACAATCAGATTGAACTCACAAATTTCTCGTGTATAACTCAAATATTAATAAAAAAACCTCAGAAACAACTCATTCAAAGGGAGAGAGAAGTAAGCACCCTAGATACACCTTGGCAGGCAACCAACACACCAACAACCTCCAATATCTCTCTGGTTAGCTAATAAAAGCTTCGCAATAAATGTCATTGGTGGGTGGATAAATCTGATTTGCAATAACTTCTTTTCTCTCAATGTGGTTTTCTCTCTCTAGAAAAGAACTCTCCTTCTCAGAATTGATTGAGGTTAATAAATAGCCCCACACCCGTCCTGAGACATCTCAGTCCTCATTAATATGAAAGACCTTCCCCTCATGCTTTAAGTCACAAGCATTAAATGCCTGATGGGTCAGCACACCCTAGGTCATAATCATTAAATGCCAGTGCATACCTTTTGCCTACCAACTGTGCGTCAGAGGACTGCCACGGCAGTGGTAGTTCACCAAACCGTCTGACAACTCCAATACTACAGTGGTTTACTCAAGTTTGGATTGGACAATGGGTAGGTGGCTCGTGACATCACTTAAGTTAGATATGACTTTTGGTAGAGGGTTGTTTGGCTCAAAGCTCAATGTAAGATGGAACTCCAGGTTAATCTGCTCAAGCTCCAATGGAAAATGGTCTATCAGTGTTTACCGGGTGTATCTAAAATGGTTAAGACAATCCTTAACGCTGCATCTTTTCTCAATCCTCCAAACCAAGTCCCTTCCCACGACGAGGTCATTCGATAGAGCATGTGAGCTCTCCTAAGCCTTGTCAGGCCTGGTCTCTCGCGAGTACCGTTTGATCTCGCACTCAAGATTACAATCGTTACAGCTGACAATCAATGTAATTAAAAGATACAATTTGACCAAGTAAAAATGGAAGATGAAGATGAGCTCTCTCGGCAAGTCTCCTCGTTGAGAGCTGCTTCGCTGCCTTCATGCTTCTTCCTTCTCTTAAGCCTCTTCTGTTAAGAGGGGGAGCTCTCTCTAATCACGAGATTACCTTCAAAGCCCCCCCTATAATATTATACTATATTTGCTTTCATTTACATTATATTTGAAATATATTGTTTACTAACTTATTTTGTTACCAACTTATATTGAAATATATTGTTTACTAACTTATATTATATTCTATTTGATTATATTTTGGATCATGCATATGGGAAAAACGGTTACCAAATATACGGATATATTTTCAAATTTCAAGGTATATATTATTTTATTGTTTTACTACCTTAGTATAATTAAAAAAGGAAAAACGGCTTTTTACGCCTAGGCGATCTCCTAAGGCTTGAGGCCTGATCTCCACGCCTCGACCACGCCTTACGTCGTTTAGAACCTTGTTATATAATATTTTAACTCTCCTTTGTAATTGATTGTGGAGATTCCCCCTTGATTACTAAGGTACTCCATCATTAATTGCACTCGTGGTTTGGATTAGCACACGTGAGGTATGAAGCACGGACACTCTCCCGGAAGCCAACGTGTCGTGTCCAACAACGTGTCGGACATCTATGAAGCACGAACACTCTCCCGGAAGCCACGAGTCAGCTTTGACTCAAGTGATGGTGATTGTGCTTATTTATGATTCTTAAGGTCAAAGTGTGTTTGAATTTTGTTTTTTATGAACCATTTTCTTAATTTCATGTTAAGAATGATCTAATAATGTATTTTATGGAGAAAATCTGTTTTATTTCATTAATATATATTATATATTATACGTATCATAGCGTGTCGTATCTTAGTTTCTGGATCAATCACGTGTCGCGTGTCGAAACACGTATTACGTGTCCGTGCTTCATAGTGAGACTTAAAAGTACCAAATACAGATAGCCTATAGAAGCCCACGATTTGTTTTCAAGAAACCATAACTCTTTTCATTCGGTGTGTGGTGTTTGAAGAAGAAAAAAGAACCCGGGGGGGGGGGGGGTCTATTTGATATTGGGAGATTTTATGCGGAGGAAAACCTCATTCAAATTATTGTTTCGTGCCCTTAAACCACATTTCATCAAATAAATTCCAGTCCATTGCTGTGATAGCCTCTCTTTATGATTCATATTTATTATGGAACTTAGTTTCAAAGAGACCTCAAAGAAACTGAAATTCTTGTATTTACACATTTGCAAACTCTTTTGGAGGTTGTGAATTTGGTTATATGAATGCAGACAAGAGAAGCTGGAAATGTAGAGGTGAAGGGTTCGCTTGTAAATTGTTTTTTCTAACAAACTTTATAAATCTTCGGCCCGTTACATTTTGCATCCCTCAAAAGTGCATGTATTCCTGTCTATTATCCCATGGAGGAGTTAGCATGGTGGAAATAGTTCAAAAGTGCAGCTTGAATGGTTGTTTACCACCCATTGCCGCATACTGGACATCCGTGCTTGTTACTAGAGGAAAGACTACTTGAAAATGAAGGACTTTAAACCAATTACTTCAGTGACTAGCATGGTTCAAAGTAGTGCCCGAGTCAACTCGGAATCGGCCGAGTTGAGTTGGAATCGCTGGCCGGCGCACCAATAACGAGTCACGATTAAAAAAAAAAAGAAATCGTGTGGATGAGGTAAGTAGCGGCGAAATAGCACCCGTTCCAAGTTATCTCGGGATAATCTCGGCCGATACAACCGAGACAGGGCCGATCTCAGCCGAGACGTTTGTATTCAAAGAAAAAAAAATGAACGACCTAAAGAAAGACGGGGTCAATCTTGTTGTATAAGTTTGCTTAAGAAGATTCAACATGGCAGCTGCACAGGGTGATGGAGTGGGAAGTTAGCGCAACTTTTTTTTGACTCAAGGATAGTTATGCAGCTGAAATGTAAAGTCTAGGGTTTTGTGGGTTGGAAAGGTGTAAATTGGTGAGGGTAATCAGGTGATGTGTGTGGCTATTAGGCTGCCACGTTTTTTTATCTTTTAAGTGGCAGAGATTTTATGGAACTAAGCTTTTCTTAGATGGAATGTTGGACCCAACAACTTATTGAAGTCCAGGTGTAATGTTTATCTTTCCCCTTTTTTATAGTCCAACCTGGACAATAAAAAACCAGCCTTTTGGCTTCTTTTATTTCGGAAAAAAGAGTTTATTAGAGTCCAGCTGTCTTCTTTCAACTATTTTTTCCTGTAAAAATAAGAGACTTGATATTTACTTTCATTAAAAGAGCTAACTTTTACTTTCATTAAAAAAATTATATTCGTCACACTTATATTATTTTTTTAAATAAAAATAATAATTGATGGATTTTCAGTTATAAAATAAGTACTTTTTTAGAAGAAAAAGTAGTAGTACTATTTTTTTCAATAAAAGTATTAATAGTTTTTATAAAAGAAACATATTTTCGGGTTTTAATTTCAACTAAAAGTTGACAGTTTTTTATGTGCACACAGAGAAAAATAAAAACTAAAAATTAACACTTTCTTAAGAAATGGTTGTACATTTTTTTAAAATTAATAAAATTCCATAGAAAATTATTAATCTCTTAATTCATTTGTACAAAATAATATTATTAATATTTTTTAAAAACTACATTTTTGTAAAAATATTTTTTTACGAAAATGTTATTTTGTACATATATATGATCGATATCGCAACTAGATAGGGAGATGAAAATTAAGAAATATTGTAATCATTTTTCTTTATCTTCAATAAATTTTTTTTTTATCAAAGTTTTATGTGTCATTAGATTGTTCTTCAATATGAATATTGATTTATTATGGAATATTGAATCTGACAAGTCCTTCGCATTTCAGTATAATCTATTGTACAATGCAATGCATATTAAATGATTGTTTTTTTAACGTATCTGGTTGGTCCACATTGGTAATCTTATTTTTAATTTTTTTTAATATTTTTTTCGAAAATTTTTGCGCTCTCTAAATGGCGTATTTTTGCGTATTGCTTGATACCGCGACCGATACCGCGACCGAGTTGAAAATTGAGTGTCCGATACCGAGACTTTGAACCATGGGGACTAGCATATACAAAATTTTGGCTAAAGTCTCGTCGATTGACGCAGAGGAGTCCTATGTGAAACTATTTCAAGAGATCAAGAAGCTTGTGAATGGTAGACCAAGGAAGAAGTTTTGGCGACTTAAGGAACGTTCCTTTCTACTTTGGCTGTGAATGTGCTTAGTAGAAAAATTGAGAGGAGTATAGAGGGGTGGTGTGATAGATAGATTTAGAGTGGAATACGATTGGCTATCAAATAGAATTTCGTACCTGTTGTAAAAAGAACAAGTTACACTGCCTTAGGAGGGAATTTCGAGCCTATCTAGTTTCACAAGAAATGGTATACAAACTATGGTTCCTTTACAACCAATTACCAGTCTGTGTTAGATCCATTGGTTGTGTGTTGAGAACATGTTCTAACCTGAAAAAACGTTTGCTATTTATACATATTCAGATGAGGCTCAAGAGCTACGTGTATATCGTTCATTTACTTCACCCAATATAGGGCTCCCTTCTCTTTACAACCCCTATTGGAGTTTTGTCGATCTGTATTGTGAGCCTCGGTAGACAGTTGATAGCAGCTATCAACCTACGAGGAACATATAGTTCAAACTTGCCGCACTACCGCATGTATTTAGCTGAGGATGAGGGGTTACGGAGATGAGTGACAGAGTTGTGCCACTGAGGGCATTCTTGCTTGATTCAATATGATGGGATTAAGGCAAGGATGATGATGATTTGTGAAGCTACGAGGATAGTCTAGATTGGATGGAACTTTGAGAAGGAGAGAGGGTGAGGGTTGGCCAAGGCGAAAAAGAGATTCGAGAGTTGGAAAGATGCTGATTGGATTGAAAATCATTGATGTGGATATTCAAGTTCAAGATTGCGGTGTTATTGCAAATCAACTTATAACCTTTTTCGACCTCGAGTTGTGACACTGAATAATAGTTCCAGAATGATTTACACAAGTGGAGTTCGAAAGTTAGACACATGGCTAGAGTTTACGAAAGCTGGAATTAAGTGGTGGGAAGTTGTTTGAGAATAGCTTTTTTTTTTTTCACGAATGACATTATCATTTGAATCTTTTTTGTTGTGGTCTATTTATTTATTTATTAATATTTTAGATTTACTATTTGAGATTAATAAAAGTAGTTATCAATTTGTATAAATCCTAATGCACTATCTACATAGAATTAAGGAATATTATAATATATTTATATTTTTATTATATTTCCCAAAGCACTCGATTCCTACTTTTTAAAGTTTATTTGAATTGCCGCATCCGCACCGTGTCGCACCCGCATCTGTGCTTCATAGTTAACTATTAAGGTAGATGAGTCTAAGGTCACATGTGGCAACACAATACTTTCGAAATATAGTTTGGTTACATGGTACAACCATGTCAGATTGCTATGTGCGATTCACAGGGTATTTCTTTTGTATCCTTTGAAAGCTCTTGTACAGTTGTACCATTCACTCTACTTCTCAACTGTGTTTCTCCCACTGTCTAATGGGCAGACATAAGTGGTCAACTGGAGTGTGGGAAACTTGTTACTATGTTCTTCAACATATCAAGGGGTCTCTCTCCATTCTAGATTGTTCAATAGACTTCACAGCGGTGCTTCCGTCGAGTCCGCTGCACCCTTCCGTGCAGAGGAGTTTGATAATTGTATGGTGTCTATTTATGAAGTCATTCAAGTTATCTTCGCTGTATATGCCTCATATAAGAGAATGAAATATGAAATTTATGAAACCCTATCTAGGGCTTGATTGTTTGATTCAATTATTGATTGGTGCATGTCTTTCGCTTCTGCGTATGCGTCACTTATTTAGCGTCATGCTTGGAAAACAGGCAAATCAGTTATGCTGTAAGCGTACTAGTAAATTTATTCATTGTGATACTTGTGCAATTAGTTGTCAAAACAGTAATTTATATTTGTTGTCATGGAGGTTAAACCGTATGATTGATGTTTGCTTGTGAGATCGAATGAAACTATTCTCTTTATTACATGTGATATGCAATCTTTTCATGCCCTTTAATTGGCTTAATTTCTTGTTTGAATCCTTCTAGATTGCAATGAATGGCTATACTGAGGTGTTGACATGGATATTATGCGCTTATAAAGAAAATTTCCCCATGCTTAATCGCAAAGATGACAAATCAACAGCAGTTATTATTGGAAATCCTCGCTCTGCTGATTTTGAGGTTTGTTTTCTCTTCGCTGTTCTATGAATAAAATTAAATTATGTTGTCATAATGTGCTCATATGTTCATGTAATGACATATACCTCTTATTTGTGCATTTTGATGTGTTTATGGATTGGTTTCACGCCTCTTATCAATAACAGATTTCTTTTTAAACGTTTACTCAGTTGAGATAATGCTCTATTTAGAGTTACCTTCTACATGTTCAATAATTATAGCTACCCCCTTATGCATTAGGTACAAGCAGGTTGATGCGTAAGGTACAAGCGGGTTGTTGCATGTGGGGGTAACCCTAGTTATTGAACATGTAGGGGGCATCTCGAAATTCTACATTATCTCGGGGTTCGAAGTTAAAAGAACGAAATAGAAATAACTCCCCTACTAAAAATTGATTTCAACCATATTTGGGCTGTCTTCAAGAATTTCAAGAAGTTGTGGAAGTTCATCTTCTGTTGGTTGGTACGATTTTGTTGTTTCATCTTTCCAAAGGATTCTAAATTTTTAATCATGAATTTTCATTGGTCCAACATATCCCTGCAACGTGTTAATACAAGATTTTAAAAAGCAAACAGTACTTTCGTGCAGAGAGAGAGCGATGGCCTATCAAGGAGTCCCTGTGGTTCTATATATAGGAAGAAAAACAAATAGGGCGATAAGGGTGGATTCTACTGGTTTAAAGGGTGTACCATCACCACAGAGCCTGTCTCATGCACTCTATACGTATATCTCAGTTAAGATTATTACAATAACTGATGAAGAATTAATAATTAAACCTGTTTATGGTGGGCATTTCGTGAAAAACCTCAATAAAATACAAACTACATCAATGAAATAGTAAAATTGTAAAATAATTATCCACTGTTTTCCGTAACTCTCGTCACTGGGTCTACCATTATATTAAAAATTTAATACAGCGCTGGGAGTGATATATTTGGAAGTATCCAGATTAGATGAAGAAATGGCTTTTCAGTTTAAGTATTTTATTTTCTGGATTTTGAAATGTCCAGCAGGTTTCACAATTTACTCCTTCCAACTTCCAAGGACTTGTAAAGTACCGATCCTGAATTTCATTGTTCCTAGTTTTCCGTTTTCTATTCTTTTCTTCTTTTATACAATTGTTCCTAGTTTTGCTTTTCCGCTGTTGATGAGACACATAAAGATAAGGGTTTCTTTAACTTTACCCCATGAGATAATCAATATTTAGAGATACCCCTACATCTTCATTGATTAGAGTTGTTAGACTGCGTGCGCGCATGTCATTAACCCACTTGTATGTTATGCATCATCTGTTGCATGCGTATGGGGTGTGCGTGATAACTATAATCAATGAACATATAGGGGGTATTTTTAAATACCAAATCTTATCAGGGAGTAAGGTAATAACCCCAACCCCCCCTGAGGGAAAAAATAAAATAAAAAATAATGGGGTCATTTTCAAATAAACCAGCTCGACTTTCGTTGCAGCTGGTTTTTGACCAAATACATTACATGTTTATAATTAGATACCCTGGCAACTAGCCTCATGATGGTAGAGTGAGACTTTCTTTTCTTAGCGTTGTTCTCCTTGCTCTTTCCTCACCCTTTATTTTGAGTGTTCTCCTTTCGCATCATTATCTGAAAGATGTGTAGTAATAACAAAGAACAGCCTCTTCTTGACTTCCACAATTAGGTAAGGAACAACGAAAAAATATAATTTCTTTCCTTAGCACTCCTTGTCTTTCTGAAGCATGGTTCAAAGTCTCGGTATTGGTCGTGGTATCGGACACCCAATTTTCAACTCGGTCGCGGTATCAGGCTATACGCAAAGATTCGCTATTTAGAGAGGGCAAAAACTTCTGAAAAAATATAGAAATTAAAAAAAAAATAGGGTTAATAATGTGGACCAACAAGACACGTTCAAAACCATCCTTTAATATGCATTGCATTGTACAATTGGTTGTACTGAATCGCAACAGACTTGTCTGATTCAATATTCCATAATAAACCAATTTTAATATAGAAAAACAATCTAATGACACATATAACTGGATTAAAAAATTGCATTGAAAATAAATAGAAATGATTATAATGTTTCGTTATACTCATCTCTCTAACTAGTTGCGATATCGATCATATGATTGTGGAAAGGGTAATTTCCTTCAGTAGGGTAAGGGAACAAATATGAACCAACCCAAAAAAGATGCAAATGTTATTTTTTAGTAGGTTGTTTTTTTAAACAAAGGATACAAATGTTATTTTTTTAGTAGGTTATTTTTTTACCAAAAGGATGAAATTTATTTTTATCATTTTTGTAAAAAAATAACCTACTAAAAAATAAGATTTGTATCCTTTTTGAGTTGGTCATTTTTAATAAAAAAGATGCAAATGTTATTTTTTAACAAAAAATAAGCGAATAAAAAAATAAAATTTATATCTTTTTTGAGTTGGTTGTTTTTTTATAAAAAGGATGCAAATGTTAATTTTTTACAAAAAAGATACAAATGTTATTTTTTTACAAAAGGGATATTCATCATTTTTGTAAAAAAATAACCTACTAAAAAAATAATATTTATATGAGACACGTTGGAACCCTCAATTTTAAAATCGCTTTTCAATTAAATATAAATTTCCTTAAAGTGTGGAATTGGATGGTTCAACACAACACACAAACAACAAATTTTAATTTCTTTCAAATTAAAATTAAAATAAACTAAGAGTGACCTACAATTAATCAACAAATTAATTTTCACTTAAACAACTTAATTCAACTAAAGTCCTAAAAATTTGCCTAACATGATTAATTCATTTTTCTATATAGGCCAAATCAAATTAAATTTTCTAGACTTGAATTAAATTAAGTTAAACTTCACCCAAACTAATATTAAACACCAAATTATATTAGTGTGATAATTAAACCAATTTTATCTTGAATTATCCTAAGCATGCGTTCTAAGTGATTTTTGCAAGATAATGATAAACCAATCACACTACACGCCGATGTACGAGGGAATCCCAAATGAGAAAAACCTCGGACGGCCCTAGCCTTGAGTCCACTAAGTATGGATTTATGATTACAAGACAGATGACTTACTACACACGACTTGACTCCGTCCAATCCTTGACGCGTCTTCTTGTAACTACCTCCGCCTAGTTGACAACCATGAACTCCTCCACAGTCTCGGAATCCACCGATGAGGCTTTTGTTCTCCGTCACCCTCACGCGAAGCCTTTCTTCGAATGAGTACACCGCAACAAACAATTACTCTCCTTTGTGGGTAGAGAATAAAACCCAAACTCTCTTCTTTGATGGTGTAGAGAAAACCATGTGTCAAATAAACTCTCCAAGCAACAAATATATATAAGAGAACTTGGAAGTAAACAAAACTATGGGTGTGTAAAGTTTTGGAAGAATTTTAATTCATAAATTCAAAACTCAAAACATGAACTTTTTGGGTAAATATTTTTGCTCTCTAGAGAAAGGAAAGTCTCAAAAAGTTACTTAGAAAAGTCTTGTTTTCGCACATAATATGGCTGGTAAAAGATAGTGGGACAAGTGGGTGATTAAAAATGAAAACTGCCAAAAATTTAGCATTCCCGTCAAAATCGTTCGAATGACATTCCCAGGTCGTTTGAACGACATTGTTCGAACGAGATTTCAGAGGAAAAATAAGCCAAAATCTCGTTGGAAAAATTCGTTCGAACGAGTTCGTTTGAACGAAATTTCAAACGGAAAAGCAGTGAACAATTGGCAATCTCGTTGGCAAACTCGTTCAAAATCTCGTTCGAACGAACGACATTTTGAACGGAAAAACAGAAATTCCAGATTTTCAATTTTAAGTCCAAAAACTTTTATCCAAAGTTCTAAAATAATTTCTGAAAAGTAAAAGCCATTTTAAATTAAAATTACACCCATAAAATACTCCAAGTCTACATATATAAAATTGCATTCATACCTTTGGAGACTATGGAATCCAATTGTTGTTGATGTAGAAACGAGGCACTAAAAACTCGGCAATGATGAAGCTTTACAAATCGGACTGCTACTTCTTCAACAAACTCGTCATAGGCTTGGATGGATACACTACACTCTATCCTATGACTCAAATCGTTTTGTTTCGAATTAAGCCAATACTACAAATTGACTCGATTGGAAATTTGCCCTGACATTATATTTTTTTTGAGTTAGGTTATTTTTTATAAAAGGATGCAATTGTTATTTTTTTACTAAAAAGTTACAAGTGTTATTTTTTCGATAAGAGAAAATGTTAATTTAGTATGTTATTTTTTTATATTATAGACATTTTTTCTAGTATGCTATTTTTTTTAAAAACATGATACAAATATTATTTTTAACAAAAACACTGTACTTTTTTTTAATCTCCTTTTAATAAAACAGGATACAAATGTTACTTTTCTTTATATATATTACTATATAAAAACAGGATACAATGGTCCCTTTTTTTTTTAATTTATACGCTTCCTTTTTATATTACTTTTTTTTAACAATGCAAGATACAAATATGAGGTAACGGATATTGCTTTTTTTTTTTAACAGTACAAATGTTACTTTTTTTTAAACAAGTACAAGTGTTATATAAGTAGGGTTAGAAATTTTACACTGCAGACAGGAGAGAGAAAGAAAGGTTAGAAAAAACGGAGGTTAGGTTTCTTAGTTCTTATACAGCCAGCAACTCTGTAACAGGTAAGTTTCTTCCTTTCCACAACAACAACTTCCTTCTTTTACACAACAACTTCTTCCTCTTCTTTTTCTTTTGCAACTTCTCCTTCTTCTTTTTACACCACCACTTTTTTTTTTTTTTTTTCCAACAAAAACAACTCGCCCGATATCTCGTTCTTTCTTTTTTGTCTCAGCCGATATATCGGGTAATATCTCGGGATTGCCGAGATCTTGCGATATTTTATTGATTCATATATTTTTTTGAATCGTGACACGGAATCGGAACGGTGATTGCCGATACCGAGTCAACTCGGCCGATACCGAGTCAACTCGGCTGAGACTTTGAACCTTGTTCTGAAGGCATCCTTTGGAGAGCTTTAATGTGCACAAAATTTTCTTGAATTAATATTTTCTCCTATCGATTTTTATGAATTTATATGGATGTATATAGCTATGAATAAGCTTTCGAAATATTTGTTAGTATGCAATCCATTGTGGAAGTGGGCTTTAGGATTACATTTATTTTTGGGATAATTAATGTTTTGGTCTCTAAAACATTATTTTGTGTAATGTTTAATCCACCTTATTTTCAAAACCAGCAAAAAGACTAATAGCGACATTAGCAAATAACACCTGAACAACTGATGTGGCAATTCTACGTCAGTTCTGACTACCACATCAGCGTCGACTTTCCAGTTGCTTTTAGGCGAGGTCGCCCACGCCATCACTGGTGTAAAAATGTGACTGTAATGTCAGCTATGCAATGTGCACAACTCACATCACTATTTCTGGGCAAAAGTCACTATAATGACTAAAATTTATCTTTGAAAATATGTTGGACTAGAAATTATTTAAAAAGAAAGCATGGGCATTTAGTTAAATGCCCCCATAATTTTGTATGGGTTTTCTTGATGAAGAAATATTGCTGCAAATGTCATTGATGTATTTCCTGGGGGTTTCAATAGTTTTAGCCTTTATTTAATTTGAGTCACTAAAACTATTAGTCGAAAATAGGATGTATAATCTTCTGTGGCCGACATGTGACACCCCGCCTAATAAAATACCGGGTGATCAGTATCTCATCTGGTTCATTCTTAGCATCACTGTCGAAAACTTTTTAAAACTTATTAACCGCCTAGTATTCAAAAGACATGGTGCCAAATTTTATCTTTTTATTTAACATCTCTAATAACATGTGAAAGAATATATAATTGACCAATCACACAATCACTGAATCAGTAATACAAAAAATGAATAAATATAATCCTTACCGAAACAACCACCGACTACAAATCAAATACCAAAAATATAAACCACAAGAGGAATAACTGAATACATCAACTAATTGAAATAAAATGGAACAACTAGGGCGGCATGCCCAAATGGAATACTGATTGCATCCTACTCTAGGAATGAAATGACTGAAACGGCTAAGTCAAAGTCCTGCATCATCAACATGTGCCGCAGTTGCGTAATCCTGGAATAGAACAATTCTGGCGTCCCTGTGGCTGGACACCTAAAAGGTTTTGAAAATATTTTATAGCAAGGGTTAGAACCCAAAACATTTTGAAAATATTTAGCAAGTGAATTTAAATGCATTAAATTAAAATGCATGAATGCTCTTTATATTTAAGTTAGTGCCGCACACTCTCTTGAGGAGACCTCACCCCTCGACTAATGTGCACGCCTAATGTACCTATACATGACCCATCTAGCTATCTACCCCGTGACTAGTCTTGTCATATATATAACCATAACCTACTTTTCCCACTACTCTCTCCCTAGTGAGTTTAGTATACGAGTTATAAGTTATTAATCACACTAACTTATTTAAATCTTTTCTCAATTAATACCATATAACATTTTCACGAGTTATTTATACATTTCACATCATGTATTTACCCGTATATAAATATGCACCATATATACGTATCACCATATCACAACATTCACACGCACGTCGTAGGTATATAAATGCTATAAAAAACGCGTAGGAGGCGGGCATAGTTCCCCCCGAAAGTGACCGTCCCATACCATAACGGCTCACTTCTAATAACAGTCGCTATGACTTGGGGATTATACTCGCCCTGCATTCGCTAGCCAGGGGACTCACTCACATCGCGCAACCACCTAAGATAGCATTAATATTGGTACGATGTACTACATCCATACACAAGCCTAAAACATGCAAGCCTACAATCTGACTTAATTTCAATTAATCATACACTAATTAATTTCATTATCTTGGTCTCTCTACCTAGGGGTGGCAATTTTAGAAACGACACGAAAAAACATGGAACGACACGAAATTGACACGATATGTCGTGTTCGTGTCGTGTTTTTTTGACACGAAGTCGTGTCATGTCTAAATTATGAGTCGTGTCGTGTCGTGTTATCGTGTTTTTTAGGTGTGAAATGTAAGAAATTCTGGTATTCGTGTCGTGTCGTGCCGTGTTATTTTTTATTCGGGTCGTATTCGTGTCAACTAAAAAAAACACGAATTCGTGTCGTGTCGGCCCGAATTGCCACCCCTATCTCTACCAAATATACTCGGACTATTTCTCTCTTTCCTCGAAATTCAAAATTCCCAATTCATTATTCAATTTCATTCAATTAAGTTTATCCACTTAATTAATAAGGTTTCAAATCACTCAATCGTAAACCTTAATTCTCTAATTGGATTTATCCTCTACTTAATCCAAGAGTGATTTTCACAATTTCAAACCCTAAATTATAACCATAAAATTCAGATTCATCCAACGCAAGAACTGTTCATCACAAAATAACAATCAGGTCTGAATCAGGGAAGGGAAGGGACAGATTAAACGCCGTCGTTCAAGCGACAAGCCATGTCGTTCGAACGACTCTGGCTGTCGTTTGAATGAGACACCAGGTCGTTCGAACGACCCTGCTGTTCTCCTCCATTCTGCCCAGAAAAACCAGTCCGCCATTAAAACAGTAAAAACTTCAATTCTGTACAGATTTCATCCCCAAAACCTTCCAAGATTCATCCTAAATCAACCCGTTTGATTTACTCAATTTAACTACATCATCAAACACCAATTGGGGCATCAAATCTACAAAATCTTATCATCTCTACAGATTTATAAATCCCAAACATGAATCCCCAAATTCTAATGTAGAATAAACCCTAACATATTAATTAATTCACACCTTCTTTAATATGAATAAGAAAATGCAATTTAACACATGCAAGTTAAACCACTTGCCTTAGGGTTTGTAGAATCAAATCCTTTGATGAAGATGATGGGTTGGATTCAAGGGTCTCCTCTTGTTCTTGAAGCAATCTCCCAAAATTTCCAAAATCTCTTCTAATTGTTCTCCTCTAAGGCTCTCCCCAATTTTGGTCTTCTAAAATGAATTAAAGTCCCCTCGCCCTTTCACAATTAGGTTTATTAACTCTAATCCCGTTTTTGGGCTTATGGGCCTTCTAAAAAGGACCCATATTATACCTATGAACAATCTTTTCCAACTATTTCGACCCATCCGGACTTAACCGTACACTCCGAATTGTCATCCGAATTAATTTATAACATTCTCCAAATTCTTGACCTCAAAATGCGGCACACAAAATAGTCCAAATAATAAATCCTTTATTCTTTTTCTCCCAAAATATTATTTTAATCAAAGGTCCTTGAATTTACGGGGTGTTACACAACATTGGGTTTTTTCATGATCTTGTTATGTGTTCCCAATTTGGTTTGGAGAATACCTCCCCCCCCCCCACCCCCCACCAAAACACACACCCACACAGCCACAACCACAGCCACAGCCACAGCCACAGCCACAGCCACAGCCACACCCGATTTAAGTGGATTGCTTGTTCTCTCGTCATGTATTCCTCGGCATTTGTGCAATATAATTCGCTTACTCACAAAAAAATGTTTTTGGGGAAACGGTGCTGCATATAATTGAAATTTACTCTTGTGCGTGTTGATGAATCCATTTTATTCAGTTTTCTTCTATAAAAAATATAAAACATTTCTTGCATTGTTACGCCTTTGATTTGAGAACTAAAATGAGTTGCTTTGCCATATATACTGTCTATTATCTGTTTCGTGGTTCAACCTTTGTAGGGTAGAATAGTTCTGAATTTCTGTACATGGATAAAAAAGCTTTGATGGTAGAAGGTGAGGTGGGATGTAGGAGGGAGGTATGGAAACCTCATCTTAAAGGGGTTTGATGTGAATGACATATTTGCTTGTTATAAGGAGGCAGCAGAAGAAAGAATGAAAAAATGTGTTATGTTGAAATTCTAGGAGTGGCAGGTGAAATGTTGCCCTATTATAAACAACTTTCAGGAGGTGATCTCGGTCACTTCCCTTGGAAAGAGATACGACACGCAAACGATTAGGTTCACATACTTTGCATGTACACTCTAGCCGTGTGTTGGAAAATGTAAATCAGATAAACGGCTAGTGATTGATCCTGCACTGGGCAGTGTTGGACCATCAGGTTTAGCCCCATAGCTTTCCAATTCTGTCATTGCGCTTCTGGTGATACTACTTACTGAGCTGTATCTTAGAGTTCAGGAGAAAACCCACAAAAACATTGGAATAAAAATAAAATAGAAGCTAAATTAAATATAATAAACCCTGATATAACTATAAAAACAAAAGATATTGCATGTGAATTAATAGATCAGGAAGAATTTAAAATACAAATAAGAGAACTATTAAATTTAGGAGTAATACAAAAAAGCATAAGTAGACATAGAAGCCCTGCATTTATGGTTAGGAATCATGCAGAAATAAAAAGAAATAAAGCTAGAATGGTAATTAATTATAAAAGATTAAATGATAATACATATGACGATAGTTATAAAATACCTAATAAAAATGAACTAATTAATAAAATCCAAAATAAAAAATACTTTTCTAAATTTGATTGTAAATCCGGTTTTTGGCAAATAAAAATGCAAAAAGAATCAATAGAATGGACTGCCTTTACTTGTCCAGAAGGACACTTTGAATGGTTAGTCATGCCTTTCGGATTAAAAAATGCACCTCAAATATTTCAAAATAAAATGGATACAATCTTTAAAAAGCATTCTGATTTTTGTATAGTTTATATAGATGATAACCTTAGAAGCACAAGTAAAATATTATAAAAATCGTAGTAATCCACAACTAATTAAAGATCATGAAACTGTTATCAGGCACTATAAATTATTGAACCTTAAAAATCAAGACAACGAAAATAAAATAAAACAAGTAGATTTATATACTAATAGTAATTTTTTATCTTCATTTGACCCATACTATAGATATGTATTAAGAACAAAAGTAGAAACTTTATTACCTAGTGACATATTAGAAAAAATATTTAGATTTTCACAAGAAAAAAATAAATCTAATTGGATAGCCATTCAAAATTATTTTCGTTTTAATCCTGAACCTCTAGGATGTAAATATAAATATGAACATGTTCATCTAAATGCTATTAATAAGTATGAAACAATGATATTAATAGATATAGACTATAAATCTTTTGAAAACTTTACAATAAGTAGACCAAATACCATATTTCCTAATAACCCAAAAATCACAATAGAAGTAACTATAAGTTTACTATTAGAATATGGAATGTTAGGCAGTATTTTAATACCTCCCCCTTGGAATAAAATAAATTGTAATTTTCCTAAAAGTTTAACAGACGCACTAGCTGATCAACAACCTAAAAGAGCTTGCTCTCCTCACCTTTTACTAATTATAGAAAGCTTACCACCAGAATGGGTTGGTTTAGGACAAACTTATGTTTTGTAATTCTACTCTTTTCGTTAAATAATATATCTTATTATATAAAGATATATGATTAAAGAGGCTCTGATACCATTTATACAAGGCTGAATAGTTTTCAAGTCTACAGTAAAAGTGAACAGTAAAAGTGAACAGTAGGATCAACAGTAACTTTTTCAAGTATACAGTAACGTGAATAGTAAAAATGAACAGTAGGATGAACAGTACTTATAAATAGTATGTTCATATTTATATTTACATCCTAGAGGTTCAGGATTAAAACGAAAATAATTTTGAATGGCTATCCAATTAGATATATCTTTTTCTTGTGAAAATCTAAATATTTTTTCTACTATGTCACTAGGTAATAAAGTTTCTACTTTTGTTCTTAATACATATCTATAGTATGGGTCAAAGGAAGATAAAAAATTACTATTAGTATATAAATCTACTTGTTTTCTTTTCTTTTCGTTGTCTTGATTTTTAAGGTTCAATAATTTATAGTGCCTGATAACAGTTTCATGATCTTTAATTAGTTGTGGATTACTACGATTTTTATAATAATTTCCTTGTGCTTCTAAGGTTTTAACATAGTTTGACATATTATAAAAATAGGTATTGACATAATTCATAGTATGAATAAAAGATCCTTTATTATATTCCCTATTAAACCAAAGATAAGCATTTTTTGTTGTTCCTCATTTACTGGTAGTTTAGATCTGAACTTTTGCTTCTCATTAAGGACAGTAAAAAGTTGGTTAGTAAAGTCTTGTGTTCCTGAAGATGAGCCTTGATGAGACATCTGCAAAATTTAAGAAGAGTTAGTAATTAATCTAGATAAAATGTCAGCTAATTGATTATCTTTTCCTTTAATATGTTCAAATTGGGGGGTAAAACCTTTTCCTGTAATGTTATCAATAAAGTTTAACCATCTTTTGGTGGCTGATTGACTTTGATTAGTTTTGTTAAAATGTTTTACAATATTGTCGCTGCCTGTTCTTATTAAAAAATCTTTTCCTAAAAATAATTGAAATTTTTCTATCGTATTTATTACTCCTAGTATCTCTAAGTCCGTGGATGGTAACCTGCTTTGCGTCTCATTAAAATTTCCTGAACAGTATTTACAAATTTCTTCTTCATTTTTAGTGCTATTTTTATTTGGTTTTTGTAATAGTATTCCTGCCCATCCTAAAGCTGATGCATCTGTTTGAATTATTTTATAGCTATTTTCTATTGGTAATGCTAAGGGTTCTAATTTACTAACTATTTGTTTTATTTTTTGCACTAATTTTATATCTTCATTATTAAAATATTTTTGTCCATTTTTACCACAAGAGGATATAATATGACTGGACAATATAATAATCTTTTGATATATACATTATTTATGGGAAAAATATTTAATCACTATAAAATAAATTTTAAAGCTGAATTTGACTGCATAGTAAAATCTTTTAATAGTAAGTATGTAGAAATGATAGAAGCACAAAAAATAGATAGTAGTATCTATGAAGAAATTGAATGGAAATTACCTAATTTAACAATAACAAACCTAAAAAATCCCGAAAAAAATAAAATATACGAAAATCAAGTAGGACAAAGTAGTATTAAATTTAGTCGTTATAAGCATATAGAAGACGAGAGCGAGGAATTATTAAATGAAATTAATGTATTAATTGTAGAAGAACAAGTAGAAGAGTTATTTACACTATTAGAAGATAAAATCTATGATATAATTATAGAAGATTGCGATACGTTAACAACTGAACAATTAATTACAAAATATGGTAATAAAGATAATAAAGAAACTATAATCTCAATATATTGCGCTGAAGGAACTAATGAGGATAATAAAAGAAAAATAATAAACATAGGATTAGATAAATTTCTAACTGAAGAAGAAATTATAAAAACTTTAGAAGAAATAAACCCGGCTGAAGAAATGGAAGCAGAATCTTCAAATACACAAGCTTCAAAATCACCTCATAATGACTACTCAAGCCTTTTCCCAAATATTTGTCTCTGGATGATTTTTTTTCCTTTGGGATTCCCACCCTAACCACAAGCACGCATACCCCCACCCTATTTCGATTTGCTGATTGTTTGCTGACTCTTGCATAATGTTTATAATTCCAGTTTTCTTGATTTTTTCCCGTTCGGTTTCGTCACCTCCAACCATGAGCACGCTTAATCCTTATTCTCTTCTAATTTGTTGCTGTTTTGTTTTGTTAATCACGTGTAATGTTTTTAATTCCGGTTCTCTCATTTCACTCTCCGGAAATAATATGCATTTTTTTCAACCAATAAATGTATCCTTGATTCTTTATTATTCTTATGATGCACTCAAGTGTGGTTAACTAGATACCTCTTACATTTGTTAGATTGTGCGGACCAGTCTTATGCCTGGGATTTTGAAAACCGTTGGGCACAATAAAGATCATCCCAAGCCAATAAAGGTAAAATGCAAATTATTTAAAATGTCCATATCTGTGTATACCGTTCTGCTACTTGTTTTCTTGTTGTTGGAAAAATGTGTGAATTTTTCCATCCTGATTCTAGATATTTGAAGTGGGTGATGTAGCGCTATTGGACGAGTCAACAGATGTTGGCGCCAAAAACCATCGTCGACTTGCAGCTCTTTATTGTGGTGCTACCTCAGGTTTCGAGGTACAAATTTCTTCCCTAATTCTGTTTCATCTTCACCTTTCAGATATATTAGGGTGTGTTTGATAGAGAGTACGGAAAATGAAAATTTTTCCAAGCAAAATTTTGCTCATGTGTTTGATTGTAGTTGTGTGAAAATATGGAAGAGTGTATAGGTGTATTTAGGCTAATCCAATGAAAACTTGTGCTGCCTCTTCGAAAATATGTAGCCTCTTGAAAATCATAACTTAGTTCTGTATGAATTTAAGTTATGATAAAGGTAAGTTTCATGCAGCTTCATCTTCTGTTGCATAGCAACCAGTCTTGGTTATGGCGAGGAAAATGGCTTAAATTGGAATCTATAACTATATGTACCTAGGTATTATATAAATATACTATTGGACAGCTATTATACCATTAATAATTAGGTCAATATCAATATACATTGATATTGACTTTGGCCCCCAACATTTTCACTCTTAGTGGTTTGACCCGCAAATGACTTTGGTAAAACTTTTTTCATTGCTAAAAGTTGTTTTGAAGGACAAACCCCAAGAAGTGAAAATACGGTAGTTATACTTGGTTACAAATATTTAGTGGGGGGCCAAACCCCAAATCACCCGTAAATATTTACACGGATATTGCCGAACTTACGTTTTTTCTTAACAGTCCTCTATAGTTAAAAAGGTAATTACAACTGAAGTGTTCGGTCATTAATTGATGCTCTCTCTCTCTCTCTCTCTCTCTCTACAGCTTATTCATGGCCTGGTGGACAGAATCATGGAAATAACTGGAACCCCATTTGAACAACCTGGGTCTAATACAGGCTACTATATAAAAAGTTCAGATGTAAGTGGTTTATGCGTGGGTACCATTTTTATAAATGGTGTTTGCTAAGGACATTGCGAAATTACACCTCAACACCACGTTGTGCTTAATAACGATTTCATTACGTTTAAATGATAGCGCATGTTGTTGCAGAGAGTAGTTTTAGGGATGCCCTTTAGCAGCTACCTTTTAAAACTATTTTAGGAGTGTTTGGATTGATGTAGTTATGCCTGATATGTTGTTCAGGAACCAGAGTTTCTTCCGGGTAGACAAGCTAGTATCATTTACAAAGGGAAGCACGTAGGCACTTTTGGCATTGTTCACCCAGAGGTATTTTAATCATCCTGATAGTAAATTTTTATTGAAATAATCTTGATTTATTGAGTTCTTTTTATCTTGTTTTACTTTGACTATTTTATAGACAATGATATTTTTGTTGCAAGTCCTGAATTCTTTTGTAGAAGATAGTAGTAAATGCATGGATCGAAGTACATGTGCAGGTAATATAGAATCAATGTTCTAAAAGGTGGTGTTAAAGGCTGTTGACCACTGCCTAGGCGATCTGTTAATTACCTAGAATAATAAATAACAATCAGTCAAGCTCAAACATATCTCAACATAGCAATGCTTAAAAAGACAGGCCCCATTTTTTGACTCAAAATTTTAAATTGACCCATTTATAAATTAGTATATTTATAAGGGGGTTTTCGAAAAAGGTCCTCGTAACGCTCAAAATGTATAAAAATAGGACACTCCATATAATTTTATAAACTTAGCCCCTGTATTAAAAATATCATGAAAAATGGTGAAAAATAGTGCCGCTGGTGCGGACCAAAAAAATAAAGGTTATTGTACCACAAGGACTAGATTTATAAATGCTATTGTACCACAGGGACTAGATGAATAAACTTGAAAAGTATTGTCCTAAAAATCCAAATATATAAAGGAACATGACCTTTACCTTAATTCTCTATATTTATAAATTGGTCCATTAATTGTGTTTTGTTTCGTTAATGAAATGATTCATTAATTGTCCTATTTTAGTTCCCGTGTAAAATCTGAAATTGGGGCATTTTTCAAACAGTGTGAAATGCATCCATTTGAAATAGAAATCACAGAAAGTTCATCCGGCTCCTTTTTCTCTCAATTTGTTTTTAACTTTTTTTCTGATTGAACTTAAACATCAATTTTAGATTATCAAACATAGCCTAAAATTGAATTTAAACTCATTTCTAATCCACTCATCTACAGTTCACCTATTCATAATGAACAAATTTATATAGTCAAACAATTTGCGCGACCAAACTGGGCTTTTAAATGGTTACCTTGTAAAATAAAATTTGGTATAGATGAGTCATCAAAATATTCAACCTAAAAGTGGGTGAAATGAAAATTGGGTGTATACGTGCCTTTAAGACCGTTCAAAATTTTGATCATCATCTCAACCACCTCCCACATTCATGATTTTTTTTTAGAAATTAAATGAACCCACTATGGAAGACATCTATACCAAGTTGGGTTGAAAAATTCAATTTTTTAGCACTTACTAAATTGTCATGTTCATTAAGAATTTTTAACTAGGTATGTTAGAGCTTGACTAGTGTAACAATAGTATATATATACATATATCAACTTCGAGAGAGAGGGGTAGATGGAGACCTTCAAGAGAGAGAGAGAGAGAGAGAGAGAGAGAAGGCAGAGGCGCTGGAGGCGCACCACCTAGTTCTAGGCATCCGCCTAGAGAAAGGCACAGAACACTGTATAAAATATTAGTTAGTATTGATACCTACAATTTGATGATATAAACTTTTTGATGTTAGTAATAATTATTTTTTATGTATCACCCAACTAATAAGACCAAACCACTCGTATTACCCACCCCCAAATTTAATTTCCATGTTATGGTGATTCTACTTTATTTATGATTTATAATGTTAAAGTGCGTTTGAATTTTGTTTTGTATGGTCCATTTTCTTAATTTCATGTTAAGAATGTTCTAATAATGCATTATATGGAACTGTTTTATATCATTAATATATATATTTAAATATATATTATACGTATCCTAGTGTGTCGTATCCTAGTTTTTGAAAAAATCACGTGTCGCGTGTCTCGTCGAAACACGTATTACGTGTCGAGTCCGTGTTTCATAGGTATCACCTTTACTATGAAGACCAAACAACTCGTATTACCCACTCCCAAATTAAATTTAATGGAAAATCTGAAAATTAAGACCACATCTTTCTCTCCATTTTCTTTTATTTGCTTGGGGTCGAATCCAAGGGATGACCATCTTACCTTCCTGCACTATTCTGTGTTCTTGTATCGTGTACTGGTTACTAGTTTACGAATTTATTCCTACTTATTAGCATAGCTTTTCGTCCTCCCCCACTTCTCTCTGCTCCCCCCACCCGTCAAATCCCCCCCCCCCCCCCCCCCCCCCCCCGCGTCCCTCCTCATGCTCAAACTCTTATGTTTTATGTATTTTCATCATAACCTATGGTCCGACGTGGCAATTATGTCTCATTATTCCCATTTACTTCTTTCCTCTCTTAATGTTTCTGCTTGCTTTTCTCGTCAACCAAAAGGATGTTTTCGAATTAATATGTGATTGCAACAGCAAGGACAACCTCACCAACATCGAACTTCAAAATTTTTTATTGCCCTTTGTAACAAAAAAAAAGTTCAGTAACTAATATGAAAAAATGTGTAAATTTCGTTGTGCTTTTTGGTCATTATATGATTAATATAGTACTTTTTATTCATGTTGTCACTTTATTTGCTGTTAAATTGTGCGTGCACAATATAATAAAAATACAAATAAAGATGCACACATCTACTCTTAGTACCAAGTCATTATCGAATGTGCTTTAAATGCATTATACCAAAGTGTGGGTCCCACTATGCTACAATATATATATATATAACACATTCGGCACTGAGTGGGTACTAAGAGTAGGTGTTTGTAGCACTACTCTAGAAATACACACTTTATACGCACGAGTAGAATTCATCATCATTATCATTATTATTATTGTGTGGCTTTCAGGTCTTGGACAATTTTGACATCCCTGATCCTTGCTCTTATTTGGAGCTTAACATAGAGAATTTCTTGTAGTTTCATTGCGGCAAAATGTAATTTATTCCCCTCCCTCCCTCTCTCTCTCTCTCTCACACACACACACACACACACACACACACATATTTGTAGTTGCCATTTTTTTTCTGCTAATAATATTTTCCTAACTGCAGGATCACTTGATGAATTAGGCAATGAGTGATTTTTATATCAACTTTTCTGGCAAATCAAAGCCGCGGGAGAAAATTGGGTTTTACGAGGGAGTAAATTCTCGTATACCCATATCTGTTGAAATACAGTTGCATTTTCTATGTTGTGGATTTATTTTCGTTCAAGATTTTAATTATTCATTTATTGGATTGGTAAAATTATCCCTTAGTTCTGTATCTTTTTGCCCATGTATTTCAGTACAAACATAGTTGGTCATTAAATAGGTTATTTATTTCGAGTCAGTTTTTGATTATGTTAGGATGTCATATGCATGTTTTGGTTTGGTTCTACAGCTAAATCAGATCATAACCAAATCTTTGAACCAAATCCGTTGGTTCGGGTCGGTTATAATTTGCATTTAATTTAGATAATTTAATTGTCGTGAAATAATATTGTGTTGTTCAAAATGGGTTTGCAATGATAAAAGTGACTGAAAATTGTGAAAGGTTCATTTTCAACTTCGAAACGAGAAACACACAACAAATGGGAAAATATGATTAAAATTTCTATTATCAATAATAATTTCAAGAAAAATAAATTAGCAGTTTTGTCAAAAAAATATTAATATAATATCAAGAGTGAATTATTCATTTATCTCCCAAATATTAGGATTGTTTCAAAGTGGCTCAAAAACCAAAAGTGTTAAATAAGCCTAAAATCAGTCAAAGTGATTTAACAAGATCCTTCTGTCTATTTGGACATTTAAACATTTAACAAGGACGGAAGATTTGTCATGTGTCATGCACATGACCCATTGTAAGGGCAAAAGAGAAAAAACATTAATTTTGTAGGTGTTGTGAAACTTGCCATGTATTCGTAGTTAAACTTAATTTAAAAGCGATTTCACAACCATAAACATAGCCCTTCACCTCCTCTTTGCTCGCCCAGTTCATTGCCGTTCTGGTGAATATCGCCCCCACCTCTTCCTTCATTCCCCTAATTGACGAACCTCCTCTATTACATCTCATTCTTCTAGAAAAATTACCCATCCTCTACCTTCCATTTCCGACATAGCCTCACCCCACCTTTGTTTTTCTGGTGATCCAAACGTTTGTGTATGAAGAGATATTTTTGCCAAATTAGGGTAGTGATTCTGGTGGAAGTTTTTTCCACATAGTTTAGGGTGTTACGATGACAGTGGGGCTTGTGGACGGTAGTGGTTGAGGTGTAAAATAGAGGCAGGGCTTGAGATGGTGGTGGGGCTTGTAGATGGTTGAGGCAGAGCTCTTATGTGTCTCTAGAGAGAGATGTTTGGATGTGGGGGGATGGGGGTGTGGGTTACACAAGGGGTTATTGGGTAAACCATTTTTTTCATGTGATGCGAAATCAATTTACTTCTGCTCAAATAGATGAAAGGGTTTTGTTTAATCGTTTTGGTTAGTTTAAGCATATGCCTAACATGACACGACAATTAAACATTAAACACGAACACGACACGAAGTCGTGTTTTTTTAAGCACCACGAGCACAACCCACGTAAAAACACGACACGATCTTTTTAAATTACCACGATTTACACGAAACCAATTTTTTGTTCAAAATAACACGAAACCAATTTGAACAATTTTTTTGTTCAAATTACAGCTACAAGGCAACTGTTATCATCCAAATTACGCTATAACGCAATTTTTTTGTTCAAATTTTTTATATCATCCCATATTTATTATCATCCAATTCATTCCTATTTCGCAAGAATCTCTTATCATCCAAACCAACATAACAGTGTTTAATCCAAATCAACATAAAGAAAGATGAAATTTGTTCAGTAGCAAACCTTATGCATTGTGGTTGATTTAAACAAACCATCATAGCAAAAATGGTTGATTTAATCCAAATCCAAATCAGTAGCAAACCATCATAGCAAAAATGGTTGATTTAAACAAAAATCTTATTCAAACTAATCAACAAACAATCTAAGTTCTAATCTAAGAAAAATTACAATATAGAGAAAGATGGAGAAATTACAAATGAAGAAATTTCAATCTAAGAAAACTCCCAACCCTATTCATCGTGGCTTTGCCTCTCCAATTACCCCTCTCCGACACCGAATCTCTCCTCCATTTCTATAAAAAAATATGCGGGGAAAGTGATTGTGTGGCCGTGATTGCAAAGATGATGATGGGGTGTGGCCGTGAGTTGGGGCTGTGGTGTTGTGAGTTGTGGTTGTGTGCGTGCGGCCGTGAGATGGGGTTGTTGGGGCGGTGGGAAGATGATGATGGGGTGGCTGTTGGGGCAGTGAGGGTGGCTCCCGGGGTTGTGGGGCAGAAGAGAGGGAGAGAGAGAGTGAGAGAAATATGAGAAATAGATATTAGGGTTTGGAGTGTTAAAATGTTAGGAGGTTAATCTTTTGACAAGTGTAGGGTAGGATTCATTTAATTTTAAATAGGTTTAATTGGATTTAGTTAGGTGTAATTGGGTTCAAATCGTGTTAAATGGGCGGTGTTAATTGGGTTCAAATCGTGTTAAATGGATCGTGTTAATTGGGTCAATTCGTGTCAATTTTTTTGACACGAACACGACACGACACGACTTCGTGTTAAAAAACACGAACACGAACACGACAAGTCGTATTTTTCGGGCTAATTTCGTGTCGTTTCGTGTTGTGTTGTCGTGCCGTGTTAAAATTTGACACCCCTATTTGAGAGCTTATTTGACACTTTTGATAGTTCAACGACTATTTTGAAACACTCCCGATTGTTTAGGGGTCAAATGAGTAAATTACACTATTAAGAATTATAATAGAATGAAATGTCAAAGCATGGAGGAAAGGAGGGTAAAAATGTGGAATTGATCCAAATAAGATGATATATGCATTAAGAGGATCAAATATAGTAATAATATTGTGCTTGTCTCGTCATTTTTTTTAACAAAAAAAAATACTATATAGCAGAAATTGAGAAAAAGCCTCTCTAGTGGCACTTACAAACATAAGGAACCCCATTAGAGTCGAGAGAGCTTTGCCCTCTCACAAGATTACCAAAATGAGGGCTAAAATGAGAAATATCCAAAAACACTTCAACTCGACGGAGATTCAAACCGTATCTAGCTATAGTGGAGGCGGCATAATTTGTTTCTGTAGGAATGAGCTGAGTTGGGATGTCCCGTTGAAGGAGATATCTACAAATCTTGAACACTTTAGAGCTTTCAGGGGTATCAGCAGCTAAGGTAAGAGTATCAAGTACCACCCGAGAGTCCACATCCAATGAAATGGGGAAGCACCCAATTAGGTTGCAGAGATTCAAACCTTGAAGGATAGCTTCAATATCCACATCATCCTCATTATAAGACCCCTCAAAAGCCCCAACAAATCCACCAGAATGTTCCCTAATGAGCCCCCCCCACCACAATGTTCCCTAATGAGCCCCCCACCGCAGACCTACCACCACTGGCAATGGAAGTGTGACACCCCGACTAATTAAATACCGGGTAGCTACTCCTTTATTAAATTAATACAAAATGCCAAGTTGGTTCAATTAATAACATCACTGTCGAAAACATTTTTGTGATTACTAACCACCTAGTATTTAAAAAGTAAGTTGTCAAATTTTAAATTAAACCTGATTAACATGCAATAAAAGAATTATGAAAGAATAACATAACTATTCACCATAAAGAAGCAATAGAATAACCAACAAATAATAATAAGTCTGGAGGAAATACTCCTCACAACAATCCCACAACTGAAATAAACAAAATAGTGTATCCTGAATTAATTACATGACAAAAGTCTGAACAACTGAAATATGAAATGTCTCTAATGGAAGTGGGCGACATGCCCTACAAATGATAAAACTGAACAGGGAGTCAAGGCTAGAAAAGAGGCGTCTACTGTCAAGGCCCTGTAACTTCCACAACAGCTACAGCTCGTCACCTGAATAGAATTCCTAGGCATGGTGTCCTTGTGGCTGGGCACCTAAAAAGGTTTTTACAAAAAAAATAGATTTGAAAGCAAATGGGTCAGACCCGAAAGTGGAGAGTATTTTAAAAACAGCAAGTGCTTTAATAACATTAAAACAATGAATGCAAAATACATGTTAGGACGTACTCTCACATGAAATACTCACCTCTCGACTAATTGTGCACTCCTAACGTACCGTACCCATTCAAGTGATTCTCATATCTAACTAAACCGACATAAGTTCTAACCTTTCTACTCGATTCACAATATGAATTCCCAATGTTATCACTTAAATAGATAGCTTTACTTAAACTCAGATTCTCAATTATCAGCATTACCATTTCAGAGCAGGTCATCCCTTTTTATCTTTATCAAGACGTTACTACAATCATACTAGCAATTAAACATAACAATTCCTTTTCATTTAACCGTATATTATTCACATCATAAATATACAATATAAGCACCCCGAGGCTAAGCTGTGGTGCACACATACTCTGCTATCCATCCTGGTACATCACGTACACAAGGATTACAAATTTCGAATCTCTCAGGAATTGTTAGAATAAGCACAACACACAAAAATGGAGGCGAACATAATTCAACATATCCATGGGTCACGTACATACCTACGCTCCATAGTCAGCTGACTTATTAACTCACAAATAAGTCGTTCTCTTGAACTATGTCCTCGAGGTACCAATCTAAATCCGGGCACACAAAGATTAGATGGCCCTAAGCGAACGTAAACCTCCCGTGATAGCAAGTATGGTAGGTATGTCATACACATAAGTTATATACTAAGCATTCACACATCTTAGATATCTCAATATTAATAAAGGTATATTCTACATCCTTATACCATTATTCCAATTTTATACATTTTAAGTCTTCCGATAATACATAATGTAGACTGTCGACACATCGCACATCATAGTTTCTTGTACTTAAGACCTATCTCAAAGGGATTATTAAGTTTCCTATTATTCCCACATATAACATCATTATTCTTAAGGTCCTTACTTCTGCCCCAAACCTCATTTCATCACATCATTCAAATTTACTCTTTTAATCCTAATATTATCTCACTCATTGAATTTCATTAGATTTTAGAATAATTCCACAAATTGAATTCTAATTAAGGTCCAAATTTTATAACCATACCTACTGGTCTTCCTTAAGTCTTAGGATATTCATAAAGTCTCCAATAATAATTTTCTAAGGGTTAACATCATTAAAATTTAACTAGGGAAAATTTTACTCATTCTGGGAAGGTCGATCGATCGACCTTGAACATCGATCGATCGATGGTGGTCGATCGATCGACTGATGAATGTCGATCGATCGATTGCACCAGATAGGCTACGGACTGCTTCGTTTTGCAGTCCTCAAATCGTTCCAAAACTCCATTATAATACATGAAACTCTAATCTAACGTCATAATATCATCATACAACCATCCTACAACATTGTTAACGTTCTAAAACTAATAAATCATCAACCAAGGGCTTTATTTGGATCAAAACTTCATCAAGAACCCTAGTTTTCTATTTCTTTCAAGAACAATAATAATTCTCTTCTTAAATCCGTTTTTAGATCATCAAGGGTTATATTTTGGATTCATAATTCGTCCAGAATATGTCTACATGCAATTCCTAACATGGTTTATAGTTTTAATCCTCAAATTCATGGGTTTTTATAAATCTCCCAAAACAATGCGATTATATAAATTTCTAAGCATGGAGGAAACATTCGCTTGAAATTAACGTAATTAAACCACTTGCCTCGGATTGTTCTTCAGATTTTTGTTGTTGGTTTAAGAAGATTGAATTGATTTCTCTCTCTCTGCAGAATTCTCCTCTCTCTTTCTCTCTTTACAAGTTCTTCTCCAAGATGACAATGGTGGTTTAGAGGTTGCCTTAGGAACCTCTTAAAATTTCTTCCAATAACTCCCGTAGCCCATTAAGTCATTTAGTGTTGTTAGTGGGTAAAGACTAAATCAAATTTTTAACTTCTAATTTTCGTGGGTTTTAATTCCCAAAATTCTGAAATTACCAAACTACCCTTTTGGGTTGCCGATATGGCCTAAAAATGCCCCGGGACCCAAACTAAACCCCCGGCTAGTGTTTTCTGACTATTTGGCGCAGTCAAAATGACCATACGGTTGATAAAAATAGAATTCACTTTTTAATTTAAATAGTTACCTTCCTGACGCGACTGTCACGCGCGTCCCAACAAAATTTCCCAAATTACCGTATTTCAGTCTCGCGACAATTTTAATATTTTCAATATTCATATATTGCTATATATACACATTATAATCAAATGCCAACTCACATCTCGTTAGTATTTTATCCGGATTAATTCTCAATTAATTCACATTTAATTTAATTAATCCCATAAATAAATATCCATAAAAGTACGGGGTATTACATACTTCCCCCCTAATAACAGAATTTCGTCCCGAAATCCGGATAAGTAAGGCACACCTTGAAAAATTTAGGTATCCTCCAATATTCAAAACAATTATAAAGAAAAAACCCAAATCACTAAAACCCTCGCTTCACAATAAACTTGTTTAACATACTTGATACCTTATCAGAATAATCTTCGATAAATGCACCTCACGTTGTGCTCCTATTAAACAACATTCGAATAAAAATAGCCTATACATCATTAGCCGCATTATTTTTATTAGTATTGTGAGTCCGCACCTCACTACTAACTCCCGCATTTATCAAAACTCCAAACTCCCATCTTGGGATGAATCAATAACACATCTGACTACGCTTGTCCGTTCCTTGAAATATCCCGACGTTGTGACTTTTACACAAGGGAAAACCACTTCAACCTGTTGGTGTCACACAAACCTTTGTAAGCACCTTGTCCACCATAAATAGATACGGGTGCTTTTCCCCCAACTCTACCATTAGGTAATATCTCCCCCTCATGACTACAATATACCTCACTAGTTATACCCGATTTAGAATTGAAAATATCGTAATGAATCCAAAATTTCTTTCATACAATCTATCAGTCGTTAGTCACCTTGCGCCTGCACCTCGGGTTATAGGTGATACAATCCTCAGTTTGAATCGTTATTTCCCACTACTTATTGTCACCTAAATGTGGATTTCGGGGATTTCATCCCAGTTCTAAATAATACTACGTCAAACCACGTACCGGCGTGTTCACTATCTAATAGTGTAAATCATTCAAGTATATAACAGTTTGTCTCCTTCTGAACAACATGACTCACGTATTTGAAGGAATTTGTTACCCCTTGAGGAATTTACTAACTTGACTCTTCCATCCCTGGTATCATCGGTTGGATACAAAATTAATTGGTTAATCATCTAACACCCAACCGTTCTACTACTTACTACACCCCTTTAAATGCTGACTTTCTTGTAAATGTTCCTTCCCGTTAAGTGATACTTAACGATCCTCTGCTTCTCTTGGCGTATGCCAAAGTTTCGACCCTTACACTTTCTCACCTCTTTGTGAAAATTCGGACTCCTTATACCTTATTAACATTCTCACTCTATTTACTCTTGAGTCACCCATAACATTCGATTGATCGGAACTCTACTCCAAATTGCTCATAATAATTTATTCACTTTCTCAAGAGATATCCTTTTATTAAATGGCTTTCTACTGCCTTTCCTCCCAATTTGAACGTGCTACACTGACTACACATGATATTCACTTACACCTTTTCTTATGACGTTTAATCTCATAAGTAATAATCTCACTCGTCTATGTTCCCTCTTCCTTTGGTTTACCCTTTAGCAAATCAAGATGTCTACGCCCCTTATAACCCAACCATATGTTTTTTTTAAACGTTATATACGCTTCATACAAATCCCAAACTCTTTATTGTCACTGTAAATACAACGGTGCTATAGCACTTGGGCGTTCTCAATCGCTTCTGAATTAGAAATCCTAAATACTTCTTAACCTCAATGCATCCTTCAACCTGCCGAAATAAAACCAAAATTTTCATTACTTCTTCACCACACCACTGGCTCTACTGACCTTATATCGTAATTTTCCTAACTAACTATTTTCGTAATTATCGAGGGATTCCAAATTATGGACGAATGGTTAAATATCCCCCTACTACCAACCTTAAGCTAGGTTTCATGCGTGGGATGTCTCGCAAAGTGAAATCCAAACAAGGAACCCCCCCGATACACTACTACCTAACCTTGTCGGTCATCGAGATTTATTAAGCCCTCAGTCCATAACACGTACCCCTATGTTCCCGTCTCTTAACAACAAAGTTACATCTCCTTTCTCAATTTAACTTAATCAAGGAACTCTTTTCGAAAGACACTTTTTCTTGACATTGATGGCAATCACATTCCATATACACTATGCAATTATACTCGGGCTCTCAAAATCCCGTCCCCAGGTACACAACTATGAGTATAAACTCCCATATCTCTAAATGCCGATAAAATAATGCACTATACTTATTACGACATCCTAAGTGTTATTTACAATAACCAGCTAAACCGTTTTGCTAACTAGTAAATAAATTACATACTAATCATCTCATTTAAATCTCCGTGCATACTAGGATTAAGTATCCGAGACCATTATGCCTTTGAAACCACAACAATATTTATATATATATATATACATATATACAATAGTACAATTTTAAGCCCGGCCCTCTCACAAATGGGGCCTCTCTAGAACCAAAACATTCTACCCCAAGGTATTAACTTCGATAAACTTGTAATACCGGCACACTATCGGTACAATTATATAAAAACACAATTTGGATAATACAGCACTAAAACGAGTAATTTCAATCAATCAATCATATACTGCTACCAATATACCCATTCACCCTATACGGATAATAATACAAGGAACCCCACACAATCAGCGAAAAATGTTCACATAAACAAAATTGCCGATACTCACTAAACTCAACTCTCAAGCAAAAGTGACAATAACAACAATAACCATTGTTGTAACCTGTTTATATCACAACCAACGTGCAACATCATCTGAGGATGTAACTCCTTCTTCTATCCTAATAATCGTCCTGGCTGCTCAAATGGTTCCTGGACTTACCACACATGTTGTCCCAAACCGGATATTTCAATAACTGTTGCCCTCGCCAGGCACAATACCTTGATCCCTACTCTTGTCTGTCGAAAAATTTATAACGCACAAGTTTTCACTCCCACAAAGTACCTCTACTCATACTCCACTTATTTTCGGTCACCCTAACCATGTTGAAGTGGTCCTTTCCTCGGATGTTGGTAGTCTCAGCTCTGAAGACTATCTCCATTGTTCCCTTAGCTTGATGTACCTAACGAACACACTACTAGTTTTCCACCCCTCTTACTGAAATTACCATCGCTCGGTAGTAATTCCGCTATCGAATTATTTTAACGGTTTCTCCGTTGGGTCTTCCTCCTTGTGGTGTTTCTCCAACACCATTTTCCCAGTCTTATTCTATAAAAATTCTTCCATTTTTGTATCTCCCTACCCAAGGGAACATTTACCTCCAAATTTACACCACGTGATATTATTACTATATGTATTTATCATCCAAGCAGAATTCCCCATAAGAGCTAACAATTCTTCTTGTATGTAGATTCTCCCTTTAACATCCTCTTCTCCATACCACCTTCTCCACCCGGTGTAAGGTTCGCTACAACATTAAATTTCTCCTCACAAGTTGACCCCTGTTTGGCCCTCTTATGTGAGTTCAAAATAACATTCGCCTTTCAACCTGAACATCTGATGAAGGAACTTCTGGTCAAACCATACGTGTACACCCTCTCGACATCACATTCCACTTTTAAGTGGGTTGCTCGTTTCTCACCATTGAATTTCCGCTCTTACGAGTCAAGGAAAAATTTCTCTAAATTTTCACTCTCAATTGGTCATATCCTGACATATGTCCAAGCCTTTGGATACATTGCGTTCGTTTGGCTAGCACATGCCGTCTTCGCCTTTCGAGTATTGCTACTGCTGATTCTCTTCAATGTTACACCTAACTCTTTCTCTCCCATTCCAACCTTGTTGGATGTGTCTAATTTGACCCCATTCCTACTATAGCTGTACCCGGAAGTCTAAAGTCACGCCTTAGCCTTCTATATCATCCAGGACTTCCGTGCCATAATATCGGTGACTTTAACTACGGCCATCCTTCTTTAAATAAATCAATTAACCTCAATATATATTTGCCTCCTGCTGTTCACCCAACTGTCTTCGCCTGACGTACTACATTGTTCGGCACACGAATACACCCTATCGCAATACGATTCGCTATCATATACATCATAGCAGGAGAACGAAATTTTACTAAAGGAATCAACAATCCTAAACATAGGGCTCTATATCAAAGAAAGTTACGCTGGAAGCATAATAAGCCGTACAGATCCTAAAGGACACTAGAACCTGATGCTCTGATACCACCTGTAACACCCCGACTAATTAAATACCGGGTAGCTACTCCTTTATTAAATTAATACAAAATGCCAAGTTGGTTTAGTTAATAGCATCACTGTCGAAAACATTTTTATGATTACTAACCACCTAGTATTTAAAAAGTAAGTTGTCAAATTTTAAATTAAATCTGATTAACATGCAATAAAAGAATTATGAAAGAATAACATAACCATTCACCATAAAGAAGCAATAGAATAACCAACAAATAATAATAAGTCTGGAGGAAATACTCCTCACAACAATCCCACAACTGAAATGAACAAAATAGTGTATCCTGAATTAATTACATGACAAAAGTCTGAACAACTGAAATATGAAATGTCTCTAATGGAAGTGGGCGACATGCCCTACAAATGATAAAACTGAACATGGAGTCAAGGCTAGAAAAGAGGCATCTACTGTCAAGGCCCTGTAACTTCCACAACAGCTACAACTCGTCACCTGAATAGAATTCCTAGGCATGGTGTCCTTGTGGCTGGGCACCTAAAAAGGTTTTTACAAAAAAAATAGATTTGAAAGCAAACGGGTCAGAGCTCGAAAGTGGAGAGTATTTTAAAAACAGCAAGTGCTTTAATAACATTAAAACAATGAATGCAAAATACATGTTAGGACGTACTCTCACATGAAATACTCACCTCTCGACTAATTGTGCACTCCTAACGTACCGTACCCATTCAAGTGATACTCATATCTAACTAAACCGACATAAGTTCTAACCTTTCTACTCGATTCACAATATGAATTCCCAATGTTATCACTTAAATAGATAGCTTTACTTAAACTCGGATTCTCAATTATCAACATTACCATTTCACAGCAGGTTATCCCTTTTTATCTTTATCAAGACGTTACTACAATCATACTCGCAATTAAACATAACAATTCCTTTTCATTTAACCGTATATTATTCACATCATAAATATATAATATAAGCACCCCGAGGCTAAGCTGTGGTGCACACATACTCTGCTATCCATCCCGGTACATCACGTACATAAGGATTATAAATTTCGAATCTCTCAGGAATTGTTAGAATAAGCACAACACATAACAATGGAGGCGAACATAATTCAACATATCCATGGGTCACGTACATACCTACGCTCCATAGTCAGCTGACTTATTAACTCACAAATAAGTCGTTCTCTTGAACTATGTCCTCGAGGTACCAATCTAAATCCGAGCACACAAAGATTAGATGGCCCTAAGCGAACGTAAACCTCCCGTGATAGCAAGTATGGTAGGTATGTCATACACATAAGTTATATACTAAGCATTCACACATCTTAGATGTCTCAATATTAATAAAGGTATATTCTACATCCTTATACCATTATTCCAATTTTATACATTTTAAGTCGTCCGATAATACATAATGTAGACTGTCGACACATCGCACGTCATAGTTTCTTGTACTTAAGACCTATCTCAAAGGGATTATTAAGTTTCCTATTATTCCCACATATAACATCATTATTCTTAAGGTCCTTACTTCTGCCCCAAACCTCATTTCATCACATCATTCAAATTTACTCTTTTAACCCTAATATTATCTCACTCATCGAATTTCATTAGATTTTAGAATAATTCCACAAATTGAATTCTAATTAAGGTCCAAATTTTATAACCATACCTACTGGTCTTCCTTAAGTCTAAGGATATTCATAAAGTCTCCAATAATAATTTTCTAAGGGTTAACATCATTAAAATTTAACTAGGAAAAATTTTACTCATTCTGGGAAGGTCGATTGATCGACCTTGAACATCGATCGATCGATGGTGGTCGATCGATCGACTGATGAATGTCGATCGATCGATTGCACCAGATAGGCTACGGACTGCTTCGTTTTGCAGTCCTCAAATCGTTCCAAAACTCCATTATAATGCATGAAACTCTAATCTAACGTTATAATATCATCATACAACCATCCTACAACATTGTTAACGTTCTAAAACCAATAAATCATCAACCAAGGGCTTTATTTGGATCAAAACTTCATCAAGAACCCTAGTTTTCTATTTCTTTCAAGAACAATAATAATTCTCTTCTTAAATCCGTTTTTAGATCATCAAGGGTTATATTTTGGATTCATAATTCGTCCACAATATGTCTACATGCAATTCCTAACATGGTTTATAGTTTTAATCCTCAAATTCATGGGTTTTTATAAATCTCCCAAAACAATGCGATTATATAAATTTATAAGCATGGAGGAAACATTCGCTTGAAATTAACGTAATTAAACCACTTGCCTCGGATTGTTCTTCAGATTTTTGTTGTTGGTTGAAGAAGGTTGAATTGATTTCTCTCTCTGCAGAATTCTCCTCTCTCTTTCTCTCTCTACAAGTTCTTCTCCAAGATGACAATGGTGGTTTAGAGGTTGCCTTAGGAACCTCTTAAAATTTCTTCCAATAACTCCCGTAGCCCATTAAGTCATTTAGTGTTGTTAGTGGGTTTAGTGGGTAAAGTCTAAATCATATTTTTAACTTCTAATTTTCGTGGGTTTTAATTCCCAAAATTCTGAAATTACCAAACTACCCTTTTGGGTTGCCGGTATGGCCTAAAAATGCCCCGGGACCCAAACTAAACCCCCGGCTAGTGTTTTCTGACTATTTGGCGCACTCAAAATGACCATACGGTTGATAAAAATAAAATTCACTTTTTAATTTAAATAGTTACCTTCCTGACGCAACTGTCACGCGCGTCCCAACAAAATTTACCAAATTGCCGTATTTCAGTCTCGCGATAATTTTAATATTTTCAATATTCATATACTGCCATATATACACATTATAATCAAATGCCAACTCACATCTCGTTAGTATTTTATCCGGATTAATTCTCAATTAATTCACATTTAATTTAATTAATCCCATAAATAAATATCCGTAAAAGTACGGGGTATTACAGGAAGTAATATTCAATTTAAAGTTCAAAGGTATAGGAGGAATCCATCTAACAAGATTGGATTTAACTGTGACTGGCATTCTCTGAATTCCCATGGCAGACAAGTCTTCTCTATTAACATTAAAGGACTCACTGTTAACCTTCGAGCTAACACAGATGAGGGACACAACATTTTTAATATTGGAGATAGCCTTGTCCAAATCAGTCCTGTCATTATCAAAAACTAATTTGCACCTACTACACCAAATTTCCCAAGAGATGAGCATCACAGTAGTTTTATATAGAACTTGGCAAAACTTATTTTTGGGAGCATAACACCACCAGGCCATAAAGATGGAGTGGATACCTCTTCTATTGTGAGGAATACCAAGAGACTTCTCAAAATGAAGCCATAATGAATTTGAAAAGGGGCAGTCACAGAACAAATGTTTTTGGGTCTCAGAAGTTTTGAAGACAGAGCTTACATTGGGAGGCTAATAAAATACCTTTTGTTTGGAAATTCGCCTCAACAGGCACAATATGATTCAGCATCTTCCAAGCGTGAATAGACATTTTGAGGGGAACATTATGATCCCAAATCCACTGATGAAGCCTAGAAGATGGAAAACTGTCTTTTACACCTCTTTAGCAGATTTCATGGTGAATGTGCCAGAATTGGAGCCCGTCCACCTCCACACGTCACCATCATTGGACATATTATCCTCACAAATGCTTTCCATATCTTTAATCCTTCTCCAGTTTTTGGAGCCAACGTGTCTGTAATCTTTACTGCCTTTGTATCTAGATTTCATGAACGAGGTCCAAAGGGAGTTCTCAGTGCGGCCTTTAATCATCACATTTAAGTCCTGAGTGCCAAGCCCACCAGGGTTTCTGTCCTTACTCAAATTCTTCCAAGACATCCACACATGTTTCCTCTCAAGAGAGCCACTCCAGAAAAATTTAGTAAGCAGGGAATGTATAATTTTAACTACAACTTTTTTTTGGGGGGGGGGGGGTAAAGAAGTAATGAGATAAAATGACATAGAGGAAAGGACTGATTGGATTAGGACCATTCTACTACCTTTGGATAACCATTTCGAGCTCCACCCACAAATTTTAGATCTGATAGATTCAGTAAGAGGCCCAAAATGAGATTTAGATATCCTCCCTTTGAAAAGAGGGCATCCCAAATACTTAATAGGGCAATGCTTGATGTTAAAGCCACAAACCTCCTTAATCAAGGCAACCTTGTTGCATCTATGAGCCACCACAATGCAAGATTTTTGAGAGTTCACTTTCTGCCCTGAGCTAGCCTCATAAACCTTAAGGAAAGTCATTAAACCAACTAAGCTTCTTTTGTCACCTTTGCTGAAGATAACAATATCATCTACATATGCCAAGTGAGAAATAATTGTGGTACCACTTGGCTGGTAGTAGGGCTTAATCACACCAGACAACATAAGTTGGTTCATACCCCTGCTTAAGCTCTCAGCAGCAATGATGAAGAGGCTGGGAGATATAGGATCTCCTTGACGAATAACTCTAGACGTTTGAAAGAAACCAATCGATTCACCATTCAGATTGATAGAGAACCAGTTGGAGAAAATCAGTCTCCAAATTAGATCAATAAATCTTTCACAAAAACCAAATTTCCTCAGCACATGAAGCAGAAATCTCCAATCAAGCCTGTCATAAGCCTTCTCCATGTCTAGTTTAACCACAACATTGCCCCCATCTACTTTTTTTTTATCAATATTATGTATCATCTCCTGAGCAAGCCAGATGTTATCTTGGATCTTGATTATGTGATTTTTGGACTCTATCCATAATAATATCTATTGCTAAGGACATCCACAATGTGTAGATAAAAAAGGGTTATTGTATCCTATAACTAGCATTGAGACGACCCTATTTGAATGGAATGGTACCAAAATTTACGTAAACCAAATTAATCAATTATTTCTCAAATTAAATTTTTTACTTGAACAAGATTAATTCAAAATTAAACTATAATAAGCAAAATTATCCAACTTAATTAAACACTAAATAAAATAATTTTGTGATTAAACCAATTTTATCCTTTTAACCTAAGCATGCATCTATGTATAAATTGCAAGATAAAATAGACAACCATTACGCTCTATGTACGAGGGAAATCCAAATGGAAAAATCTCGGATAGCCAGCCACAAAGTCCACCAAATACGAAATTACTAAAAGGACACGACAGAAGACTTACACAACGACTTGACACCTTCGCAAGCCTTGACGCTCTTCGTTCCTTCAACCTCTGCTTAGTGACACGGAGGAGTCCACCTATGCCTCAGAGTCCACCCAAGGGCACACGAACAGTCACGCATACAAAGTCCACCGTATATAAACCGACGAGCATGGAATCCTTTGTAAGAAATAATTCTCAATAATGTAGAGGATGAACACGGTGCCAAAAAAAAAACTTTATCTCAAAACATATATGTTTGTAGAATCTTGGATCTAAACTGATTGTATGTAAACTCGGTTTTTGTTTTGAAAGATAAATCACGAATCATAAACAACAATTCGCTTGAAATTTTGTAAAGTTATTTCACTATAAAAGGATGTAAAAGTCCCATTAAAAATTGCCATCTCGCACTATTTAAACGGATGGAAGAAGTATTGGGGAGTTAGAAAAAAAATTGCTTAGAAAAAATGAATATTGTTCGAACAAGGTACAAACTCGTTTGAATGACATAGCCTTTCTCGTTTGAACTAGTAAGAATGACACTTATAACGAGATTCTAGGGAGGGTGAGTAAATCGAAAATATGCCTTGTTTAAACCTCGTTTGAAGTTATTTTGAACGAGGGTACATATCTCGTTCGAACGACATATGTAAAGTCGTTCTAACGACATGCAAAAATTAAAATACGATTCTTTAAAAAAATATGAAGTCGTTTTAAGAACAATTTAAAAAATCCTAATACCTAATAATGAAATTTTCAAGGGTCAACATAATATGAGTATTCACACTTGAGAGATCCTTGGAACGTTGATGACGAAACATGACACGAAACATGACATGATGGTGTATTCTCCTTCCCTTAGCCGCTACATCTTCAACAAACACGCCATAGGATTGAAAGGTCACAAACCCTATGACTCAAAGTGCTTTGTTATGAATTAAGTCAATACATACAAATTGACTCAATTAAAAATTTGTTTTTACAAGCATAACTCGAAGAAGTGGACTTAATGTTGTCACCAGTAAAGTTCAACTTCGTCCACCTCTAAGGAAAACCTCTTTCCTGGCGAATGATGAGGCAACCCTAAAAGAGCTCGGTCACATATCAATCCGAAGAATATCCTACTCACCAAGAGGTCACTCTCTTAGGGATGCCTTTAATGCAGTTAGTTGCACCACATGACCATGTGATGTCAGCATGAGGGAGTTGTACAAGACAAAGTGAAAATATAAAGATATCATTTTTCATATGCAATCGTGTGATTATTCCATCTCCTTTATGTAGAGTGTGATATGAACTCTCTTAATAAGGATTAGCAACGTGTCCATTAGGATCATACTCTTGCACCTCACTAACATATAAATAGTAGCTACAAGCCCCTAAGATAGGATGTAAGATTGAACTTTGTATTTTTATCGGAGTGTGAGAGAACTTGAATGTGAGCTCCAATGGAGCATTCCAACCGATTTAGTGAAGATTGTACCATTCGTTGATATAGGCAATGATGATACGAGAAATTGTCCACTTATCATTCTCGCACCAGAAAATCAAGTATAATGAGCATAATAAGCAAATAAAACAAATAAAGGGAGATAAAAGACAAGATATAGAGTGGTTCAGCCTCTAATATAGGCCTACGTCCACTGTGTTGCTCCATTCTCATTATATGCGTTGCATATTATAATATAATCAAGCCTAAAGAGGCATATAAGTGTGAGAATAAAAGAGAATACATGGTAGCAATGAGGATTCCGGTGTACCGAAGAGTTGGCTGTGATGCCGGTGAGTAGCCCCCAAGCTGTGCTCAGTGGCATAGAGAGAGTAAGCAGCACTAAGCCTGATACTGATATAGGAAAAATGAATTCGAATCCTTTATTTTTAGGTGTGGTCCTCTATTTATAAGTGTACATGTAGTACTGCTGCTGTGAATAAAGATGGGCTTAGATGAATAAATTAGGGCCGCGTCCTACAATATGGGGCGCATCCTGTGCTAGAGAGGCTGCGACAGTTGATTGATGAGGCCGGGGGCTGCAACATGTATCAAATAGGTGGCCGCAACCTGTATGTGAGGCATTTATGTATTTAATAGGAAGTAGGGGCCGCGGCCTACAGATGATAACACTGGTGTTAATGGTCCGCGACAAGAGGTGAAATATCTGTACTATCAATAAGCCCCCAAGTCGTAGTGTCAAGAGATTGCGATTGGGGCTGTGGTTGAGTAGTCCAATCCTTTCAAGGTGCTGCGGTACATCCAAGGCGACGCTTCATCTTCTCGCGCCCTCTTATATAATTTTTTCTGGCCGTGGACTTCATTACGTTTCCCAAATCTTTGAGAGCATATTGATAGCCAAACTCTGTTCTTTCGTCCTCTTGCTTTTTTGGCAACTTTTGAAAGCTGCGTGTGGTGATTCAGAGGTGTTTTGAGGTTGAGTACCGTTGGTTTCTTCATCTCCAGGTAATTTTTTCAATTACCAACCCCTTTAATAGCTTTTTCAGTTCAATATTCATAATTCATCAACTGAACTTCTGAAATTCTGCATTTAAGAATCTCCCGAACTTGAACTATATCTGCTAAACTCATCACGAATTGAACTTACTTGAATCATGTTTGCTGCTTTCTGAACTTTTATTTTGTAACTAAATGATTTTTCTTGATTATATTTGCTATATCTGTTTCTGCCAATTTCTCAACTGATCGAACCCATACGATAATATGTAGTTGTTTGGATTTGGACTAGGTAATTGATCTTGAATCAATCTTCAATGTTGACCCAATAAATGAATTTTGTTGATTTGGGTTAGACTTTAGGGTTTCTGAACTTGTAATCTGTTCCTGATATTCTTGAGAGGGACTCTTCGTGTTTTAGGGATTTTGATCGTTAGTATTTGAGTGAGTAGCCATGCTATGGTAAAATATTGATGCAACTTTCAAATATTAATGTTTAAGAGATGTATGCTTTTCAGGTACTGCTGCAGCCATATGAACTTTGACCCAGACGAATTTCTGAGAGGCTTTTGGAACAAACATTTTAGAGCCTCTCCTCCCGAACTTCCTTTCGTGCGCCCTTTGAGATCAGTTGGACCTTGCCAACTAAAAAATTGCCCCAACTGTGTGGCATTAGATTCAGATTCAAGCCCAGACTCCGCGGCCATGAAAGAAGAGGCCAATTCTAGCAACCATCCAATGGACATAGATGAGAATGTCGCGGTAGGGGGTGCATCTAATGTTAGGGATGAACCTTCTAGCACATCTGTGAGGGCTGAGAGACCGCTTGCTGCACTTGGTATCAGTGCTATGACCCAAGAATGGGTTGATCAGGTAGATGAGGCCTTCGAGTTCCCTGAGGGTTTGATGTGCTCAACACTTGTCGCGGAACAAAGGCCATGCCGACACTTGCTAACGATGGGGTCTGCTTCCCCCTGCACGCCTTCATTTACGGGATGCGGCTGCCTGTCCCTGTTCCCATTAGAAGTATTTTTCAAACAATGAGGTTAGCCCCAGCCCAATTAGATCCCAATGGCTAGAGAGCCATTCTTGCAGCTGTTGTACTATAGAAGAATTATTTCAAGAGAGACATTACTCCTGCGGAGTTTTTCCACTTCTATCGTTCAAAGGAAAATTTCGTAAAGTTCACGGGGTACTATTACTTTTCAGTCCGCGACAGGGATGAGACCTTTTACTCTGGGAGGCCTACTAGTGTAAAGAACTGGAAGGGCAAATACTTCTACATTTCTGGAAAAGGGTGGGAGATCCACCCTGAAGAGAGTGAGAGGGAGAGATTATTTAGGATGCCGCGGAAATGGGGGTGTCCCTCCAAACTAGGTCCTTTTTCAATTATAGCTGCGACCCTCTTTATAGTTGCATATTATTTTCCACTTTGCTTCTGTACTAACTTTTATATTTTTCTACAGTTCTTGACAATTTGCAGCTGAGTAAGCGACAAGAGAAGAGAGCTGACAAAGTCGCGGAGGTTCCTGCTAAGGAGAAGAAGTTCAACACACTTGTAACCTCTACCTCCATATTTAAATCGGGCTACTTACCCAACAAATCTATTCCCAAAGATATGGGTGCTGAAGGTATTATTATTTGATTTTTTGATTCCGCGACAATTGTCTTTAACTTTGGATATTGACTTTGTTTTATTTTTTCTCAGGTGAGGAGATTGATAGGTCTCGGTTAGCAGCTCAGCTTGCTGAGATGGATGAGGACACGGTTGTCATTAATAACACTGCTAGTCAAAGGAAGAGGAAAATAACTAAGTCCAAGGCTCCTGCCGCAGTCGCCCATAATGGCCAAGTTGAGCCCGCAGTGCCCCAAAATCTGGCTGCGGATCAAACCACTGCTGCTGCGCCCTCACTCCAAGTTGAAGAGAGGGACCCTAATGAGAGGCCTGAGGGAACTTTCTATGATGATATTGGGGCTAACCTGGCTGCGGCGGGTCTGATGTCATCACTATCAGATCAAGGTGTCCGCGACACTTCGCCTATACATGAGAGAAATTCTGCTCCCCCTCCATCAATAATTGCTGTGAATGCCAATTTACCACCTCCACAAAGCAGACGTCTGCGGCCACAACTACGTAGGCTTGACCCTCAATCCTC
Source organism: Sambucus nigra (assembly GCA_949130495.1). Classification (NCBI taxonomy): domain Eukaryota; kingdom Viridiplantae; phylum Streptophyta; class Magnoliopsida; order Dipsacales; family Adoxaceae; genus Sambucus; species Sambucus nigra. Next base: position 633,137,593 of record OX422215.1, on the reverse strand, counting down.
TTAGGACACGATCGCCCATGCTGTCCATAGGATTATGAAGGCAATGGATGAAGCCAACCTAGATCGGTTGGTGGATGAAGACCACGAGGACATGGAGTCTTATGCCCTTCATAGTCTGCTGAGGGTAAGTAATTCCGGCCTTCTAATATTCTTTGTAGTTTCTGCTTTATTTTCTAACTCTCAATACATTTACAGGTTGCGAAAGATGTGGCGACGCAGGAACTCAAGTATGAGGGTCTCTATAGGCTTAAGGAGGCCGCATAAGGTGTTTACATAGCTGACTTGGCGAAGGCAAGGACTGAATCTTTCGAAGCTGGAAAGAAATCTTCTGCCGCGACACTCCAGGCGGCTCAGATGGACCTCGAAGTCGCTGTCAAAGCCAAGGAGGAAGCTGAGGAGAATTTTAAGGAGGCTACGAAGTCCCTCAAGGTATCTCAATCACAGACTGCGGAAGCTGCCAAGGTCACAAAATCCTCCAATTCCAAGCTTGGACTTCTTCAAAAGAAGTACGAGACATTGGAGATCAAGGTTGTTAATGATGCCGAGGGTTATACCGCGGAGCTAAAGAATATGGAGAAAAATCATGCCGCGACAATTAAAAAGATGGAGGATGACCATGCTGCGGCCCTTTCAAGAAAAGATAAACAACAGGCGAAGCCCTTTAATTAGACATTGACAATACCGTAGCATCATACAAAGGCTCCCCAAACTTCTTCCTTATCAACAATAAAGCTTATATCCGCGGCTACCAAGAGCTGAGGTATAGGGTGGCAAAGAACTTCCCTGATGCCGCTGCTATAATTAAATCTTTGATCTTCGCGGATGCTGAACATGATGCTTGCGTGACTGAAATAAAGGCTGCAGCCGAAGAGAGGGCCAGGCTATGGGCTGAGGTAGAGGCAGTGGCATCAAATTAGGAGACTGAGACTGCAACAGATGATGGCGTGGGGAATGATGAAGGTGACGCAACCTCCTAGTCTTCCTTTTAATTCTCAATCATTGGGGCTGCGTCCCTCTCAATTTAACTTTTGATATTCAAGGCTGCGACCTTTGTTTGTATAACTTAAATCTCTGATCTTTAACATTTGGGGCTATTACCCTTTTAAACTTCTGCGACCCTTACTATCAAGGTTGCAGCCACTTTTGGAAATCAATGGTTTCTGTATTTCATTTGCCTTCTTTATACTTCTAATGCTTCAAAACTTAAATTCTTGTTTGCTTAATTGGATGTTGACTAATATATTGAGGCCGCGACATCTAAGCATCGCCTTGGACTTTCTGTTTTAATTCTCATATATTGTTGCCACAGAAATATGTTTGTTGGTGGCCGCAGTCTCTTCTTTTAATCAAATTTCTTAAACAGGGCCGCAACACCTTTGAATGTTTGAATGACCTCTGTTGTAGCTTTATAATTGGATCCTAATCCAGCTGTCGCCTGTTTTCTTGAATAGGGCTACGTCAGGTTAACAATCCTGCCTGCCTTTATCTGCCGCGTCTTCTGAATGAATTAACTTAACTGCCGCATCCATACTGATAAGGATGCGGTATCTTTCTTGGCCTTTAGGAAATTGATGACAGCATGCTGGGCTGAGGCCATCCTTCTGTAGCTTTGGCATGCTTCGTGATCATAGCAACAGAGCATCCTTTAGTCGCTTCGATTGCCTTTCATGGCTTTTATTTAGTCGCTTCGATTGGGTTATTTTCAGCCTCCCCGGGCTAGGTATTATAAAGCTTCCCCAAGCTATGTTTGGATATATATAATGCCTTCCCAGACTATAATAGGATTATCCGTAGATAATTAAGTCTTCGGCCCCTTCAAATATAGGATTATCCGTAGATAATTAAGTCTTCGGCCCCTGAGAGTTATTCTCAGGCCTTCCCGGGCTAGGTATTATGAAGCTTCCCCAAGCTAACATGAGATCACCAAGTTAATGATGCTTTGTTTGCCGAGAGAGTAACCACCCTGGGCTAATGACGCATCCTAAAATCTAAGAACGGGCATTATAAGCCCCCGTGGCTAATGATGCTTTCTGATAAATGCCTTCCAGAATGTAGCCATAATACGCTGGGATATAGTCTCTATAAGTGACGTCTTAGACCATTTTAGGCAGCTGCTCTTAATAGTTTCTTTCGCCATTTTCAATTGTCACTTGCCTTCAGACAATCAGGCGTCACTACGGGCGTTGTGGGACAATTTATATATTATCATTCCTGATATAACATATTGTCTCGATTCGGAATATGTTTAAGACAAAGAGTCTTTTATAAGATAACCTTTAGTAAAATCGAGAAATCGAGATATGTCAGTTGGAAATAGACGAAATATAAAGTGAACTTAATTTCATATATCTATTCATATATTTGTGACTTTGTTAGGTCAATACAAAATTAACATGGAACTATTCAAAAGAGTTGTTACGAAGCACAAAAATAGATGAAACATAAATATGGGCACAAAAAAGAGGAATGTGGCCTGTCAAACTAGGCTGCATCCCCTAGGCATCCTTGAGGAAGCGCTGCAACATCCCCTGCCTTACGAGCCTCTCTATTTTATCTTTCGGAGCATAGCATTTCTTAGTGTCGTGGATGTGATTTCGGTGGAATTTGCACCACTTGGCTTTGTCCATTTTGTGGGGTGGAGCCCCCAGCTTCTCTGGCCACCTCAGAAGTTTGTCCTCCTTAATGGACTCGAAGATGTCTTCAATTGGGAAGGACAATGGAGTTTAAGCTCTAGAGCTCTTACTCTCTTCTGCCTTCTCTGCTTTCCTTTTTTGGCTCCTGCTGGCTGCTTTCGAGGATGGATCCTCTGGTACTGCCGTGACAGCGAAGGCCGTTGAGGCAATGATCCTGGGTGCCGCACCCACATTGGATGAGGCTGCGACCTCTAGCATGAGGACCCTATGGGTCAAGTAGTTGACCTGGGTTTGGAGCGAGGCATGACCGTCGTAGAGATTGTTGAGGTGATTGTATAGCTGCACAATCTCATCTTTGAATTCTGTGTTCTGGCTTGATTTTCCTTCCATTTTCTACTTTATTAGTCCTTAAAAAGTATATATAATCTGAGACAAAACTAACAGAAGTGAGTAATCACAAAAATATTGGATTAACCAAGTAGGAAGTCGGGATGCAACGTTTTCACTTTTGTATGATACTACTGATGAGGCCGCGACCAGTAAGGCACATAGATGTACTGCCGTGGACTTTGAATGATATTCACCAAGGTTGAGCTGAAGAACACCTGAGTCCTTTCCCCGATGATTTGAAGCTTTTGTAAAAGAACTGCACTAGTAGGGGCCGCGATAAGGAAGACAGTTGAACTGCCAGGCTGCATCCCTGTCTAGGTAGTAAAGGGAACAATCCCAAAATTGGTACCCAGAAATTGATTTTTTCTCACGAAACACATGGAGAGCGATCGACTAGGGTCTATCTATGAGAGAATACATTCAAGATGCACAAAATAACACAATTTTAAGTATAAACTCTAGATCATGGGCCAAGAATCAGCAAAAAGGGAGTAAATACAATCTTTCCCTAATCACTCATCTTTAAGGGGCTAAAGCCCATCATGCTTTTCAACATTATCTAGATGAAATGATATCACAGGGGTATGTAAAATAGATATAAGGTCATACAATGAAGACCCAAGAGCAGATTTAAATATATAAAATACCCATTTGAGGGTGTAAATATAACATAGAGCTCAGTAACCAAAGATTTACTCATGAGATGATGATCCAAAGGATCCCCATGAATAGAATAAGGTATTTAAGAACACAAAACATAGAGAAACAAGATTGAAATATCTTTTTCCCACAGACGGCGCCAAATTGATGATACGAGAAATCGTCCACGTGCCGTTCTCGCACCAGCAAATCAAGTATAATGAGCATAATAAGCAAGTAGAACAAATAAGGGGAGATAAAAGACAAGATATAGAGTGGTCCAGCCTCTAAAATAGGCCTACGTCCACTGTGTTTCTCCATTCTCATTATATGCATGGCATAGTACAATATAATCAAGCCTAAAGAGGCATACAAGTGTGAGAATAAAAGAGAATACATGGTAGCAATGAGGATTCCTGTGTACCAGAGAGTTTGTTGTGATGCCGACGAGTAGCCCCCAAGCTGTGCTCAGTGGCGTAGAGAGAGTAAGCAACACTAAGCCCGATACTGATGTAGGAAAAATGAATTCGAATCCTTCATTTCGAGGTGTGATCCTTTATTTATAGCTGTACATGTCGTACTACTGCTGTGAATAAAGAGGGGCTGCGGCCCGTTAGATGAATAAATTAGGGCCGCGCCCTACAATGTGGAGTCGCATCCTGTGCTAGAGAGGCTGCGACAGTTGATTGATGAGGCCGGGGCTGCGACATGTATCAAATAGGTGGCCACAGCCTATATGTGAGGCATTTATGTATCCAATAGGAATTAAGGGCCGCAGCCTACAGATGATAGCACTGGTGTTAATGGTCCGCGGTAAGAGGTGCAATATCTGTACTATCAGGCAACAATTGGGGCCGAACTACGTTAAATCCGAGTCCCCCCCCCTCTGCACTTCAGTTAGATCATGGTTCATTTTATCTCTTAATTGTTTGATTGTTGGCTAATTACTAATCTCTAATAAGATTGACTTAATGCTCATCTCTAACATCCGTGATGTCAAATTTTTCATTGGATTTCACTTAATTTTCTTTTACCTCCAAACCATCTAAAATTCTCATTTTTTCTTAACCATCTTCTCCACCACCACACCACCAGCCTTTCCACAATCACACCACACCATCTCCACCACCATTACCACCAATCTCTCTCTCTCTCTTTCTCATGCACACATAAAAAAAATCGAGTTATGGCAAAGTTTATATTGGTAATAAAAAATTAACCAAAATAAATATTTTTGTTACAGATTGAACCCATAACGACTTAACATGTGATTCAAATAAAACTCAAAATTAAAAAAAAGGGTAATTTATACCTACCACACCATTAATTTTCAATTTTAGACTTTACGATTTAATTTAGAAGTCTTTTTTGACTTCACCCCATGTATTAATGATAAATTTTACTTAACCCCCTCAACGATGAAAAATTAGACAAAACCCTTGAGGGGTTAAGTCTAATTATGACAATAATACAAAGAAAAACACTACGAGTCTGCAAAATAAGTGCAACATAATAACATTCCAAGGGGTTGCCCATTGTAGTACTTAATTGATACTCAAGTACTCAATTAGTTATATAACAAAGAAAAATATTTTATTATTTAATAAATAAATAATTATAAGACTCTCAAACCGCAAAACAAGCACAACACGAAGACTTCTTAGGGGATCATTAAGTAACTAAATTATTACCTAATTAATTTAAACTTAATAAATAAATTACAAATAAATAATTAAAAAATGGTTGAAGTCCTCCAAAAGGCATGAATTTCAAGGACATCCAAGGGGGTTATTTAATCTATAATTATTAAACAAAGAAACAAAACTTAAATAATTAAAAAACATAATTGATTTACAAAATGAGGGGTGAAACGTGAGGAATTCTGTACAATGCACCCATCCTACTAATTAAAAAAAATTTAATTACTAGTTAATTAATAATAAAAATAAATAAAATTAATAATATACCTACATAATTAAAAAAATGCTCCCGATCCACGAAAAACATGAGGACTTTTCAAGGAATCACCGACCCTTATAATTAAATTAATTATTAGTTTGCAATAAATAAATAAATATTAAAGTACTTTTAATGCATTTATTCTCAAATAACCTCCTGTATTAATGAAACACTTTATATTAAAACCCTAAATATAATAATTAAAAACATAGCCCAAGAGGCTCGCATATTTTTGTCCTTTTTAATCTCGAGGGGTATGTGTGTATGTGTGTGTTGGGGGGGGGGGGGGGGGGGGAGGGGTAGGTTTAATTTTGACATTACTCAAGGGTTGATGTCAAAAATGCTATTATTATAGGTGGTTAAGTAAAAGAAGTCATAATTTAAAAATTAAACTTTGCTTACTTTCTGTTAACATTGTTAATATTAAGTGTCACATCTGATTTTAGCAAATATAATATTTAAATAAATTTAATTTCAAATCAATAAATAAAATGAAAAGTAAAATAAATAAAGAAAAATAGAAAAGAAAATCTAGAACAAACGAAGAAACCTTTCGTACCCAGACCTCGACCAACAACCCCACCCATCGTCAACGTGGTAATATATTTTAATTTAAGAATGATTGGTTTAAACAAGTTCAAAGCTATCAGTTTCAAGAGGTAAGCCATGGTGTTAGGCAAAACTAGTGACGCAGTAGTGGTGGGGTCAGCGAAGAAGGGAGGGTGGAAAGAGGATGTTATTGGGCAGTGGAGGGTTGCAATGACATGTGTGTGTGAGAGAGATACATAGAGGGTGGGGGAGAAATGAGAAAGTTGAGGTTGTCGGACCGGTGGTGGGTTAATTCTTTTTTTTGAGGGAGGGTGTGAGGTTTTTTTTGGTGGTGGGGGGTGGGGTGGGGTGGGGGTGGGGGGCTATGTATATTATATTTTTTTGACATTTTTCTTGATTTATAATTTTTTAAACTTTGAATGCAATTTGTTTTTTAAAATAATTTTAATTTAAAATGTCACGTTGTAACAACTTTTCTAATGGCGAAGTCTAATTTTTACATTATAACGTATTAAAGTCTATTATCAAAAATTAGTAATGTATTAAAGTAGAAGAAAATTTCTAAAACAATCACATGTCTGAAAATGTGCGACTTCGCTCCCTTGACCACAAACATGATGAACATATTCGGGGTCGAAGCATCGAGTTTGGATAAAAAAGTGATCTAATTGTACATACTCGGGGTGTAATCCTCAAGTTTGGGGTCAATTTTTAAGGTCCAAGCCCCTACTCCGAGGCCATACTTCGGGGTCCATGTTTTGAATTTGAGGGAAATCGGGATCGGGGAACGGATTTACATGTTTAGGAAAGGATAATGTGTTTATGAATTGAATTATACTTTAGTATATATTTTTTATGGGTATTATAGTTTGTAGTTTTAGATTGAAATACATTTTAATTTAATAATTAAGTTTCGCCCCAAATTGTTAAAATCAATTAACTCTAACCTCCACATGGAATTTTAAATTAAAATGATTTTAAAACACCAACAATAACTTAAGCACCCCCAAAAAAGAATTTTAAATATAAAATGATTCTAAGTGCACAAATTCACAGGTGGTATACAGTTAATTATAGTGTAGTATGTATTTTATTAAAAAATGGTCGTAGAGTCGTATGCATGATGTGCACTGTTCTCTAAATTTTCAACGTCCAAGAAGGGAAAGGGGATATCCTTTATTAATAACTGAGGGCTACAACTTATTAGAGGTTCGCGGCCCTTAATTTCACATGTTCCACCTTGAGGGGGATATACGTTATTTGTACCAATTAATACAATATTCCGATTTGATATTACTCTCTTTATCATTTATCAGCCGGTTACCAACCATTATATTTGAATATAATTTGATATATCAGTTACAATGTTCATCAATCAAAGGGTGTGGGACCCACATGGGTTATGATTGTTAAATAATAGGTTCCACAATTGCCTCAAAGGCTTTGTGATTGTGTATGTATATGGCCTTAATTGGATCGAGGGACCTTATGGCCATTTAACACTATTGTTGTAAATATGATTTCCTGGGGAGGATGGGAGCCACTAGTGGAGAATATTACTTAGCGATGGAGGATTATCTATAGAAGAATCATCACGAGGCTCCCGCCTCGAAGAAAAATAAGCCTACCTATGGTGCCAAGATCACCCCAGATCAGAAGAAATGGGGGATGCTCCTGAAAAATGAAAGTGTATAAATAAAGATCCTTTTGTATCCTCTTCACTCGACCTGGACTTCAGAATCTTGAAGAAAGCTTGCCTTCCGTATAACTAGGTCGTGGTCGCCAATCTGAACAATGAAGAGTTAGCCCAACATACGCCGTATCCTCTTTTTATGTTCAATGATCATATAGAAATCCTCATTGTTTCTTTACTTTTATTTTGGGTTTACTAACTTTTTTCCAACTATGTTTGCAATTCATCTTGGATTTTACTGCCATGGTGGACAGGGGAGTTGGTCATAGGAAGCATGATGTGACACCCCCCATTAAATATAGGGTGATCACTCTACTAAAATAAACATGAATATAATGTGGTTCATTCTTAGCAATACTGTCAAACATTTCTTACATCACTAACCACCTAGGTTAAATAAGCCAAGGCCAATTTTTTATCTTTTTATTTAACAACAACACCCATAACAATATGCGAAATTAAAAACAATATAAATCATTCACACAATAACTGAAGTCTAAAACATCGCAGTATTAAATAAATAAATGCCGAATAAACCATCGGCTCCAAATTCAACAACCAAATCACAAATCTAACTGAAATGAAATGAATCTAAATACAAAGTCTGAAATTGAAAAGAATAAATCAAACTAAAAGTCTAAACTGAACGAGCAACATGCCCAACTAAAATAACTGAATATGAATCCTATACTAGGAATGAAATGATTGAAGTGTCTACTCAAGTCTTGCATGCATTCACAAGCACTACAACTACACATCCCTGGAATGAATCATCATGCCTGACGTCCCCACGGTTGGACACTTAAAAGGTTTTGAAAAATATTTTGGACACGGGTAAGAGCCCAAAACTGTGAAAAAATATCTGCAAGTAATTAAATATGCATGAACACTCTTCATTTTTAAACTGGTGTCGCACACTCATGAGATTGCCTCTCACCTCTCAACTATTGTGCACACCTAGCGCATACATCTTAACCCTTATGCTACCCCATCTAACTAGCCCTGTTGCAAATCTTTCTATCATGCTACTCTAACTCGAGTACTTTCTATCATTGATTCATAAGCTATTCTTCTCATTATCTTAACAAATTATTTCATCTTTAATTGATTATATAACTTCCACTCTAGTTATATATATAATACATTCACGCTTTATATATTTACCCTCCTATATAATCATCTACTTAATTATATACGTAATAACATCTACAACAATCACATATATGCAGTGTATAGTAGCCATCGCTCAGAGTAATAACTCACTGGATGCCAATCCTCAGAGTAATAACTCATTGAATGCTTTTCTCTAAAATGTTATCACATTCTAGGTATGCTCACTATAACCCGGTTACCATAAGTCGGACTAGCTTACACCGAACATGGTAAAAATATCATAAATGTAGTGGATGAGGTCAAAGTCCTTCGATAGTGAGACCTAACCATTCCCAAATCCTCTCACCTCAAAAATAAATCACACAATAAAATACGAATCGCTAAGACCTAGGGACTATACTCACCCTGCGTTCACTAGCCAGGGGATCACCTAAATTGCGCAACCTGCCATGGTAGCATTAGAGGGATATGCTTCATATAAATATCATACACACCGATGTTTATAAAATATGTATATATACTGTCTCTATACCCGTATATGTATATAAGCACAAATTCGGCTAAATCGTGCCTATCGCCCAAAGCACTCGCTTACTCTCCCGAGTCTACACTCTCAACTCGTAAATTTATTTTAGTTCTCACCTACTATTTAAATAATATAGCTTCACTCCGCTAATATGCTCGAACTTTCCAACCAGCCCATATAGTAAATATTCTCGAATGTATCCCACTCCATTCCTTAATAAAAGTCACTCGCCAATTAATTCTCTAATTAATTAAATAAACCCAAACTTTAATTTATCACTTGTTCCTGAGTAATATAAGCACGATGAATTACCTAAATAAATACATCTCCCTTTTTATGAAATTATAATCCTTAATTAAAATCCCACGAATTAAACTCATGCATTAAAATGACCAAATCCGAATTTTCCAGACATTCGAACCGGTTCACATGTACTCCCGAGCTGGTTCGATGTACTTGACAGTGAACCTTTTGGTTTCTTCTCCAAATTTCTACCCCAAACCCATTCATATCATCCCAATCCTCCATTAACATATAGATAACTTCTAGGAATGGTTTCTAAGCCAATCTTAACAGCATCTAATGTAATACCATGCCCTAGAAAATATGTATTTAACTTTTTTGAAGTGTTTTGTACAAAGAAAAATTCTAGAAATAAATAATCCAAGTGTAACGCGTTAAGTAATACGTAAGGTGGCGTATTACATAAATGGTTTAAACGAAAAAAAAATTCAACGATGCATATGTTGCATTAATGCGTATTTAATCTCTAATAGTATTGGCTAGGATGTCCATTAAGTTTGAGGAAAAAATATCAAGGAACGGATGTGACACGGATAAGGTTAATACAACGCGACATTTAAATGGTACGAAAAGTAAAATATCACAATATGGATTAAACGATAAAGTTTTATGTTGCATGGTTCGTACGAGTTTTATTTTGAGTTTATATAATTATTTTAAACACTTTGGTTAAGTTTTTTACGATTCGGAGAAACAACGAATGCTACACAAATATGTGTACTAATTGTCCTACGACGCGCGACACAATGAAAGTCCAATCTTGCGCAAATTATTTAGGATGTCTCGGAAGGTTAAAAAAATATTGTGAATATATTTTTTGACTCACAAAAATATAAGGAATATTATTATGAAGAGAAAAATCGAAAAAAAATACTTTTTTACAGATGTCCCAATTCTTGTGCGCCTTGTACAGGACAATCCGGGAGGCCAAACGCCATTAATATCTCACTTTTTCCATAAGATTTTCTTCATCACCATGGTCAAACAAGAGATCTTCCTTCACCCCAAATTCGTAGCTCTTCTTCCCCACCATCTTTACATCATGAAAACACCATTTTGGAGGTTACAAACACCATTAAAACACCTTGTAGTTTTGGGACAACTTGTAGGAAGAGTTTTTGAGAAGCTTTTGATGAGGTTTGGGAGTTGTAGAAGGGGGGTTTGAGCTTGGATATGGAGGACTCTTGGAGTTTTCTTTGGAGAGTTTTTGGTAACCTCTTGAGGCCACCTTTGGAGGGGGGAGTTGATCCTCCTACACCACCATTTTCACCACTATTTTGGAGATATTTAGGTGGGAATACTAACTTTGGTTTAGGTTTGAAGTTGAGTATAATTTTATCTACTTTAATTACATATATTAGACTTAATATATGTATGATGTTAGTTAGTTTTCATCTATGGGGTTAACTAGTTGAAATCTATGATTTTATTTGCAAATGGGTTTCAAAGATATATTTCAAATGGATTTTGAAATTGATAAAAATTAAGATTATTTTTCTACACATTTTGGGTGTAATAATGTGTAAAAAAGTGGGTATAATGCATTTATGGGTTTATTATTTGTACCCTTAATATTTTGAGTCAAAACAATCATTTAAAAGAAGGTTTTAAATTAGTTCTAAAAGCGTTAAATTTTCAGAATACTATTCATTGACATTTTATGAAATAAAATGGGTTAAAAGTGTGTTTTAAATAAAGAGAATGTGATTTCTATGATAAGTGATGTTTGAACTTGTTCATGGCATTTGGTAACTTGAATATGCATTTTCCTATATTAAATAAAGAGTTTTATATGTGAAGGAATGCTTTCATTTTAAAAGGATATTTTAAAGTGTGCGAACTCATCATAAGTAAATAAAGTGGGTTTAATGAGTAAACATGTGAAACTCAAGTCTTCATGTAAATAATGAAAGTAAAGAAGACTAAGTGTGAAATAATTGACTAAATATGGGTCCTTATGCAAAAAGTCATAATTAAAGTGTGTGACACTAAGTTTGAAATGTAGAGTGTCAAATATTTAAATGTAGACTAAAATGGATTTTTAGTGTTAAAACTCAAAATTAAAGCGTGTAACACTAAGTTTGAAAGTGTAAATATGTCAAATGTTTGAATATTGACGAAATAGGTTTTAGGTTGTGAAAAGACACAATGAAAGTGTGCAGACTTAAATATGAGAAATAAGACTTTAATAAGTAAAAATGTGATTTTATATATGAAAAAGGGTTAAAATACAAAATGTGTAATTTTGGCAAAGTGAGAAGTTGAACAAGTGTGTTAATGACTAAAATGCCTAAGTTTTGATATTAGAACTTGAAGGGGTATTTTTGTGAATAACACTTGAAAACGGATAAGGTTGCAAGTTTTGGTAAAGAAAAATGATAAACTGGTAATTTACTTAAAGCGTGACATTTTTATGAAATAAAATACTAAAGAGAGTTTTAGCACTAATATGGAAAGAATAATTTAAGTCCTTAAAGCGAAAATGATTTTCGGGATAAAAATCAATGCGTGCATGAGAAAAAGGACTTTAGTGGAATATAATGATTTTTTCTAAATGAATAATGGAAAAATGGACGGTTATGCCCCAAGGTTTTGGCTTCAGCCCCGAAAAGGCAAATTAATGTGAACATTATGAAAATACTGAATACATGGGCAATATAATGATATTAGATGATGCCGGGATAAATAATTAAGTTGGGCTATGCTGTCCCTAGTGGTGAAAGACCCCAAACTAACTGCAGTTTACTTGACGCTCGGTGCCGGACGGTGAAATTTCGTGAAATTATGGGTGTGCGTGCGCTGTGATGTGTGTGTGTCTTGGCGGATTCCCTAAAGATAATGCTAAGTAATGAATCGCATATTCATGAAAGAGGCATAAATGGATGGTATTGATCCAACAATTTATTAATGCAATAATAACGCATTAATTGTTTAAGGTTCACGTGGTAACATGGGATGGTTAAATAAGGTAACTTAATTATACTTAAGCTACCTAATGAGGCTCAAATCATAATAAACACAAGCATGTGTTATATGAGGCTTTCAATAGGAAAAAAAGGAGTAGTTTTCTAACACGATGTGTGCATGTGTTGATGAAAGTATTATGATATGCTTAAATAACTCGGGCGTGAGTTAATTGAATGTAGAGAAATAAATGGTCTTAATGAAAATGAAAGGTTTCCCAAACAAAGGATATTTGCTGATTATGCAAGAGTTAGGGGGAATAAGTGCTAGTTTTTGAAGAATGATAATACAAAATGACTATTTTGTAAGGCCAAGAAGACCAAATGGAACCAAATAACGTTTTTGTAATAAAAATGATTAAATTTATGTGGACATCCCCTATCCTCGCGGAGAGAGAGAAGAGGGATATCTTCACGGTGAGAGGATCTTGGTCTCGCACATCCCTCTCGGGAGCGCTTCGGCCATCGTCGGCTGTACGTGACGTGAGAAACGTAAAGAGATGGAGTCGCCAGTCTATTTTACTCAAAACAGACAAAAGAAAGTGGAGCCATCTCGAAGGACATCATCAAAGACATACTGATACATACGAAACCAAAATGATTCAAAAAGGACTCGGAGGCTAAGTTACGAAATGGGAAGGTGTTAGGCACCCATTCCGCCCTTGTGGTCTCTCATGGATTTGTTGTTATTTTCCTCTATTTCCCCGTGATATGTGTGCATGTGTATATGTAATGGAGATAGAAATCCTCGACTTGTATCATGGAAGAGATAAAGCGAGTCATCCGTAGGAATGTTTCTAAAGGTAATATTTGAAAATAAGATTTACGCAATTATCCTTGCGTTGATAGTCATAATGGAATGATAACGCATATGGAATAATATGCAACTAAGAACAAATATATGTATATGTAAATATATAGAATCTAAGGGAATTAAGTTAAAGAATTAGAAAAATAAAAAATTAGGAAAAAGTAGGACTCGAGTCTCGAGTTTTACCCCGAGACGCCTACGTAGCCTATAGAGACATCAAAGTCCACGTAGTTCGTATACAAAATAAGGAGTGGGGTTTATCCCATAAATTCAATCGGGGACTTATCTTATGTGTATGTGTGTGTAAAAAGGTGTTTTGGTAGTGTGAGAAAAGTGTGAGAATTTCCGTTTGGAATTTATGAGCAAACCCACTTTTTCTTGTTTTTTTGGGTTTTATTTATATGAAAAATAAGAGATGTGCAATAATACTAAATAAAAAGGTATATTAGTATATGTGAGATGGAGAGAATAAAAATGCTAAGTAATAAAACAAGTTAATGCGAATTTAGGAGAATTTGAGAAAGTTGGACCTTCTTGAAGATCTTAAGCTTGATCTTGAATGTTGGAGATCAACCCTTGCACTTGGGTGATGATGAAGGGTAGTTAATTCACCATGTTTGATGGAAAAGATGATTAAAAGTGAGGGTTGGAAAGGGATTTGGATGTAGAAATCACGCTGACTTCGAGGGAGGTTTTCTGAGTTTGCTGATAGTGATGAATCTCAGATCTTGGGTCCTTTTACAATGAGATTAGGCCATCCTTTTTATAGGCCCAGGGCATTGCCGATCGACATAGGTATGGTCCTGCCAATCAGTAGGTGCCTTTAGGCACACTACCGATAGGCAGGATTCTGAACATGCTGTTTGGCAGTCTTTTTTAAATTCCTTCAGAAAAATGATCGTAAAATGCAATTTGTTGATCCGAATTGCGCACGGGGTGAACTGATGGAAAGGTACTTCAGATACCTTTAAAATTCCTTGGACTACTCCTGGGTTTGGGAGTTGTCTTTGGGACAAATGTGGCTTGGAAGCGCTCGTCGATCCTTTGGACAGGGTATCGTCGGACGCAAACGGATCGTTCGTCCGCATGGTAAGTCAGAATTGCTCACGGGGAAGACCTTGGAAAGGTTATGAGATGTACTTTGACATTCCAAAGAGTTTGGCTTAGTTTGGGGAGTTGACTTTGGTCAATTGGGGCATGTAAGCGTTCGATGACCTTTCGGAGTAAAATGGATTGTTCGTCCGTACCGTAAGTCAGAATCGCGCACGGGGTGGACCGTTGGAAAGGGGTTTCTGTTCCCTTTGAAGATTCATTCAGTCTCGATCGAGCTGAAGAGTTGAATTTGGGAAAACGGAGCCCGAGAGCATCCGGTGGCCTCCTGATCAAGTTTTGAGGGAAAACGGGTTGTTCGTCCGCACTGTAAGTCAGAATTACGCACGGGATGGACCGTTGGAAAGGGGTTTCAATGCTCTTTGAAAATTCATTCAGAATTGGCCGAGTTGAAGAGTTTGAGTTTTGGTCAAACGGAGCTTGGGAGTGCCCGATGGCCTCTAGGTCAGTACTCGGGGTATGACCTAGGTTTGTAGTGATGCATGCAGGTGCTAAGGAGAGATTAGGGGGTGCTATAATGGGGTGTCTATAGAGCCCTCGACGGGTGAGTTTGGAACAAATGATAGTCGTCGAATAGACATCACATGATGCCTTCAAAAGAGGATGACCAATTCAGAGGGGTGAGGCCGATTCTGAGGACCTGGGGAAGAGGATGACCGATTTAAAGGGTCGAGTCCGATTTTGAGGATCTGAGGATGACCAAATCAGAGGGTCGAGGCCGATTCTGAGGACCTAAGGGTGAGGATGACCGATTCAGAGGTTCAAGGATGATTCTGAGGACCTAAGGATGAGGATGACCGATTCAGAGGGTCGAGGCCGATTCTGAGGACCTAAGGGGGCATACTGGGGATGGTCTAAAGGAAGTGACGATCAAAGATTTAGGTCAATTTTTAGGACCTAAGGTAATGCCGGGGGTAACCGATTCTGTGGGTCGAAGCCAATTTTGAGGGCTTAAATTGTCATGACCAATTTTGCTAGTCGAAGCCAATTCCGAGGGCTTAAATTGAGATGACAAATTCTGCGCGTCGAAGCTAATTCTGAGGTCTTGATTTGAGATGACCAATTCTACGGGTTGAAGCCGATTTTGAGGGCTTAAATTGAGATGACCAATTCTGCGAGTCGAAGCCAATTCTGAGGGATTAAATTGAGATGACCAATTCTGCAGGTCGAAGCCAATTCTGAGGGCTTGATTTGAGATGACCAATTCTGCGGGTCGAAGCCAGTTCTGATGGCTTAAATTGTGATGAACAATTCTGCGGGTCAAAGCCAATTCTGAGGGCTAAAATTGAGATGACCAATCCTGCAGGTCGAAGCCATTTGTGAGGGCTTACTTTGAGATGACCAATTCTGTGTGTCGAAGCCAATTTGAGGGTTTAAATTGTGATGACCAATTCTGCGGGTTGAAGCCAATTCTGAGGGCTTAAATTGTGATGACCAATTCTGCGGGTCGAAGCCATTTCTGAGGGATTAAATTGAGATGACCAATTTTGTGGGTCGAAGCCAATTCCGAGGGCTTAAATTGAGATGAACAATTCTGTGGGTCGAAGCCTATTCTGAGGGCTTAAATTGTGATGACTAGTTCTATGGGTCGAAGCCAATTCTAAGGGCTTAAATTGTGATGACCAATTCTGCAGGTCGAAGCCAATTCTGAGGACTTAAATTGAGATGACCAATTCTGCGAGTCGAAGCCAATTTTGAGGGCTTGATTTAAGATGACCAATTCTGTGGGTCAAACCCAATTCTGAGGGCTTAAATTGAGATGACCAATTCTGCAAGTCGAAGCCAATTCTGAGGGCTTAAATTGTGATGTTCTCGGGGAACTCTGCCGGGGAAATTTCCTCGTGATTTTGATTTGAGCTGGGGAGTTGATCACTGGGGAAATTTTTGTATCTTTTGGAGGCTTTGCGGGGGAACAACTAATTTGATGCTGTAAATTCCACTGGGGAAGTGATTAGGTGGTCCAGGGTTTGGACGTTTTGCTCGGGGAAATGTGAGACTTTTGGGGAATAGGAGATAACCTGAAGTTTGGGATACTTTAGGGGTAATTTGGGGACGATGTCGGGGGGAGATTCACTTGGATTTTGAGAGTTCCGCTGGGGAAGTAGGGGTTCCACTTGAGGGAGTGTGAAATTTTCTTAGTGAAAATGTTCTAAATCCTCCCCGGGATTTTTAGGAATTTTCTGAGGATTTTCTTGTATTTTCTGGGAGTTTTTGTATGAAAATTTAAGGGGTGTGCTGGTCGGCATGGTGTGGAGGGTGCCATTCGGTAGTGGCATGGACTTTTGGACTTCCTCGAGAAGGTGGAAGGTCAGTGTCGATCGGTAGGTGGGGGTACAGTGCCGATCGGCATGACCCTTGGCTTCCTATAAAAAGGGGGAGGGTTACCCTCATTTTTCACAACTTCTTGCATTCTCTCTCTCTGAGATTTTCTTCTGCGAATCGTCTTAACATTTCGTAACCTAAAAAATGGCCGCTTTTGTGAGCAGTGCGACACACAGGGAGTGGTTGGCTGTTGATGACTGGCCGAATGTGGAGTGGAGGGCCAGGGCGCCTCTTGCTTGGGGAGTGAGAATTCTTTTAATGCGTTTGAGCCGGTTGCGGATGAGCGAACTTTACTACGGGAGCCGTCGCGTCATCGCTCTTCTAGGGTGGTGAACCCTGGTGGTTATGTAAGTACAAAATGACTTTTGCCATTCTTTTTTGGTGATTTCCTTTTTTCTGGATTTTGACAAGGTTTTTTCTTTGAAAATCTGATGTTTCTTTGTCGACTATGCGTGCTCGCCGGACGACGGGGCTTAAGGATGTCTGGGAGCACCTTCCACTTGTGGTGCATTGGGTAGTATCATCATTAGGCTTTGTGAGGTTGGCGTCTATGCTGGATGAGACATCTCATTCGATGGTGGTCTTATGCGCTCTGGGGGAGAGGTGGTGGGACACTACCCACACCTTCCATTTTGGCTTTGGGGAGATTACTGTGACTCCTATAGATGTGCAACAGCTAATGGGGCTGGATTATGATGGAGAGCAGATAAAGGTGGACCGCTCTTTGTAGGTGAGGCCGGAGGCGGTGCAGGCGGCGCTAGGTGATGTGGGGAAGATAGTATCTGGAGACTCTATCCGTTTGTCGCTGCTGAGGGATGTTTTGCTGGGTAGGGTGATTTATGTGGAAGATGGGTTGCAGGTGAGGCAGATGGCCAGGTTATTTATTTTGCTGGTGTTAGGGGGATTTTTTGTGGCGTTGAGCGGCGATGTTGTCCACTTGTGGTTTTTGCCATACTTGAGGATGTTTTCAAACACCCCTCTCTATAATTGGGGGAGCCTGACTTTGGCGACCCTTTATGTTTATCTGGATGCATTTAGTCGGTGCTGCCGGCAGTCTTTTACTGGAGCCACGTATCTTCTTGAGGTATTCTTTAGTTTGCGCATTTTCCTTGTGTGTCTCTTTTTTATTGCGGATTCTTGTCTTTGGCAGGCGTGGTTCTATGAGGTGATTGGGTGTAATACCCACCTGGTTAATTTGAAGGACGAGACCATTGGGGATTTTGTCATTTGTATCAGTAGCAGAAGGCCAATCGGCAGTCGAGGAAGTCTCTTTCTCTGGAGGAGGTGCATCAGGTCTTGAATGGACTGACCAGTGATAGGGTAAGACCTCTTCCTTCTTCAGTCTGGGTCTTTGTGTGCTCTGATCCCATATTGACTTTTATCCTCTGAGGATTTTTCAAGTGATCTTTTACCCTTGGGGGACGACTGTTCAGGACATGGGGTCGATTGGGGTGAATGCCCAGATGAGGCGTTTGTTGGCGTATAAATTTGGCCACTCCTAGTATCTTGGGTAGAGGGTGGTCCGACATATTGTTAAGGAGGAGGTGGTGATGCCACCTGTGAGGCCCCTTATGTCTATGAGGCGAGAGCAGATGTTGCCATAGGACGCGAGTATTGCAGTGATGATTGGAAAGTCCTATCTATTATACACCGACACGGCTGTGCCGTATGATTATATGGACTTTGTGACGAGTTAGATGATGATGCCGAGATACTTTTCCCTCATGCGAGTTCGAGTCGACCAGTGGGGTCCTCCCATAGTGGTGGTAGTCCGTCGACATCTGCGGTGACTTCGGAGGTTCCCATTGTGCGGTTGCATACCCCTTCCTACAATATTCGGTGGGATGATGGAGGGATGATGCCTATGTTGCATCGTCCTCATGAGATGGACCCAGAGGAGTTGGGATTGATAGAGTAGGTCCTTCATCCTGTGGTATACCTTTCCATTCTTCTCTTTTTTCTTCTTTTGGTCATCCTTGTTTGATACTGTTCTGCCTTTTCTCGCAGCAAGTTCGGGTGTCCACCACTTGGTTGAGGGACATTAGGGATTGGATATCTTAGGCGACTGCCCATATTCGGGATGCGGTTACTATTCCTTCTTACTTAGTGTCGTCTGCCTCATTCGAGGAGGAGTCTGGTTCCGGTAACAGTGGTGTGAGATCTTATCGCAGGGGAAAGAGAGCGCATCGCAGGGACAAAAGTTCTTAGAGAGGGAAGGGAAGGTGAGAGAGAGATGGAATGTGGGTTCGGGCTGAGTCCCGTTGTTTTTCTGCTTTTCATTGATTTCCTGCAAAATTGATGTAACACAGAAAAATATCTATGCAATGCAATGGAGTTTTTTATTATTTTCTGTTAGTAGTGAATGAATGAATGCATATGCGCTTTTTACTTTGCTGCTGAGACCATAAAAAGAAATATTTTTGGAATTTTGAAGGAGAGTTTTATTTAAAATGAGAAATTATATAAAAATGGAAGGGGATTTTGAAATTCTGTTGAGAATATCAATTTATTTTTATTGACTTTTCTGATTTTGACAAAAGAGGAAAAAGGGAAATTTCTAAAACAGGAGGTTACCGACCGGCAAGCCTCTTGTCATGCCTATCAGCAGGTCATTCCACTCCCATCCATTCAAGGCCTTGATTGCTACCCTCCTTAGCTTTTGGTACCTTGTGGGGCAGGGTTCCTTCCGATTTTTTCAAAGGTTGTGCCTTTTGTGGGGGTTTTTAGTATAAAAAGGGGTAAGGGAGTGGAGTGTTTTTATCACACCTTCACATTCTTACTTTCTTATTCTGTGAGATGGCTCTCCCTTGTAGTGTTGATTTTTCCAACTACCTCGAGACTTTGCAGGTGATGTGCTCCTACAACATTGACTACGATGCTTTCAACATGCGTCGAGTCTCTTTATGGCGTAATCGGCCCATAGAGTGGAACATGCTGATGGGGGCAGTATAATTTTGGTACCCCGAAGACCATGTATTTCACTTTAGCTTGGAAGAAGTCTATCCAACTTATGAGGAGTTTTCTTCCATGTTGGGGGTAAATCGTAGTGTGGCGGCTGCTATGCCTGAGTTTTCTTGATCTCCTTGGTAGATGTTGGCTGGACTTCTCCACATCTCGCCTTCGGCGAGTAGACCTTTGGTTACTGGAGGAAGAATTTCCCTTCCGGTGGTGCTGCGGTTTGTGCATTTGCAGGAGGTTGGTGATGCTGGATATGCTAGAGCCGTCGTTCTGGGATTGATTTTGAAATCGCTGCTGGTGATTGTGGAACTGCTGGTGGACCCACAACTTGCAGACATTACTTCATGGATGTCATACCATCGCAATCCTACGGTGGTGATATTGGCGGCGACTTTGAATGGCCTGGATGCCCGGTGAGAAGGTCGTTCTGACTTTTTGAGGGGTAGCCCTGGGATGCTGTTCATGTGGTTGTCTGAAATATTTCGCCTGGTGACTCCTCAGGAATATCCTTTGTCGACTGTACCCAAATTTTTATCAAGAGCTGGGATAATTGGTTTATGGAACATGGGGCTCTAAGTCTGCGGTGGTCAGTGCCTTGGTGGGAATAGCTACTGCCTATTCTGGAACTGGGGTAATACCCGTACGCTTAGCTGGTTGGTCTCAGACAGACCCCTTTCTATTTCCCTTGGCGGATTCTGCGCCAATTTGGCTGGGAGAAGGTCGTGCCACCTTGGACACTATATTTCTTTCTGGTAGAAGATCTGACAGAGCGTCTTCACATGCAGCTTGGCTCTTTGTGGGAGAGTCGACGTCCGTCGACCCGTCCTTCTCAATCCGTTGGGAGAGTCTGGCATATCCTCGGGGATTATATGAAGTGGTTGTGGAGAAGAGTAGTCATCAAGATATTGGTAGTGGAGACTGGATAAAGTTGGTTTATCTTATCCGATACCATGGAGGGAGGTGTTGTGGTTTTTCAGAGGCTGGTTCGAGCTTATCAATCTATGGAGCATCTGCGACACTCTATTCAGGCAGGGGAAACTTGGGGACCCCAGGATATAGACGATGATGGAGAGGGCTCCTCTGGTAGCTGTGGGTAAGACTCTTGGGGATTTTGTTTTGTAATGGGGAATAAATTTATGAATTTATTTGGCTTTTTAGGAAGGTATGGGGAAGGGATTTATCCATTCATTTTCTTATGTAATTGCACTGTAATTTCTTATTAGTGAAATAAACAAGTTTTTGATCATCCAACTGTGCCTTTTGATGAATTTCGTATTTTGAATTACCTATACCAATTGCTAAGGAATGCATAATCCTTTTGTTCAAGTATATGTTCTAATGAAATGTCATTCTCGGAGATAAGAAAAGAATAGTTTTTTGTGAAAAAAAAGAGCCGTGCTCATATAAGATGTATAAGCTGCCTACGTACCTCTAGGATTTTTTGAAAAGTTTTAATTTTTTTGAAAATGGTTTTTGTAGAGGATCAGGCCCACATAGTTCTGGGTAGAGGGAAATGAAGATTTTTTTATAATAGAAGGGAGATGAGAATATTCGTAGCGCGCTGAGATTTTGGACTAGGGGTATAACTTCTTTAGACGGTCCAGGTTGACTGGGCGCGCCATTTCCTCCCCGTCAAGGTCGGTAAGCACAATGTATGTGCCACTCCAATTAGGCTTGAATTTCCCTCTGGTGTCCCAGATGGGCTCTACTATTTCTTTGAGGGCTAAGTCCCCCTCTCGGACACTGCGATCCTTGACTCTCTTATTGAATGATCTCACTATATGGCGATGGTACCCTTGTATGTGATATAGAGATTTCAATCTCCTTTCATCTAGGAGGGTCAGCTCGTCAAGACGACTTTGGTACCAGTCTTCTTCGCTGACCTTGCTTTCAAGCATGACACGCAACGAGGGTATTTCCATCTCCACGGGTAGGACTGCTTCCATGCCGTAGACTAGAGAGTAAGTGGTAGCCCCAGTAGAGGTTCGGTATCCCCAGAGGGCGTAAGGGATTCGGTCAGCCCAATCTCGACAACTTTCGATCATCTTACTGATGATGGCTTTGAGGTTTTGGTTGTCGACTTTGACTGCACCGTTGGTCTGAGGTCAGTAGGAAGAAGATTTGTGTCTTTGAATCCCATACTCATTGACCACTTTTGTGACTTCTGCCTCGAAGTGTAACCCGTTATCTGACAGCAGTTCGTGCGGGACCCCATATCGATAGATGATGTTCTTCCTGATGAATTTGGCCACTTTCTTGGTGTTCAGAACTGCATATGAATCAGCTTCGACCCATTTGGTGAAGTAATCAATCGAAACTAGGATGAATTCATGCCCGTTGGAAGCCTTGGGTGTAACCTTCCCTATGATGTCGATGCCCCATGTGGAGAACATCCAGGGAGAAGTCATGTTGTATAATTATCGCGGAGTCAGGTGTTGAAGGTTGGAAAACTTTTTGCATTTGAGGCATCTCCGGACATAGGCAGTGCAATCCTGGATCATAGTGGTCCGGTAGTAGCCTTATCGGATGATCTTTTTGGCAAGAATGTGATCGTTCATTTGGGACTCGCATTCCCCGCTGTGTATTTTTTGCATTAGCTCTTCAATGTCAGCCCCTACAATGCAGTGTAGATGGGTATCATCGAAGTTTCTTTTGAACAGTGCTTTGTGACAGATGATGTACTGGGTGACCAGTCTTCGAAAGGTTGCTCGATCTTTCTTATTGGAACCTTCGAGATACCTACCATGCTTTAGGAGGTGGCAAATATCATAGTACCAATAATTGGCTAGCTCGGGATCTTCTTTGGTGATGAGCTCAATGTGGTAGCAATGGGTTGGTTTATCTTACTTTTGGACTAGGAAGGGGGACATTATTATTCCTTCGGGCATGTCGACTATGGAGGCTAAGGTAGCAAGGGCATCAAATAGATTATTCTTTACTCGAGGTAGGTAATGGAAAGTGATATCTTGGAATTGGGAGGCTAGTTCTTCTAAGTGGGCATGGAAGGGTTGAATTTTCTCGTCCTTGACTTTCCATTTTTTGAGCACTTGACCGATGACGAGGGCAAAATCCACATAGACATCTAGGCATCGAATACCTTTTTTGAGAGCAACTTTGAGGCTTACTATACACGCCTCGTATTCAGTCATGTTGTTGGTGCATGGGAAATCCAATTTGATAGAGATCGGAGTGTGGGAGTCATCTGGGGCGATCAAAAGTATCCCAATGCCATATCCCATTTTTTTGGCAGCGCCGTCAAAGAACCTTTGCCATCAAAGGTCATCTTGAGAAGCGCAGAGGATGTTTTCATTTGGGAATTCGAAGATCCAGACATCATCTTCTTCCATGGGGCAGTCAGCGAGGTAGTCAGAGATGGCTCTTCCTTTCATGGCTTTCTGCGTGACGTACACGATATCAAACTCGACTCGGAGCATCAACCATCAGGCCATTCGGCTGGATAAGGCGGGTTTATTAAGCAGGTACTTGATGGGGTTCATTCGGGAGACAAGTTTGATGGGGAAGGTGAGCATATAGTGATGTAACTTTTGGGTGACCCAAATAAGCGCGACACATGCCTTTTCCAAAGCGGTGTAGTTGAATTCATACCCGGTCAATTTGTGACTGGCGTAATAGATGGATCTTTCTTTACGAGATTCTTTAAGGTATTGGGCTAGGAAAGCCCCAGTTGCAGTGTCGGTTATAGTTAGGTATAGGAGCAAGGGGAGACCGGGATGTGGTGGCATGAGTACCGGAGGTTGGGTCAGATATTGTTTGATTCGGTCGAAGTCTTCTTGGCAGGCCTCGTTCCAAACCTTAGTTGAATCCTTTCGGAGGAGTTTGAAAATAGGTTCGTAGATGGAAGTTAGCTGGCTGATGTATTGTAATTTCCCAAGGAAACTATGAACTTCTTTCTCCGTTCGGAGAGGTGGCATCTCAAGTATGGCTTTCAACTTGGCGGGATCTGCTTCCATCCCCTTCTCACTGACCATGAATCCCAAGGGTTTTCCTTTTGTAATGTCGAAGACACATTTCTGTGGATTGAGTCTCATCTGATATCGTCGCAGTCGTTCGAAAAACTTTCGGAGAGCGAGAACATGACCTTCTCTAGTTTTGGATTTGATAATCATATCATCCACATAGACCTCGACTTATTTGTGAATCAGATTGTACAGGATGGTTGTGGCAGCTCTTTGGTAGGTACCCCTAGCATTCTTGAGACCAAATGGCATAACAATGTAGCAAAAGGTTCCCCACGGTGTGATGAATGCGGTTTTTTCTTGGTGATTTGGGTGCATTTTGATTTGGTTGTATCCGATAAACCCATCGATGAATGACTTGAAAGCATGACTGGCTGTGTTGTCCACGATCATGTCGATATTGGGTAATGGATAATCATCCTTTGGAGATGCTATGTTCAATTCCCGGTAGTCTACTCACATTCGAACTTTCCCTCCTGATTTCGGCACATGCACTATGTTGGCTAGTCATGTCGGATATTCGATCACACGAATGAAACCTACGGTCAACTATTTGACTACTTCTTCTTTGACTTTGAGCGACCATTTGGTGCGGAGCTTTCTCAACTTTTGTTTAAACGGCTTGTAATCTGGAAGAGTGGGGATCTCATGTTGAGCTATTTCAGGTTCAATGCCGGGCGTATAGTCATAGGACCACGTGAAGACATCCACGAATTCCTTTAGTACTTCTTTGAGTTGTGCACGCTCATGCTCGTCAGGGTTAGCCCCTATACTAATCTTGCATAGTTGGCTACTAGAACCGAGGTTAACAATAACAGTTTCTTCTTCATTAACTTA
The DNA here is from genome assembly GCA_949130495.1 of Sambucus nigra. Taxonomy (NCBI): domain Eukaryota; kingdom Viridiplantae; phylum Streptophyta; class Magnoliopsida; order Dipsacales; family Adoxaceae; genus Sambucus; species Sambucus nigra. The sequence continues at coordinate 633,112,810 of OX422215.1, read as the reverse complement.
AACGCAGTTATGTTGTTTGTTATTAACCTTATTTAGATCAGTTAATAATTGTTCATTTGCAAAATCATCATCATCAAAAGTTTGATTAGAATCTAAACAATAAATGTAAGGCACACCAAGATACTCAAAATCTTCATTTATTTCATTGATAGGAAAAATAGCATTGAGAGCTCATCAAAGGAGGCCCCGATTACATTAGAGCAAGGATAAACAATAGAAGAAGAGATGGGGTAAACATTAGGATTAGGTGGGATTTTAATGGGTAGGACCGGCGCAGCGTGCCAGTTGAGGAGAGGTGTAGCAGCAACTTTAATCAGGTGGGATGGATCCAGTGATGTAGTGCTTGAATGAACCATACAGAGTGTCATCCCTAGTGTCTGTAAGTTAAATGAACCCTCGGAGTCATTTCCCTCAGAATCTTTGATATCTTTGATGAGCGATTGTACATGGTGTTGGGAACTTACGTCCCTTGGGTAGCGATCTTAGAAAAAATCTCCATTCCAGGCTTCATCTTCTTGTCTGTATGGTCATACCATGGTTTCGAAAAGCCGCAAAAGGGGAAGTCTTCTCCATCTTTGATGAATCGTCCATTCAAGGAGTCACCTGGGATAGTCTGGATGCAGTCTAATCTTCTCTTTAGTCGAGACTGGCAGATAGGGAAATCTTTTTTTAGTACAATGGGATCAATTATCCCTTGCTGACTTTGTCCTAGCCCCAGTCCGGGCATGAAGTGCATGTTTTTGAACATTTGAATCACATTGACGTTGCCATGAGGGTCGTATTCTGGACAAACCTTTTCTCTGAAATAGTTCCCTGTCAGGAGTAGAAGTAGTTCAACTCGAAATCCTGATAGGAGCATATCATTTGACCCGTATTGTATCTCAAGGATTGGTTTACTGGTACTTGCACCCTCGGCATTGTCGTCGTCACCCAAAATGGTGATGACTCGTCCGTCGGCGAAGAACTTCAATTTCTGATGGAATGAGGAAGACACACCCTTGATACTGTGGAGCCAAGGTCGTCCAAGCGACAGGTTGAAACAAGATGGGATGTCAATAACTTGGAATTCAACGACAGGGTTTATAGGGCCAACCCCTATTACAAGTTTTATGGATCCCATCACTTCTCGATGGGTATTATCGTAGGCATGCACTGCAACGGAGGTTGGAGAGTGGTCACTTTCCTTCAGTCCTAAGCATTTGAAGGTTCTTAATGGCCATACATTCAAGGTGGATCCATTATCGACAAGAGAGAGTGGTACGATCTTGCCCATAACTTCGACTGAGATGTCGAGTGCATGATTGTGGTTTAGCTCGATTCTGGGGATTTCTTCTTCGAAAAAGGATAGCATTCTGGTAGATGTCAGGGATACGACTAAATTTATCGCTTCTTCTGGTGTGGTAAAAGGAGGAACTGTGGGTCCAGTGAGCAACTTGATCAAAGCATTTCTGTGCAGCTAGGAAGACATGAAAAGCCCCCATAGAGTGATGTTAGCTTGAGTTTTCTTCAGTTAATCGAGGATCTTGCTCTCCTCGAGGGTCATCTTGTAATACCCCGTATTTTTGGAGATATTTATTTTTGGGATTAATTAATTAAATGAGAATTAATTGGGAATTAATTCGGATAAAATACTAGCGAGATGTGAGTTGGTATTTGACTATATTGAGTATATATGATGATATATGAATATTGAATTAGGAAATTTATCGTGAGATTGATATACGGCAATTTGGACATTTTATTGGGAGGCGTGAGACAGTCGCGTCAGGATATAATTATTTTAATTATAAAAGTGAAATTAAATTCTATTAATCGTATGGTTGTTTTGAGCGCGCCAACGCGTCCGGAAGGGTCGAGATAGTCAGAAAACACTAGCCGGGGGTTTAGTTTGGGTGCCGGGGTATTTTTAGGCCGTACCGGCAACATATAGGGGTAGTTTGGTAATTTTGCATTTTTGAGAATTAAAAGTGACGAAAATTAGTAAATTATATCTGATGTGGATTTGACCCACTAAACCACTAACCAACTCATTTTTAACCTAATAGGCTACGTAGGTTATTAGAATTAGGTTTCTAATTTTTCCCAAAACAAACCCTAGCCACCATAGCCATTGGAGAAGAAAGCTTAGAGAGGGAGAGAAAGAGGAGAATTTTACAGAGAGAGAGAGAGAGAACCTCATCAAATCGTCATCAAAATCAGAGATTAAATCAAGGCAAGTGATTTAATTCCGTTTAATTCAGAGAATGTTTCTTCCATGTTAGATAATTCTAAGATTTACATTTGTTCTTGAAAGTTAATGAAAAACCCATGAGTTTGGAATTAGAATACTATATTTTGAGGAAAGGATTGCATGTAGAATCGTATTTAGAGGACTAATCTGATGTTGATATATCTTGCAAGAAACAAAAACGGATTTAATTGGATAAATTAAAGACTTAAAATTTTAGGGTTTATGTTCTTGAAAAAAAATGGGGAAAAGTGTAGAAACTTGTGATTTAATGATGATTAGGACGAATTAATCCTTTAAAACACGTTAGTATGTGATTATAATATATTTAGGATTGATTAGAGACCTTAAAACATTGTTGGGACGAATTTTAGAGGAGAATTGAGGAGTAGAAATTGGTGAAAAACGAAAGTAGAAATTCTGGGCACGAAACTGGTCGTTCGTTAGAAGGCCTTCCCAGGTCGTTCGAACGAGCTCGTTCGAACGAGCTTCTAACGAGTTGACCAGTTGCTTCTAACGAAGGGAAATTTCGTTCGATACCTTCGTTCGAACGAGATGTCGTTAGAAGGTACAGTTCGTTCGAACGAACTGAATCTCGTTCAAACAGCCTCGTTCGAACGAGACTTCTAACGAGCTGGCAGTTTAGGCCTTTTTGGCCTGTTTTGATTTTGGGAGTCCCGTAAACTTGTTCGAGGATAGAGATAACATTCCTTTGATGATGTACTGGTATACTTGGGACATTTGGGATATAATGAGGAGTAAATTATATAATTGTGGAACAAATCAAATAGACACTTTGAGTCGAGACGTGAGTGCCTACTACGACGTGAGAATAAATTATGGCGTGTATAATTATGAACCGGGAGTATATAAATTGTATAAATTATAAGATGGTACGAGAATGCGATAATTACTACAATTAAACTACGGTGATTACTAAGATGCGTGTTTACTTAGTATTGATATATGATTTGTGTGTATGACATACCTACCATACTTGCTATCACGGGAGGTTTGCGTTCGCTTAGGACCCTCTAATCCTTGTGTGCCTACGGGGGGATTTAGACTGGTACCTCGAGAACATAGGTCAGAGAAGGACTTATTGGGATGTTAATAAGTCTGCTGATCGTGGGAGCGTAGGTATGTGCGTGACCCATGTGATGTGACTGTGTTCGCCTCCACTGTTTGTGAATTGTGTTATCTGAACTATTCCTGAGAGATTCGGAATACGTGATTCCTTATGTACATGATGTACCGGGATGGATAGCAGAGTATATGTACACCGCAGCTTAGTCTCGGGGTACTTATATTGTATATTTATGTTGTGGAAAATATACACTTAATAAAATGGGAACTTTCATATGGTATCGTGTGTACAACTATGGAATAACATAAAAGGGATAATCTATAATGAGTTGTATTACTTTTATATGAGAACCTGAATTTACGTTAAGCCCCCTATTTAATTGCGATCGTTATAATGTTAATGGGAACCGAGTAATAAGGGTAGAACCTATGACAGTCTAGCTAGATACGATGTCACTTAGCTAGGGGTTTGTGTCATTTTAGATGGGTACTTACGTTAGGAGTGCACAGTTAGACGAGAGGTGAGAATTTCATGTGAGTGCACGTCCTAACATGTACTCTGCATTTAATGTTTTAAATGTTTTTAAAGCACTTGCAGGTTTTTAAAATATCTCCACATTCGGGCTCTGACCCGTTTGCTTTCAAATCTATTTTCTTGTAAAACCATTTTTAGGTGCCCAGCCACAAGGACACCACGCATAGGATTCTCATTCCGATGACGAGCTGTAGCTATTTGTGGAAGTTACAGGGATTTGCTTTTAGACGCTTCTATCATTTGGATTCCATGTTCAGTATTCCTTAGTTGTAGGGCATGTGGCCCAAATTCTATTAGAGACATTTCCATTTTAGTTTTTCAGACTTTGGCATGTATTAATTCAGTATTCCGTATTTTCGTTACTTATTTCAGTTGTGGGATTTGTTGTGAGGAGTTTTTCCTCCGAATTTATTTATATCATGTGATGGTTATTCTATTATTTCGTTATGGTGAATGGTGATATTATTCTTGCTTTAAATCTTTTACCGCATGTTAATCAGACTTTAATTAAAATTTGACAACTTACTTTTTAAATACTAGGTGGGTAGTAATAATATAATGCTTTTGACAGTGATGCTATTAACTGAGCCAACTTGACATTTTGATTTAATTTAATAAAGGAGTAGCTACCCTGTATTTAATTAGTCGGGGTGTCACAGGTGGTATCAGAGCATCAGGTTCTAGTGTCCTTTAGGATCTGTACGGCTATTATGTTTCCGCTAAGTTTTCTTTGATATAGAGCCCTATATTTTAGGACTGTTGTACTCTTTTTGTGTATGCTTCGTTCTTCAGCTATTTTAAGTTTATAAACTGTGAACTTATAAACTTAATTCTTATTTCAGATGCCTCCACGACGTGCACGACAAGTTCCCAGGGATGCAACGCCAGAACCCCAGCCCGCTCCAGTTCAGGGCATGATGAACGCCGCTGAGGTTGCAGCCATTGTAGCCCAAGCAGTAAATGCCGCAATTTCCGTAGTTCAGCAGGCACCACCTAAGGCGCCGGTTGTCGCGCCAGTACAGGTAAATGCATTCCCGTCTGCTTGGGAACGTGTACGTGACGCTTTTCAGAAAGCGCATCCGCCAGAGTTTGCAGGTAGCTCAGATGTGGTAGTCTCGAGCCAGTGGAGGAAGGATATGCAGAGGCACTTGAGGATGTATGAGTGCACGGATGTTCAGAAGCAGGTGCTAGCTACTTTCAAGCTAGTTGGATCTGCACTGCAGTGGTGGGGGTCTATTACCACCGTAGAGGAGAGGGATACTCTCACTATTCAGGACTTTTGGGTGCGGTTCGACCGCAAGTACTTTCCGTCAGCTGTTCACACGGAAATGAGGAGGAAACTGATGAATCTGAAGCAAGAGGGTAAGACCGTGGCCGAGTATGAGGTCGAGTTCACGAATCTGTTGAACATCGTTCCGGATGAGATACCGACAGAAAAGAAGAAGATTGAGAAATTCACCAACGGGTTGACATGGAGGATCCGTCAGCATCTGTTAGGGAACCTTTCCTTGGCCACTTATTCTGATGTGGTTAACGCTGCTTTGTTACACTTCCAGGATCACCGCTTTCATATGGCTGAGGGCAAGAGATCGGGAGAGTCTAGCCATCAGGGCAGGACTGGAGGACATGGTGCCGGTGGGGCACAATCTGTTCAGGGGCAGAGACAGGGTGAGCAGGGTTCCCAGCACGGGGATCAGAAGAGGTTCAGATCAGGGAATTACAGGCACGGACAGGGAGGTTTCCGTCAGGGCCATCAGGGTCCAAACGGCCATCAGGGCCAACAGGGGCAGAATGGGCAGCAGTTTCAGCAGGGCCAGTAGGGCCAAGGGAGGAACGGTAACGGCCACCAGGGCCGGGGACAGCAGGGGCAGTGAGGAGGGAACTTCCCAGGGAAGTGTTATGTTTGTGGCAAGACTGGCCATAAACGACAGGATTGTCCTGATAGGGGCAGGGCCCCACAGCAGCAGCAGCAGGGTGCTCGCCAGGAGCCGCAGAGGCCTATGTTTCCCGTCGCTCTCCCCGCACCGCCACAGATGGCAGCATTGCCACCCATTCCAGCAGTCCCAGCTCAGCAGGGGCAGCTATAGTATGGACGTGTCTATAACGTCCACCAGGCAGCAGTTCCACAGGCACCGCCCGCGATTGAGGGTACGTTTCCTATCCATGGCACTATGGGTCGGGTATTGTTTGATACGGGGGCTACACATTGTTTTATAGCTACACATTTCGCGATGGTTTTAGGGTTGTTAGCCACAGCGGAGAGCACAGTGACGTGTGTTGACTCACCATTGGGGAATGGGTCACTTATATTCTTTATATGCCGGGGAGTGGGGGTAGAGATTGGTGGTTTGGTATTACCTGCAGACATGTTGGTATTAGATATGCATGTGCACAAGTGATTATCGGTATGGGTTGGATCGTAGCTTATAGGGCCATGATTGATTGCTTCAGCGAGAGCATTGTTTTTGCCATTCCGGGGCAAGAGATGTTTGTAGTGGCGATGCCTCGCCCAGAGGGAGGTTCGACCGCTCATCTGTATTACATAGAGGAGGATACCTCTAAGGAGGTTGTGATTCCTTTATATTCGATCCCAGTTGTCAGAGAGTATTCGGATGTGTTTCAGGAGATACCAGGCCTACCCCCCAGTCGAGAGATAGACTTTGTTATAGACCTATTGCTAGATACGAGAACTATAGCATGCGCACCGTACCGTATGGCACCGGCAGAGATGCGAGAGCTACGAGATCAGATAGAGCAGCTGTTAGGTCAGGGCTTTATTCACAGGAGTACCTCACCTTGGGGCGCTCCAGTTTTGTTTGTGAAGAAGAGGGACGGTTCACTAAGATTGTGTGTGGACTACCGGGAGTTGAACAAGGTCACAATACGGAATAAGTATCCGTTGCCTCGAATCGATGACCTATTTGACCAGTTGAGAGGAGCTTCTTTCTTCTCGAAGATTGATTTGAGATCGGGATACCATCAGTTACGTATCAGGGAGGAGCATGTCTCGAAGACTGCGTTCTTAACGAGATATGGTTCTTACGAGTTTCGAGTTATGCCTTTTGGTTTGACCAACGCTCCAGTAGTGTTTATGGACTTGATGAATAGGGTGTTCAGAGAGTTCCTTGATCAGTTTGTCATTGTCTTCATTGATGATATTCTGGTTTACTCCCAGACAGAGGAGGAGCACGTCGAACATTTGAGGCAGGTTTTGCAGACGCTGCGTCAGAACGAACTGTATGCAAAGTTTGAGAAGTGCGGGTTTTGGTTAAAGGAGGTCCAGTTTTTGGGACACATTATTTCCGACCGGGGGACATCTGTTGATCCGGGGAAGGTATCCGCGGTGAGGGAGTGGGGACAGCCCACGACACCGACTGAGATTCGTAGTTTCTTGGGCCTAGCAGGATACTACAGGAGATTCATTCGGGGATTTTTGAAGATAGCGGGTCCTTTGACACATCTGACTCGTAAAGGTGTGCCGTTCATTTGGAGTGATGCATGTCAGATGGCATTTGATGAGTTAAAGGACAAATTGACCTCAGCACCTGTGTTAGCATTGCCGAGACCGGGAGTTGAGTATTTGGTTTACACCGATGCGTCTTTGCAAGGACTTGGAGGTGTATTGCAGCAGGAGAGACAGGCCATAGCTTATGCTTCCTGTAAGCTTAAGCCTCATGAGAAGAATTACCCCACGCATGATTTGGAGTTGGCGGCAGTGGTATTTGCCCTACGGATTTGGAGGCACTATCTTTTGGGGGAGAAGTTCCAATTGTTCACGGACCACAAGTCCCTACAGTACCTATTCACGCAGAAGGAGTTGAACATGCGGAAAAGGAGGTGGATTGAGTTTATGAAGGACTACCAGTTCGATATCCAGTATCAACCGGGTAAGGCTAACGTGGTAGCAGACGCGTTGAGCCGTAGGCCAGCAAATGAGGTGGCAGGGGTGTGGAAGGCAAAGTGGAAGGAGTTGGGACACCAGGATGCAGTGGCCCGATCTTTCATGTCTGTGATGACCGTTACACCGCAGATTGTCACGAAGGTAGTACGGGCACATGCTAATGACTCGTTCTGTCAGGAGCAGATAGTTCGATTACTAGAAGAGGGAGCCGAGTCCTATACCGTTAGCTCAGACGGGGGATTACGCTTCAATGGGAGATTGGTGGTTCCGAAAGGGGAGGAATTGCGACACGAGATGATGGCAGAGTCGCACGGATCACGGTTCGCGGTACATCCCGGAGGGGACAAAATGTACCAAGACATGAGACGCCAGTATTGGTGGAGTGGTATGAAGAGAGATATCGCTGTGTTTGTTTCGAAATGCGCCACTTGTCAGCTAGTAAAAGTGGATCATCAGAGACCGACAGGACTTCTACAGCCGTTGGAGGTTCCGAGGTGGATGTGGGAGAGCATATCCATGGACTTTATCACGGGGTTGCCTACGTCGCAGAGGGGTCACGACTCCGTTTGGGTAATTGTGGACAGGTTGTCCAAAGTCGCTCACTTTTTACCCGTAAGGACTGACTACACTACGGGACAGTATGCCCAGCTCTTCATTTAAGAGATTGTGAGACTTCACGGTGTGCCCCTAAATATCGTGTCTGACAGAGACAAGATATTCGTTTCACAGTTTTGGGAGAGTTTCCAGGAGGCCATGGGCACGGAATTGCGGTTGAGTACGGCTTAACATCCGCAGACCGATGGGTAGACCGAGCGCACAAATCAAATGTTGGAGGACATGCTACGCATGTGCATTATTGACTTTGGAGGTGGATGGGAGCAATACCTTCCACTGGTAGAGTTTGCTTATAATAACTCCTACCAGTTCACTATTGGCATGGCTCCGTTTGAGGCGTTGTACGGTAGGCCTTGTCGTTCCCCAGCTTGTTGGTTGGAGGTGGGGGACAACAAAATACTTGGGCCGGAAGTGATTCAGGATACTTCGGCAAGGATTGAGTTGATTCGGAGTCGCATTCGGGTAGCTCAAGACCGGCAGAAGAGTTATGCTGATGCGAAGAGATCTTTCGAGGAGTTCCAAGTGGGGGACCAGGTTTTGCTCAGAGTATCTCCTATGAAGGGGATTATGCGTTTTGGGAAGAAGGGGAAGTTGGCACCGAGGTATGTGCAGCCGTTTCCTATTATTGAGCGGATTGGACCAGTTGCGTATAGACTCGGGTTACCGGAGCATTTACACTGGATTCACGATGTGTTTCATATTTCCTCGCTAAGGAAATATCTCAGAGACGATTTGGCTCATTCTCACATCGCTTTGGAGGAGATTGATCTACAGCCTGATAGCTCCTACGAGGAGGGGCCGATTGCTATTTTGGACCGAAGTGAGAGGAAGCTGCGGTCAAAGATAGTTCCGTTAGTGCGTGTTCAGTGGCGACATCACAATGTCGAGGAGTCCACATGGGAACGCGAGGATGAGATGCGCGAACGTTATCCAGAGTTGTTTTTATCAGGTACTTTCTAGTTCTGAATTTCGGGACGAAATTCTGTTATTAGGGGGGAAGTATGTAATACCCCGTATTTTTGGCGATATTTATTTTTGGGATTAATTAATTAAATGAGAATTAATTGGGAATTAATCCGGATAAAATACTAGCGAGATGTGAGTTGGTATTTGACTATATTGAGTATATATGATGATATATGAATATTGAATTAGGAAATTTGTCGTGAGATTGATATACGGCAATTTGGACATTTTATTGGGACGCGTGAGACAGTCGCGTCAGGTTATAATTATTTTAATTATAAAAGTGAAATTAAATTCTATTAACCGTATGGTCGTTTTGAGCGCGCCAACGCGTCCGGAAGGGTCGAGATAGTCAGAAAACACTAGCCGGGGGTTTAGTTTGGGTCCCGGGGTATTTTTAGGCCGTACCGGCAACATATAGGGGTAGTTTGGTAATTTTACATTTTTGAGAATTAAAAGTGACGAAAATTAGTAAATTATATCTGATGTGGATTTGACCCACTAAACCACTAACCAACTCATTTTTAACCTAATAGGCTACGTAGGTTATTAGAATTAGGTTTCTAATTTTTCCCAAAACAAACCCTAGCCACCATAGCCATTGGAGAAGAAAGCTTAGAGAGGGAGAGAAAGAGGAGAATTTTGCAGAGAGAGAGAGAGAGAACCTCATCAAATCGTCATCAAAATCAGAGATTAAATCAAGGCAAGTGATTTAATTCCGTTTAATTCAGAGAATGTTTCTTCCATGTTAGATAATTCTAAGATTTACATTTGTTCTTGAAAGTTAATGAAAAACCCATGAGTTTGGAATTAGAATACTATATTTTGAGGAAAGGATTGCATGTAGAATCATATTTAGAGGACTAATCTGATGTTGATATATCTTGCAAGAAACAAAAACGGATTTAATTGGATAAATTAAAGACTTAAAATTTTAGGGTTTATGTTCTTGAAAAAAAATGGGGAAAAGTGTAGAAACTTGTGATTTAATGATGATTAGGACGAATTAATCCTTTAAAACACGTTAGTATGTGATTATAATATATTTAGGATTGATTAGAGACCTTAAAACATTGTTGGGACGAATTTTAGAGGAGAATTGAGGAGTAGAAATTGGTGAAAAACGAAAGTAGAAATTCTGGGCACGAAACTGGTCGTTCGTTAGAAGGCCTTCCCAGGTCGTTCGAACGAGCTCGTTCGAACGAGCTTCTAACGAGTTGACCAGTTGCTTCTAACGAAGGGAAATTTCGTTCGATACCTTCGTTCGAACGAGATGTCGTTAGAAGGTACAGTTCGTTCGAACGAACTGAATCTCGTTCAAACAGCCTCGTTCGAACGAGACTTCTAACGAGCTGGCAGTTTAGGCCTTTTTGGCCTGTTTTGATTTTGGGAGTCCCGTAAACTTGTTCGAGGATAGAGATAACATTCCTTTGATGATGTACTGGTATACTTGGGACATTTGGGATATAATGAGGAGTAAATTATATAATTGTGGAACAAATCAAATAGACACTTTGAGTCGAGACGTGAGTGCCTACTACGACGTGAGAATAAATTATGGCGTGTATAATTATGAACCGGGAGTATATAAATTGTATAAATTATAAGATGGTATGAGAATGCGATAAGTACTACAATTAAACTACGGTGATTACTAAGATGCGTGTTTACTTAGTATTGATATATGATTTGTGTGTATGACATACCTACCATACTTGCTATCACGGGAGGTTTACGTTCGCTTAGGACCCTCTAATCCTTGTGTGCCTACGGGGGGATTTAGACTGGTACCTCGAGAACATAGGTCAGAGAAGGACTTATTGGGATGTTAATAAGTCTGATGATCGTGGGAGCGTAGGTATGTGCGTAACCCATGTGATGTGACTGTGTTCGCCTCCACTGTTTGTGAATTGTGTTATCTGAACTATTCCTGAGAGATTCGGAATACGTGATTCCTTATGTACATGATGTACCGGGATGGATAGCAGAGTATATGTACACCGCAGCTTAGTCTCGGGGTACTTATATTGTATATTTATGTTGTGGAAAATATACACTTAATAAAATGGGAACTTTCATATGGTATCGTGTGTACAACTATGGAATAACATAAAAGGGATAATCTATAATGAGTTGTATTACTTTTATATGAGAACCTGAATTTACGTTAAGCCCCCTATTTAATTGCGATCGTTATAATGTTAATGGGAACCGAGTAATAAGGGTAGAACCTATGACAGTCTAGCTAGATACGATGTCACTTAGCTAGGGGTTTGTGTCATTTTAGATGGGTACTTACGTTAGGAGTGCACAGTTAGACGAGAGGTGAGAATTTCATGTGAGTGCACGTCCTAACATGTACTCTGCATTTAATGTTTTAAATGTTTTTAAAGCACTTGCAGGTTTTTAAAATATCTCCACATTCGGGCTCTGACCCGTTTGCTTTCAAATCTATTTTCTTGTAAAACCATTTTTAGGTGCCCAGCCACAAGGACACCACGCATAGGATTCTCATTCCGATGACGAGCTGTAGCTATTTGTGGAAGTTACAGGGATTTGCTTTTAGACGCTTCTATCATTTGGATTCCATGTTCAGTATTCCTCAGTTGTAGGGCATGTTGCCCAAATTCTATTAGAGACATTTCCATTTTAGTTTTTCAGACTTTGGCATGTATTAATTCAGTATTCAGTATTTTCGTTACTTATTTCAGTTGTGGGATTTGTTGTGAGGAGTTTTTCCTCCGGATTTATTTATATCATGTGATGGTTATTCTATTATTTCGTTATGGTGAATGGTGATATTATTCTTGCTTTAAATCTTTTACCGCATGTTAATCAGACTTTAATTAAAATTTGACAACTTACTTTTTAAATACTAGGTGGGTAGTAATAATATAATGCTTTTGACAGTGATGCTATTAATTGAGCCAACTTGGCATTTTGATTTAATTTAATAAAGGAGTAGCTACCCTGTATTTAATTAGTCGGGGTGTCACAGGTGGTATCAGAGCATCAGGTTCTAGTGTCCTTTAGGATCTGTACGGCTATTATGTTTCCGCTAAGTTTTCTTTGATATAGAGCCCTATATTTTAGGACTGTTGTACTCTTTTTGTGTATGCTTCGTTCTTCAGCTATTTTAAGTTTATAAACTGTGAACTTATAAACTTAATTCTTATTTCAGATGCCTCCACGACGTGCACGACAAGTTCCCAGGGATGCAACGCCAGAACCCCAGCCCGCTCCAGTTCAGGGCATGATGAACGCCGCTGAGGTTGCAGCCATTGTAGCCCAAGCAGTAAATGCCGCAATTTCCGTAGTTCAGCAGGCACCACCTCAGGCGCCGGTTGTCGCGCCAGTACAGGCAAATGCATTCCCGTCTGCTTGGGAACGTGTACGTGACGCTTTTCAGAAAGCGCATCCGCCAGAGTTTGCAGGTAGCTCAGATGTGGTAGTCTCGAGCCAGTGGAGGAAGGATATGCAGAGGCACTTGAGGATGTATGAGTGCACGGATGTTCAGAAGCAGGTGCTAGCTACTTTCAAGCTAGTTGGATCTGCACTGCAGTGGTGGGGGTCTATTACCACCGTAGAGGAGAGGGATACTCTCACTATTCAGGACTTTTGGGTGCGGTTCAACCGCAAGTACTTTCCGTCAGCTGTTCACACGGAAATGAGGAGGAAACTGATGAATCTGAAGCAAGAGGGTAAGACCGAGGCCGAGTATGAGGTCGAGTTCACGAATCTGTTGAACATCGTTCCGGATGAGATACCGACAGAAAAGAAGAAGATTGAGAAATTCACCAACGGGTTGACATGGAGGATCCGTCAGCATCTGTTAGGGAACCTTTCCTTGGCCACTTATTCTGATGTGGTTAACGCTGCTTTGTTACACTGCCAGGATCACCGCTTTCATATGGCTGAGGGCAAGAGATCGGGAGAGTCTAACCATCAGGGCTGGAATGGAGGACATGGTGCCGGTGGGGCACAATCTGTTCAGGGGCAGAGACAGGGTGAGCAGGGTTCCCAGCACGGGGATCAGAAGAGGTTCAGATCAGGGAATTACAGGCACGGACAGGGAGGTTTCCGTCAGGGCCATCAGGGTCCAAACGGCCATCAGGGCCAACAGGGGCAGAATGGGCAGCAGTTTCAGCAGGGCCAGTAGGGCCAAGGGAGGAACGGTAACGGCCACCAGGGCCGGGGACAGCAGGGGCAGTGAGGAGGGAACTTCCCAGGGAAGTGTTATGTTTGTGGTAAGACTGGCCATAAACGACAGGATTGTCCTGATAGGGGCAGGGCCCCACAGCAGCAGCAGCAGGGTGCTCGCCAGGAGCCGCAGAGGCCTATGTTTCCCATCGCTCTCCCCGCACCGCCACAGATGGCAGCATTGCCACCCATTCCAGCAGTCCCAGCTCAGCAGGGGCAGCTATAGTATGGACGTGTCTATAACGTCCACCAGGCAGCAGTTCCACAGGCACCGCCCGCGATTGAGGGTACGTTTCCTATCCATGGCACTATGGGTCGGGTATTGTTTGATACGGGGGCTACACATTGTTTTATAGCTACACATTTCGCGAAGGTTTTAGGGTTGTTAGCCACAGCGGAGAGCACAGTGACGTGTGTCGACTCACCATTGGGGAATGGGTCACTTATATTCTTTATATGCCGGGGAGTGGGGGTAGAGATTGGTGGTTTGGTATTACCTGCAGACACGTTGGTATTAGATATGCATGTGCACAAGTGATTATCGGTATGGGTTGGCTCGTAGCTTATAGGGCCATGATTGATTGCTTCAGCGAGAGCATTGTTTTTGCCATTCCGGGGCAAGAAATGTTTGTAGTGGCGATGCCTCGCCCAGAGGGAGGTTCGACCGCTCATTTGTATTACATAGAGGAGGATACCTCTAAGGAGGTTGTGATTCCTTTATATTCGATCCCAGTTGTCAGAGAGTATTCGGATGTGTTTCAGGAGATACCAGGCCTACCCCCCAGTCGAGAGATAGACTTTGTTATAGACCTATTGCCAGATACGAGAACTATAGCACGCGCACCGTACCGTATGGCTCCGGCAGAGATGCGAGAGCTACGAGATCAGATAGAGCAGCTGTTAGGTCAGGGCTTTATTCACAGGAGTACCTCACCTTGGGGCGCTCCAGTTTTGTTTGTGAAGAAGAGGGACGGTTCACTAAGATTGTGTGTGGACTACCGGGAGTTGAACAAGGTCACAATACGGAATAAGTATCCGTTGCCTCGAATCGATGACCTATTTGACCAGTTGAGAGGAGCTTCTTTCTTCTCGAAGATTGATTTGAGATCGGGATACCATCAGTTACGTATCAGGGAGGAGCATGTCTCGAAGACTGCGTTCTTAACGAGATATGGTTCTTACGAGTTTCGAGTTATGCCTTTTGGTTTGACCAACGCTCCAGTAGTGTTTATGGACTTGATGAATAGGGTGTTCAGAGAGTTCCTTGATCAGTTTGTCATTGTCTTCATTGATGATATTCTGGTTTACTCCCAGATAGAGGAGGAGCACGTCGAACATTTGAGGCAGGTTTTGCAGACGCTGCGTCAGAACGAACTGTATGCAAAGTTTGAGAAGTGCGGGTTTTGGTTAAAGGAGGTCCAGTTTTTGGGACACATTATTTTCGACCGGGGGACATCTGTTGATCCGGGGAAGGTATCCGCGGTGAGGGAGTGGGGACAGCCCACGACACCGACTGAGATTCGTAGTTTCTTGGGCCTAGCAGGATACTACAGGAGATTCATTCGGGGATTTTTGAAGATAGCGGGTCCTTTGACACATCTGACTCGTAAAGGTGTGCCGTTCATTTGGAGTGATGCATGTCAGATGGCATTTGATGAGTTAAAGGACAAATTGACCTCAGCACCTGTGTTAGCATTGCCGTGACCGGGAGTTGAGTATTTGGTTTACACCGATGCGTCTTTGCAAGGACTTGGAGGTGTATTGCAGCAGGAGAGACAGGCCATAGCTTATGCTTCCTGTAAGCTTAAGCCTCATGAGAAGAATTACCCCACGCATGATTTGGAGTTGGCGGCAGTGGTATTTGCCCTACGGATTTGGAGGCACTATCTTTTGGGGGAGAAGTTCCAATTGTTCACGGACCACAAGTCCCTACAGTACCTATTCACGCAGAAGGAGTTGAACATGCGGAAAAGGAGGTGGATTGAGTTTATGAAGGACTACCAGTTCGATATCCAGTATCAATCGGGTAAGGCTAACGTGGTAGCAGACGCGTTGAGCCGTAGGCCAGCAAATGAGGTGGCAGGGGTGTGGAAGGCAAAGTGGAAGGAGTTGGGACACCAGGATGCAGTGGCCCGATCTTTTATGTCTGTGATGACCGTTACACCGCAGATTGTGACGAAGGTAGTACGGGCACATGCTAATGACTCGTTCTGTCAGGAGCAGATAGTTCGATTACTAGAAGAGGGAGCCGAGTCCTATACCGTTAGCTCAGACGGGGGATTACGCTTCAATGGGAGATTGGTGGTTCCGAAAGGGGAGGAATTGCGACACGAGATGATGGCAGAGTCGCACGGATCACGGTTCGCGGTACATCCCGGAGGGGACAAAATGTACCAAGACATGAGACGCCAGTATTGGTGGAGTGGTATGAAGAGAGATATCGCTGTGTTTGTTTCGAAATGCGCCACTTGTCAGCTAGTAAAAGTGGATCATCAGAGACCGACAGGACTTCTACAGCCGTTGGAGGTTCCGAGGTGGATGTGGGAGAGCATATCCATGGACTTTATCACGGGGTTGCCTACGTCGCAGAGGGGTCACGACTCCGTTTGGGTAATTGTGGACAGGTTGTCCAAAGTCGCTCACTTTTTACCCGTAAGGACTGACTACACTACGGGACAGTATGCCCAGCTCTTCATTTAAGAGATTGTGAGACTTCACGGTGTGCCCCTAAATATCGTGTCTGACAGAGACAAGATATTCGTTTCACAGTTTTGGGAGAGTTTCCAGGAGGCCATGGGCACGGAATTGCGGTTGAGTACGGCTTAACATCCGCAGACCGATGGGTAGACCGAGCGCACAAATCAAATGTTGGAGGACATGCTACGCATGTGCATTATTGACTTTGGAGGTGGATGGGAGCAATACCTTCCACTGGTAGAGTTTGCTTATAATAACTCCTACCAGTTCACTATTGGCATGGCTCCGTTTGAGGCGTTGTACGGTAGGCCTTGTCGTTCCCCAGCTTGTTGGTTGGAGGTGGGGGACAACAAAATACTTGGGCCGAAAGTGATTCAGGATACTTCGGCAAGGATTGAGTTGATTCGGAGTCGCATTCGGGTAGCTCAAGACCGGCTGAAGAGTTATGCTGATGCGAAGAGATCTTTCGAGGAGTTCCAAGTGGGGGACCAGGTTTTGCTCAGAGTATCTCCTATGAAGGGGATTATGCGTTTTGGGAAGAAGGGGAAGTTGGCACCGAGGTATGTGGGGCCGTTTCCTATTATTGAGCGGATTGGACCAGTTGCGTATAGACTCGGGTTACCGGAGCATTTACACCGGATTCACGATGTGTTTCATATTTCCTCGCTAAGGAAATATCTCAGAGACGATTTGGCTCATTCTCACATCGCTTTGGAGGAGATTGATCTACAGCCTGATAGCTCCTACGAGGAGGGGCCGATTGCTATTTTGGACCGAAGTGAGAGGAAGCTGCGGTCAAAGATAGTTCCGTTAGTGCGTGTTCAGTGGCGACATCACAATGTCGAGGAGTCCACATGGGAACGCGAGGATGAGATGCGCGAACGTTATCCAGAGTTGTTTTTATCAGGTACTTTCTAGTTCTGAATTTCGGGACGAAATTCTGTTATTAGGGGGGAAGTATGTAATACCCCGTATTTTTGGCGATATTTATTTTTGGGATTAATTAATTAAATGAGAATTAATTGGGAATTAATCCGGATAAAATACTAGCGAGATGTGAGTTGGTATTTGACTATATTGAGTATATATGATGATATATGAATATTGAATTAGGAAATTTGTCGTGAGATTGATATACGGCAATTTGGACATTTTATTGGGACGCGTGAGACAGTCGCGTCAGGTTATAATTATTTTAATTATAAAAGTGAAATTAAATTCTATTAACCGTATGGTCGTTTTGAGCGCGCCAACGCGTCCGGAAGGGTCGAGATAGTCAGAAAACACTAGCCGGGGGTTTAGTTTGGGTCCCGGGGTATTTTTAGGCCGTACCGGCAACATATAGGGGTAGTTTGGTAATTTTACATTTTTGAGAATTAAAAGTGACGAAAATTAGTAAATTATATCTGATGTGGATTTGACCCACTAAACCACTAACCAACTCATTTTTAACCTAATAAGCTACGTAGGTTATTAGAATTAGGTTTCTAATTTTTCCCAAAACAAACCCTAGCCACCATAGCCATTGGAGAAGAAAGCTTAGAGAGGGAGAGAAAGAGGAGAATTTTGCAGAGAGAGAGAGAGAGAACCTCATCAAATCGTCATCAAAATCAGAGATTAAATCAAGGCAAGTGATTTAATTCCGTTTAATTCAGAGAATGTTTCTTCCATGTTAGATAATTCTAAGATTTACATTTGTTCTTGAAAGTTAATGAAAAACCCATGAGTTTGGAATTAGAATACTATATTTTGAGGAAAGGATTGCATGTAGAATCGTATTTAGAGGACTAATCTGATGTTGATATATCTTGCAAGAAACAAAAACGGATTTAATTGGATAAATTAAAGACTTAAAATTTTAGGGTTTATGTTCTTGAAAAAAAATGGGGAAAAGTGTAGAAACTTGTGATTTAATGATGATTAGGACGAATTAATCCTTTAAAACACGTTAGTATGTGATTATAATATATTTAGGATTGATTAGAGACCTTAAAACATTGTTGGGACGAATTTTAGAGGAGAATTGAGGAGTAGAAATTGGTGAAAAACGAAAGTAGAAATTCTGGGCACGAAACTGGTCGTTCGTTAGAAGGCCTTCCCAGGTCGTTCGAACGAGCTCGTTCGAACGAGCTTCTAACGAGTTGACCAGTTGCTTCTAACGAAGGGAAATTTCGTTCGATACCTTCGTTCGAACGAGATGTCGTTAGAAGGTACAGTTCGTTCGAACGAACTGAATCTCGTTCAAACAGCCTCGTTCGAACGAGACTTCTAACGAGCTGGCAGTTTAGGCCTTTTTGGCCTGTTTTGATTTTGGGAGTCCCGTAAACTTGTTCGAGGATAGAGATAACATTCCTTTGATGATGTACTGGTATACTTGGGACATTTGGGATATAATGAGGAGTAAATTATATAATTGTGGAACAAATCAAATAGACACTTTGAGTCGAGACGTGAGTGCCTACTACGACGTGAGAATAAATTATGGCGTGTATAATTATGAACCGGGAGTATATAAATTGTATAAATTATAAGATGGTACGAGAATGCGATAAGTACTACAATTAAACTACGGTGATTACTAAGATGCGTGTTTACTTAGTATTGATATATGATTTGTGTGTATGACATACCTACCATACTTGCTATCACGGGAGGTTTACGTTCGCTTAGGACCCTCTAATCCTTGTGTGCCTACGGGGGGATTTAGACTGGTACCTCGAGAACATAGGTCAGAGAAGGACTTATTGGGATGTTAATAAGTCTGATGATCGTGGGAGCGTAGGTATGTGCGTGACCCATGTGATGTGACTGTGTTCGCCTCCACTGTTTGTGAATTGTGTTATCTGAACTATTCCTGAGAGATTCGGAATACGTGATTCCTTATGTACATGATGTACCGGGATGGATAGCAGAGTATAAGTACACCGCAGCTTAGTCTCGGGGTACTTATATTGTATATTTATGTTGTGGAAAATATACACTTAATAAAATGGGAACTTTCATATGGTATCGTGTGTACAACTATGGAATAACATAAAAGGGATAATCTATAATGAGTTGTATTACTTTTATATGAGAACCTGAATTTACGTTAAGCCCCCTATTTAATTGCGATCGTTATAATGTTAATGGGAACCGAGTAATAAGGGTAGAACCTATGACAGTCTAGCTAGATACGATGTCACTTAGCTAGGGGTTTGTGTCATTTTAGATGGGTACTTACGTTAGGAGTGCACAGTTAGACGAGAGGTGAGAATTTCATGTGAGTGCACGTCCTAACATGTACTCTGCATTTAATGTTTTAAATGTTTTTAAAGCACTTGCAGGTTTTTAAAATATCTCCACATTCGGGCTCTGACCCGTTTGCTTTCAAATCTATTTTCTTGTAAAACCATTTTTAGGTGCCCAGCCACAAGGACACCACGCATAGGATTCTCATTCCGATGACGAGCTGTAGCTATTTGTGGAAGTTACAGGGATTTGCTTTTAGACGCTTCTATCATTTGGATTCCATGTTCAGTATTCCTCAGTTGTAGGGCATGTTGCCCAAATTCTATTAGAGACATTTCCATTTTAGTTTTTCAGACTTTGGCATGTATTAATTCAGTATTCAGTATTTTCGTTACTTATTTCAGTTGTGGGATTTGTTGTGAGGAGTTTTTCCTCCGAATTTATTTATATCATGTGATGGTTATTCTATTATTTCGTTATGGTGAATGGTGATATT
Source organism: Sambucus nigra (assembly GCA_949130495.1). NCBI lineage: Eukaryota > Viridiplantae > Streptophyta > Magnoliopsida > Dipsacales > Adoxaceae > Sambucus > Sambucus nigra. Next base: position 633,092,856 of record OX422215.1, on the reverse strand, counting down.
ATTCTTGCTTTAAATCTTTTACCGCATGTTAATCAGACTTTAATTAAAATTTGACAACTTACTTTTTAAATACTAGGTGGGTAGTAATAATATAATGCTTTTGACAGTGATGCTATTAATTGAGCCAACTTGGCATTTTGATTTAATTTAATAAAGGAGTAGCTACCCTGTATTTAATTAGTCGGGGTGTCACAGGTGGTATCAGAGCATCAGGTTCTAGTGTCCTTTAGGATCTGTACGGCTATTATGTTTCCGCTAAGTTTTCTTTGATATAGAGCCCTATATTTTAGGACTGTTGTACTCTTTTTGTGTATGCTTCGTTCTTCAGCTATTTTAAGTTTATAAACTGTGAACTTATAAACTTAATTCTTATTTCAGATGCCTCCACGACGTGCACGACAAGTTCCCAGGGATGCAACGCCAGAACCCCAGCCCGCTCCAGTTCAGGGCATGATGAACGCCGCTGAGGTTGCAGCCATTGTAGCCCAAGCAGTAAATGCCGCAATTTCCGTAGTTCAGCAGGCACCACCTCAGGCGCCGGTTGTCGCGCCAGTACAGGCAAATGCATTCCCGTCTGCTTGGGAACGTGTACGTGACGCTTTTCAGAAAGCGCATCCGCCAGAGTTTGCAGGTAGCTCAGATGTGGTAGTCTCGAGCCAGTGGAGGAAGGATATGCAGAGGCACTTGAGGATGTATGAGTGCACGGATGTTCAGAAGCAGGTGCTAGCTACTTTCAAGCTAGTTGGATCTGCACTGCAGTGGTGGGGGTCTATTACCACCGTAGAGGAGAGGGATACTCTCACTATTCAGGACTTTTGGGTGCGGTTCGACCGCAAGTACTTTCCGTCAGCTGTTCACACGGAAATGAGGAGGAAACTGATGAATCTGAAGCAAGAGGGTAAGACCGAGGCCGAGTATGAGGTCGAGTTCACGAATCTGTTGAACATCGTTCCGGATGAGATACCGACAGAAAAGAAGAAGATTGAGAAATTCACCAACGGGTTGACATGGAGGATCCGTCAGCATCTGTTAGGGAACCTTTCCTTGGCCACTTATTTTGATGTGGTTAACGCTGCTTTGTTACACTGCCAGGATCACCGCTTTCATATGGCTGAGGGCAAGAGATCGGGAGAGTCTAGCCATCAGGGCAGGAATGGAGGACATGGTGCCGGTGGGGCACAATCTGTTCAGGGGCAGAGACAGGGTGAGCAGGGTTCCCAGCACGGGGATCAGAAGAGGTTCAGATCAGGGAATTACAGGCACGGACAGGGAGGTTTCCGTCAGGGCCATCAGGGTCCAAACGGCCATCAGGGCCAACAGGGGCAGAATGGGCAGCAGTTTCAGCAGGGCCAGTAGGGCCAAGGGAGGAACGGTAACGGCCACCAGGGCCGGGGACAGCAGGGGCAGTGAGGAGGGAACTTCCCAGGGAAGTGTTATGTTTGTGGCAAGACTGGCCATAAACGACAGGATTGTCCTGATAGGGGCAGGGCCCCACAGCAGCAGCAGCAGGGTGCTCGCCAGGAGCCGCAGAGGCCTATGTTTCCCATCGCTCTCCCCGCACCGCCACAGATGGCAGCATTGCCACCCATTCCAGCAGTCCCAGCTCAGCAGGGGCAGCTATAGTATGGACGTGTCTATAACGTCCACCAGGCAGCAGTTCCACAGGCACCGCCCGTGATTGAGGGTACGTTTCCTATCCATGGCACTATGGGTCGGGTATTGTTTGATACGGGGGCTACACATTGTTTTATAGCTACACATTTCGCGAAGGTTTTAGGGTTGTTAGCCACAGCGGAGAGCACAGTGACGTGTGTCGACTCACCATTGGGGAATGGGTCACTTATATTCTTTATATGCCGGGGAGTGGGGGTAGAGATTGGTGGTTTGGTATTACCTGCAGACATGTTGGTATTAGATATGCATGTGCACAAGTGATTATCGGTATGGGTTGGCTCGTAGCTTATAGGGCCATGATTGATTGCTTCAGCGAGAGCATTATTTTTGCCATTCCGGGGCAAGAAATGTTTGTAGTGGCGATGCCTCGCCCAGAGGGAGGTTCGACCGCTCATTTGTATTACATAGAGGAGGATACCTCTAAGGAGGTTGTGATTCCTTTATATTCGATCCCAGTTGTCAGAGAGTATTCGGATGTGTTTCAGGAGATACCAGGCCTACCCCCCAGTCGAGAGATAGACTTTGTTATAGACCTATTGCCAGATACGAGAACTATAGCACGCGCACCGTACCGTATGGCTCCGGCAGAGATGCGAGAGCTACGAGATCAGATAGAGCAGCTGTTAGGTCAGGGCTTTATTCACAGGAGTACCTCACCTTGGGGCGCTCCAGTTTTGTTTGTGAAGAAGAGGGACGGTTCACTAAGATTGTGTGTGGACTACCGGGAGTTGAACAAGGTCATAATACGGAATAAGTATCCGTTGCCTCGAATCGATGACCTATTTGACCAGTTGAGAGGAGCTTCTTTCTTCTCAAAGATTGATTTGAGATCGGGATACCATCAGTTACGTATCAGGGAGGAGCATGTCTCGAAGACTGCGTTCTTAACGAGATATGGTTCTTACGAGTTTCGAGTTATGCCTTTTGGTTTGACCAACGCTCCAGTAGTGTTTATGGACTTGATGAATAGGGTGTTCAGAGAGTTCCTTGATCAGTTTGTCATTGTCTTCATTGATGATATTCTGGTTTACTCCCAGACAGAGGAGGAGCACGTCGAACATTTGAGGCAGGTTTTGCAGACGCTGCGTCAGAACGAACTGTATGCAAAGTTTGAGAAGTGCGGGTTTTGGTTAAAGGAGGTCCAGTTTTTGGGACACATTATTTCCGACCGGGGGACATCTGTTGATCCGGGGAAGGTATCCGCGGTGAGGGAGTGGGGACAGCCCACGACACCGACTGAGATTCGTAGTTTCTTGGGCCTAGCAGGATACTACAGGAGATTCATTCGGGGATTTTTGAAGATAGCGGGTCCTTTGACACATCTGACTCGTAAAGGTGTGCCGTTCATTTGGAGTGATGCATGTCAGATGGCATTTGATGAGTTAAAGGACAAATTGACCTCAGCACCTGTGTTAGCATTGCCGAGACCGGGAGTTGAGTATTTGGTTTACACCGATGCGTCTTTGCAAGGACTTGGAGGTGTATTGCAGCAGGAGAGACAGGCCATAGCTTATGCTTCCTGTAAGCTTAAGCCTCATGAGAAGAATTACCCCACGCATGATTTGGAGTTGGCGGCAGTGGTATTTGCCCTACGGATTTGGAGGCACTATCTTTTGGGGGAGAAGTTCCAATTGTTCACGGACCACAAGTCCCTACAGTACCTATTCACGCAGAAGGAGTTGAACATGCGGAAAAGGAGGTGGATTGAGTTTATGAAGGACTACCAGTTCGATATCCAGTATCAACCGGGTAAGGCTAACGTGGTAGCAGACGCGTTGAGCCGTAGGCCAGCAAATGAGGTGGCAGGGGTGTGGAAGGCAAAGTGGAAGGAGTTGGGACACCAGGATGTAGTGGCCCGATCTTTCATGTCTGTGATGACCGTTACACCGCAGATTGTGACGAAGGTAGTACGGGCACATGCTAATGACTCGTTCTGTCAGGAGCAGATAGTTCGATTACTAGAAGAGGGAGCCGAGTCCTATACCGTTAGCTCAGACGGGGGATTACGCTTCAATGGGAGATTGGTGGTTCCGAAAGGGGAGGAATTGCGACACGAGATGATGGCAGAGTCGCACGGATCACGGTTCGCGGTACATCCCGGAGGGGACAAAATGTACCAAGACATGAGACGCCAGTATTGGTGGAGTGGTATGAAGAGAGATATCGCTGTGTTTGTTTCGAAATGCGCCACTTGTTAGCTAGTAAAAGTGGATCATCAGAGACCGACAGGACTTCTACAGCCGTTGGAGGTTCCGAGGTGGATGTGGGAGAGCATATCCATGGACTTTATCACGGGGTTGCCTACGTCGCAGAGGGGTCACGACTCCGTTTGGGTAATTGTGGACAGGTTGTCCAAAGTCGCTCACTTTTTACCCGTAAGGACTGACTACACTACGGGACAGTATGCCCAGCTCTTCATTTAAGAGATTGTGAGACTTCACGGTGTGCCCCTAAATATCGTGTCTGACAGAGACAAGATATTCGTTTCGCGGTTTTGGGAGAGTTTCCAGGAGGCCATGGGCACGGAATTGCGGTTGAGTACGGCTTAACATCCGCAGACCGATGGGTAGACCGAGCGCACAAATCAAATGTTGGAGGACATGCTACGCATGTGCATTATTGACTTTGGAGGTGGATGGGAGCAATACCTTCCACTGGTAGAGTTTGCTTATAATAACTCCTACCAGTTCACTATTGGCATGGCTCCGTTTGAGGCGTTGTACGGTAGGCCTTGTCGTTCCCCAGCTTGTTGGTTGGAGGTGGGGGACAACAAAATACTTGGGCCGGAAGTGATTCAGGATACTTCGGCAAGGATTGAGTTGATTCGGAGTCGCATTCGGGTAGCTCAAGACCGACAGAAGAGTTATGCTGATGCGAAGAGATCTTTCGAGGAGTTCCAAGTGGGGGACCAGGTTTTGCTCAGAGTATCTCCTATGAAGGGGATTATGCGTTTTGGGAAGAAGGGGAAGTTGGCACCGAGGTATGTGGGGCCGTTTCCTATTATTGAGCGGATTGGACCAGTTGCGTATAGACTCGGGTTACCGGAGCATTTACACCGGATTCACGATGTGTTTCATATTTCCTCGCTAAGGAAATATCTCAGAGACGATTTGGCTCATTCTCACATCGCTTTGGAGGAGATTGATCTACAGCCTGATAGCTCCTACGAGGAGGGGCCGATTGCTATTTTGGACCGAAGTGAGAGGAAGCTGCGGTCAAAGATAGTTCCGTTAGTGCGTGTTCAGTGGCGACATCACAATGTCGAGGAGTCCACATGGGAACGCGAGGATGAGATGCGCGAACGTTATCCAGAGTTGTTTTTATCAGGTACTTTCTAGTTCTGAATTTCGGGACGAAATTCTGTTATTAGGGGGGAAGTATGTAATACCCCGTATTTTTGGCGATATTTATTTTTGGGATTAATTAATTAAATGAGAATTAATTGGGAATTAATCCGGATAAAATACTAGCGAGATGTGAGTTGGTATTTGACTATATTGAGTATATATGATGATATATGAATATTGAATTAGGAAATTTGTCGTGAGATTGATATACGGCAATTTGGACATTTTATTGGGACGCGTGAGACAGTCGCGTCAGGATATAATTATTTTAATTATAAAAGTGAAATTAAATTCTATTAATCGTATGGTCGTTTTGAGCGCGCCAACGCGTCCGGAAGGGTTGAGATAGTCAGAAAACACTAGCCGGGGGTTTAGTTTGGGTCCCGGGGTATTTTTAGGCCGTACCGACAACATATAGGGGTAGTTTGGTAATTTTGCATTTTTGAGAATTAAAAGTGACGAAAATTAGTAAATTATATCTGATGTGGATTTGACCCACTAAACCACTAACCAACTCATTTTTAACCTAATAGGCTACGTAGGTTATTAGAATTAGGTTTCTAATTTTTCCCAAAACAAACCCTAGCCACCATAGCCATTGGAGAAGAAAGCTTAGAGAGGGAGAGAAAGAGGAGAATTTTGCAGAGAGAGAGAGAGAGAACCTCATCAAATCGTCATCAAAATCAGAGATTAAATCAAGGCAAGTGATTTAATTCCGTTTAATTCAGAGAATGTTTCTTCCATGTTAGATAATTCTAAGATTTACATTTGTTCTTGAAAGTTAATGAAAAACCCATGAGTTTGGAATTAGAATACTATATTTTGAGGAAAGGATTGCATGTAGAATCGTATTTAGAGGACTAATCTGATGTTGATATATCTTGCAAGAAACAAAAACGGATTTAATTGGATAAATTAAAGACTTAAAATTTTAGGGTTTATGTTCTTGAAAAAAAATGGGGAAAAGTGTAGAAACTTGTGATTTAATGATGATTAGGACGAATTAATCCTTTAAAACAAGTTAGTATGTGATTATAATATATTTAGGATTGATTAGAGACCTTAAAACATTGTTGGGACGAATTTTAGAGGAGAATTGAGGAGTAGAAATTGGTGAAAAACGAAAGTAGAAATTCTGGGCACGAAACTGGTCGTTCGTTAGAAGGCCTTCCCAGGTCGTTCGAACGAGCTCGTTCGAACGAGCTTCTAATGAGTTGACCAGTTGCTTCTAACGAAGGGAAATTTCGTTCGATACCTTCGTTCGAATGAGATGTCGTTAGAAGGTACAGTTCGTTCGAACGAACTGAATCTCGTTCAAACAGCCTCGTTCGAACGAGACTTCTAACGAGCTGGCAGTTTAGGCCTTTTTGGCCTGTTTTGATTTTGGGAGTCCCGTAAACTTGTTCGAGGATAGAGATAACATTCCTTTGATGATGTACTGGTATACTTGGGACATTTGGGATATAATGAGGAGTAAATTATATAATTGTGGAACAAATCAAATAGACACTTTGAGTCGAGACGTGAGTGCCTACTACGACGTGAGAATAAATTATGGCGTGTATAATTATGAACCGGGAGTATATAAATTGTATAAATTATAAGATGGTACGAGAATGCGATAAGTACTACAATTAAACTACGGTGATTACTAAGATGCGTGTTTACTTAGTATTGATATATGATTTGTGTGTATGACATACCTACCATACTTGCTATCACGGGAGGTTTACGTTCGCTTAGGACCCTCTAATCCTTGTGTGCCTACGGGGGGGATTTAGACTGGTACCTCGAGAACATAGGTCAGAGAAGGACTTATTGGGATGTTAATAAGTCTGCTGATCGTGGGAGCGTAGGTATGTGCGTGACCCATGTGATGTGACTGTGTTTGCCTCCACTGTTTGTGATTTGTGTTATCTGAACTATTCCTGAGAGATTCGGAATACGTGATTCCTTATGTACATGATGTACCGGGATGGATAGCAGAGTATGTGTACACCACAGATTAGTCTCGGGGTACTTATATTGTATATTTATGTTGTGGAAAATATACACTTAATAAAATGGGAACTTTCATATAGTATCGTGTGTACAACTATGGAATAACATAAAAGGGATAATCTATAATGAGTTGTATTACTTTTATATGAGAACCTGAATTTACGTTAAGCCCCCTATTTAATTGCGATCATTATAATGTTAATGGGAACCGAGTAATAAGGGTAGAACCTATGACAGTCTAGCTAGATACGATGTCACTTAGCTAGGGGTTTGTGTCATTTTAGATGGGTACTTACGTTAGGAGTGCACAGTTAGACGAGAGGTGAGAATTTCATGTGAGTGCACGTCCTAACATGTACTCTGCATTTAATGTTTTAAATGTTTTTAAAGCACTTGCAGGTTTTTAAAATATCTCCACATTCGGGCTCTGACCCGTTTGCTTTCAAATTTATTTTCTTGTAAAACCATTTTTAGGTGCCCAGCCACAAGGACACCACGCATAGGATTCTCATTCCGATGACGAGCTGTAGCTGTTTGTGGAAGTTACAGGGATTTTCTTTTAGACGCTTCTATCATTTGGATTCCATGTTCAGTATTCCTCAGTTGTAGGGCATGTTGCCCAAATTCTATTAGAGACATTTCCATTTTAGTTTTTCAGACTTTGGCATGTATTAATTCAGTATTCAGTATTTCGTTACTTATTTCAGTTGTGAGATTTGTTGTGAGGAGTTTTTCCTCCGGATTTATTTATATCATGTGATGGTTATTCTATTATTTCGTTATGGTGAATGGTGATATTATTCTTTCTTTAAATCTTTTACTGCATGTTAATCAGACTTTAATTAAAATTTGACAACTTACTTTTTAAATACTAGGTGGGTAGTAATAATATAATGCTTTCGACAGTGATGCTATTAACTGAGCCAACTTGGCATTTTGATTTAATTTAATAAAGGAGTAGCTACCCGGTATTTAATTAGTCGGGGTGTCACACATCTCTGGCATAAGAAGGTTTTCAATACCCTTTCCTTTGTCATTGGCTGGTAGTAGGCTTGGGATTTGGTAATGCCTCCCCGATCTGGTTATGTGATTTACTGAAGAAGGGAAGAACATGAACCCTGTTTCTTCGTCAATATCGAGTTGCTCTACCACCTTGTTTATTTCTCCTAGGATTTCTTCAAATGATATCATTCCACACATGTTGACTACCGCACCAGTTTTCTCTGAAGCTTGCTCTCCATTCGAATCTTCGAATTCTTCCCCCCATTCGGTGGCAATAATTCTGTCTTTGCATGTAAAGTCAATGCATTCCATAACTTTAATGGCTTCTTCATACATGTCCTCCCATTTTGCGGGGAGATGTAAGGGTGAAGGGTCCAGGTGACCTTGTAGCTTCAGAGTATTAAATAACTCATCCATACTGCAAATATTATTGGTTTGCCTTAATAATTCTGCCATGATCTGGACAACGTCATCTAGACTGACTTCATCGATTGATACCGCCCAACTATCTAACTTTTGGGCCCATTCACGTGCTTCTAAGAACAACGTACTGAACCTATGGCAATCAATGATCATCTGCAAGGGTAGTTTCAGACCGAACTCTAGGTGTTGGTTTAATACTTCTGATAATTCCATACTTACATTTTCAGAATGGGTACGGACAGTGATGCATGCTCTGTTAAGGAGAGACAGTGCCTGACCAACGAGGCTAGCAGGGTGTAGGAGTAAATATGAGAAAATTTGGAGAGGTTTGGGAGAGTATATGGGTGTGATTTGAGCTGAGGGATCAAATTATGGGTTCTCTTCTAGGAAGATGGAATTGGCATGATTTGGGAGTGGTTTATGAGTAGTGTTTGGCTTAGTATTGGCTGGTAGGGCAATGGTACCCCGGTCAATAAGACCTTGGATTATGTTTCGAAGGTGAAAGTATTGGTCGGTGGCATGGCTAGCAGTGTGATGCAAGGCGCAATGGGTGTCTGCCTTGAAGTTTTTTTGGAAGTGGGTTTGGCAATGGACGGGGGTCCAAGGATTTGATAAGGTTTAAGCTTAACAGGGCCTGATAAACTTTGGAGATGGGAGAATGGAGCTCAGTGTATTCCTTTCGGACTGGGATAGGGCGGATTTCTGGTGCCCACGAGGTGGTTGGTTGAGATATGTTGTTAATGGTTGAGACTGCAACATTGACATGTTTATCATATTTTCTGGGAGTGAACTGTCTGGACACTTTCTTTGGTTCAACTTCTATTTTAGAAAGACCTTACTCGATTTCTATTCCAACTTCTCTGAGAGATCAGAAGTGAGGATAGTATTGTCCTCCCATTATGGCTCGGACGTGGGGTAAGTAGTTCTTCTTCACTATGTTGACTTGTTCTTACTCGGATGGCCGATTGGTCATGGTGGCTGCTTTTTCCCTCCATCGGACTATGAATTTACTGACTGATTCCCCAAAGTTCTGTTCGAGTAGATCTAAATCACGATGGGTGACCTCAAGCTGTTTGTTGTATTTGTACTGCGACATGAATTATCGGGCTATATCCTCCCAACTACGGATTCTGGACTCCTCGAGAGACAAAAACCATTGGAGGGTGCTATCGTTCAAAGTTTGCTAAAATAATTGGGTCATCACTTCTTCAGAAGCCCCTAGGAGATTCATAGAATGGTGATAACTGCGAAGATGGACAATCAGGGGTCCACTTCCTTCGAATTTCTCGATATTTGGCATCTTTAATTTCTCGAGTAACCTCGCTTTAGGATAAGGAGACATGTGGGTGTAGTCCATGTAATTACCAGATATTCTGACTAGGTCGAACTTCTTAGATAGAATCTTGAGATCTTCTTTGACCTTGTTCAAATCTTCCTCTTTTGGATCCATGACCATAGGCAAGTTAGCCCCAGGCTGGGCAAGGTTTGGCATAGGAAGCTGGGCAGGCGGCGACCCATTAGTAGGAGGGCACGTGGAGCGTGATGATACTCTTAGGGAACCCAGATAGGCTTGAGTGGACCCATAGCATGAGGGAATAGGGCCTCGGGCTCTTGAGGAACAAGAACCTAGTTTCGTTGCATCTCCCAGACTTCAGTTTGGAGGTTGTCAATCTTGGACACGAGCTGAGCTAAGACTGCCATCAGATTTGGCTGCACAACTTGTACTTGATTGGTGTTCTCCATGGAAAGCAGATGGATTTCGAACTCGAAAGAAGTAGTAGGGGAATGGATGTAACTCCGGGGTGATTTGACCGAAGACCGAAGCCAATAAGGAACCAGTCCAAGGGCGTGCAATCGTCCCGAGAAGGCATAAAAATGGAATTTATTTTAAAAAAAGAATGAAAAATATTTTTGACATTTTGTTTTCTTTGGGATTGAAAGATAAAATATTTTTGAATTTTTGATAAATAATGGAGAAATGTTTTTTGATTTTTGATAAAGAAAGGAGAAATATCTTTGGATTTTTGATAAATGGAGGAGAAATGTTTTTGGATTTTTCTTAAAGAAAGGAGAAATATTTTTGGATTTTTGATAAAGAAAGGAGAAATGCTTTGGATTTTTGATAAAGGGAGGATAAATGTTTTTGGATTTTCATAAAGAAAGGAGAAATGTCTTTGGATTTTTCATAAAGAAAGGATAAATGCTTTTGGGAGACGGGTCTCAGCATGATTGTTATAATTATTATGTTCTCACTTGTATTAACTTTTCCTAAATGAAAAATGAAATGCCGGACGAGACTCGAGCCTGAAAAAGTTAGGTTTGTAACATATGCAAAGCTATGGTTGGACTTGTAACCAGGCTCACGGGCAGGGTCCCGTTTTAAAAATGCGCAAAAATTTGGGCGGTGGGCCGACCTGGAATTTAGATAGAGTTTCTGGTCAAAACTGGCAATCTAACATGTATGTCGTAGGCTTGACACCTATATGTGGGTATGCAGTTGGTTGGGTGAATTGGAAAGGGTTATCCCCCTTTGGCGTGACTTCCACGATATACGTCTTGCTTTTAAGGGCAATCGGTACGTGTGGACAAGCTATTTGATATACCTGAGTGTACGTGAATTGCCTCACTATATATCTCGTGGGGACGGTACGTGTGAGAGAAAATTCGATATACTCGACGTACGTGAACGAGTTCCCTGCGATATACCTCCCGTCATGATTTCGGTCAAGCGGTACGATGCGGGGGAACTGTTCGATATACGTCGAAGGTACTTGGCCAATGGAAGGTGAGAGTCATATCGCTTAGGCTAATTGTGCCCTTCAGGACTAACGCCCATCACTAAGTGACCCTCTAGTTACTGGACAAAATTTGGTAAATAACAATGCTCTTTGGTGATGTCGTGTGAATCATGCATGATTCTTTTATTAGTATCTTATGATGAGATTATCTTTCTTGTTCATGCCAAATAGGGAGCAAAGTACAGGTACCAATAGTATGCCAATCATGGATAAGTGATGCGTGCAACATGTGGATATATGTGATCCTAGGTGCACGTGGTGCGAAGTGTACATGGAGAATCTTCTACAAGTGTGTGAATATAAGCATAAGCATGAGGTACACATGAATAATAATGGGGAAAATGCAAATAGGAGAATATAAAAGAAAATAAGACACCCATGTAAATAGAGTTTATCCCTCTTAAACAACGTCCCCAACAGAGTCTCCACTGTGGCCATCCCCGATCCTCACGGAGAGAGAGAAGAGGGGTATCTTCATGGTGAGAGGATCTTAGTCCGGCGCATCCCTCTCGGGAGAGCTTCGACCGTCGTCGGCGATACGTGAGGTGAGAAATGTAAAGAGATGGAGTCGCCAGTCTATTTTACTCAAAACAGACAAAAGAAAGTGGAGCCATCTCGAAGGACATCATCAAAGACATACTAATACATACGAAACCAAAATGATTCAAAAAGGATTCGGAGGCTAAGTTACGAAATGGGAAGGTGTTAGGCACCCATTCCGCCCTTGCGGTCTCTCATGGATTTGCTGTTATTTTCCTCTATATCCCCGTGATATGTGTGCATGTGTATATGTAATGGAGATAGAAATCCTCGACTTGTATCATGGAAGAGATAAAGCGAGTCATCCGTAGGAATGTTTCTAAAGGTAATATTTGAAAATAAGATTTACGCAATTATCCTTGCGTTGATAGTCATAATGGAATGATAACGCATATGGAATAATATGCAACTAAGAACAAATATATGTATATGTAAATATATAGAATCTAAGGGAATTAAGTTAAAGAATTAGAAAAATAAAAAATTGGGAAAAAGTAGGACTCGAGTCTCGAGTTTTACCCCGAGACGCCTACGTAGCCTATAGAGACATCAAAGTCCACGTAGTTCGTATACAAAATAAGGAGTGGGGTTTATCCCATAAATTCAATCGGGGACTTATCTTATGTGTATGTGTGTGTAAAAAGGTGTTTTGGTAGTGTGAGAAAAGTGTGAGAATTTCCGTTTGGAATTTATGAGCAAACCCACTTTTTCTTGTTTTTTTGGGTTTTATTTATATGAAAAATAAGAGATGTGCAATAATACTAAATAAAAAGGTATATTAGTATATGTGAGATGGAGAGAATAAAAATGCTAAGTAATAAAACAAGTTAATGCGAATTTAGGAGAATTTGAGAAAGTTGGACCTTCTTGAAGATCTTAAGCTTGATCTTGAATGTTGGAGAGCAACCCTTGCACTTGGGTGATGATGAAGGGTAGTTAATTCACCATGTTTGATGGAAAAGATGATTAAAAGTGAGGGTTGGAAAGGGATTTGGATGTAGAAATCACGCTGACTTCGAGGGAGGTTTTCTGAGTTTGCTGATAGTGATGGATCTCAGATCTTGGGTACTTTTACAATGAGATTAGGCCATCCTTTTTATAGGCCCAGGGCATTGCCGATCGACATAGGTATGGTCCTGCCAATCAGTAGGTGCCTTTAGGCACACTACCGATAGGCAGGATTCTGAACCTGCTGTTTGGCAGTCTTTTTCAGATTCCTTCAGAAAAATGATCGTAAAATGCAATTCGTTGATCCGAATTGCACACGGGGTGAACTGATGGAAAGGTACTTTAGATACCTTTAAAAGTCCTTGGACTACTCCCGGGTCCGGGAGTTGTCTTTGGGACAAATGTGGCTTGGAAGCGCTCCTCGGCCCTTTGGATGGGGGATCATCGAACACAAACGGATCGTTCGTTTGCATGGTAAGTCAGAATTACGCACGGGGACCATTGGAAAGATTAAGAGATGTAATTCGACATACCAAGGAGTTTGAATCAGTTTGGGGAGTTGACTTTGGTCAACCGGGGCCTGGAAGCTTTCGATGACCTTTTGGAGTAAAACAGATCGTTCGTTCGTACCGTAAGTTAGAATCGTGCACGGGGCGGATCGCTGGAAAGGGGTTTCAGTGCCCTTTGAAGATTCATTCAGTCTCAATCGATTTGAAGAGTTGACATTGGTCAAACGGAGCCCGGGAGCGTCTGGTGGCCTCCTGATCAAGTTTCGAGGGAAAACGGGTCGTTAGTCCGCATCGTCAGTCAGAATCACGCACGAGGCCAATCGTTAGAAAGGGGTTTCAACTCCCTTTCAAAATTCATTCAGTCTCGGTCGAGCTGAAGAGTTTGACCTTTGGTCAAACAGAGTCTGGGAGTTCCTGATGGCCTCTAGGTCAGTACTCGGGGTATGACCTAGGTTTGTAGTGATGCATGATGGTGCTAGGGACCTAAGGAGATATTAGGGGGGGTGCTAGAATGGGGTGTCTACATGCTAGTTTTGGAAGCATGATAATACAAAATGACTATTTTGTAAGGCCAAGAAGGCCAAATGGAACCAAATAACGTTTTTGTAATAAAAATGATTAAATACATTGGCACATGTAATTTTTTGAAGGTATATATGTGTATATATACGTATTTTCACATGCATGTAGTGCAGCATGTGAGTATTCCTTTCTGCCGTTCGTTTCTATTCTTCATTTGTATATGTTCCTACTGAGCATTCGGCTCACATCCCTACTTTGTTACGACAGGTTGAATGTCATTCCGCATTTTGAGAGCATTGTACAAGTAAGTAGTTTCTTTCTTTACAATTAGTAGCTTTGTTTACTTGACCTTGGGGGCACTCCCCTTAGGTCACATCACATAGTAATTATAAATTTGACTCGCATGCTAATAAGTGTAACATTAAATACTATTAAAATTGGATTAGAAACATTATATATGGTGTTTCATTGCAATTGCACTTAACAATTAACATACGAACCGGATCAGGTTAGTCCTTTAATTACCTTTAAATCCGGGTCGAGGCGTTACACCTAATCATTCAATATCAATAAATCATCATTTAATCTCACTTTAATTCACCAAATGAGTTCATAGAAACAATATTAATTCACAACCCCAATTTATATTTCAAAATTCTCAACATTCATATTAAATGTCTAAAAATTAATATGAATATGATTTCCCAGCAAGATTAAATTGCCCACACCTCTATTTAGGACCCAATTTCATTATTTTCATCATGCAATTTCAATTTAAAGGATTAATTCATCTCAAACCCTTTTTATAATTGAGATTCCCTCCCAAAAATCATTTAGGTCTATACCTACTATGATATGACTTAATTCCTACATATGCGATTAGTGCAGGTCAATTTCTTGCCTTAAATGGTTCGTAGAGTCAGAAATCCATTGTAGACGATGAATCTACGGTTGAATGCTTGAATGCCCCTTGAATTCTCTCCCAATTTGCCCTTTCTAGATTTATCCTAGCCTTTGCCTCTTTTCCTTTATCTCTTAGGGTTTGCCTCTAATGAGAATGGCTACCAACAACTCTAATCTTAGGTTATAAACTCTTTAATTCATAAATTAGTCTTATGGGCCAAGCCCACTTGACCCATATACCCCCATAAGAGCCCGTTATTATCTAAAACTCCCCCGGAACCCAAATAATACACTCGGGTGCTCCATTCCACCTATTTTAGCCCATTCGGAATCAACCGTGACCTCAAAATTTTCATCCCAGTCACTCTACATAAATTTCTTATCTCGACCTTAACATAGCCTACGCACGACTCCCGATTGAGATATAACACAGTCCCGTCGATATTAATCACTACGCCGTATTACTGCACACTTAGTAAATTTATTTCATAAATATTAATCATAATCTCTCCCAATCAATATTTAATAAACACACAATATTTTATTTAATTAAATTACTCCACACGTGTAATTTAAAATTTTGCCCAAATTAATTAAATCCTAAATGCTAAAAAATACAGGGTGTTACACATGCCTTTGAATATTACAAGGCCATGGGAGACTTCCAAGGATCCCTTGACCAGATAAAACTTCAAATGACTGAGAAAGATAACTGGCATAAGATGACCATGGCGGCTATGATCGATGATAATGAGACAATGAAGGTCGAACTTGCAACATTGGCAAGGGTAAAAGAAAAGATGAAAGCCAAACTAATGACATTGGCTAAGAATCTGAAAATGACCCTAGAGGCCAATGTTGAGGCCCAGACTAAAGGCTGGGATGTTTCATTCAAACACGACCAATAATGACATATAGAGTATGCTAAAAATACTCCATTAATCAAGGGTGATAAACTTGCATTCTAGCAGTTAAGACCATTTCCTCTTCTACTCTCCATGAGAAATATCACCCTTGGACCCCCTAAAGGCCTTCTAATGAGATAGGGCCATCAATGAGGTGATAATGGATTTTATAGAAAACCCCAACAATAAGATCCTCCCCTAGTTAGTTTTTAAAGGATCCTCCTCTTTTACTCTTTTAGTATTTTGCCCCCTGTACATTTGGAATTTTTTAAGGGTGTTTGCCCATTAACTTGATTGAATGAAAAATTGTTTATTTTCCTTATATTTGTGCAAGTCTTGGAATTTTTCTTGATATTACTGTATGTTCCATTATTTATATGTGGTTGGTTACCTAAATGTTGTGTTTAACTTGTTTTTAATCATCTAATCTTTATTGAAGCAAGATTCTTAGAGTTTGATTTGGTCGAACAAATAAGCGATGATGACATGGACATTGTGCTTTGGGGTGACTTTTCTAACGAGGAGAAATCTTCTTTTCGACACTTTGACAACCCTTTCAGGGAATTTTCTTGGATAATGTTAATTTGGTAAATATTCTTGTCAATTATTGATTTGATTAGTGATACTCTTTTCAGTAGATCTTCTTTTTAGTTTGAGAGTGCATCCATCTAGTGTGAGGTGGAAGAGGCTCAACAAAAAGTGGAGGAATCCAAGTAAATTTTTTGTAATCTAATTAAGAGGTATCCATGATTGAGGTGAAACTTTGACAAAGGTCCTTACCATGTTTAGCGGGATAGCTACGATGAGGGCATACTCAACACTCTTTATAATATTTAGGATGTGAAGTCCCAAGTGCACAAACATGGATGATTGAATGCGCTTTACATCATGAAGATGTCGAAGGACTCATAATTGTGGTAAAAGTATGACTTATATATCTCTTTCTACCTTATTCCCTCATTTAGACATAAGGATTATGGGCCCCTCCTACTTTATTTCACATACAACTAATATAGGATGATGTTGTGGATTATGACAACGAGATAAATGACTACCATCATCTCTAAAAATATGCATGGCAATTTGATGAGATTACTTTTGGTATGAGTAAAGTGACTATTCTCATTAACAAACTCAGAGGTAGATACTCGATCCATCTGGTATTTCATAGGCATGGTTTTCCTTATTTGGGGGCCAATTGTTGAGGTTACTTGAATTAATAACTAAAATACTTATGAGGGGATTACAATATGATTTAAGAGTTAGAACTTTATATACGTATATGAAAATATATTTCTTGGTATTGAGGTTAGAACGAGGGATGATAAACCCAATTTATAAGGTTAAGATTATATACCGTAAGTTTGTATATGTAATGGATGATGTGTGATCTCTATGCTATATGTGTGGACATACTAGAATGTTTGAGTAAACTTGTGAGTAATCTATTTGTGATGATTTTATAGGATAGTTTTTGGGACAGGGTACTATGCTTTTAGATGATGCTGAAGTTTGCGTAAAGGTTTATATCTTTATTGTACATGCAGTTGGTTTATTGTCTCATGAGTGGGATATAAAGGAGGTTTGATCCGTCGTGTAGTCGTGGTATGTTATTACATGGTAGAATGACGTTGTAGTGATTCACCCTTCTTTTATGTGTGTATGTTCTACATCCTTTAAGAGTGGGATTTGACACCTCATATATTTAATACTTAAGTTTATCAATTCTAATTATTAAATCATATATGTAATTGACAATTCAAATACCACTCTCAGTATGAAAGGAGAAAATGAAATCATATGACAAATATATGGATGTGATACAAAAAGTCCTCCAATAAGTCTCAATAAGATGTAGTAAAGCCATAATAGAGTGAGAGAGAAAACTCTATAACTTAACAGAATCCCCTAAATATAACAACTATATTCTAAGTCTCCCATCATACATGACAAGTACTACTATCCATAATACATTCAAACTGAAAGTCTAAATATAACTCACTTGACTATAAGTAAATGATAGTCTATCAAAGTAAATACCTACATCGGTCTCTGTAGCTGAAATCTCTAGGAGAGAGATGGAGAATGTATGATAACTGGAAGGAGAAAGACTAAGCATGAGGTCCAACTCCAGCACCTGAAAGTCACCATAAATAAAAAGGGTTAAAAATCCTAGCAATTCCCTACGCGACATAACTCAAAGAAATTATACATGTAATGGTATGTCCATAACTTATATAATCCATAAAGATAGCCTATCGTATAACACACCATCCATAAAGATAGACCATCGTCACAATGCATTAGAACTAAACTAAATTCATTTAATCAATAAATTATTTTCTTAATTAATTAACACCGAAACAACACGTTCCATTTCTCCCTGACCATCTCAAGAACACATAGTACACCCATATTAAACCTTCACACTACCCATAGCCACCTGCTTTGTAGTGCCAGAAAACCCGTAACTACCATGTTATGTAACACCCAAAAATCCACAACATCGTGTGTCACAACAGTAATCCATATCAAATCTTACTCATCAAGTATCTCAACATAAGGGTTTTCTTTCTCGGCACTCACCTAATAATCCGTGTTTCATATTTTTATTTATCAATGACATTATCAATTTCAATCATATCTTATCACTCACTGTTATAATGTTATTACCTCATTACCCTACCCCCAAATCCTTTTCCATTAAAGCATGTAGATACGTATTACTCCAATTCAATAGGAGCTAAAGGGGTAATGTAAGGGAAATTTTTTCATCATTACCCGTAGTATCTAGTTTAGATTGAATATGGCGTATCCCGCTACTTCCGTTAACGTAATTCATGTCACACGTTCAAGAAGACGAATTCAATTATTATGCAACTTTAAAGCTTCATGACATCATGTATATTTTGTATGGTTTTTGTTTTGTATTTCGTGGATTTTTTGCTAAGTATTTGGATATTTTTATAAATTGCTTTTTGTCAAAACAAGGCATTTTCAAACATTTTTTTGAACAACGTTTTAAATTTAAAGAATTATTTTATTTTGGAGAGTCTCGTTCAAACGAGATTGATATCTCATTAGAATGACATGCCTATGTTGTTAGAAGCTCGTTTGATGGCTTACTTCAAATATACTGCGAACGAGGGCTCATTGTCTTAACTTTTTCGATCTTGTTAGATGCGACTTTCATGTCGTTTGAACGACATATCTATGCCATTATAATGACTACCTCTTCTCATTCAAATGAGATTACACTGCCTCAAAATTTGTGTCCACCTATAAATACCTACTTTCGTGAAGAAATTTGTAAATACTTCGTATTAATGAAAACTTCAGACCTGCTGTATTTAAGTGTTCACTTTTACAGGGAAAAATAGTTTTTGCTTCACACAATCAATCCCAAATACTTTTGGGAATCATTTTTGGAACCCAAACACTTATATATTGAAGTTACACCTTATAGAGAAGGAGTCTCTACTAAAACTCTTGTGATTCTTGCAGGAATCATTGCCGAAGGAAGAAGATTGCGATATTTGTAGTTCTCGTGGGAACTAATACTGAAGAGGACGAGGGTCACATGCGGGAGAATGCATATGGATGTATATCTCTATGTATTTGTAAGTTATGATTTACAAACTATTATGAAATAAAGGTTTCATCCTTTGAGTAATTTTCTTGAAATTGTGATTTCTTTAGATGCTTGGTTTGAACCACATAATTGTATGTTCTAAGGTTAATAAAATTGAATTTGTATGTGGGTTTGACATCTAATGAAATTAGTTTAAGACATTAAAGAATTGCACACTCTCAGGTAATAAATCTGCATGGGGCTACTCGTAAATCGAAGCATTAAACTAAAGATATATTTATTTCATTAAATGTTCTAGAGTCATCACTCCTACCTATATCTAAACATCGTGCATGGGACATCTCACCAAAGTAAAGTTCAAATAAGGCACCCCCGAATTCACTTCCGTTTAGATAGGATAGTATTTAAGACAATTAATTCATTAAGGAATTATTGTGGGAAATTTAAATTAAGAGAATAAGCGATTTCATATCCAGCCTCCATAACCAACCGTCATAAATCCAATGCATGCCACAACAACCATCAACCCAAAAATTCAACACAAATTTATCTCGTATTCTTTCTAAATTATCTACAATAATAAATTCCTTTTTGAAAATAAAAGGGCTCAAGATAGTTCTCGTTAAATTAGCGCATTAAATGCCAAGAACACATTTAACAATAAGCCTTAATTAATCTTTAAACGAGTATAACATGGGGTGAACAAACATAAAATCTGCTCATGAGTAATAGGCATCATTTTATACATGTCTATACTTGGAATGTCATAATTCAATTGTTCAATATAAAGGGCACTACTCGAGGAACTAAAGGTAGAATTGTACCTCGCATGCCAATCCTGAAAATTAATTATACTCTTAACTATATCTCAATTTTCTAGATTTATTTTCCAATTATCACCATCCCAAGAAGAAATTCCAAAATCCCAACATATACATTTATTTAACATGGGTTTCATATTCAATTTTCTAACAATTATTAAGCATATATTTCAAAAGAAAGCATATGAGATTAATCGGTTTCACCTATTCAATAACATATACTTGGAACCCTAGAAATTCTATGGGGTTTTAACTCATTTTAATTCTATACTTTAGGTTTATGTGAAATTTAACATAAACATATATAAAAAGGAGAAGAGTAGAAAGCAATTTGCCTCAAAATATGGTTCGAACTTGAATTACTCGTGTGAGAATAAAACTCTTGAAATTTAGTCTTGAAATGTCCTTTGAATCCCTCGAAATTCTTTGAAATCCTCTTTTAAATTTGGATTGAAAAACGAAAATAATAAACTAGGGTTTATATTTGAAATTGGAACTTAATTCAGGTTAAAAATTAAAGAGGTAATTGATTTTGAGGGATGAAACATTGGTTTTTGTGTTTTGCAAGAGGAAGGAAATTAATTGCATGAGATTAAGAGAACACAAGGGCTGAAACCCCTTAAAGAAGTCCCAGTCGACTATAAGAAGCAACCTGAGCTCACTATAGCGACTGTCAACCCGCTATAACAGCTAGCTAGGCCCGTTATAGTGACCCATTATAACCCAAATAGAGTTGTTCCTGGGGGTTAATCTAAGGTTTACATATTTACCATTTAAAATTCTTACAATCGCCAAATTATTTGGGAGCTCACGTCCTTTTCCATAATCATGACAATGTAGGTTGTAATTATAGGGTATAAGTCGTGACCACAGGCCTGTCTAACCATGGCCGGGACGTGGCCTTGCCATAGGGAATTCAGGTTGGATATTATTTTATAAACCATTAAAAAACTTAAAGCCTCACCCCTCATTTTAACCTTCCATCTTCTGAAAGAAATCCTAAAATGCTCTTTAGACCCTTCCCAAGCTGCCATTTGCATAAACTAAATCAAGGAGAGATTCCAAGGCTTTTCAAGTGGGGATTCAAATCAATTAAATAAAGTTGTAAAGATGTTTTCAAGGTTAACTTTTTAAGACTTCATCTCTTGAACTTAAATAAGGAACGTGGTAGACTATAAAGGTAAATTACTAAACTACTCCTTTCCTTTTATACATACACTTGCTAATTAAACTTGAAGCTTAATGTTAGGCTTAAAACGTGTTAATAACCCTTTGGATTCTAGGATCCCTATATATGTTATATTGGTTAGGTGAAATTGGACAACCTCACATGGAATTTATTAAGATTTGTCCTTATTTGATGTATGGAATTACAAATTAAATCCTTAGTTATAGATTTTTATATTAGGGGTTGAGATTAAATCTTGGATTCATATTAATTTGAAAGTATTTTTTTAATTAACACATAATTGGGGTTTAATTAGTATTGAAAAACAACCAAAGGGGCTTGATGCAATGGTTACCACACACCCTTAGTTTGCAAGAGGTGGGGGTTCAAGACCCTTCCCCTTCCCCCTCCCTAGGGGCTTGAACTAAAAAATGGTATTGAAAATGCATATGATAAATGGGGATTGTATATTTAGCTTTATGAGTAGTACCTTTGATAATACATACCTATGTTGATTTATAATTAAGGATTAATTACTTATGAAAAATGCATGAATGATGATTAACCCCATATTTATAACCTTGAAAAGTAATTAAAATGTTTCATTATTTATTTATGCTCTTGAAATTAGAAATTGAACCTAATTACACATGAAATGTACTTAAGCCATTGATTATTTCCTTTAAAATAATAGATGTAATCTTTCTAATGATTATATATAGTTAAAAACATGTTTATAATAGCTTTAATATTATGTTTAGGTTGTTTTGGGACTAATTGTAGCTTAGAAGAACCTTTTTTTATGATGAGGTGTGAAGAAAATTGTTTTAGTTAAGTTTTGGGTAAGTTTTTGTAATACCAAGTCATTTTGGGAAAACCCAATTTATGGGGTATTGGGACCCGATACATTGGGTATTTGAGAGAGAAATAGAGAAATACCCGATCCATTTGGTTTTGGAACCCAATCAATAGGGTATAGTCATAAGTGTGATTTGATTTATTTTTGGGACGTTTGATGAGGTTGCTTGAGTTATGAGCTAAGATATTTATGGGGGGATTAATATAGTATTCAAGAGGTTGAGTTCTCTATAAGTTCATGTGAATATATTAATTGGGTTTGAGGTTAGTTGGGGGAATGAATAACACAATTTTTACACTTAGGTTTATATATCGTATGTTCATATGAGTAATGGATGTTATGTTCTCAATATGCTATGTGTGTGAAAATACCAGGGTGTTAGTATACTCTTGAGGAGTCTATTAACGTATATTTAGTGGGATGGTTTATAGGAACGAGTACTACGCCCCTAACAGATAATGCATGTTGCATATAGGTTTATTTCTTGATCATACATGTAGTTGGTTAACTATGTCGTAAGTGGGATACATCAGAGGATTGGTGTATAGTGTAATCTTGATATGTGATGGTGTGATAACATAGTGATTTATCCTTATTGTGTGTGTGTGTGTGTTCTGCAATCCTTTAGGGCTTGTTAGGGACTGACCTGATAGAGGAGGTGCCCGAGGCTTTGAACTTTCATGTTAATCTTATTTGTATGGCTATTGCGGCGATGGAAATATTTATACGAAGAAATTGGATTTCTCTTATACGAATATTGTGATATGATTTCTTGTAGGATACCACATATACATGTAACATTCACCATATAATATTTGTTCGTGATATTGTGATGTTGCACTAGGTTGTGATTTGTAGCCACTATTGTGAAGTTCAATATTTACTTGTGTTATATATAGTAGGATAGCTAGGTAGTGAGGCTCACGACTTATTAAAGGTTGATGAGTCTTATAGCTAAGCCAATGAGAGTTAAGTCTATATGGGAATGGTATGATATAATAGTAGAGTCTATGTGGGTATGATTTATTGAGATCTTTGGTAGTATCATGGTTATCCAAATAATTAATAGAGTTCATGTAGTACTATGCACGGTACTAGTTGGTCCATTGAGAGTGACTTAACCTAGTTAGGCATGTTGTGGTATGGGGATACTACTGGGTTGGTGCTGGTTTTAGAATTTTATTATTAGTGATGATATCGATTTGGATACGTGGGTTTGATAATGGCTTAGTTTTTTTTATTGGTGATTGCATTACGTTGTAGTTTGAGGTAAGACATACACATAGTATACAAGTAGTTTTAGCACTTGTGTACTTACATTATTTGATGTTGGATTGACATATGGTTTGAATATATCATGATAGAGGTGAGGTATCTTGGGTGTGAGTGTTGAAAAGTGCGAATAACGTGTGATAATTGATTAACTTCGCAAATTTCTAATTTAGCACACTTATTTAATTTCATCCCCTAATCATGCATCTAAAGTGCAAGTGTCAATCCCATAAACAAATAAAACAAGCGACACAAAGTTAAGGAAAAATCCCCGAAGGGCAAAACCTTTTATTTCTAGAACTTTGAAGAATTTACAAGACCATTGACTTACACACAACCTGATAATCGCCCACAAGTGTAACGCACGGTGTCTTCGTCAAACCTTCAAAGCAATGGCTAGAAACAGTGTCGGCTGGAATCTCCCACAGGAACTCCATGTGGTCAGCAATGAAGAAGAGAGATGGCTTCTCCACAAGGGTTGAACAAATACAAGGATGTGTTCTTGGGTTTCAAAAAGATTCACAAAGGATTGGTAAAGTTGTGTGAATCAAAACATGAATCTTGGGACTCAAAAAGGTGAAGACTTAGAGTATTTAGGACTCTTAAAATCATCTTGAAAAGTCTTGGAAATCAACTCCCCGAAGTTGGTTTAAATAAGGAAATCTGGCCCTAAAAAATCTCAAGAAAATCTGCTCGATTTTATCCCAGGCGGACCGGTCCGGTATGGATGCAGATCGGTCCGGAGTCGGACCAATTTCTTTTTGAAAGGAGCTTGTTCGATTTTCTATCGGTCTGGGGTATACTGGTTTGGTGCAAAGAGTATCGGTCCGGGTAGAGGGCGAATCGATCTGGGGGCGGACCGGTTCTTTTTCCAAACAGGCGGACC
The DNA here is from genome assembly GCA_949130495.1 of Sambucus nigra. Classification (NCBI taxonomy): domain Eukaryota; kingdom Viridiplantae; phylum Streptophyta; class Magnoliopsida; order Dipsacales; family Adoxaceae; genus Sambucus; species Sambucus nigra. The sequence continues at coordinate 633,068,686 of OX422215.1, read as the reverse complement.
GGTCCGGCTGACAAAAAATCTGATTCCTTTCTTCTTTGATATTCGAATCCTTTGATGAAGATACAATCTTGAATTTCTTCAACAATGTAACGGTGAACGACATACAAATTGATAATGGACAAAAATGTCCTTACAAGTGTTGGCGATGATGACATGAGACCTAAATGAATCGCATTTAATATTGTTCAATAAATATTTGTTGTTATGGTTTGTAGCCTCAATACATAAACCTAAATTTTTGCTACACTTTATTGGGAGTAAAGCAAAATGTTTGGATATAAAATGCACAAGGAACTCTTGTAGAATGAAATTCATTTTTTACTTCTTAAATAAGAATGCAAAAGATGATTTTTATTTTAAAAGTGTTTTATAAAAAAATTAAAATTTCTTGAAATCGTTAAATTAAGTTTTTAGATAAGAAGTATACTACATATTGGGAATCATTTCCCCCAATCATGGAATTACTCGACATAAATGGTCACATGAAAAGAATCATTTTCAAAAGTTAAAAATCTTTTTAGAAAATAATCAAATACCTAAAGTGTCACTCCCTCAATCGTCATTACAGTGTAAATTTGAACTCCTTGGCACCCTGTGAGAGTGATATTAAAAATAAAGTAAAAATGTGTTCCAATTCGAAGCTTTTCAAAACCTTTATCCTAACAACTCAATTTAAAACATATGTCGAGGCTTAAAAAATTACATATGAATAAAACGTTGATTTTCTCATTAATATACAAAAGTTTATTTTTACAATTAAATGGTACAATGTTTTGCAATAATTTAAATAGAATATAAAGTCGTTTAATTTTTCCCTCATCCCGATAATATGAAATATATCGCAACACAGAAAAATAGACCACTACTCGAACGAAACCTAAAATGCATATAAGTCGTGAGGTGTTTAAATGGAAACTCAGTAGACTCATATAAATTCTCCAAGTGACTACACATACTCATACGTGCACATATATAAGAGTGTATGCATATTCCCTCCCAACTAAAATCCCAAGATAAGCATCACCAATCCTGGGATCTCACCACATGTCAATACAATTCTCAAACCCCATATCAAAATCCCCATTGCACTTTTCTCAATACGGTATGGGCTGTCATTATATCTCTTGTCATTAATCCTTCGAAAAATCTTTACATGGTATGTCCTTATTGCTCTATTTATTTATATGTATATTTTATTTTCCCTTATCCGTGCATGTGTAAAGGAAAGCTAAGTAAGATATGTAGATGAACTTGATGTGATATGTGTAGCTACTAGGAAGGTTGACATGGTTTATTTACTAATTTATTAACATGGTAGTCGTTTGCAAATTGGATGAGATGTTAGATTGGGCATCACATATTGGTTTGCTACAGTGTGAGTACGTTGTTAAGAAGAATAAAATGCGTTATTTAATGATTTGTATGGTGTGTTGGTCCACCTTAACATGAGTGAGCTGTTAGGTTGGATGGCACAAATTGGTCTACCACAGTGTGAGTGAACTATGGTTATTTGTTGGTTATTTTGGCGTTCTGGTCCATCGTAGCGTGAGTGATCTGTTTGGTTCGACTGTACACTTTGATTTGTCTGAGTGTGATTGAGATGATGAGCAAAATGGCATGTTTTATTTTCCGTAACATGGGTGAGACGCTGACTGAAATTGGCAAACGTGATTGCCACGACATGGTTGAGTAACGAAAACACAAGTTAGTGCTAAGAAATTATGGCCTTGGTTTAGGCATTTCTACTTAAGGGATTCTGTAAGCTATTGGGTCCAATTCTCAACTGGTAAACAATGAATATATATACTATATATCAGAGTATTCGTTTTTGGTTTATTCATCCGACGTATGAGTTTTTATTGAGTGTTGACATTTATCTCCAATAGCTTACCATTTCTCTGTCTAAATGTGTGATATGAGATACGTCTTGGGCGAATTCCATGGACGAAATTCCATTATTAGGGAAAAGAGTGTAATAACCCGTAGTTTTGGAAATTCAATAAGTAGTTATTTAATTAATAATTAAAATTTAATCAGGTGAATTAACGAGTAATTTATTAGGTTTAAATGATTAGGATTTTTAAAAGAAATTTAAAATGAGAATATTAAATAATATGTGTGCAACTCATAATTAAATAACTCAGCTGTAATAAAGTTGATGTTGCAGGTTGGTTTGGTTGGATTGTACTCTAGGGGAGTAAGTAAGCCTAAAATATTATTTTTAATGTGGAAAATTGGACCCTAGAGGCAGGTATACATTTGGGCCATCTTTTAAGAGTATTGGGTTAGTGTTTGGGCTTATTTTTGCGTGTGTGTGTGGGTGGGGGGGGGGGGGGGGGGCTAAAGTGGTCCCATTGTGGGCCTATGAGTTTAGAGTTATAAATGGTTTAATAACCCTCATTAAACATCATAATTAAAACCTAGCAGCAAGAGGCAAGCTTTGAGAGAAGAGGAATAACACATTAGAGGGTTTAATCAAATACTAAGCTTCGTTTAAGGAAATAAATACTATCTTGCTTATCGTGTTAATGTAATAGATTTATGAATTTCATCATTGTATATAAAAATAATTGGTTAGGAGAATGGTTTAGGATTAAAATATGTTTGTGCTTATAAATTTGATTGTTAATCATGTTTTGGATTGGGCTAATACTGATAAAAAATAATAATTTTGTAATACTCTGTTAAGCATGCTTTTAATAAGTTTATATTGGAACTTGTACTAACTTCTGTTTATATATTTTTCTTATGATTAGAACTCATGTGATGGCATGATTTTTATAATCTGTTGCTATGTATTTGCTGCGTAAAATACATAATTAAGGTTGGAATGTAAATTTGAATAAAGAAGATGAAGTCAGGGTTAAAATGACAATATATGAAATTTGAACCTTTAAATTGTGTTATAATCACATTAAATCTTGTTAAATCTTATTTTAATCATTAATCTATAACTTATTGTATGGAGGAAGGGAGGCTACAAGATTTGTTTAGGGTGTTTTAAGGACGCCATTATTGACCTTGGGATGAAATAACATCATCTCATAATCAATGGATCGATCCGGGTAATGAATCGATCTGGTGTGGGGCGGATTGATTACGCCTGTCGGTTGGTCGCTTTTGGGGATCTTTTTATCTTGTGTAGTTTTTAATTGGTATTCCTTTGGTTAAATTTAGGAAGTTCTTTCAATTATTTATATAGTGATTTTATTAATACAACAACTATAAATTATTATTATTATTATTATTAAAGTGTGATTAGGATACGAAAAATTACATAGTATTATAAATGGGGTTTAAATGTATTGAACTAGTAATTATTGGTATAATCCAGTTTAGGGATTTGGACTGGCATTCACTATACTAGTATTATGTGATATCCTATGTCCGCATTATATTATGTACAATTATATATTATACATTTTAGGTTTAGTTACTCAGTTAGACCATACGGCTGAGGTGGGGTTACTTAGAGTGCGATTATGTGTATTGGGGTGGAGTATAACACACTTTGGTTTATATTGAATACCTAAACATTGGGATATATTTATGCGACTATGGGTTTAGTCATGGGTATGCATATATATAAGTGTGCAAATATAACGTGTGGATATTTATTAGACTATGGGTTTAGTCACGTGTGTATATATATATATATATATATATATATATATATATATATATAATTGTAACCTCACACCCTAACTCTGTGACACCCCGCTCAATTAAATACCGGGTGATCAGTCCTTTATTAAATTAAATCAGAATATCCAGTTGGTTCATTCTTAGCATCACTGTCGAAAAACAACTTCCTTATTAATCACCTAATAGTTAATTAAGCTAGTGTCAAAACTTTCCAATTTTTTTAAATTGTATTAAATTCCCTTCTTAACAACTTAAGCAATTTATCTCATAACTCATTCCATAACAATGAATAATAAATATATGACATCACAACTAAATTAAATATAACTAGAATAGAACTCTCCAGTTTAAATGTCTCAATATAATATCCAAATGAAACTGAGTCCATAAGAAATTGAAATAAATAAATAAATAACTGAATTGCCTCTGAAATAATAAAATGTCTAGAATGGAGCGACGTGCCCTAACTCACTCAAATGCTATAAATATCTGAATCAATAAAATTGAAGCATCTAGACAAAGTCTGCATCTCCCCTAGCAGCTATATCATGTCAAACATCCATACTCTATGTCGGGCGTCCCTACGGGTGGACACTTAAAAATATAAGGTACAAGAGAGAAGAGAATATAGAAGAAAACGTGTCAGAGCCCGATTGTAAAATATTTTAAAAATAGCAAGTGAATAAAGGCTACAATTAGCAATTATTATATACATGTTAGATTCTCGGGCTCTCTCTTGAGATTCTCACCTCTCATCTAGTGTGCAGGCCTAACGTACCTTCAAATCATCTAATTACTGATTCCCATAATTAACTAGTTTGTATCAATGTCTACTAAACATAGCCCATATTGTTCCCACATATTTCCCTCGCAGTACATGTAGTAATTATAAAAAAAATCATTTCTCTATAACATGGGCAAGGCCCTTCCTTAGTTTAATACAATTAAGTGTTCACTTACTTAATTCGTTTCAGGTTTCACTATCCTTCTTGTCTACTCATTTAACATAGTAGATAATATCATAAGTATATATATATATACACACACACACACACACACACAATACTACACCCCTAGACCTAGCTGCGGTGCATGCATACTCAACTATTATGTCTGGTACATCTCTCATTATACAAGGGACTGTTGGTTCGGCTGTAAAAATATAACCACCCTAACGTGTATTGGTTATTAAATAAAAACACCAACTCTTTTTAAATCAATTTTAAAAGATAATTAAAACCGTTGTACGCACATACAAATAAAAAACAGATTTGTGATGATGCTACCCAAATAAGGATAATTAGAATGGGATGAGGAAAAGTAGATAGAGACTCAGTATTTGTTCTCGAGGAACCCACCATGATGGTAAACCCTGTGTCCCTAGTCCCAGGACAACTCACACCCAAGTCCACTATTACCAATTATAAGTTACAGATTACAATCCACCAGTTTACTATGATTTACACTAAGCAAATACATGCATGTACACCCAACCTAGTCTAAATACAACCCAACTTGACTAAAAATCAGTCAACCCAATAACACCCAGGTAATAGTGACTATAACACATGCACAACCACACATTCAAACCCAAGACCCCGTGAACTTGTGAAACACACGGATTTAGTTTAAAAGGTTCATTTTAACTAGAACAAAAAAAAATTATCTCGTTTATAAAATGGGACTAAACACACACGAGGTTATGTCTAATTTTAGTTAATAAGGATAATACAAAATTTGTGATTAGATGAAAAGCACGCACAAATCCAAACACACGTTCCTAAAAAGGTTTTGCACAAGCCAAAATACACACAAAAATTAATCTAATTTTAAACTAAAGTAAACAAAATATGTTTTAATCAAAGTTAAGCACGAGTTACATGAACTGAGTTTAACATGCACACACGCGAGTTAAAATACAACGATATAAATAAACGAGTTAAATCATCAAGTTGAACAGGTGAGTTAAATTAGGGAGCTGAACAAGTGAGTTAAATCAGCGAGTTGAATAGGTGAGTTAAACCACTGAGTTGAACCTAATTAAGCACTTTTTAAACCCAACTCACTTTTGACTTAAGATCTGAAAAGAAACACACACCCTATCCAAACAGTACCAAACCAAGAACATAACAAATAAAAAAAATTATATATATATGTATATAAGTTTATATCTAAGATTTAGCAAATATTTATAAATACGTGTATATATATATATATATATATATATATATATATATATATATATATATAGAGAGAGAGAGAGAGAGAGAGAGAGAGAGAGAAGAAAACTCATAGACCAAGCCTTAAAAAAGGCTTATGAAGAAACTGTTTGTAGAAAAAAAAAACAGTCCATGATGATGAGGACAACAAACAAACTTCAAATCAATAAACTTCTCTAACCACAAGATCCAAACTAAGAACACAAACTCCACAACTTAAACCACCAAAAGTGATTAAGAAGAGCAACTCACAGATGCAAACAAAACCCAACAAACACCCAAGCTATCATCAAACTCCCAAACCTCCTAAAAAAATCAGACCAACAACGTTCAAACTCACAAAGTAGTGTAAGAGTATATGAACAAAAATTTTGGACTTATCTCACAAACAAAATGCATACATAGAAGGTATGATCAAAGAAAAAAATAGAGAATGATACAGTAAAGAAATGTTGGCTGTGAACGAAAATTCAAAACCCTCAAAAAAGAAATGACCCCATCGCTTGCCTTAGATACGCCAACAAAAATGGCAAAGGTTTGTAAATAATAAACCAACCTCATAAGGGTAAAAATGACATATCCCACAGGCAACTGAGGGGACAAATGTAAACTCAAAGAGATAGGATACATGCCTCGTTTGTCATGCCAATAGGGAGGATAGAAAGGTAAGAAGCCAACACAAATGTTCGACTACAACTGTTCCCCACAAGTGATCAAATCACGTAAGAAAAGAAAACCAACCCCATTGGCCCAAGGACAAACACACAGATCAATCAAACAAACACAAGGAGGCACCATCGCAACCACACAAAACATACTCAATCACAGTCGTTAATTTTTGTTTATACTATTATAATAAACAAATTGAGTTTGTTTATTAAAAAGAATGTTTAAACATAAAAAAATAAACAAAAAATATAAAATCAAAAATCTAAAATACAGAAAAAATATATTTAAAAGATACATAACAACTATAGAAATATTCATGGATATAAATATAAATATTTAAATAAATTTAAATATGTTACTATGAGATTTAATAAAATTAATGGGGTTAGGACACACAAAAAAATGTTGAAAAAGAAATAATGTCAAAAAATTGAGACAATTCAGCAGAGCAATTTCATCGGCATCTCTCATGAACCATATATATCAAATCACAAATATTGGAGGCGAACATAGTCCTAAGTCTTTGGGATACTCACATACCTAAGCACCCAAATGACCGTTCAATACCATTGTTCTCACAAATGACAATCCAACCTAAGTCCTATGTTTTGAGGTAGAAGTCAAAATCCCCCATAAGGCTCATCAGGATATGACTTCCCTCAACACGCGAACCTCCCATTGATAGCGAGCAGCATAGGTATGTCATACACATAATTTATCAATCAATAGGTATATACTCAACCTATAGTAGTAAGAGGCACACACTCGACCTATTTTAAAATAGTAGGAATTCATATATCCTAAGTACCCGTGTATTTCTCAAATATCACCCGTACTTATTTATTATGATTATCTCTCTATCGTATTATATTAGGTAGTTATACTCACATAACCCTTTCTCGATTTACATATTCATTTTTCCCGCCATTAGCCCAAGTCTCTCGCTTCAAGTTAATGTACAAAAATCATTCAAAACTCGTCGTAGGCTAATATCCTTTATTTCCAAACTTTTTCGGGCTGAAAATGGCATTTCTGAAATCTTGTTAGAAAGCCCCAAAATGTCGTTCGATGTTCGTTCCAACGATCTTCTAAGAACTTCAAACTTCTCTTCTCTTCTGAATTTTCATTGAAATCTTGTTCGAACGACTTTTGCCCAAATTCGTCCCCAACCTTTAAAACCTGCATTTTCTTCAATTTCTCTCACCCAAACTCACATGGAATATATTACAACTAAAACCCAATATCCCAATGTCAATTCTACATGTCTATGGGTGATTATTACTGTAATAACCATCTCTTCTGATAGCCCATTTTATATTTATTTACACTGAGTAGTAATTAATTATAAAATGGTAGATGTTGAGTAAATATAAATTTGTTATGGCAAGGCTAATATTTACTAAAATGTTGTATAGTTACCTCGTGAGTAGATAAAATGTTCATGTGGTAATTTATTATGTCATAGGAATTTAAAATGATATTTTGGTTTATTATGAAACCGGAAGTAAAATGAGTTATAACATTCTCAAATGATAATTTGGATAGTGTAGTTAGTCCCAGTAGGTGTGTGACAGTCAAAATAAGTGCCATATTGTATTTTGGCATTTCGGGCACTTTTGACTGGTTTTGGCTTAAATAGTGTAGTCGCGTATATTTTTTATCGCGTATTAGTCACTTAAGTGGGCTTATGGGACTTAAGCCCCGTTTTATTTCCCCACCCCTATTCCCATTCTTCCATTTTACACAAGAGAGAAAGAGAGAGGAAGAGAGCTTTGGAGAAAAAGAGAGATTTGAGCTTGGATTGTGCTTGCTTCTTCACCAAATCAGATTCTTACACTTGAGGCAAGTAATCTACTTGCAAGTTTATGATTTAAGTAGAATAAATTTCATTGATATTTATGATTTAGAAATGTTAGGGTTTTGGTGGAATTTTGGGTATTTAACCCTTAGTAATGGATTTGGATGATGATTGTAGTTAAAAATGTTAGACAGATACATGTATGGTGTAGAAATTTCAGCAAAATGATTTGGGCTCGTTTGGTTTTGGGTTTAAGGAAATTTGGAGTTCAAAACTCCATAGCCATTCTTGGCCATTCCGCAGGGGCGAATCGATTCGGCCCCTTGGGCGAATCGATTCGCATAGATGCAGAGTCCCAGGTCTTGTTGTCCGAATCGATTCGGATTAGGACCGAATCGATTCGGCAATTGCAGAAACCAAATTTTATTGTCCGAACCGATTCGCTTTCAGAGCGAATCGATTCGCTGGGGCGAATCGATTCGGCCCTTAGGGCGAATCGATTCGGTTCCAGCAGATTTTGGGGGTCTTTTTCTTTTAATTTTCCTCCTTATTCTTTAGGATTAGGACCTAGAAAACTTCTTTCAAGAAGTAAACTTAGAGTCCTAGAGTAGTTATGGAGTTCGGTCGTTACCCTGGACTAGAAATGGGTTCATCTGGGGTTTATTTCGGGAAGGTTTAAAGAAATGTTAAGGCATTTCTTCTTTTATCCAAACTTGTAGAAGTTTGGAAGTTAAATGCCCTAACTTGGAGACTTAAGGGCTTATCGAAGTTATATAAACCGGGGAGATTTGTAGGATCATAATAATCATTTGGAAACCTAGCCTGGAATTGTAATTCGAGGAAAAAGAAATGATAATGTTCGATGGGAATTAGGTTCGCATAGAATGAACCCATAGGTGTTTAAAGATGATAGGTTCAACTAGAATGAACCCCGTTGTTTAATGATGTTAGGTTTAAATAAAGAACAAATCTCATGATTAATGGAATTGGAAATAAGTATGATGATAAAATGTAAATGTTAATTTACTGTTACACACCTCTCTAAATGACATCATAAGGGAAGTTCGCTCGTGAGGTGAAGCCCCCTGGCTAATGAATGCAGGGTGGATATAGTCCTAGGCCATGGGAGCGCTTATTGTTATATTTTTCTGCGATGGGTAGGAGATTCCGGGTGTGGTCTTGACTACCCCGCAGGCTCATGGCCGCTTCCCGACGTGTTCCGATAGGTGCCCAGGTTGTCTTATGTTAGGCCCTGGAAGATGATGGTCATTTAGGGGCGCGCACAGTGGGGAAACCCGGACGGGCGGTCTTAGATATCATTATATGTATATGAATATAACTATATATTTTCATCAAGTTGGACTTGATGGTTGATAAACGCCACAAAGAGCGTATGTTAAATTCCGTATAGTGCATAAATATGTGCCAGGAAGAGCACGGGAATAATATATGTGCCATAAAGAGCACTTGATGTAAATGATATTCCTAATAAGGAATGGAAAGATAAAATGGGAAGTTTTAATTAATGAATAGAAATTATAACTTCTTGACTTAACCAGATATATGGTTTTATTCCTAATAAGGAATGTCTAAAGGAAATGGAAATTGTATTTTATAAGAAAGGGTTTTAACTTAAAGTGCTTTACCTTCAATTCTTGCTTATAATTGTAGATAGCATGTCATATTATCATCCTCATCATTCATGTATAACTGTTCATATCTATCATGCTTTTTATTCTTCTAGAAATCATATAGAACCCGACCCTGAATGGTTTACTTCCTTGTTGTATATATTATTGTATCCGCTCAGGTGCTCCACCGCAAGGACGCCCGACTTGACTTTCCCAAGTTCCTTGCACTTTCGACGAGCTGTAAGATTTTGCGGGTTATTACAGGATGTTGTATTAGACGCTTTCATTCTTGTTATTCTAGTTATGTTCGGGTCTTGTCCCTCGGGCGTGTGGCCCAAACATTGGTATTTGATTAATGACTGTACTATGTAAGATATTTTATGTTGTTGTACGTTGTCTTATGTAGTTGTGGACCGACAGCTTATTCGGTCCATTTGTGTACATTCGTCTTAGTTGTATTATATATTATCTTTTGTATTTCCACTTGCTCGTCAGATTGGGTTGTTAGTTTAAATTTTCATAACCGCATTTTAAAATTTTTACACTTTTTGGCAACCCGTTTTCTGATTTTTGGGTGGTTTTCCCGTATACTCAGTTATTTATTGTGATGCTGAGAATGATATCCATCCATGATTCCTGTTACGTTTGAGTATCGGGCTGGCCACCCCTTATCTCGGATTTCGGGTTGTCACAATTACATTTTGAAAACATCTAAACCATTAATTGTATAAGAGTTTGCATCAATATCAATTAAACTCTAAAGATTCCCAATTTTTAAGATCGCCATTGATGTTCATCATAAAACCCATAATTCATTTCGTGATTCATAATCATAAATCATAAAATTTATAACCTTTATGTGTGATTCCTCAAGCTACATGTATTTCCTATTCAATAATTTGATTTATCAATCAATACATGTCCAATTTCATAAATTTCATAGATATTCATTAAACCTAGTCTAACATGGATAATATAAGCACCAATTAGAGCAAGATATACACTTATCTCTTTTATATAGGTCTGATCCTTTGGTGAAATTGGTGTAGGTGCGTTTCTCTCTTCGCGATCTACGCAAGGATGGTGTTTTTGATGAAAAAGGCGACCCGGTTGGTGATGGTGCCCTTGGAAACCTCCTCCCTTTTCTCTCTAATAGCCTCTCTGTAGTTTGCCTAACTCTAACCCTAGAAGACAAGACTGATAATCTGATTTAACACTTTGAATTTCGTTGGTCTAATTCTCCCGAAAATCCAAATGACCAAAATACCTCTCGCGGGTGCCGGTTTGGCCTAAAAGTGCCCCAGGACCCAAACTAAACCCCCGGGTAGACTTTTCTGACTATCTCGACCCTTTTGGACTCAATGGCGCACTCAAAATGACCATCCGAATAACTTAAAAATAAATTCCTTTTAATTTAGTCCCGACACGACTCATACGCGCGTCCCGACTTAATTTCCATAATTGTCGTATTATTCACTCGCGCTAATTTTAATAACTTCGAAATCATATATTACTTTTAATCAATAAGTAATATTCAATATCAATCACGTATTACTTTATTCTCTAGTAATATTAAATTCGGATTAATTCTTAATTATGCTTATATAAATAATTCTAATTAATCCCCAATGTTACTTTTAATTTATCTCATACTAAAAGTCATTAAAAATTACAGGGTGTTACAAACTCCACTCCATTCCCTACGTTATGGTTACATATACCCGTTAATAAAATAAATTAGGGATAATTTATTTGATTAACTTCTATAATTCCTTGAGCGGTATAGCTTAACTTATTAATAGTGCGGGATTAATATAATCCACTTGCAGGGTTTGGCACATACAAAACTTACAAGCATCTCAAAGGGGTATCACTAGTCTCTATTTCGAAACATGGATTCCATCCATGAAAGACTTTCACCATAAATTAATCACCATAACCCAATCTATCAAGATTATTGATCCAATAATAAGTCTCACTCGATAGATCAAAGTAATAAATAACTAGTGCATGTGTCCATCAATCATATCCAAATTAAGAGCCTTAGGTAAACCTAATAATCATAAGGTGTACATTGTATTACTAAATCATTATAAAGACAGTGACCTCAAATTTGTTGATAGGCAGGTTTTTCCACGGCGCGAGCGTCACCTACGCGCCGGTCGTTTTATATTCGGCTCAGCATCTCTATACAAAAACCTAAACTTATGACTACACTCAATAAAAGGGAGTATATCAGGCAAGTCCGGGTATCGAAAATCCACAGAGACGAGTTGCTAGAATTTAATTGGTTTAGTACTTCTCAATAAAAGTGTAAAAGATAATTATAAACAAAAGGAAAATATGCAAAAAGGGAAAGATTAATCTAGGCATGTATTTAAACTAGACTAATAATAACGGTAAAAACTATAGGTTGCGTCGGATATCCCTCAGCTCAGCCTAACGCATATAAATGGTTACATGGTTCTACATATTCATTATGAGTGAGTCTCGTTTTGACAATTAATTAAATCCATAGTTGTCACACCCCTAAATTTGCATAAAAGTCTAATAAGATTTTGGCATCAACAAATACCTCGAAAATTACGCACATACGGTCGTAAGTACGGAGCATACATGATATACCCCGTCAAATCTCCTAGGCATAATAACTAGGACAACCCAATCGAAATAAACACGTATCTTCCATCACCATAGCGAAGCAACATGATCAACACGAGTCAAGTTCTATCCAACACAACCTAGGATAATTTAACTTAGAAAGCATGATAAAAATGCAGTAAATAAACGCCGTAAATGTACACTAGAAAACATGTAAATAAACGCAATAAATCTAAACTAGAAAGCGAGTAAAAATATGGTAAATAAAGAAATACAAACACTGGAAACTCGGATTGATAGAGAAGATGGGGGATAGTGTTCAGCACAACCTTGATGGGCAAACCCCTCTATACGAGCAAACCCTAGAAGGGAGAAAATGGCACACTCCCCAAACCCTCCAAACCCTAGCTTCCCTCTCTAACCCTAAGTATAGAAAATGATCTATTATTACAAGATAATGAAAATAGAAATCAAAATTGGTTTATATAGTAAGTTGAAAAAGAAATAAAGGAAAAAGAAAAGAAATAGAACAAAGGGAAATTGCTGGGTAACTGCTACTATCGGTCGATCGGTAACAGGGGCGCGGTCGACCGGTCCCTTAAGTTGAGGCCCACTGGTTACATCGTAAGGCAAAATCCCAAAATGCGATCAACTGGCCGCAGAGGTGCGGTCGATCGGTATTCTATTTTCTGGTGCTCTTTGGTCTTCACATGTTAGAAAAGGCTCAAAACGGAATCGGCTATAACTTGATCATCCGAACTCAAAATGATGGGCCGTTAGCGGCCACGCAATGCTAATTCAATGAACTACACATCCATTTAACATAAAAACATAAAAATGCTAAGAACATAAAAATGCAATATTCATTATATATCAGTTGTCCCATTCAATACACACAAAGTAGACTAGTAGAATAAGTTGAAACTATATTGTTTTCTGTAATTAAGATAGACCTACTAAAATATTTTGCTATAGCCCTATTGATGGTGTGATCAATTCCATCTAAGATTTTGAACTATAAAACTTATATTCCATAAGAACCGATGATTTGATCCTCCGTGTGTAAGAATAAAAGGCACTAGCAACATATAAAATAATACAAACATTATGTCCATACGTATTCTCATTAAAATAATAAAAAATGATTTATTTTAATAATAAATCCATAACTAAAAATATTACATAAAGCATGGTTTTATTCTATAGCTCTAACAATCTCCCACTTAGACTGAAAGCCATGCTGTAATGCATCTCACTCCCATCCCCTTTACATGACTATCAAAGGTCTTGGCTGGTAAGCTCTTCGTGAAAGGGTATGCCAGGTTCTTCTCTGATGCAATTTTGTGACATCACCTTAATGCACAAATTCTTGAATGCGATGATACTTATGCTCGATGTCTTTACGTCTCTTATGGTTCCTGGGTTCCTTTGAGTTATAAATCGCACCGCTATTATCACAATAAAGTATAAGAGCCGACTGAACTAAAGGTACCACTCCTAGATCCATTAGGAAAATTTTAAGCCGTATTGCTTACTTGGCTGCCTCAGAGGCTGCCACATATTCAGCTTTCGTGGTTGAATCAATAATGTATGATTACTTGATACTCTCTAACTAATGGCTTCACCTCCTAGGGTAAGCACATATCCTGAGATGGATTTTTTTATAATCTCTATTATACAGATAATTCGAGTCGGTGTAGCCAATAGGTACTAGACTCTCTGCCTGGTAAACTAGCACATAATCTCGTGTCCTTTTCAGATAATTGAGTATATGTGTTATCCCAATCCAGTGTTTTTTCCCAGGGTTAGATTGATATCTACTAACCACGCTAACGACAAAGAAAATATCGAGTCTAATGCATAGCGTAATATAGCATAACATACATAAGGCTCCCAACTACCGAAGCATAAAGGGATGCCTTTCCTCTTCTCTATCTCATCAGGTGTCTTAAGACACTGATCCATGGATAGAGATATTCTATGTGTAAAAGGGAGGAACCCTTTCTTGGAATATTTCATGCTAAACCTGGAAAGAAAATTGATATAAGTTGCTTGTGACAAGCCCAAAATCCTATTCTTGCTATCTCGTATAAGCTTGATCCCAAGGATGTGACTAGTTTCTCTTAAGTCCTTCATATTGAATTGGCTAGACAACCACAATCTAACCTAAGAAAATGCTCTAACATCGTTTCTAATGATAAGAATGTCTTCCATATATAATATTAAAAACACCACTACGTTTTTATTGACTTATTATACACACAAGACTCATCCGAGCATTGATCAAAACCAAAAGATTTGTTTTCATGATCAAATTGAATGTTCCAAGTTATAGACGTTTGCTTAAGTCCATAAATGGACTTCTTAATCTTACACAATTTATGCTCTCAACCTTGAGCTAAAAAACTATCTGACTGCACCATATAGATACACTCGTCAAGATTCCCATCAAGAAATTCAGTCTTGACGTCCATTTGAAAATTTTATAATCAAAATGAGTTGCAATGGATAAGAGAATTTGGATGGACTTTAGCATAGCTACTAGCGAGAAGGTTTTCTTATAATTGATGCCCTATTTTTGACTAAAACCTTTCTTAACAAGTTGTGTCTTTAAGGTCCCAACCTTCTCGTCCAGCCCTCTCTTCCTCTTATAGACCCACTTACATCTTATGGTTTCTAAAGAACGTCCCTAAAAGGAATCTAGGAGATTTGTATAACTCATCATGGACCTAATAATCTCCAAAAGAGTCATATTCCTCCTTTTTTATACACCATTTTACTGAGACATACCATCTGCAGACTGTTGGGATGTGATCCCTTGATCTTCTATATACTACCTTAACTCCCTTAAGAGGTACTCACCACCATGATCAGATCTTAGAGTCTTGAGACTTTAACCTTAATGTTTCTCCACTTATGCTCTATGAACTTTGAATTTTTCAAAGGCTTCAGACTTATGGTGCATTACGTAAATGTACCCAAACCTTAAGTAGTCATTTATGAAAATCATAAAATACTTAAAGCTCCCCCTTGATCGGGTTTTCATCGGTCCACATAGAGAAAATTGAACCAATTCTAACGGTTTTCTTGAATCGATAGCCCTTGGTGAGAAAGGCCTCTTGATCATTTTACATTCTAAATAGGATTCATAAACTATAAGTGCCTCCATTTCTAGTAAGCTCAATTGCCTACTTACTACCAGTCTCCGAATCCTTTTTAGATTATAATGACGTAGGCATAAGTTCTAAAGATAAATTTGGTTCACTAAGGAGGGTTCCTTTATCTTTAAATTTAGTCCAATTGAATTATGAAAAATATTAATTTGTTGTGTGGTGGAGATAAGATTTAGAATATAAAGATTATCAACCAATGTACCAGAACAAATAATAGATTTATTTTTCTCAATAACCATGATGAGCTCCACTGTTGTTAGTACATGATGAGCCATCTCTGAAAAACTGCTAAATCGGGGGTTCTTCTTCAAAATTTCCTTCCATTAAATCCCCATTCTTGGACAATTTCTTCATTTGTTCCATGTCGCGGGCCCATTATTCCTACTTAGATGATGATTCTGATCTGTCAGCAATCTGATCAACTGAATTTCTCTTTGAGTTTTCTTTTGTATAAGTCTGCTAGGTTGGATGGGCTATTGAGATCTATTTTGGAGAAGTCTGCTTGTTCGAACTATCTTTCGTAGCATTTTGTTTGGTAATATTCACGACTGATCTATCTTCCAGAGAAGTCTGCTATGTTATTCCTATTAGTGAGCTCTCTTTCGTATAAGTATGCTCGATAATCTTTGTCGCTAAGCTCTCTTCCTTATAAGTCTGCTCGATAATATTTTCTTCGTAAGTAAATTATGCGATCCAATCGACCACAAATTGACCTTTTATGGATGTTCTGGGTTCATATTGAATGTCTTACTCTCTTAGTTCTACTTCTCAAGCCCTTAGTCTTCCCGATTTCTCAGGTATATAAATAACTTTTCGTAGAGGTAGGTCTGTATACATGATAATAATATGTGCTTGAAAGTACGGGTTCGTTCTTTGGGGGGCTTCAATTAGGGCCAAGGATAACTTCTCTAGCCTAGGGTACCGATTTATGCTCCACAGTACGCCTTGCTAGTGTAGTATACCAGCCTTTGCACCCTATCTTCTACAGTCGACTCTGAAACCGCTAAGTAGAAATAGAGCTTTCACCAAGGATCGTCCTAGATAATAACGGTGAAAATCCTAGGTCTTCAGGTCTAAAAAGGTTGTTTCACTTTCTCCGTTCCATTCAAATGTTTTTCTCATCATCTTGAAGAAGGGAAGATATATGTCTATGGATCTAGATATAAACCTATTTAGAGATGCCACATGTCCTGCTAATCTTTGAATGTCCTTTTTTGCTCGCGAGAGGCGTCATGCAGATTAGTGCTTGGATATTATCCGAGTTAGCCTCTATAATCCCCTAGTTAAGTATGAAACCCAAGAAATTTCCTTCCTTGACCCCAAAAATATATTTTGTGGGTTTAAGCTTCTTTTGGTGTTTCTTTAGTTGGTCGAAAGTTTGCCCAAGGTCATTGATGTGGTCAACAAGTTTCTTTCTCCTAGTCAGCATATCATCGTCGTAGACTTCCATAGTTTTTTTAATATGATCTTTGAAGAATCTATTCACCAGCCTTTGATACCTCGCTCAACTGGTGATGAACGAGGTTTTCTCCTGGTCTTCTGGCTTTTTTTTTTATCTAATTATACCCTCAATAGGCATCCATAAAACTGAGTAGTTTATGATTTGTTGTAGCATTGACCAACCGATCAATCTTAGGTAAATGATAGTGATATTTTGGATAATTTTATTGAGGTTAGTTAAATCTACACACATATGCCAGTTGTTATTCTTCTTTTTGACCACAACAACATTCAAAAGCCATTATGGGTACTTCGCGTCTTCGATGAATTCTACATTTTGCAATATATCCACATCTTTTGGAATTGCAATATATCCCATCTAAAAATGGTGTATGAATCAGGCACTTAGCTTAAGTACACTAACCTTAAACCATAATAGATAAAGAGATATAAAAATCAGAGTTGCGCTGATATAGAGCAATTACTTAGATAAAAGATGAGAGAAAAAGATGGAAATCAAGTTTTCGTGGTTCATCCCAAAATGGCGCCTACATCCACAAGTGTAGTTATGATTATTCTAGTTTTAGTGGGTAAAAAACCATGGATAAATGTTTGAAATGTAGACCCCCAATTTTAGTTTTTCATTTAAAATTAAATATGAATTTCCTAAAATGCGGAATAGGATGGTTCAAACACATAAACAACTTAGAAATTTGATTTCTATCAAATTAAAACAAACTTGTGAATATTTGACTTTTAGCCCAAAAGAAATTTAACCCAAGTCCTAAATATTTGCCTAACAAGATTAATTCATTTTTTGCAAATTAGGCCAAACAAATTTTACCAAATTATATTAATGACTTGAATTAACTTAATCCAAATTTCACCCAAATTAATTCTTGCACCAAATTAAAAAATAGTATGAATTAAACCATATTTTATCTTTTAATCCTAAGCATGCGATCTAGGTTGTTTGCAAGATAAAATAAATTCACAACACACTATGCCGCGATGTACGAGGAAAATCCATAATAGGAAAAACCTCAGATGACCCCTAGCCTTAAGTCCACTAAGTACGAATTTACTGTTATAAGACAGATGACTTACTACCTTGGCTCGACTTCTTCAAGCCTCGACGCATCTTCTTGCAACCACCTTTGCCTAGCCGACAATCTCAGACTCCACCAGAACCTTAGAATCCATCAATGAAGCTTCTTGGACAAACCGTCAACCCGCACCCGGAGCCTTTCTCCGAGTGGGAACGCCGCAACAAACAAGTCTTCTTCTTTTATGGGATGTAGAAGCAAACCCAAACAAATCTTTAATAGGTAGAGTAGAACCCGGTGCAAAACAACTCCAAGAAAGGATATATATATTAAGAACTTGGATTAAACAAAATCCAATGGGTGTGTAACTTGGTTTTGTTTTAAAGATGAAAAACTTTTAACAAATATCAAGGGGACTTTTTTTGAAAAAATTAATCTCTCAAAAACTCTCTAGGAGATGAAAAAAGTCCTTAGAAAAAATTCTGTCCCGAGGTTGATTTAAACTGTCAAAATTTAGTGGGGACAAAGTAGTGGGAAAATGCCAAAATTTGCCAAAAACTGTTCCCGCCTGAAATCTCGTTCGAACGACATTTCTAACGAAAAGTCAGTGTTTAAAAGGGAAACTCGTTGGCAAAACTCGTTCGAACGAAATTCTTGTTCGAACGACATTTTCGTTCGAACGACAATTTCGAACAAAATGTCACAAAGGTCAAATTTCATTTTAAGCCCAAAAACTTTTTATTCAAAATTCTTAAATAACTTTATGAAAATAGAATTCGTTTTAAATAACGATTACACCCAAGTAAAATATCCAAGGTCCTATATATATATATACTAGAAACTCGACAATGATGAAGTTTTACAAATCTGGCCACTATGTCTTCAACAAGCACGTCATAGGCTTACATGGATACACATGACACTATCCTATGACTCAAAGGTTTTTGTCTGGAATTGATCCAACACTACATAAGACTTAATTGGATACATTAGCCTTTGCGAGTAAGCCACCGTTTTCTATGGACCTAAAAGAAATACGTGGTCCAAAGGCCTAAAAGAATATGAAATGAAAAGACAAATATTTAGCCAAGGCCTATATTTGTTTAGATTTATATAGTCATTCAAAAATAATATGCTTATTATGAGGGAGTTTGGATGGTATATCAACGGTCTGCACAATGTCCGTTTATCCTAGTTGCACTTTCATTGTCATGACTCTATTAGTTTGTAGAATCATCAACGTGCTAGGCTTGTATGAATTATGTTTATTTGTTCATAGATTTCAACTTATCTTGTCACATAAGGCTAAATTTGAGTTCATAAAATTTTTCAATCAAATGAGAACTCCATGAACATGTTTAAGTTGTTGGGTTTTATTTCTTTAGTATCTAGCTTATGCCCCTTCACTTCCGTTTCCACATGACACATTTATGCCATAAGAGTGTGGAAAACTTATATTATCTTATTTTGTGTCATTTGTGTGTTTATATCTATATATGTGTGCTTGTGTATATTTTTATATCTATTGTGTATACATATATGATATTTTTGTTTGTTTAAGTCTTTGCCATGTCAACTAATCCATTTATGCTTTTACTTCATAATTGGTATCTATTGTGTTGCGTATTTTATTTGATATCGCATGCTTAGTATCTTATTTTTCAAATTGATATCATTTTTGTCGCATCATAGTTGGTATCCATTAATATTTGTTTTGGATTAGTTACTTTTATTGTTGCCCATATGCTTTCATGCTCTTATCACTTTATGCACAATCATGTTTTACTTGCTTTTCCTATATTTATCTCTTATGTAGTTTTTAGGGGGATAAATGGTACTTAGTTATATTGGGGGAGAAATAAGTATTTTATTGATTCAATTACCTTTGTCTATTCCTGAACAAAAAGGGCAAGAAGTGGTTTCTATCCTTTAGTTTAGGAGATCTAATTTAGTTTATGAGATCTAATTTAGGGGGGAGTGTTATCTTCTTAGGTTGATCATATTTGATAAAGGAGGAATTAATTTAGGGGGAGTATTTAATTTAATTGCTTTAATACCTTGATATTCCCTATGCGTTTAATGTTTTGCTTAAGTGTGCAGGAATTTTATTTAGTGGCAACCTTATATCGGCAAAGATTTTGGTCCTTGGGTTTTGAGCCAAGCATTTTTTATTTTGGGTGAGATGTTTTGAGTCTAGTAGAGCTTGACAACCCTTTAGGATTTTTGTTTGGTTTTTGTCCCGAAATAGCCAAAGGGGGAGATTTGTAAGGACACAAATTTCCAATTGAGTCTTATGTAGTGTTGGCTCAATTCCGAACAAAAACATTTGAGTCATAGGATAGTGTCCTGTGTATCCATCCAAGCCTCTGACGTATTTGTTGAAGACGTAGAGGCTATATTTGTAAAGCTTCATCATTGCCGAGTTTCTAGTGCCTCGTTTCTACATCATCAACTTGAAGATTCCAAGGTCTCCAAAGGTATGAATGCACTTATATACATATATATTTAGTACCTTGGATATTTTAGTTGGGTGTAATCATTATTTAAAACGAATTCTATTTTTAGAAAGTTATTTAAGAACTTTGAATAAAAAGTTTTTGGGCTTAAAATGAAATTTAACCTTTCTGACATTTCGTTCGAAATTGTCGTTTGAACGAGAATTTTTTTCGAACGAGTTTTGCCAACGAGTTTCTCTTTTGAACACTGACTTTTTGTTAGAAAGGTCATTCAAACGAAATTCTCGTTCGAACGAAAAAGTCATTCGAACGAGATTTCAGGTGGGAACAATTTTTGGCAGTTTTTGGCATTTTTCCACTACTTTGTCCCCACTAACTTTTGACAGTTTAAATCAACCTTCGGACAAAATTTTTTCTAAGGACTTTTTCCATCTCCTAGAGAGTTTTTGAGAGCTTAATTTTTTCATAAAAAGTCCCCTTGATATTTGTTAAAAAAATTTCATCTTTAGAACAAAACCAAGTTATACACCCATTAGATTTTGTTTAATCCAAGTTCTTAATATATATATCCTTGCTTGGAGTTGTTTGGCACCGGGTTCTACTCTACCTATCAAAGAGTTGTTTGGGTTTGCTTCTACATCCCCAAAAAGAAGAAGGCTTGTTTGCTGCGGTGTTCCCACTCGGAGAAAGGCTTTCGGTGCGGGTTGACGGTTTGTCCCCAAAAGCTTCATTGGTGGGTTCCAAGGTTCCGGTGGATTCCGGAATTGTCGACTAGGTAGAGGTGGTTGCAAGAAGATGCATCAGGGCTTGAAGGAGTCGAGTCGAGTGTAGTAAGTCATCTGTTTTGTAACACTAAATCCGTACTTAGTGGACTTAAGGCTAGGGGTCGTCCGAGGTTTTTCCCGTTATGGGTTTTCCTCGTACATCGCGGCATAGTGTGTTGTGAATTTATTTTATCTTGCAAATAACCTAGATCGCATGCTTAGGATTAAAAGATAAAATATGGTTTAATTCATACTATTTTTTAATTTTGTGCAAGAATTAATTTGGGTGAAATTTGGATTAAGTTAATTCAAGTCATTAATATAATTTGGTAAAATTTGTTTGGCCTAATTTTCAAAAAATGAATTAATCTTGTTAGGCAAATATTTAGGACTTGGGTTAAATTTCTTTTGGGCTTAAAGTTAAATATACACAAGTTTGTTTTAATTTGATAGAAATCAAATTTCTAAGTTGTTTATGTGTTTGAACCATCCTATTCCGCATTTTAGGAAATTCATATTTAATTTTAAATGAAAAACTAAAATTGGGGGTCTACATTTCCAACAATAAAGGATGGTTACAAGCTCTCTTACTCACTCTAGAAATGGAAACATAATAGTGGGACAATGTATTTTTCTTCTTCCACAAGGGGTTACATGCTATATTTATATGTGTTTTTAGTGGGAAAAAATAATGTAGCGTGATAGGTGTTGTGCCTTTATAGGTGAGGTGGGTGCATCTTTACATGCATTGGGGAAAGGGAAAACATAACCGATGTTATTCGCCAATAGTGGAGGAATAAAAATGTATAAATCTCACATGCGTGTCTGGTCAGTGCTGCTAATGTCATCTTATCCTCTGGCTCATGCCTGCCTTAACTATGTTAAGTGACGAGACTCAAACAATCAAGGATATATCTAGGCCGAATACCTTTATACCTGAACCTCCCTACCTATATATAGCTGACCAGATGATGAGTAAGGTCGACCCCATTATCTACCCATAATGGGGACATATGTCATTTTTGGAGAGGCCTACAAGATGTTCCATATTTAGGATATAACTTTAGATTTACTCTTTTTAAACTTAGGGCCTGGTGATAGTAATTTTGATGGATTTTGTGGAAATCTCATCTATGATTAATGAGTTTTACTTATCTTAAATTTATATTGAATCTTTTGAGTATATTTTAGGGTGTATAGTTTTTCTTTACAATTATTTTATCAGGGATTGTCTACTTATTTCCGCAGTTTCTTTCGTATATGATCCTTCGTCTTAATTCCCATTTTTTTTATAGGATTTATATACTTGTGTCTTGGTGTGTGTTTTTAGGCTATAACATGGATTCAAAATCATGCTCAGGGGCCTTAACTGCCTCTAATCACTCTATATTTGATGAACTCTTTGCTACTCGCTTTGTTCATTAGGAGAGATCAATTGATTTCAAATCTGTTTACGACACCCGTTTACACAAGTTTTTGGGTGGTAGAGAAAAATTAGATTTGACACTCGACAACTCGGTGAGAGAATTTTATTTGGCACTTATGGATGGTAAGGATCACTTAGGTGTTAGTTTTATTTCTATCAAGGTGATAGGAATTCAAGTGAAACTTTCTTCCAAGTGGATAAGTAACCAATTTGGTGTCCCGAAAAATACGTGTCCCGATTATCCTTATAAGTCAATTTCGAGTAAACCTTGCAACCGAGTTGTAATCACTCTTTTGAGTGACAACCATTGTCAGGGTTGGAATGGAATGACTTTTTTTCATGCATTTATTGCTAAGGACTTCTATATTCTAAAAATTAGTACGTGTTTTTGTATTTTTTCGACATATAACCCGCACAACATAGCTATCAAATGTGCACAATTATTGTACGCAATTGGATCGGGTGATGGTATGTGTTTGTGTGATTAAATTAGGTACTCGATTTTTAATCACGTTAAGGAAAATATGGAAACTCGCTATTTTACCTACGATCATGCCACAATTTCCTTTTGAGTTTGGAGTTCCTTTTCTTCCTGATGAAGTTTAGGAAAATCCACAATCTGCATGGACCATTGATTCATAATATAAGTATATTGTTTAGCTTGATGACTACAATGTCACACCCATACCACCACATGTTGTTTCTATACCACCTCCTTATCCTACCATCACATCTAATTTATTCCCCTAGCTGAATATGAGTTGGATTCTACTATCTCACGGATATATAACCAATTGGATTCTAGTTTGCTACCTTCTTTTAGTTCAATGAGCTCTTCTTTCTTTGACGATTTCATCACACCTTCGATGCTCATGCGAAGAATGTTAGGGTCGCCTTGAACGACTCTAACAATGAGCTTATTGGTTTTTTATTTTAGGGATGATGAAGAAGAAGAAAAAGTGATATATGTTTTTTTTAGGCTTGATGTATATAAAGTTATTGGATTTTGGTTTATATTGATCATATTCATTGTAGTCCTTATAAACTCTTAACTTTTTGAATGTTTAACACTTTTTAGAATTACTTATATTTTTTCTTGATATATTTTATCTTCCTATGTGTAGTTAAAATTATTTATCTTAGCCCTATTATTCTCTTGATTATATCTTTCCTAGACTCACATTTTGATTATTCACTCTTTATATATAGTTTTTTCTCTGTTTATTGGTTTGATTATCATGGTTTACCCTCTTAAAATGCCTTCAGAATTTGATCTCATTATGTTCTTAATAGTTCTTTCCTTTGTCTTTTTCTATGATACAAGGGGAGAAATGTGTAGATATGAGAGTATGGTTATCAACGCATATTAGGTTGTCTAGAGTTATTTATTGATATATGATGTTTATTTAGAGGGATTATATGTTTGAGGGGGAGTTATTTGATAAAGATATGATGTTTACATGTTCAAAATGCTATATTCACATATTTATATTTAGCATAGTTCCTTGTCAGTATTTCTTAACGTTAGTACGTTAATAAGTTTACTTGTATGTGAAAGGAAAATATTGTGCAAGAGATTATTTTTGATCCATGAATATGGTTGAGTCTCTTGTAGTGATTAGTTACTTGCAACAAATGTAATTTTTTATTTTTGTATTTTCGATTATCCAGGCGATTCATAAAATGGTAGATTTCCTTCATTTGCTTGTATTTTTTCTTTTTATGTTTTGTCTTGAAATTCGATAAAGGGGGAGATTCTAAGAGTATAGTATATTTGATGTGATCCATAAAATAAATTGTCTAAGTTCCTTGACCAAAACATATTTGATTCTTTGTCCAAAATATCACCGAAAAGTTTCAGCAACATATTGAATTCACTCAGTGCTGAACCTCAAATACACCACTTAGGAATGGTATAAGACTTAGTGGATTTTGATTTACCTCAGTTAATTTCTTTTAATAATTGAAAAATATTTTTTAATTAACCTTGGGTTTGCAATTTTTTTAAATACACATGCTAATATACTTTTCATATAGATTTTTTTTTTATAAAGAATTGCATCTTTTTGTTTATTATAAGTATGGATGGTCTTAAGATTTACCATACATATTTAGAGATTTCCTAAAAACTAGTTTCAAAAATTCTTCCAAGGCAAACTGGGCAAAATTCCATGGACACACACGGGACCTGTTTCATTGCAGCAATACTCCAACGGCAAACTTTCTCACTGCAGCGATAGTGTTTGACTGGTCTTTGTGCCCCATGAAAAATTCTCTGGCATTTTATCCGACCAAAATCACTCATGGTTCGTACCAGCGAGGAACTTCCTCGCTGCAGTGACACTTCGATGAAAAGCGTTTGACAGTGTTGAAGGTCACTTTTGCACAAGATCTTTCTTAAATATCTTCTTAGTTAGTGTGTCAAGTAAAACCTTTTGGGTGACTAAGACCTTGAAGTGACTATTTGACACCACAAGAGTGTGACACCTAGCATTTGAGCATTATAATCTTTTCAAATAAAAAGGCTATAAGTTAAGTGTCTTTTACTCTTCTAAACCAAGACAAAAAGTAAGATCTTTTGAAAAAATATTTTTGCCCATCAAAACATTTCATACATTTGAAAATAGATTTTCCCCCTCTTATTTGAGATTTTTTTAATCCATTGTTTCTAATAGAGGTATATTTACTTACCTTTTGTTCAAAAATCTATTTTTATTAGTGAGTAAATATTTTCTCTTACTTATCTTAGAAAAACTCATCTTTTAAGATTTAAAGAACCATAACTTTTCCATACACCCAAACACACGTATCTATTTGGATTCCCTCAAAATGCTTGTTGTAATATTTTGGCTATTTGAAGGTTCCTTATAGGAACAAAATTTTCTTTAACTTTAAAGAAGAAAAGTTTGGCTAAAGATTCGCGGACTAAAATATCTCATGATTGTGCAACGTTCTCCAACAATTAACGCTATCTGCGAAGACTATGGTGGGAAAGAGTGTCTAGCCGATCATAGCGTCATGAGGTTATAAAGCTATGTCTTCTAGTTGTAAAAATCTACCGTAGTGCATTTGTCATTCTAATCGGCCCAAGTTTTTTTTCGTTAGTGGGTTTCTCCCTTATACAATTGGTTTTGTGCTTAATTTACTCTTTATGCATCTTTTAGAGTCATTGTCTTAAATAAGAAGATAAAAGTTTAATATTCTAAAATTTAGTAAAATATTTTGTCATGTAGACTTTTGCATTGGTAAGCCCTTTTATAATAGTAAATTAACAAACTTTTTTCTTGAATTAGGGGAACTAATTTTTACTTGGGTAACTACTGTCGAGAGGCACACTCTCTCATATCATCACCCTTAGTGTAGGAGTCGCTATTTCATTTCAGTTAGATTTCTAGTAGCTATTTGTATTCAGGAGTTTATTTATGAACCGAGGTGGTTGCATTTTATTTACTTTTTCAGGTTGAGACAATTGCATTAAGGATATTTTTTTATAGTAAAGGATTTCATTTTTAGCGGAGAATCATTTATTTTTATTTTATTTCAATTATAAATATTTTTCTTTATTATTATTATTATTATTATTATTATTATTATTATTATTATTATTATTATTTTTATTATTATTATTATTATTATTATTATGTCATGAATGAGTTTTATTTATGTTCAATTTTATCTATAATTTATTTTGAGAATGATATAAATTGCATAACATACCCTCTATATGGCCTGCTAGCCTGATCAACTGTACACTCAAAAACACGTGGTGTTTCGCCACTTTTTAACAACCCGAAAAATACGAGTCTCAAATTTTCTTACAAAACTAAAAAACCTCAAATAGCATATTCCAAGCATCTCTATTACACCAATAAACAATAATGAGTTAACAAAATAATGCCAAATAAATTTATTACACCAAATTCTAATGGCTTTAAATAATATAAAAAGTTACAATTTTAGATCTCCTAATAATTAGTTTTTTCACCAATAAAATAACATTAAACAACGTTATTCTTTGTACAAAAGTCAAAATTTATCAGTCTTTTGCATCCCCAAACCTCCATCACCACTAGTGTCCCAAATTTATAATCACCTTCTCCTATAAATTAAAAAAGAAGTTGAAGTACACAATATGATGAGAATATAATGCTCAATATGATAGTGAGTACAAAAAATGTGACAATACGAACATCGTATGAGTCCAATGCGACCTTCCATCATTATACCAATTTTTTTTTCAAAAACACATCAACTGGTCATCGGCCTCACCTCACCCCACTCTGCAATCTTAAGTTCTTACTCTATATATTGGACTTTTAGGATTTCGGCGGGTGTCCATTCTTAATGTTATATAAAAATTTCATGGCACTTTTCCTAAATAACAAAATACACAATATTTCAACAACAATATATAGGATTCCAATGAACATAAGGACATAATCTAATGAAAAAAAATTAAATATGGCACAAAAGATACTATCGATATTTTTATGAGTATATTGTGTAAATTCCGTACCACAAATCGCAAGGTGGACAACCAACCAAATTGACGCATCTAAAATCCCTATCATCATTACATAAAAGAACCATTGTCGCACTATTTTGCCCAATATCGATTTAAATAACTCCCTTCTGTAGTTTTTTTTCCACAGTTCTCACTCTCATTCCATAAACGCATAAACTAGATGCTAATTTATTTGTAAAACCAACAAAAATTTATGGCCAATCACATAGTGCAAACTCAACCAAACAAATTTATTGAATGATTACATAATGTAATACCCCGCATTTTTTAGTATTTATTTAAATTGTGTAGGTAATTATTTGTTTCCTATTGTGACATGTGATCTATCACTTAATATATTTATATATATTGTTATGCCATTCGTATATTTGTTACGTGAATTCACATTCTTTGGAAACTAATATATACACAATAATGAACAAATTAAATATTTAAGAGACTTAGGATATTGGGCGAAAATAGAATAGTCCGGGATTAGGTTTCGTGGGTTTTCTCGTTTGGGTTATTTTCTCGGTATTGAGTCCCAATGATCTGGAAGTAGTTTCTTATAATGTCAATTCACACTTAACTAATTAACAACTTGTATCAGTATATAAATTAACTTAAGGAGATAATTAATTTATTGAAATTTTTTCCATTATGAGTTGACTTTTTTTTACTGAAAATAGTGGAATTTAACTTCTTTTTGACTAAAAATTAAGGTATTTTTGTTTCTTGGGTTAGACATGGTTCGGGAAAATTTTCGAGCCATTCGAAGCATGTTTTAGGCTCATTGGGTAAAAGATATTTTTGGGTATAGACTTACTTTTGAGATTAGGTCCTTAAATTACTTAATTAAAAACCCCTTGACTCTCATAATACATTTGAGAGAGACACTAATAGCTAAGGAGGTTGAGAGAGCAATAAGAGGTTGAAGAGATTGATCATTTGGGACTCGATTCGTAGAATCGACTGTAGCCAAATTTACTTTGGTTAAGAATTTAATTAAGTTTGTGTTAGAGTAATAGTAGTTCATTGTAATTTGAAATAAATTCGTGTAATCTAATTTTAATCACTTTAAAACCTTATTTTCATAATTGGATTAATTACTTTTTAAAGCATTAATTACATGCTGATGAACTAGGATATTTTGATGTTAAACCCCTTAAATGAATCATGAAATCATGTAATCTCATTTTAATAACTTTATATCTAAACCATATTAATGATAACTTATAAAAGACCTCATCTGTAACTAGTTATTCAATCGAATCTGAGAATGAATTGAAGAAACTTTGCTTAAATTTTGAACTTAGGGTTCAAAAGCTTATAATCTAAAAATGAATCATAAATTTTAGTTATAATCGACTAAAAGTTGTGAATATAGGTTGGTAATGTTATTGAACATGTTATACCTAAAGGAAATGGGTTGTAACAACCCGTGTAATTTTGGGCTATTTTAATTAATTTCTGGAAAATGGAGGAAAATAAAGTTTTTGATAAAATTATTTTTATTGCTCAAATATGTTGATTATTATTTTTAAAGGCGAGAATTTCAAACGGTTTCAAAATCGGAGTTAAAACGGATTTTAAAATGATTTTTAAATGTTTTTAACTCTTGGAGTTGTTTTGACTTCCAACTCTTCATTTCTTTGCCTTATTTAGAGGAGTCTTTTGGATTCCAACTCTTCATTTCTTTGAATTATAAAAGGAGTCATGGGAAGCCCTTTTTAACCTACTTTTGGTATAAATTTTGGCAGCAAATATATTTTATATTCCTCTTCTTTTTATATACACATTGGCCCTTGAGATTTGTGAGTTCCAACCTTAGATTAGAGGTGTTCTTGGGGCTATTTTGTTGGAGGTTCTTGGAGAAGCTTTTGTAGATATTTTGTGTTGATCTTGAGGATGTGATCGTTGGTTTCTCATCATGGTTTGAGGTATGGGGTTTTACACAATATGCTCCTTAAATCTCGCGAGTGTCATTCTCTTTGAATTCTTGTTAATTGAACTCATATTTGAATTGATAAATTCATTGAAATCTGGAAAATAATTATTGAAATTATTTTGATTCATGTGGTATCATTATATTGTTGATGAGCACGTTGTCATGAGATTTTAATATGGCACGGATGTTGGGCACCCGCCAAAATTCCTGTTTCCCGGGCTATGGCTTGATAAAGCATATACGGATGTGGTGAGGCCTGGTGACCCGATTAAAGTGTTGTTGATAAATTATAATGATGAAATGCTATTGAGATTTGGATTTTGATTTGAATCTTCGTACTCGTGTTGTTACGCTTTATTCATCGCTAACATATAATTGTTGAGCATCTTTCTTGTCATATTGTGTACTTTCCCATATTTTCTTTTAGTTGGCAAGTTAGCGTGGATTTGAGCGCTATGGACCAATTGGGATTAATTTTAGCGTGGATTTTTTGGGAAGAATTTTAATACAAGTTGGAAGATTTGTATTAATTATTTCATTGATGTATAGAGCATTTTTATTCGAGTTAGATAGTTGTAATTTAAAATCGAGAGACTTGTTGTAATTGAAGAGATTGAGATTAGTGGATTTATATTATTGTGGGTTTATTTAGATGCTCTATACCTTGTCACTTGTCACTTGTGGATTTGGATTTATTTTATCGCATTAGCGCTCCATTCGCTCTCCCCGGGCGGGCGGGGTGTTACATGGGTATTGTGGTGTTTAGAGGCTTTAAACATAGGATTTGAGTTATTAGTGATTGTTTTTGCACTTTGGGGAAGGTGGCATCTACGATGATCTCGTTCGAATGAGATAAGGACTTCATTTAAACGCGATAAAAAATCTCATTAGAATGACAAGGTGTGTTGGTTTGAATGACCTTTTCTTTTGGTTCAAACAACATGGGATTTTGGTTCGAACGACATACGGGTTTTCATTAGAACGACTTTCGAAATTCAATCTACAGTTTTGTAAGTAATTATTACATAAACGGGGATATTTAATATGAGATTTAAAATATCGTTTCAGTAATCCTTGTGTAGAATTGGCTATTTTGTTTTTGTTTTTTGTGCAAGCATATTGAGGGTGTGTGTGTACTCGTTGGGACGTATTAGGAGAGATTTTATGGGATGCATATGATGTTGATCGCACTGGTACCCCAGTGATTGTAATGGGCTTACCTTTGTCCTTTTTACCCCTATCATACTACTGATGTATTCGTATCCCGAGTGGGGAAAATGGGGAGTCCTTTCATATAACCTTGTATATGGGGGTTATATGACGGTGAGAAGGAATAATTATTTTCCTTTTGTTTTTATTTTGAGGTTATAAGGATGGGACAATCTATAACTATACCTAGTATGCACAAGTGATCTACGGTGGAAATATGGATTGACCTTCGTGCTTTTATGTGAGGGCTTGAGCATAGACCATATGTGTTGCATGTGAGTTGAGTATACTCACTTACATGTTGGTGATACATCATGAGAATGCATATTTGCAACCTTTTTTCATATGCATTCTAGAACAATTGTTTTCGTTATATCCCACTATTATGCTCATATATTAGTTAACCTTTGTTTTCGATATATATATATATATATATATATATATATATATATATATATATATATATGCTTTTGCAAGATTTACTTGAGCTTTTGTAGGTATTAGAATGCTTAGCAGAGCAATTGGTTTCATTTTGGGAAAGTTCCAAAGCAAGATGCAACTTTAAGGGGATTTTCAAATTTTAAATTTCAGATCGAATTTGCTTTGTGTAGTCATTGATCATGTATCATTTCGAACTCAAATAAAGAAGTTATTTTGATTCCTGTGGAATTCTCCCGAAGATGGAATTTACAAAGGGAACGAATTCTCACTTTTTGAGAATCGATACAAAGGAAATCGATTCTCAAGTTTTGACAATCGATTATCTCCACTAGAAATAAGATATTTCGATATTTTTATTTTTTTTCTTTGTTTAATCCACTTACTATAAATGTTAATTGGAGTTTATTTCAGAGTCGATCTAGTTTTTGTATTAGGTTTTAGTTATGAGGGCTAATTTGGGTGGAAGATTGCCTCTCCCAAGTATTGATTACTTTGGATTTGTAAGTGCACTATTCATCATCTTACTGATTAATATAAGTTGCATTTTATTGTTTTCTGATTTGTTAACTAGTTTTATTAGTTTGAATACTGTTTTTATTTCTTAATTTCTTACTTTCCTTTAATTACATGTCATTTAAGATGCTTTTAGCTAAATTAGTTTAAGTTGATATGATTGAACTCACCTTGGATTAAATGGTTGCATTGCTTTGGTGATGGATTAGACTTATTAAAATGGATTAGGTTGTTCCTGATTTTATGGTTAGGAAATTTAACGGTGTTGTAAGAGGGTAGTTTAGATAAGATGGAGGCGTAACCCCTTTTGAGTATGGTAATGATAAGTTAATTATCCTAAGACCTTGGATTAATGGCAGGACATACAAACACAAACCCAATGAAGATAAACTCGGTTTAAACTCACAAAAACTCTCGTGTATAACTCAGAATATAGTGATGAACTTAGAAGTAATTTGGCTAGAGGGAGAGGGAAGTAAGCACCCTAGATAAACCTTGGTAGGTAGGTAGAAACACACCAAACACCCTCAAGAAGCTTTGTCAAGTATTAAAAGCTTTGCAATAAATAACAATAGTGAGTGAGTAAACCCTCTAGTTTGCAATAACTCCCTCTGATCTGTATTCTCTCTAGCAATAACTCCTGAACTCTCAAAAGATCGATCCCCTCCTCAAGGTGGTTGGGGTACTTAAATAGCCCCCCCCCCCCCCACACCACCCCCTAGGCAACTCAGTCATTAAAGACTATGAAAGACATCCATCATACTTTATGTCACAACATTAAATGCCTGATGCACTAGTTGTCTCCATGTCGTAAACATTAAATGCCAAGACATGCCTTTTACCTACCACTGTGAGGCAGGGGGATATTGTCGCAGAGGTGGCTCACCCACTGCCTGACAACCCCAAATACCACAGTGGTTTACTCAAGAGCAAGTCTGACATTGTTTAGCTGGATAGTGACATCACCTACAGTAGATGTGACATTAAGTAGAGGGATGTTTGGTTCATAACTCAATGCCCGATGGAACTCCAAGCTGATCCGCCTGAGGTTCCACGGTTATGGTCCTTCGGTGTTTTACCAGGTGTGTCTAAGATGGTCAGGACAACCCCCAACGGTGCCTTACTTCTCAATCCTCCAAACCAAGTCCCTCCAAAGTTCCCACGATGAAGTCATTCGATAGAGCATTAAGGCTCTCCCAGGCCCTGCCAAGCCTGGTCTCTCGCGAGTACCGTTTGACCTCACACTAAAACTTGTTTATTATTTTCGTTACAACATTGCAACTGTTATAGCTTACAGTCATCATAAACAAAAATACAATATGACTAATACAACAAGCTAAAGTACGAGTTTCCATGTCAATCTGCCTCGTTGAGTTTCCACGCTTGCTGCCTTGGTTGCTTAATCAACACTATTGCCAATTAGGTAATTATCCCTAATCTTAGGATTACCTTCAAGCCCCCTCTACATTTTCCCCTTCGTGGAGAGATTTGTTGGAACAAGAAATGTCTGCATGAAACTTCTCAATCCGATGAACCCTATCTGCGTCAAAAATTCTGGCCTCCTCTATTTGTTAGAACCGCAACGTTGTAATCTCCTGGAAAAAGTAAAATTATCCCCGATGTACCTGAGCCGAAGCCCTACGGCTTGAAGGGACATCGCCACTTTTTCCTTATACTGAGCTTCAACTGTTCTGACTTATAGTAACCTTCTTAAATACTCATTTGGACTCTGGTAAGTGAAGTTCTCCCTTGTAGTACTTCGCTATGAAAAAGTAGAAATTCTCCCTGATGTGACTGAGTCATAGTTTGAACAATGTTTGGACCTGTGGCAAGGGGACATCATGGTTTTTTGAACTTTTGGGACATCTTTTCCGTTAGGGGTTACTGGATAAGTCTGATACAAATTTGGCGCCAAAAATCAAACTTGCTTAGGAAGGCAACCCTTTCTATTCCCCAGACGTCACTTCGTATTCGACGTAACGCTGTCTTTTCATCTGTCAAAACACTTCTCGAAGTGCCACGTGTTCTTTTGAAATGATTATAGGCAGCCTTGCACATGCGATGGTGGGAAACTCAAACGATAAGTTTTTA
Source organism: Sambucus nigra (assembly GCA_949130495.1). Lineage (NCBI taxonomy): Eukaryota > Viridiplantae > Streptophyta > Magnoliopsida > Dipsacales > Adoxaceae > Sambucus > Sambucus nigra. The sequence continues at coordinate 633,035,112 of OX422215.1, read as the reverse complement.
AAAGGGTTTAAAGGTTTCAAACGTCTCCTTCTCTTGACTCCTTCTTCTTCATGCTTTCGTATTTCCTTAGAGAGAGAAACTTTGTGCGATCTCCATTGTTGCCTGATTCTTTGCTAGCTTCTTCCTACTCTCATCCTTTACGCCACCGCCTGCAGTTGCGCCACTACACTTTCATTCTCAAACCTTCATTTATCGAGCTTTTTCATATTTTTGTTGTCTGCAATGGCCTCTTCAAGCAACCCTACTACACCTGCCACTAGTGCTTCACCTGCGGCCCCTACTGTCACCGCCCCCTCTACTGCCTCATTGACATCTGCTCGTCAAGAACAGTTGCATTTCTACCGCCGGTCTCCCATTTTTAGTAAGGGTGATGACTTCATCGGGTCGTGTAAGACTTGTGTTTTTAATGCCAAGTATGATGCCATGACACTTGGTGACGAAGATGAGAATGCTGATGACTGGGGCTTTTTACCTCTCAAGGGAACTCTCCGCTTCCATCTTGAGCGAGGGGACTTCCCATGGTCCCACATCAATTTTGAAGGTCCTGGGGGCTCTCCTGCTCACTTTGCTGCTTGGTACTCCCATGTGCAGAGTTTCCACACTGATACCCTCGCTAAGATTGGGTTGTATCGGGCTAAGTGGTTTGATGAGTTTACCCTCTCCAAAAATAATGTTGCCCTTCCCGTTCTGGTGTCTCGCTGGAATGTTACCACTCACACGTTCATCGCTGCGTCTGGTGAATTTATAATAATGTTGAAGGACGTGTGTGAGCTCTTAGGCCTTGAGGCAACAGGCCATGAGCCCTATTCCGATGAAGCCCTGAATGTACAAGAGACTGCCGACTGTTTGGAGTTGGACTGTATATGCTGAAGGTGCATTGGTATTTTAAACAAAGCCACATTCACTCCTCTCATCAACTACTTTTTCAAGGATCCTTCTGAAGGAAGTTCCTCTGAGGCTGCCCCTGGATAAGGTACATCGCTAGAGCTTCCTACCTATATCCTTATCATTCTTTCTCACTTTTTTTAATGGGAAAACCCAACGACCAGCCTCAAAGGGATCTCATCAACATATCCCTCCATTTGGCCCAGGGTATCAAGCTCCCTCTGGCTACAATCGCCTTGGGATCCCTCTACACATGGCTTGATAAAGCCCTTTTTGACATGGAGCGATCTTTGGGTCATTACAACCTAGCCAATTTTGCCAACTGCGTCCTCCTAATGGGTTTCCTTTATGTGCGCTTCTCGGCCATAGTAACCGCCCTCCTTCGGGGGAAACAATCCTTCCCACTCGCTCCTTTGTTTACCATAAGAGGCAAAACCGAAAGGAGCTGGCCTCCTTTATTGATGACTTTTCAAGTTTTGTAATGAGGCCTTATGAAGAGGATATTTTCCTCTATACTTGTGATTTCTTCAAACATGGGGCAAGAGTGGTCTAGGCAACCACTGTAGACCTTATTACTGAAGACCCCTCACTGGCCTTTGTGATTTTATTTTCACCAGGATACTTGCCCTCTTACACTAAGTGGGGATACACCAGCGAGCATTATAATCCCAACCGATGCAACCGTCAGTTTCACTTTGATCAAGGAGCCACTCGCCTGGTGTTTTAATTATCTAACCCCAAGGTGTCCTTTGGCGAGGCATATTCTTTATTCTCCTCGACTGCTGCGTGGGAGTGAGTTCCACATTGGCTGGGAGAGTCACCATCCCCAGTATCACCAGGCAAGGGGACGTGACCCCACTGTTTGCGACAAAGTACTGGCTGAGGCAACTGGCCCTGATTTCTGAATTCATTGAGGGGGATACCGTGTATCCCCCAGTCCTTTCATTTTCTTCCCTAGAGTTGGGGTTGAAGGGAAATTCTATTCTCGGGGTTGAGTTCCCTCTAAGCCAGACCCCTAAAGAGCCTCCTAGTAAACTTCCTCCATACTGCCCCATGATCCCTGTCCCCATGCCCAAACCCAAGGCCGTTGTGACCCCCAAACCATCTGCTCCCATGGCCAAAGATGCAATGGGAGAAGGGCCTTCTCATCCACCTACTAAGAATGCGAAGAAGTCCAAGAAATCTAAGGCCCAAGGTCAAACACAAACTCCATTGGAGGCATTCCCAATTGACATCGTTCCCCCTCCCATGTCTCCAGAGATGGATGAAGAGCTGAGGAAGCGGGTGCAGGTCGAGATTGCACGAATAAATGCTAAATTCTAATGGCGCACAGTCGCCATTCCTCCTCCGGGTACGTTCCCCACAATCGTGGTTGATCCTAGTGAGCCACCAATAAAAAGGAGAAGAAGGTCGAAGGTACCCGAAAGTGGTGGTGCAATGAGCTCAAGAAGGAAAATGCTGGGTACCAAGTCTCAGAAGAAGCAGACATGTGAGGAACCTGCATCACCCGCTCCTTCTGTCGCTGCTTCTTCACCACCTTCACCTGTGGTCATATCCTCTCATTCTCCCTCTGAATCTGAGGTATGTGTGTTAGTTTTGTTCTCATTCCTCTTTTCTTAAAGTAGCGCCCTTTACTTATTGCCTGATAACTTTGGTGTAGGGAGTTAAAGAATCGAGGGACAGTCCTCCCAGTCCCCCAGTGAGCCGTTTCATGGGGGGACGCTGCAGTGCCCCTCCAGCCACTGCCGCCCTTCCACGTTCTCCCTTAATAGGTCTCATATACTCTCGCCATTCATCCTCCCATCGGGCCAGAGATTCCACCACGGGTGCTGCTGAGATATCTGACCAGCTCGAGGCAACTGTTCCAGCTTTTTCTGAGTTACCCTCGGAGCGAGAAGTCCCTCTGCCTCTTGTTATGGTCCAGGAGAGTGTCTCTCAGATAAATTTCTTTCCAAGTCTCCCATATTTTATTTACCCCATTACTTTTTTTATCATTTCTAACATGTTGGTCTGCTTTAGATGGATGTGGCATCGCTGATAGCTAACATTCTTCTTCCTCTTGCATTGACAAGGCCCCTTACTACAGTTCCTCTTTTCAGTGCCATAACGGGGGTAAGCTTGGTTCATTTCTGGCTAATATTCTTTTATGTTTACTCCTTGTGTCTAACACTTCGCTTTACATTGTAGCTTTCTCCAAGTCTCTCTCCCCCCTTTTCTTTGAGTGGCCTTATCCCCTCCCAGGCCCAGGTTGGTGCAACTGATCTCGTTGGGGCATCTCTTGAAGGTCCAACATCTCCTTCTGATGATGCGCCCGTGTTGTCTATAGTACCCTATGCTGGCGAGGGGAGTGTACCTCAGCAGCCGTTGAGGCTGCTGAGGTAATGAGTCCGCCTCCCACAGTTTCTAGCTTATGGCTCCTGTGGTAACTACCGATCTCGCTTCTGCTGCTGCTGAGGTAATTCTCTAATTTCTCTGTATTTCTTAGCTTCTCAAACTCCACCTATGTAGGTGACTTAATCAATTAAAACACTTGTTAAGATTTTTTTCTTAAACTCCACCTATAATGGTGACTTAACAACGAAAACGCTCGTTAAGATTTTTCATAAACTCCACCTATAACGGTGACTTAACAACGAAAATGTTTGTTAAGATTTTTCATAAACTCCACCTATAACGGTGACTTAACAATGAAAACACTTGTTAAGATTTTTCATAAACTCCACCTATAACGGTGACTTAACAATGAAAACGCTTGTTAATATTTTTTCACGAACTCATTTTTTTCTTCTACCTGTTCTCAGGTTGCTCGAGAGGATTATCCACCAGCTCCTTCGCCTATTGCTTCGCCCCGTCGTGAACCTGTCGCTTCCGAAGAAACTAGCCATAATGATTAAGGTTCCATGACAGGTGCTGTTGCGGAGAACAAATCTGGGTGCGAGCTTCCTCTGCCCGACTTGGCTCCTCACGCCTTCTGCCTGATGGTACTCCAACGTTCTCCCCAAATGCCTGCCAACCACCATTTGGTAATTAAGCAACTTGTGAGCTATCATCCTGAAACCTTCACGGTGGACTGCCTACGTTTAAACATCTCTGTTATGAGCTATAGGCTTCAAGGCATGGCCACCGTCGTTGCCAAAATCGCCAATACTATAATTGCCAATGTTACCAGACCCCTCCTCAACTAATTCTTGGGTTATCTGAGGGAGTTGGGTCGTGACGGTTTTGCTTTGACCGTCTCATGCGCACTTGAAGACTTTGAAGAGCCAGCAGTTGGACAGCCAGAGGGAGCTCTTACGAAAACATGAGGAAGATCAACGGGCTGAGGAAGTCAAGTTGGACGAGCTAGTGCCTCTTCTTGAAATTGTTGACAAAGAGGTGGGGGACCTCGAAGAAGCTCTGCACGCGACGAAGTCGAAATGAGAGAAACTCCCGATTGAGTGTACATAGGCGTAGACAAGGTTGGAGGTTTCTATCAACGCTCAACGGTCTTGCCAAGCAGCTTCTTCGGGCCTCCCTGGAGATTTTTTCTCTTCTCCTAATCTATGGTTCCTTCTTGGTGAATGAACTTGTGTATATATTTTTCTTTTCTTCTCATGTAATTCTTGGGCAATATCTCCCAATTTTGTAATGTCCCAAAGTTCATGAATGAAAAAAAATACTTATTCTCATGCCATTTCTTTGTGTTACAACTGTTTACATAAATTGTGAAATATGAAGTTCTGTAATCTTTTCGTATCTTCTTGTATTATAATAAAAGAACTTGCATACTTTTCATACAAAGGTCTTGTGTATTTATAACAACAGCCAACTACATTAGGGGTCAAACATAACTGCCTACACATGATAAACTTTCAACCACTTATTGTTAATCCTGAATGGTTTATCTTCTTCCATTTTTGAAATTAAGTAATAACCTGAATCTTAGGCCTCTTTTACGATGAAAGGTCCCTCCTAATTCGCTGCAAACTTAGGTAGAGGAAGCCCCCTAATATGTTTCACTGTTGCTTTCAATACAAGATCTCCCTCCACAAACTTCCTTGGTCTCACCAAGTTATCATATGCCCTCGAGAGCTGCTTCGTATACATTTGAAAGTGTTGCGTCACATTATCTCTGTGTTCATCCAATGCTTCCAAGTTCACATGTCTACTCTGAGGGAGCATGCTACTTCACAAAGAATATCCAGCAGAGGGAACTTCCAACTCTACTGGGAGAATCGCCTTGGCTCCAAAAACAAGAGAGAACAGTGTATACCCTGTAGGCTTCCTTTTAGTGGTTCGATAGGCCCATAAAATGGTTGGTATCTTTCATCCCACGATCCTGGGAAATCCTCCGTCGTTTTGGCTAAGATATTAACCAAAGTTTTGTTAGTCGCTTCGACTTGGTCGTTTCCCTTTGGGTATGCCACCGTCGAAGTGTGATGGACAATGGAGTATTTATCTATGAGCATCATTACTTATGAATTTACGAAAGGGGTTCCATTGTCCGAAAGGATAACCTTTGGGATCCCGAAGTGACAAATGATGTATTCTCTAATGAAATTGCTCACTACTCCCGCTGTTTCCCTTCTCAGTGGTATCGCCTCAGCCTACTTTATAAAACACTTCGTTGCCACTAGTATCCATATCTTCCCCCTCGAAGAAGGGTGTATTTCCCCTACTAGGTCGAACGCCCAAGTATGAAAAGGATTAGGCGTCGCCAGGGAGTGTAAGTCTACTGACGGGGCATAGATCATATTTCCATGAAGTTGGCAAGCCTTGCACTTTCGAACAAACTCAGCCAAATCTTTCTCCATCATTGGCTAATAGTATGCTAAAGTCATCAATTAGTCATATAACTTGGCCCTTCCTATGTGAGTTGGATCGTGCGCCTGTTTGAGGACCTCGGTTGCTTCGTCCTTCGTGATAAAACGCAATGGCCTGTTGAAGTATCCCCTTCGATAAAGCTGTCCCTCTTGAACGTAGAACCTCGAGGCCCTACACCGAAGTCCTATCGAATCCATTTTCTCCGTTGGGACAACTCCATCTTTAATAAAGTCAATGTAGGACTGTCTCCAGTCAGATTGAGCCTCCACGAAATGACATTCAGATGCCTCGAAGAACAATTGGCATTTATCGCAGTTCCGTTACAACTCGACTGCGTCTTGCTTCATACTAGGCCAGAAATATCCCTCCCTTTGAATTCTCCTGTAAAGGGGTATCTCAATCGTTTCGCAGTGCTCTTCGTGCATTTTCTTCAATCTCTGCCCCGCTTCTTTTGGGCCGATGCACCTTGACAACCACCCTCCTGTGTTTCTGAAGTAAAGGTTTCCCTGGTTTGTAAAGTACTAGGCCAATTCTCTGAGCCCCATTATTCCCTCACCAGACTCCAGTTGCTTCCTAAAATCTCCCCTCCAATCCGCATCCTCCTCTATCAATTAAATTAACTGTACCATCGAAGGAGTTGTTCTTCGTTAAATCACAACGATAATTATATCGCTCCTCATGATCATCTTCTGGGCAATGGTGGCATATGCGTTTGGGTGTCGATTCATCGTTCTAGGCTGCCTCTTGATCTTGGTCCGATGGAACTGGCAAAGAAGTCTCTGGATAATTGTTATGTATGGTGCCAGACTAATGTATTTCAATGCGTACTCTCTGTTAAGTTAGAATCCCCTTTGATGCAAAGCGAATGAATCCCTCTCCGAAGAGCCTCTAAAAATCCCAACACCAATGCTTCATATTCTGCCTCGTTGTTGGAACAAGGGAAATCTAATTTATAGGACAGGCAAATCTCCTCCATTCCTTTTAAGAGAATAACCCCTGCCCCTCCTTTCTTCTTCGTCGAGGATCCATCGAATTGCATTGTCCATTCCTCATCCATTGCATCTAGGTGATTAGCCTGCAATTCGTCCCTGGGATGCTTTCTTTGGGTGGCTCAAATGTTCCTGAAGGTAAAATAGCCAACAAATCGGCGTACGCCTGGCTTTTGATTAGGCGAGGAACCAAGCACTTCAAGTCATATTCGAAGAGGATAAGGAACCATCTAGCTGCCCTGCCAATCAATATAGTTCTTGCAAGCAAATACTTAATGGGATCACATCTAGTTACAATATGAATTGTAAAAGACAACATATAATGTCTAAGTTTTTGCGCTAGGAAGACTAAGGCTAAACAATGCCTTTCTAAGCTACTATATCTGACTTCTGTCCCATGGATGATACTGCTAAGGTAGTAAACTGGTCATTCTAGCCCCTCGATCTCTTGTGCCAGCAAAGCTCCCACGAACCTCGTGGTGGACATGAGGTACAGATGCAACGGTATTCCTGACTTTGGGGTAACTATAGTTTATGGTGAAACGAGTAATTTCTTCAGCCCATCGAGAGACTCCTAGTGAATCACCTCCCATTTAAACTTCGTGTTCTTTCGTAATAGCTGCATCAACGGATGTGTTACCTCGGCTAACCCAGGCATGAATCTCCTAAGGTAGGAGACTTTACCGAGGAAACTCTTCAGCTCCTTCGCCGTTCTTGGACATGGCATTTCTAGGATCGCCCTCTGCTTATCCTGGTCCATCTTCACCCCTTGTCGATCAACTACAAAGCCTAGGAACTTCCCACTTGTCACTCCGAAAACACACTTCAATGGGTTCATCTTTAATTTGAACTTCCTGCAATGGGAAAACACCTTCCTCAAATCACTCAGATGGGACTCCTCCTTCCTTAATTTGATGACCAAATCATCCATATAGAATTCCACAAACTTGTGAAAGAAGTCATGGAAAATGGCCATCATTGTTCTTTGGTAACTTGCCCCAGCATTCTTGAGTCCAAATGGCATCACCATGTACATGAAGTTACCCAAAGGGGTTCTGAACGCTATCCATCTTGATCTGGTTGTACCGCACATACCCATCCATGAAGGTATACATCTAATGACCATCCGTTGCATCTATCAGGCTATCGATGGAGGGCAGAGGGAACTCATCTTTGGGACAAGCTCTATTCAAATCTCTAAAATCCACACAGATTCTTATTTGGTTTTTATCTTTCTTTCCCAGTGGGAAAATACTGGATAACCAGAGTGGGTATTGTATCGGTATGATGAACCCTACCATTAGTAAGCATTGTACCTCTTCTTTAATCTTCAAATCTAACTCAGTCTTGTACATTCTCGTTGCCTGTTTCACTGGAATAGCTGAAGGCATTACGTTCAACTTGTGGCAGCTCATTTCCTCATCTATCCCCTCTATTTCTGTGTACTTCCACGCAAAAACATCTATAAATTCCCGAATCAACTCGACCAAGGCCTCTCGTTTCTCCTTACTGAGATCCTTCGAGATGAAGATGGGCCTTGGGTCTTCCCCTTATTTTGCCAAGTTCAACTGCTCTAGCTCTTGTACCTGCGGCTTCGGTCGATCCACCATGTAATCTGGTTCCTCGGCGACTTCCTCCACAAATTCATATATGCTGGAGTTGTCTATCACCATACATTGTCCCCATTGATCCACCAGAAAGCATTCATATATCGGGTCAACCTCATCATTAGCTTCCTCGGTCGCCCTCTCACACCGTTATAATTGATACACCATATTTCCTTCCTTGGCAACGACCTTCTTACATTATCTGCTGGAAGCGATGACTGCTTTCCTTTTCTTCTCTCTAAATGCCTCGGCCACTCTTTTTTCTGAGAACCGTCTTAGCACGCTTTGTCGTTGGACCTCGTGCTCCATCGGATCCACTCTGGGCCTTATCCTGTCTTTGAACTGCTTAGAGATGCTTTGGGGTCGAGGGACCACCTGGTGAGCCTCCTCGGCTATTACCCTTGTGCTGCTTGTAACCTCCTTACCTTGCTCATTCACGGGTCCCATCCTTTCTCTGATCGAGGGAACCCATGCCCCCTCCGTTCTTCTCGTTAGGACCCGAATATCTTCCTCTAACTCCGTGTAAAATGCTTCGTCCACCAAGTGAGCTTCCTCGACAGTGAAGGGCCTTTTCGTTACCCTAATGGTCACTTCAAACCCTTGATATTTGCCTTAGCACATTGGTGGTACATAGAAGAAACTAACCCTTGGTTGTGCATCCACACCCTTCCTATTAGCAGATGATAGGAAGATGCACTCTCTATTACATGAAACTTGATATGGGAACTCAGATTTCCCATCACAATCTCAACATTAACGTACCTAATGGATTTGGAAGATTGGTTATCATACCCCGAAATTACCAAAGGCATGGGGACCAACCTTTCTTCTGGAATGTTTGCTGAATGGAAAGAGTTGATTGGCATGATGTTGATGGAAGCTCCTACATCCATAAGATTCCTCGTAAATCTAACTCCCTTGACACTAGCAGTCGCATACACTGGCTTGTTGTGAGGAAACCTTACAGCCCTATCTGCATCGCTGAAGGTTACTTTCGACAGAAACCTCCTTACCAATATGGCCATGGGTCCCTTTCATCTCAGCGAAGGGACCGTGTTCTTCCTCGTAATATCAAGTATTTCCTGGGTTATCTTCAACCTACTCTCCCTCGGAATCCCCACTTGGTTGAAGAACTAGGTGAAGTTTGAGGATTTTGAAACTGCACAGTATTCTAGAGTTGGGTCTACCTCCTCCATTTCAACACCATATACATCCTCCACATCCTTGGTTCTTGCTTCTTCATAAGCCAACACTACATTATCCATTCCTCTCGTACAATCTTTTAGAGCTTCCTCGTACTCATCTTGCTTCGCTGTTGACTCTTTTCCCCCTCTCTCAGCCTCTTTATCATAGGCCACCACGAGATTGGCCCCATGTGCTGGCAAGGGGTTGTTGTTGACATTCTGTGGAGGGATCTGCAACGTCCCTACCTTCACGTACTTGTCGATGATTCTTCTCAGCGTAAAGCATCTCTCGGTTGGATGCTAGATCCTCTGATGAACAAGGCAATAATTTAGATCCGCCTTCGTTGTCGCATCGGGCTCCCCAGCGAGAAAGTCCTTTGGCTCATAGATCATTCCCCCTTGGACCATCGCATTATAACAACTGACAGCTTCTTCCCCTGTACAAGGCAATGGTGGTGGGTCTTCCCTGTCTTTTCCAAACTTCCTTTTATGATCCTTCTTTGGTGCTTTGCCCTTATCTCCCCCTTCAGTGTACCCTACCCGTGGGGGGTGAGACCTTCCCCCCTCGGGTTGCATCGGCTGCCTAAACATCATGGGCACCACCATCGGATTGGGCCGCACCACCAAGGAGATATTTCTCGCCGCTTTTAAGAACGCCGCAAAAGTCCCCTCGCGCGTCTCATTGATAAGATGGTAGATGTACTCAGGAAGCAGCCCCTCAGCGCAGATCTGTAATAACTTGGATTCTTTGGCCTCCTCCCTCATGTAGAGGGATATTTCTCTGAATCTTTGAACATAAGCCACCACTTCTTCCCCAGGTCGTTGCTTCTCCCTACCCAGTTGGGTCAAAGTAAACTCGTCTTCTGCCAGAAAGAACTTCTGGACAAATAACACGTGCATCTCTTCCCACGTAGAAACGATGTTGGGAGCCAAATGGGAATACCAGTTATATGCTTTATCGATCAAGGACTTAGAAAACTCCCTCAACCTAAGCCTTTTATTATTACAATGTGCCCCCAAATGTTCAACAAAGCGCTTAGTATGCTCCTTCGAGTTCCCACCCTTTCCTGTGTATTTTTCAAAAATAGGAGGAATATAGTCCTTTAGATAGGGATCATCGTTGTATTCCTGAGGGTAGGGTGTTCTAAAGTCATCATAAACCAAAGCTACCTCGCCAGCAGATTGCGAGGAGGATTGTATGAACTTCAACATCTCTTTCTGCATCTCCTTTCTCATTTCCTGCATGGGTGATGCTACTTGGGCAACAACCAATGGCTCCATGGGCTGGGTGCCCGTTGCAGCTGGAACGAACATCACAGTAGGGGCCGTTGAAACTCCTAAGGTTCCCATTACTGGATTCACAACATAGGGTATGCCTCCTGGGAACGTTCCCGCAACACCTGCATCCGGTGGGGCTGTTGGATCTATCCCTGGTGTTACGAAGGCATTAGCCTCCAATCCTCCTAGCATAGTTGAAGCTAATGGAGTTCGCAAAAACTCATAAAACTTTCTCATGAGGAGCGCGACCTGAGTGTGTCCCAACCCCGCACTCGTGGAAGCTTGTGTCACCCTCGAAATGCCTGACGCCGCCGGAACCGTAGGTACCTCTACTCGAGGAGCCCCATCCCTTAGGGCCTCCAGTTCTCTTGCAGTTTTTTCTTTAGTGTGTTGGATGTCGTCAAAATTGAGCCTTCTATTGGCATTATCTGGCTCCATACTCCTTACTTAGAAGAATGCCTCCCCACCGGAGTCGCCAAATGTAAGAGGGTAATTTAGATAAGATGGAGGTGTAACCCCTTTTGAGTATGGTAATGATAAGTTAATTAGCCCAAGACCTTGGATTAATGACAGGACATATAAACACAAACCCAATGAAGATAAACTCGGTTTAAACTCACAGAAACTCTCGTGGATAACTCAGAATATAGTGATGAACTTAGAAGTAATTTGGCTAGAGGGAGAGGGAAGTAATCACCCTATATACACCTTTTTAGGTAGGTAGAAACACACCAAACACCCTCAAGAAGCTCTGTCAAGTATTAAAAGCTTTGCAATAAATAACAATGGTGAGTGAGTAAACCCTCTGGTTTGAAATAACTCCCTCTGATCTGTATTCTCTCTAGCAATAACTCCTGAACTCTCAAAAGATTAAATGCCAAGACATGCCTTTTGCCTAACCACTGTGTGTCAGGGGTCTATTGTCGTAGATGTGGCTCACCCACTGCTTGACAACCCCAAATACCATGGTGGTTTACTCAAGTGCAAGTCTGACATTGTTTAGCTGGCTAGTGTCATCACCTACAGTAGATGTGACATTAAGTAGAGGGATGTTTGGTTCATAACTCAACACCCGATGGAACTTTAAGCTACTCCGCTTGAGGTTCCACGGTCGAGGTCCTTCGGTGTTTTACCAGGTGTGTCTAAGATGGTCAAGACAACCCCCAACGGTGCCTTACTTCTCAATCCTCCAAACCAAGTCCCTCTAAAGTTCCCACGGTGAGGTCATTCGATAGATCATGAAAGCTCTCTCAGGCCCTGCCAAGCCTGGTCTCTCGCGAGTACCTTTGACCTCACACTAAAACTTGTTTTTTATTTTCATTACAACATTACAACCATTATAGCTTATAGTCATCATAAATAAAAATACGATATGACTAATACAACAAGCTAAAGTATGAGTTGCCATGCCAAGCTGCCTCGCTGAGTTGCCACGCTTGAGTTGCCGCGCTTGAGCTGCCTCGGTTGCTTAATCACCATTATTGCCAATTAGGGAATTAAACCTAATATCATTATTACCTTCAATCCCCCTCTACAGGTGTATATCATGTTGGCACCGTATTTACGACCTTGATTGTGTAATCTCGAGAATATTTATTAATGGCAAAATCAATTTAAATTTTATGATAATTTAGGGGTTGAAAACTCTAGAATTAATTAATTGTGAAAATAAGATTTAATCTTGATAAGATTTTCTTCCCATGTAACATTTTATACTAATTAACCCGAGGTGAGGGATATTATTCTCAATCTACAGTTTTTAATCATTTTTATTAATCCTAGTTTAAATACATGTCTAGTGCCATCTTTTGTTAAAACCAATATCTTTTAAACTTTTATTCAGAAGTAATAAATAAATTGACATCTAGCAACATTCTACGTGGATTCGATACTCAGACTATCTGCTATACTCCCATAAAGAGTATAGTAATAATTTAGGTTTTATATTATGGTGGAAGCCAAAAATAATGACATCGTAGTCAACACGGATGCTCGATTTCCTACTGTTATCAATCTGGCACCGTTGGTGGGGGAATTGAGTAAAAACCAAAGCACATCCCCATTCCTTATTTTTCAAATGGCACAGTTGTCGAGGAGTGTAGATTTCATCATCTTGGGTTTATTGGGGTAAGCATGTCTTATTCTAATATTTTCAGTAATCATAAGAATAAGTATCAAAATCCCCCTAAACCTATGACTTTTGGTGAAAACTCTCAATCGGAAAAATCATTCTTAAAATTTCGATAATCCATTACTTGACTTTTTTAATCGTAACGATAATTATCAAAACCCTCCTAAACCTATGACTATTGGCTAATACTCTCAAAGTCAAAAAATTGGTACATATAAAATGTCTTTGGGTGAGTATTACAAAAGTCAAGTAATGGATTATGGGAATTTTGAGAATGATTTTTTTGATATTGGTTGGTCCACATGATCCTTATAATAATAATAATTTTGAAACTCATTGAAGCAACATTCAAAATTCTCATAATAGTGATTTTAATAGTAGTTCCGAGGATAGTTTCCAAACTTCTAATTTTTAAGAATCCGTGCCTCCACCTATGACGTTGCGCGAGGGTCTGCGCATTCTTGAGAATGAAAGGCTTGAAAATCATTATTGGGATGAAAATCATTGTTGGTGTTATACCATAAATATGGAATACCCTGTAGGCATCTTAGAAGACAACACGTGACCTCATCCACTACAATGAAGAGGTTGGCCCAATAAAGAATGTGGTCGTCCACAACAATGAGTTCGACTTAGTAATAAAACAGACCAGTTAGACAACCCTAACGCCTTCCTCACCATTGTCAATTCATTGTTAACTAATGTTGTTAGTTAATACCGTCAAGACTAGTGTGTACCACGTGAATGCATGGCGTCATGGATACTCACACCATGAACATGTGAGGTAGGTATGAAAATATTCTTCCTCCATGTGCATGTAACAAACTCATGATTATCCTCCCACTTACATGTAATAAGTATAACAGCCTAACCTATAAAGGCACAACACGTGTCCCACTACACTCTCTCTCCTATAACAGCCTATAAATAACACACATTCCCTCATTACTGGGGATCGAGATATATTTTTCCCCATCGTTATGTTGATAATTTCTAGAGTTAACATGAGAGCTTGTTATGATTTTACATCCATTTATTTTGCCCATTGAAATCAATACCATCACCACTGCACTTATGGACGTAGGAATCACTTTGGGCCGAACTACGAAAACTCTGATTTCCTTTTTTTTATCTCTCTTCTCTCTCATTATTTATTCTAGATAGGCAATTTTGTAATTATTATCTTTTGATATGTTATAGTTTATTATTGGTATATTCTTGATAAAGCCCAAATCCATATACTAGTTTAAGACGATTACAGATTGACACCGTCTGTGGGGAACGCCAAGTCATTTGTTGTTTTCTTCCATTGTTGATTCCTATAACTCAAGGACACCCAATTCTAAGAAAATAGTTAGTCCCAATTCGATTCATCCGTGTTTCGTTGGGTTAGAGTCAATTACTTTAAACATTCACTTTTGATTTTTGCTAAATTACTTTAATCCTCATTTGGATCCATTTCTCCTACTTTGGATTTACTTCCTCTTGATTTCTATTTCTATTTTAGTATATTATTTTTTTGCATTTACGATACTCTATTTTCTATAAATTTTGGGAATATGGGCAAAAAACCAAAAAGTAGCCGTGCTACAGAAGAAATCCCTCCCTTAACACCTGTTGGCATGGGAGAGCTACATGGAATCCTAATGAACTTGTTTGAAGTCCAGGAAGCAATGTAAAAAAGAGTAAAAATTTTAACACCGACATTTTTATATGGGAAAAGTAAGTCTGGAGGAGACCCCTTCACCCCAATTGGGGGTGAGGACTTTGACAAGAGGGGTGAAATGATGCCTCTTACCCCTTACAAAACTAGGAGGCAAGTCTACCATGACAGAGCAGTAGAGAACCCTAGGAGGTTAAATTTGTAATCACTAAACGAAGAAAATAGATCTAGAATCTTTAAATCATAAGATGACAGGTTATACCATCTAGGGGCCAACTTTCCTTTAGAAATACTGGTTATGATGATGAATAGACCTACTCTGAAGTGAGACCCAGCGTGATGGAAAGGCTGAGAAGGGGCTCTATATTCGATCATCTGAGAGCATGAGTGGAAAAGGTGCAACACTATCGAGATCCTAGGGAGCCTAAAGAGCACAGAGAATAACTAAGGAGGTCGATAACGAGAAGGACATAATGCTCGGCAAAACTTAAAACGAGCGTGCGAGGGTCGACCCAAACCGATCAGACTTTCTAGGAAGAGAGATTGTCTCAAAGTCGAGGCCAATCGAGAAAGTCTGTCACAATTAAGGCTGAGCAGGAGGAATAACCCTGGAAGGGGTCTATTGAGTATATGAAGTATCCCCTAGGGGAGATAACAATGGATAAAAACCCTTTAAGTGTCATTGTGTACCTCATTAACAGTTTGTTATCAACACCCATGAAGTTCAAACCACCTGCCATCACTCCAAAATATGATGTCAAGTTTGATCCCATGTTGCACATAAAGCAATAACAAGTTGGAACGGATATATATTCCATTCATGACGACATGCACTACCAGACATTTTCTAGTACAAATATTGGCTCGACACAAATCTAGTACAATAACTTACTAAAGAGGCAGATCTCTAACTTTTAACAGCTGGGTGACCTCTTAGTCATTAACTTTTGCTTTGGGACAAAGCCTGGCAAGAGGGTGGATCACTTGATAAGCATCCATCAGAAGGCAGATGAGACGACCATAGAGTTCATCACCTGTTTCAATAAAAATAATCTGAAGGTAATTAATTATGACAAAAAGATCATAATCACAACAATGATGAGTGGTTTATTTCTCGAGAAGTTTTATTGGTCGTTAGCTAAGAACTATCGAGAATAATATATGAGTTATTAGAAAAATATAGTAATATAGAGAACACTGAAGAAGCTATGGCAGTGAAAGAGTTGATCCACTCTAAGGCCATTACCAGTAAAATCTCGAAGAAGAAAGAGTCCAATGACAAGCAGGCTGATAGGCTAAAGAAATTTGATGAGTTCACCCTGCTGACTATAGGTGTGCGCCACATCCTCAACGAGATTCGAGGGAGTAAGTACTTGAAATGGATAAAAACGTTGAAGGATTTTGAAAATAGTAGGGCTAAAAGAAAATATTATGAGTTCTATAAAGATTGTGGTCACAACACTCACAACTATATCTCTCTGAAAAATGACATTGAAAATCTCTCAGACGAGGCAAACTAAGGAAGTTATTAACAAAAGTGGTTGATAAGATAGGAGGTAGAAGAAAACCCCTAGAAGACGATCAGAGTCCCCTTGTAAGAAGGTGGACAAAGGAAAAGAGGTAGGGTCGGTGATTTAGAAGATGATCCAAACTTGCCTAAGAAGCCTAAGGATCATATGCACGAGGTCAATATGATCTCCTTTGGGTGCAAATTTATAGTAGGAGAAGATGTCAATAGTGGAGATGAATTGACAGATAGGGAAGCCTATCTCAACGATTATAAGGCTTATGATGATATCAAAGAGATGATCCTGACTGACATTATAGATACTTACCCTAGGAAGGAAAATAAAGATCGTTTACTTAGTTTTTCCAAAAATGACTTATCAGGTGTGCTATATCAGCATAACAACCCTCTGGCTCTCACGATGATGCTGCATGAGTGAAAGGTAGCAAGAATCCTAGTTGACAATGTTAGTTCAACCGATCGTAACAACCCGTGATTTTTAAACCGATTTTAATTAAATTATCTCTAATTTTGAAAAATATAATTTTGGGATCTATTTAATTTTGGTATGTAAAGATGTTAGTTTTTATATTTAAAAAATAAGGTTTCAAGTGGAATTTAAATCGGGATTAAAAATTGGAAATTATAACTTTTCGTATAAAAATCGGGGGATGATTCGAGCTAAGGAGGATAAAAAAAATATTTTTTAAAATCTAACCGTCCGATCAGTTTAATTTTTCACAACAGCTCTATCTCGCCGTTTGCTACTACATACTAAAATATCAAGCCATTATGACGGTCGGATCGTTCATAATAATTTTTAGAGTGTTTGTATTTGATTAGGACTCAAATTATTTTTGGTATATAAACAAAGTGATAGGTTTACTACTTTTAAAAACGCATTCTTCTAAACCCTAAGAGCAACAATCTCATCTTTTACATCTTCTTCCTCCCTAAAAACCTTAATTCCATTGGAGAAATATTTTAAATCCAAGTTTTGAAGCTTTAATCCGGGTTTTCTCAAGATTGTTCAAGAATGACTCTTTGTTAATTTATTAAGAGAAATTCAACCCTCAACTCAGATTTTCTTCATCTAAATCATAGGCACGAATACTTTATTCATTTCCTTTAGTATTATGCGTTTTAAGTGTCGCCTAAACCCTTAATCATGTTTTTTAATTAGTGACTTAATTAGGAATAATGATAACAATTTTTGGGACTATTTTTATAAAATCTTTCAATATGAATAACATTCATAACCCTTGGTTATATAGGATTTATGAGTGGATTTTGGGTTTTATTAGTGTAGGTTGCATGTAGAAAAACCTCAGTTTTGATTTAAGTGAATTTGGGGACGTATAACTCATGTAATTTGTGTTGAGATAATGAAATTGGAATTATGATGTATTAATGATGAAATCTCGGTGTATTTAATTTAAAATAATTAAATGGGATTGATTGTGTGTTTATAACGATGTGAAAATTAAATTAAGATTTAATTGAATTGGACTATCATGCGTAGTTTGGTACATTGATTAATTATGCTTGTTTGTGTGATTTGTTGGTATTATTGAATTGCCATTGTGACGACGGGTTGTTGGGTATTTTTGCTGTCCCTATATTTTAGAATGCCTTCTAGGTATGGGACTAGTGGGTAGGACTTTTGATGATTTACGCATTATAGATATGGGTAGATTATCGCGATTTTATCATATCGGGGGTTGGCTAATTTTCGATATTATATCGTCGTTAGACTAGTCTAGGTACGTGACTAGGACGATATTTATGTTAGAAATTCATCCTATACATAGGGTATGACGTATTGATGACTTGGGGACCCTTAGGTATGGGACGAAGGGGTATTTTGAGGATCTCATATCGATAATAAGCGTTGGGGAAATTTATAAATTGGTAAATTGAGAAAATTGCGTATTTAATACCTAAGATAACAAAACATGTATTAAAATATATTGACGTCATTAATAACGTGCGTGACCGACAATTTAAAGGGTTGGCTAGCTATTG
This sequence comes from Sambucus nigra, assembly GCA_949130495.1. Lineage (NCBI taxonomy): Eukaryota > Viridiplantae > Streptophyta > Magnoliopsida > Dipsacales > Adoxaceae > Sambucus > Sambucus nigra. The sequence continues at coordinate 633,017,040 of OX422215.1, read as the reverse complement.
TGACGTGTGGGAGTGTGGCGTCTGAATAATGTGCAAGGCTAACAGCTTAAACGGACTGGATGGCTATGGAGACATTTCATGTGTAGAACCTCATGCATAACGTGCAGGGCTGACAGTTTAAACGGGTTGGCTGGCTATGGCGAGGGGAGTTGCGGGTGGTGTAGAATTTATTACGGAAGTACCGTAATAGATAATAAAATGGAGATAAATGATAACTTTGGGTTAATTGAATTCAATTAATACTTTGGGGCAGTGGGATAATTAAAATATATTGGTGTGATTTTTATAAGAATCTCTGGGGGTAGTTAGTAATTTATCTTTCCCGCGTTTAAATTACTCGTCTAATTAAAATAATCTATTATGATATTTATTGTGTATAATGATATTGTATGGGTTCACGGACCCTATTTGAGGGGAGTAGTGTGTATTCATGCTCGAGGCTCTGACCTCGTGTGTTGAATAACATTTTTAGGTATTAGTACTGGAGTAGCTGCATAGGATTTTCGAAGTTATCATTTGGAGGTGCATCTCGAGTCTACTTCATTGTTATTGCTTTATTTAGCTTAGATGTTCTTTTCAGTCGTATTTCATTATGAGACATGATTTGTTTTTTTTATTAGGCCATTCGGTTCCAAAGTTGTTAGAGGATTTCAGTTGGATTTTTTCACAGTTGGTTATATTTAGTTTTTAATTAAATCATGATTGGAGATTGGATTTATTTGAAGTTTTAGCATGTGATGGATCTTTCATTGTTTAATTATTATTATTATTATTATTATTATTATTATTATTATTATTATTATTATTATTATTATTATTATTATTATTATTATTATTATTATTATTATTATTATTATTATTATTATTATTATTTGGGATTGATTCAATTATTGATCTCGTGGATGGATTTTTTATGTATCATATTTGTCTCATGCTAAGAATGGTATTTATTTAGTTCACGCCCGACGTAGTTCGGCGGCAGTGGTTGGCTACCCTGTCTGTCAGATTGCGCGGGGTGTGACAGATGGTATCAGAGCATGATCTTAGGTCTCGTAGGTTATGAGTTCGTTATACCTTATGAGTTGATTATCTTTGAGTTCCTTTTGATGATTTGTACTCTTAGTCATTCTGAGTCTGATGTTGTTTTGTTCCTATCTTTTCAGATGGCGAACACAAGGAGAGATAGGAGTAGGAGAGAAGAGTCTGTTTCTGGTCTCGTGGCTCAGGAGAGGCAGTGACTGATTGTTTTGGAGGCTGAGGAGTTAGCGGCTATCCTTCGTGAGGCCACAATGGATGGTATGGAGATGGGAAGGCAGAGATGGTTGACTTTACAGGGGCAGGAGCAGGGTACAACCGTTTCGGCTTGGCATATGATGAGGACCAGTTTTCTTAAGGGCAATCCTCCCACCTTTGAAGGGGGATTTGACCCAATGGTTGCTCATCAATGAAGGAGGGATATGGAGAGGCACTTAAGGATGGTGGACTACACAGATGTACAAAAGCAGATGTTAGCGACGTTTAAGCTGACAGGGGATGCGTTGCAATGGTGGGAGAGTGCCACCACATCATAGGAGAGAGATCGGTTGAGTTATGCAGAATTTCAGATAAGGTTGAATACCAAATATTTTCCATATGTCATTAGGTGCGCAAAGAATAGGGAATTTACAGACTTGGAGCAAGGATCAAACTTGATTGTTGAGTATGAGAAGTAGTTCACTAATTTATCGATATTTGTACTCGAAGATGTGGATACTGAGAGGAAGAAGATGGAGTGTTTTATTAAAGGATTGTCATGGATGATTACACAGATAGTGTTGGGGAATCCGACGTACACAACTTATGCTCAGGTGGTGGATGTCACAATGCTGTTATGGCAAGAGAAGGCTAATTATCAAAAGAAACTTGGAAAGAGACAGGAGTTCAATGGACATGGAGGTGAGAATAAGGGTCGCAATGACCAAGCATGGAAGAAACAAAGGACTAATCAGGAACAACAAGGACAGTGGGGGAGCAAGCACGAAATAGACAGTTTGGAACTTATAGGGGTGCATGTTTTCTTTGTGGGGATAAAGGACACAAGGCATCACAATGTTCAAAGAGGGTGGACCCACAAGGCCAAAGCGTAATAGGGCAACAAGGTCAAGGAGTACAGGGGCAGCAAGGACTGAGGCCTCTAGTCTTAGCAGCGACAGGTGTTTAGGGAGCTCCAACAGCACCGACAGCGTCAGGTGTTCAAGGGGCACTAGCAGCACTGGCAGCATCAGGAGGTGAGGGAACTAAACCAAATCGGGTATAGGAAGTGCTATTTACTTCAGCCTCAGGCAGAGCAGGATATATTGCATGGCTAGTGGAGTGTCATGGTACGTAACCACTATTTTCTAGATACTTATATGTGTAAGTGTATATATATTGTATTTTGGGATTGTGGGATTTCATGCGGGTAGGATTGGGTTTATGGGTGCCAAATTGTGTCATTTTACGTGTAGGCATACGTGAGCCTCATTTTATTTTGAGCGATTTACGTTTAACGTTTATGCTTCGTCTAATTTCGAGGAAGAAATTCTTTTGTTAGAGGGGAGGTATGTAACAACTCGTGATTTATAAACCGGTTTTAATTAAATTATCTCGGATTTAAAAAAAAATTGGGATCTATTTAATTTTGGTATGTAAAGATGTTAGTTTTTATATATACAAAAATAAGGTTTCAAGTGGAATTTAAATCGGGATTAAAAATTAGAAATTATAACTTTTAGTATAAAAATCAAGGGAGGATTCGAACTAAGGAGGAAACAAATAACGTTTTTTAAAATCTGAACATCCGATGGAGCTGAATTTTTCACAGCAGCTCCATCTCGCCGTTCGCTACAACATATTAAAATTTCAAGCCATTCTGACTGTCGGATCGTCCGTAATAATTTTTTGAGTGTTTGTATTTGATTAGGACTCAAATTCTTTTTGGTATATAAACAAAGTGACGGGTTTAGTACTTTTAAAAACACATTATTCTAAACCCTAAGAGAAGCAATCTCCTCTTTTACATCTTCTTCCTCCCTCAAAACCTTAATACCATTAGAGTGCTATTTTCAATCCAAGTTGTGAAGCTTTAAACCGGGTTTTCTCAAGATTGTTCAAGAACGACTCTTTACTATTTTTTCGAGAGGAATTCAATCCTCAACTCATATTTTCTTCATCTAAATCACAGGCATAAAAACTCTACTCCTTTTCTTTAGTATTATGTGTTTTAAGTGTCACCTAAAGCCTTAATCATGTTTTTTCTTAAAAGAGATTAGTGACTTAATTAGGAATAATGATAATAATTTTTGGGACTGTTTTTATAAAATCTTTCAATAAGAAAAATATTCATAACTCTTGGGTACGTAGGATTTATGAGTGGATTTTGGGTTTTATTGGTGTAGGTTGCATGTAGAAAAACCTTAGTTTTGATTTAAATGAATTTGGGAGCGTATAAATCATTCAATTTGTGTTGAGATAATGAAATTGGAATTATGATGTATTAATGATGAAATCTCGGTGTATTTAATTTAAAATAATTAAATGGGATTAATTGGGTATTTATGACGATGTGAAAATTAAATTAAGATTTAACTGAATTGGACTATCATGCGTAGTTTGGTACATTGATTAATTATGTTGGTTTGTGTGATTTGTTGGTATTATTAAATTGCCATTGTGACGACGGATTGTTGGGTATTTTTTTCTCCCTATATTTTAGGATGCCTTCTAGGTATGGGACTAGTAGGTAGGCCTTTTGATGATTTACGCCTTCTAGGTATGGGACTACTGAGGGTAGATTATCATGATTTTATCATATTGGGGGTGGGCTGATTTTGTTATTTTATCATCGCTACACTAGTCTAGGTACGTGACTAGGTCGAGATTTATGTTAGAAATTCATCCTATACATAGGGTAGGACGTATTGATAACTTAAGGACCCTTAGGTATGGGACTGAGGGGTATTTTGAGGACCTCACATCGATAATAAGGGTGGGGGAAATTAGTAAATTGTTAAATTGAGAAAATTTAGAATTTAATACCTAAGATAATAAAACGGGTACTAAAATATATTGGCGTCGTTAATAACATGCAGGACCGACAGTTTAAATGGGTTGGCTGGCCATTGCGACGTGTGGGTGTGTGATGTTTGAATAACGTGGATGGCTGGCTGTTTAAACGGGGTGGCTGGATATGAAGACGTGTCGTGTGTTGAACATCGTGCATAACGTGCAGGGTTGACAGTTTAAACGGGCTGCACGGCTATGGAGAGGGGAATTGCGGGTGGTGTATAATTTATTGCGAAAGTACCATAATGGATAATAAAATTGAGATAAATCATAACTTTGGGTTAATTGAATTCAATTAATACTTTGGGGCAATGGGATAATTAAAATATATTGGTGTGATTTTTATAAGAATATCTGGGGGTAGTTAGTAATTTATCTTTCCTGCGTTTAAATTACTCGTCGAATGAAAATACTCTATTATGATATTTATTATGTATAATTCTATTTTCTGGGTTCACGAAACCTTTTTGATGGGAGTAGTGTGTATTAATTCTCGGGGCTCTAACCTCGTGCATTGACTAACATTTTCAGGTATTAGTACTGGAGTAGCTGCATAGGATTTTTGGAGTTATCATTTGGAGTTGAAGCTGGAGTCTACTACATTTTTATTGCTTTATTTAGCTTTCTTTTCATTCGTATTTCATTATGAGACATCATTTGGTTTTTTTATTAGGCCATTCGGTTCCAAAGTTATTAGAGGATTTCAATTGGATTTTTCACAGTTGGTTATATTTAGTTTTTAATTAAATCATGATTGGAGATTGGATTTATTTGAAGTTTTAGCATGTGATGGATATTTTATCGTTTAGTTGTTATTATCATTTGGGATTGATTCAATTATTGATCTCGTGGATGGTTTTTTTATCTATCATAAATGTCTCATACTAAGAATGGTATTTATTTAGTTCACGTCTGGCGTAGTTCGGCGGTGGTGGCTGGCCACCTCGTCTATCGAATTGCGCGGGGTGTGGGATCGATGTCTTATTTTATACATGTTTCAGGAACCCGAGGTTGAGGGTTATCAAACTAGAGGCGTACCACATGCCTCTCATCAATTTTTCAGGGGAGAAGGTATTCCCCTTTGGAACAATTGAGATGGAGGTTGTGATAAACACTTAGCCCACCTGGCAAACAAAAATGATTTTCTTTTTTTTATCTTGGATCAAAACGTCCACTCAACATATAATTTCATATTTGTAAGGTTAGGATTGAAGAAGTTCGAAGTTGTCCCATCTACCGTTCACTAGTGCTTGATGGGGTCAGCATGGTGAAAGGAAATCAGGTTGAAGTCCAGGAGTATTATTACACATCAAAATAATAGAAAGAGCGTAGGAAACTAACCACAACTTATCAAATCGAGAGCTTGGATCCTCGAGATGAAGAAAAGTTACTCAAAGGACAAGTATTTAAGGAGATAAACCGATGATTCTGCATGACGAGCACCCAGAAAGGACCGCCTAGATCGGTTCGTCACTGGAACCAGTCCTTAAGAAAAAGTGAGTAGACTTATTGAGGAAGAGAAAATATGTGTTGGCTTGGAGCCAAGAGGACATACCGAGAATAGATCCAGAGTTTGTTTACCATGAGTTTAACGTAATGAAGGATGTAAAACCCATAAAATAGAAATGCCATACGTTCAGTCAAGAGAAGAACATGGAAATATAAGTGGAGGTTGATATGTTGTAGAAGGAAAATATCATTATGGAAGTCAAATTCCCAGAATGGCTCTCTTATGAGGTCATGGTCAAGAAGAAACAATAATTATCATACGTGCATTGATTTCACAGACCTCAATAAAGCGTATCCCAAAGATAATTATCCTTTGCCCAGGATTAACCAACTGGTTGATGCTACTACCAGGGATGAACTTCTTAGCATTATGGATTCTTACTAAAGGTACAATCAAATCAAGATAAAGCCAGAGGATCGTGAGAAAACCTCATTTATCACTAGACAAGGTACATACTGATACAACGTTATGCCATTCAGGCTAAAAAATATCGGAGTAATATCCCAGAGGTTGGTGAATAATGTTTTCGAAGATCATATTAGAAAAGTTACGGAGGTCTACGTTGACGACATGATGAATAAGAAAGATAAAGAAGACGACCACATCAAAGATATATGATAGACTTTTGACAAGCTAAAACACACTAGATGAAGATTAACTTTGCGAAGTGTGTTTTTAGGGTCAAGGAAGGGAAATTTCTGGGTTTCATAGTCGCCCAAAGAGGCATTGAGGCCAACCTCAATAAGATCCAAGAATTGATAAATATCTAACCTTCATCAAACAAGAAGGAATTTCAAAGGCTAACAGGACGCGTAATAGCACCAAACATAATTGTGTCAAGTGCTACTAACATGTGTCTTTTATTCTTTAAGGTTCTATAAAAGATGTTTGAATAGAACAACGAGTGCAAGGAAGCGTTCCTGGAATTAAAGGGGTATTTAGGATCTGAGCTGCTACTACTACTAAGGCCAGTCCTAAATGAGCCCTATCTGTACTTATCTATGTCTGAGTTGGCTGACAGTTCGACACTAGTATGATAAGAAATGAGTGTGTAGAGGCCTACTTATTACATAAGCAAGGCATACAATGGAGCATAAATCTAACCCTAGGTTAGATATGTTAGCCTTAGCTTTGTTTAAGGCCTTCAGAAGAATGAAGTTGTGCTTCCAAGTGCATATTATTGTTATTTATAGAGACCTTATTCTACGTCAAGCCGTTCATAAACCTGGGAAATTAGGCATACTAATGGATTGGGCAGTGAAACTAAGAGAGTACGACATTAAGTGCGAGCCCAGGAAAATAATTAAGGGCTAGACAATGGTCGATTTTATAGTAGAGTTTAGATATGAAGAAAATACTATCGAAAGAGAAAGATCCAATGCTTAAGATCAATTTTATAGTATGACATCGAAGCATACTGATGGATTGGGCAACAAGATCGATAGAGAAAACTTCTACAAAGAGATCTCAACCATGAAGCAAACTGAGTAGACTTTTCCAGAGCTTAATAGTTTGACCTATTGAGAAGATTTCTACGAAATATATCATATTAACTATTATATCTGACTAAGTCATTGACATATTAGAGTTATCATCTCGGTAAGGAGAAAGGAGTCGTGATCTTGAACAAATAAAAAAATTATTTAAATATGGGTGCTTGGTTGAAGTAAGTTTTGAAGAGGAACCATCATTTTGGTAACTTTTCATAGATGGATGATCATGTGCCAATGGTAGTGGGAAGGTTTGATAATCATAATACCTGATGGGGCTAATATGGAGTATGCCCTCAGATTTTATTTTGAGCCCTCCATTAACGAGACATAATATTAAGCCCTCATCGTAGGTTTGGAATTAGCGTTATCATTGGGTGTTGAGCAGCTATCAACACACTGTGATTCCTAACTCATAGTAAATCAAGTCCTCGACATATATGAGGCAAGATAAGACTCTATGTCAAAGTACTTGACTAAGGGGAATGCTTTATTGTCAAAATTCTCAACTATACAAATGGACAAATTTCTAGGAGCAAAAAATGCACGGGCAGACGCACTTGCTCTCTTGGCATCAACCATTAGAAAAAAGCTGAGAAGAATAGTGCCGATTGAAATTCTAATGCATTATAGTATTAAATAAGAAAGCATTAGAGTGATGGAGTTAGACCTGGGACCCTCCTGGATGGATCCCATATGAGTGTATTTAGTGATTGACATAGCCCAACAGATCTAAAAGAAATGAGGAGACTTGGGTATAAGGTTGTGAGGTACATATTAGAAGGAGGGATACTGTTCGGAAGACGATTTATCATATCGCTTATTAGATACATTCATTTGACCGAAGTCAATGACTTGATAAAGAAGGTTCATAAAGGTTGATATGGGGCTTATTCAACGAGTAGATCACTGGTAAAGCTACTACCGGCCTACTATAAAAGCAAATTGCACAGATTATGCGAGAAGATGTGACAAGTGACTTAAGTATGCCTTAATCCATAAGAGTCAAGGATACGCACTGGCGTCAATCACATCTGCTTGGATCTTCGTCATGTGGGAAATTGACCTGGACACCCTGCTTCCAAATATTAGGGGCAAATATAAGAATTTGGCCCTAGTAGTGGATTATTTTACCAACTAGTTGGAAGCTAAGCCCCTGGTAGAGATGCCATATGAAAAAGTCTTCCATTTCATTTGGAAGAATACCATTTTCCATTATGGTATGCCATGTGCGTTCATTAATGAACATGGAACCCATTTCAACAACCAAGAATTCAAAGACTACTATAAATGTTCTAAGATCCAGAAGTTACATTTAGGATCAGGTCACCCATATTGTAATAGATAGGCCGAGGTGACAAATAAAACTTTACTGTATAAAATGAAGAAATGGTTGGACGATGATATGGGGAACCAAATCAATAAGCTACTAAGTGTTCTTTGGGTATATAGGATGATACCGAGAATAGTAATGGGTAAGACTTCATTCATGTTGGCGTTTGTGCCCGAAGTTGTAGTCCCCACAGAAATTGGCATGCCCAACCATCGAGTACTCAATTTTAACTCACCAAAGAGTGGCCTGATGAGAAGACTTGATTTAAACTTGGTATAAGAGGTCAAAGATCATGCAGCACTTCAGGTAGCAGTGTACCAATAATGGGTTAGTCAGTTTTATAATAAAAAAATAAAACCCGGAACCTCATAAGGGAAATTATGTGCAAAAAGAGATTATGCAGAAATGGAACAAGTTATAACCAAATTGGCACGGTCCGTACCAAATATTTATCGTCGTGTGATTGGGAACTTATCGAATCCAAACCTAGGAGGGTGAATAGTTTAAGAATTTATGGAATTTGGAACACCTGAGGAAATACTACCAGTAGTAACAAAATGGGGCAAACCGAGATCAAATATTTAAAGTCTTTTTATTCCCTTGTAAATTAGCACAGTAATGAATGAGAATCAAAAATTCCTCCACATATGCTGCCATTTAAAGTATTTATGTTTTATCCGATGACTGTTTCATTGGCGTGTGAGATGTGGCAAAAGCTTAGGACGAAGACATCTTAGCAGTGCATGTAAAAATACGGGATCAAAACCATACTTCATTTATGGTCTCATATTTGGACAAGCCACGATCAAGAAATTTAGGCAAATCTTAGAAATCTATTGCAGTCATATATACAATAAAATTCGATTATAACTGACGAACGTAGGGATAGATCCCAGTACATTTGGTCGACTCTATTAACTAATGTTGACATATGGCTAGGATGATAAGATCTATCCATACAACTAGTAAGCTAGCATGAGCATTAGTAAAATAAAGTATGGAGAACTCAGGTTCGTCCAAAACTAGTATCTAGTTAGGCAAATCAGGTTGACAAGAGACAATCACATGATTTTTAGACTAAACTACTAGCAGGTCAATCCAAATGCCAAAAAGCTAATAAGTTAACATGGGAGGTAGACGATATCTTACGAAAAGACCATAAAACTAGAACTAACTGGGAGGTTAGAGGGAGTCGACCACATTTATTTGGTAGGAAATATAAATCTAAAACACATGCATGCACGAAGACAAGAAATTGAAACACATTTGACTTCAAAGTTAAATAGGAAGAAGTGAAAATGTTCATTACAAAGTACTAAATAAAAGTGTTCGTTCAAAAATACAATTATAGATGTAAAAGTTTCACAAAATGTATGAGGCCAAGAAATTTTAGGCCTTGAGAGCATGACCAGCATTGGCATCGGCCATCAAATCATTCTTAAGAGAAGCGGGTAGGGCATTAGTGACATCGATTTGGTCAACCGCGACTTTATAATTGATCGTCCACATCATTATAGTCAGTAACATCCACTGCCATGGCCTCCTACTCATAAGCCAAAGCCTTCGCCTCATTGACATATCCTTCTCATGCCTGAACGCTCTCAGCTATGTTGGGTAAATTCTTGATGAATCTCTTCTTCGGCTCATTATACCCCCTCCATGAAGATGGTCAACAAATTAATGTTATGATAGGCTCAACTCTTATACTTCTTGATTCCCTCCTCCTTGACAAAAGCAAGGGCAACATTAGCCTTCTTAGGTGCTTCATTGGTCACCTTGAAAGTGTCATTGTCCTTCTTAAAGTCCTCAAAAGCCTTGATAAGTGTCTTATCTGAATACTTGAGCTTCACAAAAATAGTTTTAGCCTGCTCCTTCAATTTTCGATTCTCCTCCTTTACCTGGCTCAGAGTACCAACATTGGCCACCAACTAATTCTACTCTCTTTGAGCTTAATGCAGACATTATTGTAATCCTTTTAAACAATATTTATTTTCCTTAATAACATCTCATAGTGATTAAGGAGGTCGTTGTTCTCCTCCTTCAGATCATTATATGTGTTCTGATACAAGGCAACCTAATGTCTTAAAATAATGGCACCTATTTCACCCTAAAAGAGAAATAGAATGATGTATTATTGCACATCTTTTGGCAAAGTTAAAGAAAATACGAGTCTGGTTTAAGATCTTACCACCAACATCCTATATTGCACCATTTTCCAGATCTTATCTGCGTTAAGCCCTTAAGGTACTGGAAGTCATGGGCACAACCATGATACCTGACCAATCTTTAACATCTTCCTATGGAAAAATATGGAGTCTTTATCATTACTTAACAATTCCAAAGTGATCGGGTGCTTAGGATCATAGGTGAATGGGTCCACTTCACTATAAGGGCAGGATGAACTAGTACCTTGGACCAAACATCGAGCTGGTGCTCCCAAAATTTGAACCCTCTTTTCATGGGCCCTAGTGCTCTGTTATTTAGGGTTAGGTTGAGGAGGATGAGGACCATCCATGGGTATTTTAAGGCCAATGCTAAACCATCATCAGATACGATCGCCTCGCCTTTAACTTTTCCCTTAGCGGTAATAGCACCAGCTACAGAGACAACAATAATAACATTGGCATCAACTTGCCTCTTCACTACATATTCAACATTTTTATGGGCCTTGGTGTTGGACTTCTTTCAGCATCTACCTTTTTCTCAGACCTAGTCTGAGTGTCAGTAGTCTCATCCTCTTAGCTTCCACATCAAGCTTTATCTTCCTAGTAATCTCCATGGTTGAACGATCAATAATAGGAGTCGCCATAGTAGATATTGGATCAACATAAAAGGCGAATAAGATGGGAGTATAAGTTCCACAAAGACTTAATGTTCAACAAAAATATAAATTCAAAGTGTTAAATGGAAGACGAACTCATGAAGTCCTACCTTCTTCGACCTCCTGATTGAAAGGACCTTCCCGAGTCCCTCCTTGTTCAACAAAATTGTTGCCCAAGTTTACTTGGTCGTCTCTTAGAGGAGCACCTACAAAAGGAAAATAGTAGTCGAGATCAATGAAATTGCAAACAAAAAAACTCTTCAAACTCATTAGTCTTGGGAGAGAAAGTATTCCTTATCGTCTCCTTCAAAAGAGATGGCACCTTAGGAGACTTCTTCACTATAAAAAGGCCGACAAAAAGAAGGTCAGTATGCCATTAATTAGATTAAAAGGGAAAAATAAAATATTAAGTATATACCAATGCGATTGGGGGAACACCAGTCGCGAGGGACACTACAGGACATATCCCTCTCACAATATCAGAATTCCTAATCGCCCTTTATATATACAAACTAGTTCTTCCAATTGTCGTTGCTCATCTAGACAACCTTCACCATTTTATGGTTGTATTTCCGAGGATAAAAATAATAATATTCTTTGGCTTTTACGTTGTTCTTCACGTCGTATAAAAATCTAAAAATATCAGGCCAGAACATATGTGGAGTTGCTAATAAACCATTTACCCTAGGATTGACCTAAATGCATTTGGTGGAAGCTGTGTAGGAGCCACACCATAACCCCTCAATATGGACCTAATGATGGGGTGAAAGGGAAGTCTAACTCCCACCTACAAGGCCCATGCTAGGAAATAAATCTCGTCTGTGTTTGGCCTATCATAGGCTCTTTCATCGACGTGTCAGCCTCATCCAAATACTAATAGGGACATCATATCTATCCCTTAATTCCTCAAGTTCATCTTCAGTGATATCATAACTATGATTTAGGGCATCAGTAATGGCTGGATCCTAGGAGCCAAAAGTCCTAAAGGTAGCATCTTTAGTAGGGCAAATAACCTCGAGGGACGAGGATGCTATTTGTTTGTCAAGTATATCTCTAGGAGGGGAAAGGTCCAAGTAAATAATGGACATCTCAGATACTGTGTTCACTTGCTTCTCACCACCCATAGGGTGATCCACCTTAGTTATGTCAAAAGTAATTTGGAATCAAGGGAATCGAGCCCTATAACCAAGGGTTGGGAACATAACCTATAGATGAAGCTACTGTGGAGGTACACTTAGGGTGTTTAGGTTCGTCTTCAAGTCAAATAACTTTAAAAGGCCTAGGGAAACTCCTAGAGATAATACTTGAGAAACTTTGTTCCAAGTCATCCATATACTCAACCCACCTCTTAATGTGAGGTCTGTAACTCATAAATTGATAAAGTTAAAAAGAAACAGGGGACTAATTTGTGGAATAAATCTATCCTTAAAAGAAACACCCAGAAAACCATAAAATTAAAATCTTAGGCCAACCAACTCAATGCATGAAAATGATCGATTCTCCAGTTAATCGCCAATAACTACCCAATCTAGCAACAAGAAAGAAGAAAGAAGGTAGAATTATATGGAATTTGCAAAGATTTAGCAAAAAAAACAAAGAAGAAAAAGGATGAGAAACAACGTATCTAAAAAACCCAAGGTTGAAGATGACTGAAATGGAACCTAAACTCTGATAGGAAGCGGGGGAAACTAAAAGAACTTGCTGGAAATGGTGGAAAGTGGGAAAGGTTGGTTGGAGAAGAAAAGGGTCTAGAGATAAGAAGGTGTATCTCTAAGGAAGCACACGAATGGAGGAAATGGTTGGAAAGTGGAAATGTTTTTTAAATTTGGCTTTTATACTTTCAAGGCAGAAATCATAATGACGACGCATGATGTTACGCCTAGAAAAGGTTCTCGATGTTTGGGGACTGACACACACTTACCTGGGCACGCGCATTATAATGGAACCTAACACACTCTCCAATGCTCGACATGTGTCCAAGATGATTTTTAGTAAAACACCTTAAGTCAATCTGATCAGTGAGAAGATTCCAAGAACTCAATAAGCTGAAAACATTATCCTTTTAATACTTGACTCATTCAATTCACTGAATAATTTCTCAGAAGGTCCGACATTCTAAAGAACCTACTACAAGTTCTAATCATGAGTAAAGTCTTGGGGATTTTGTTATATCATAAATATGGTGTCGATGTAAAAAATTAGATTACTCTAATTATTCAATCACAGATAAATAAATGAGACAAAAGATTTTAAAGTGGTTCAGCCTTATTTGAATGGACTACATCCACTGTTATGTTATTGCTGAGTGCTTGGGAATTCTCGATTACAAGTGCTATCAAGAAATTTCCGTCGTTTTGAATGAGGGTGATACAAGGTATTTATAGCCCTTAGGCTGTACATGAAAGGGTGATACATTAAATGATATACATATGAAAGGGTAACTCGTTTAATGCTCTTCAAGCGTGTGCGTCAAGATGATAAGCATTCAATGAATAGTTGAACTGTTGATTATCTGGCAATCAATGCTGTGGTCGAGATGCAGCTCGAACCGCCTTTGTTGCTCGTCGTTCAAGAGTTCCTCGGAGCGATGGAGTTCCTCGGAGGACTGGTGTTCCTCGGAGTGCACCTGTTGCTCGGAGTGAATATAACTAGGTCGGGGGGATGAACTTCCTCATTGCTATTGTGCCACGTAGATTGACACGTGCCTTCTTATTATTCGTCCACATCAGCATACTAATTTTGGTATCAACAGAAGCCCCCAATGTTTCATATTTCGAACTTTGAGGAGTATGGAACATTCTTTCTCAGTATATGGCAATATTAAATGACCTTCCTGGGTTTTAGGAGCCTTTTCTTCGTATTTGAATTTCCTTCCAAATTCGCAGAATCCGCCTTTTTGCATTTTTATAAGCGCTTCGATCTTCGTGCACTTTTTGTCCTTTTAGCCGCCGGTAGTGTAATAGTTTCCTTTTTGTAATCATTTCTTTCGCCGTTTCCCAAGGAAAGTATTTAAGCTTCAGAGGCAATCCCATCGTCTTCTACCTTTTCAATTTCTTCTTTCGAGTTTTCTATAGCTTTTATCTCTCCTGTGCGTTCATCCCTTTCTTCGTTTGTTTGTCAACAGATCTCCTTTTTCCTGTAAGATTTTCTTCCTTTTTCTTAATTTCTTTTTATTCACCATGGTTTATATTATCGAATCTCTTGAGAAATTCCGTTCTGACTTTTCTATTCCTTCTTGGGTAACTTTGGAGAGTCTTTCTGAGCCTTCAAATTATTTTAATTTGGCTGAGAGACATTGGTTCCCTAGCCTTTTTATTGCTGAATGTGGATTTTCTTTTCCACCAAACCCTTTGTGTTTAGAGTTCTGTCAGTATTTCGATGTTGTCCCTGCAAAAATAGCCCCCAACACATGGAGGATAGTTAATGGGGTGTATAGGTTAAATCAAACTCATGGAACTCGTATAGGAATTCCTGAGATTATGTATTGTTATAGATGGGCTGTTTTAGACAATGTTTTTTATTTAAAAACTAGGTTTTTGAATAGGGCCTTAGTTGTCAACCTCCCTGATGCAAACAGGGATTATTTTGAACACGGGGTAGTTATCAAAAATTGGCAACATACCCCTTTGGTTGGAGATGAAGTATATGAAGGTCCCAGATGCCCCCCATATGGCAATGGGATAGGTTATTTTCATCTTATTTTATTTTTGAAATTACAATTTCATTGTGTTTGACAAAATGTATGACTGATATTTCACAATGTATTTGTTTGCAGTTGACAGTAAGAGAAAAACTCCAAAAGAATCAGAAGTAAATATTAAACATTTGAAACATATCTGGAATTTGCATCGAAGAGTTGCAGACGAGCACATCAGGTCTGGTTCATATTTGTTGCAATACAGGAGCTACACATCATCCTTTACTGCTCGTCCTGTGGTCAGCATTAGTGAACCATTGCCAGCTTCTGAGGAATCTTCACCAGAATCTCACATTCCTCTAAGTCAGAAGATGGGTAAAAGAAGAGTTCGTGCTATCTTCGAGGAGACTTCCTCTGCTGGAGATGGAAAGAGAAACAAGAATGATGTCCCAAAGGGGACAAAGAAAGTAGATGCTGCCCCTTCTGTTGCTCCTCAGAAGGCTGCCGAGAAGCCCCCAGTGGCTCCGAGCAAGAAAAGTGATTATGTGGAAGTGGTCACCATCTCCCCCACCAAAAGTTCTTTGGTTGAAACTGCTGAAGTGCCACTGAGGAGATTGAAGAAATCCTCCTCGGTTAGTTTTTCTGAAACCATTCCCCAGCTCCAAGCTAGTGGAGCTGGTGTCCCAACTATTATTCCCCCGAGTTCTACAATGAGCTCGGTAAAGACTTGGACTATTCCTGAAGTCCAAGGAATTGAAGAAAACATGTCTAGGGATATGCTGACATCCCTAGCTACTCGTCACATTGCTTCAGTAATTTTCTCTTATCCTGAATTTTTTCTTTCTTCCCATCAGTACATATGTCTCTCCAATGACTTATCATTATTTTCTTCTTTTTACAGCTGGTGAGTTGCTTTAACTCCATAGTGAAGAAAGATGAAGCACTCAAGGCTTCTAGCTCCTCGTCTGGAGTAGAGGATGCTTTTCTAGGTTTGGCCCAATCTTTGAAGGATTCTCGTCAAAAATATGACGAGGATAGGGGTGAATGGGAGAAGAAGTTGGCTGCATCGGAGGCAGAGAAGGTGCAGTTGGGAAACAGAGTAAAAGACTTGGAGGGAGAGAATAAGAAATATGTCGAGAAGCTCACAAACTTTGGGGAGCTTGAAAATAAGTTGAAGTTGGCTGAGGAAGAGCTAACCCTTCTACGAGAAGTAAATCGCCAGAAGGAGGAGGTGGAGGCCAAGTTGAAAGCCTCCGAGGATCTTCTATCCGATAAGCTCTCCTCGGAGAAAATGAAGAGAAAAGTGGCTGTGAAAAAATCTTTCCGCACCGGTTGGGATAAAGGATGGGATAGGGGTAGCGACAATGATGACCCAGGTTAAGTATGGGAGTTTAAATACTTCCGAGATGGTTGGGTTGCTGCCCTGCAGGAACTGAAGGTTAACGAGGACTCTGAACTATTTCAACAACATCTTCCTGGCCCCCCTCCTGTGATTGAAGATGAGGAAGAAGACGAAGCTGCTTCCGAGGAGTCTTCAATGATAGTAGGTGATCAAGTCCTTGCTCCACAACCCAATCAGACAGCCACCGAGGAGATCTCGTCTTTGCCTGCTCCTCCTGAACAAGTCTCAACTTCTGCCAATCAACTCATTGTTCCCACCGAGCAACCAAGCTCCTTGTCCCAGCCTCCCGAGAAAGTCTTGGGAGACAAGGAAAAGGTGTGAAGTTGTTCGGTATTCTCTTTCTGTTTTTCTTTTACTTGTACTCTGTATTCTGAATGCTGTACTCCTTTTGATGATGTAATAAAATTACCTTTTTTGTTCCTCTGCGTTGTTGATGTTCTGTCTTCTTCTTTTATTAACTCTTGCCTTCTCTTCTTTATTAGTTTATGACTAGAATGGAATTGCTGTTTGCCAATGATACAAAACTGATGCAGCAATGCCATGAATATTTTAAAGCTGACCATACTGACCTGAGTGCATAAAAAATTGCTGATATCCTTGGTCATGATGCTTCAGACCAAGCAGTGGAGGCATATCAATACTTGAAATGTCTTCTTGATCGTGCTGTAGCAAACAACGTGGCTTACTATGACATGATCGAGGAGCTTCAATATACTTTAGAAGATCTTCAGACTCAGTACAAGGAATCAAATACCCTTTTGCATGAGGGATATGAAAAGAGGTATCAACAGCTTTCTGCCGAGACAGGCCACAAAAAGACCCTTGCTGGGTACGATGTCAGGGAGAGAACCCTAAGGGGTGAAGTTGAAGCATGTAGACAGATTGCCGAGCTGCTGGAGCAAGAGAATAATGATTTGCAGAAAGAGCTAGCACAGTATAAGTCTGCAGCTTCTTCTTCAACAGCTGTAATCCCAGTGACTGACGAGGGATTTTCATTTTTAGAAGTTGAGAATGCCAAATTAAGGCAAGAGTTGGATACCTTGAGAAGGTCGGGTGCCTCTACTGTTGCTCGGGGACGAGGAAGGGGTTCTCGTGGTCAAGGAAGAGCTGCTCAGAATGTTGTCGAGGAACCAAGTTCTCGACCTGCTCGGGGAGGATCAAGAGCTCTTAGTCGTAATGTTGAAGAAGCTCGTACTCGATAAACGTTGGAAACTCAAGCGTTCCAATTGAATGCAAAAGATCGGTCTTTGTCTGAAATGTCTAAGAAAATCCAAACTCTGGAAGATCAACTTGCTTCGACAAAGTCTGCTCTGAATAATAAGGATGTTTTTGCCAGAAACCTTCATGAGCAGTTAGAGAGAATAACTTTCCAATTCCACAAACAACCTCGTGAGTTCTGGATGGTAGGCTACAATGAGGCTCTTTATCACTTGGATGCTCGCCTTGAAAATGCCAAAAATGAAGGTTATAAACAGGGATGGTTGAACGCCCTGGGTGTATTAAAACTGGAGCAGGGCCATTATTTTTGGAATTATCATGCTCCTGGGTTGCTAGACTTGCCAGTGCCACCTTATAAATTGGACATGGAATGGATCCCAGCTCGTGCCATTCCTCGGAGTTTAATTGCAAAATACCTTGGTGACTACAATCTTCATTCTCAGATCGAGGTATTTCATCCCGAGCATCTACTGGACACACCTTCTGTGATGAACGTTAGGATACTGAAGGACTTGAACTTTATTAACTCTCCTCAGACTTTAAATGGTCCGCCTGCTGGCGAGGAACCTATTTCAAAAGCAGAGGGAAAGAAACCAATAGAGTAGGGATCTCAATGTAATAGTTAGTACACATATGCAACTTGTAATTCGTTTTGAATTGTAATGAAAGGCTTTCATTTTCTGTTTGCAAATCTGTATTGCGATTGTCTTGTGATTATCAGACATTCTATATTTGTGCTTGCATAACAATATTGTATGGTTCCTGGACCAACTTAGTAATAAAAAATTACAAGTATTAGTAATGTTGCTCGATCACTTAATAATAAAGTAATGAGTATAAAAATGTTAAAAATTCTTCCAACCAACCAAGGTTGTTAAATTGTGCTCGTCGACCAATTATAGTTAGTGAGAGTTTTTATCCCCGACCAGCTATACTTGGTAAATTTTTGTCTTTTTCATAAAATGTGCCCGACCAACCAAGGTCGATGATTTTTCCTCGTCGACCAACTAAAGTTAGTGGGTTTTTACCCCCGACCAACTATACTTGGTTCAGTTTGGAATATTTGTTCTTCGAGGAACTTTTATGTAATAAACTTACTTCCCGACCAACATAAGTTGGCATTTGAGATAATATATTACTTCTCGACCAACATAAGTTGGCATTTGAGAGCATATTTTGTTTCCTAACCAACTGAGATTGGCCTTTCGTCGATCATCTTGTGTTCTTGCTCTTTTACCAACCGGAGTTGGTCTGAGTTCGAACTATCATGTCCACTAGCTCTTTTACCAACCTGAGTTGGTCACGCTAGTGTACGCCTCCTAACCAAAGGAGTATAGTTTGTTCTCACCCTTTTACCAACCGGAGTTGGTCGTGGGTTTGAACTATCATGTCCACTAGCTCTTTTACCAACCTGAGTTGGTCACGCTAGTGTACGCCTCCTAACCAAAGGAGTATAGTTTGTTCTCGCCCTTTTACCAACCGGAGTTGGTCGTGGGTTTGAACTATCATGTCCACTAGCTCTTTTACCAACCTGAGTTGGTCACGCTAGTGTACGCCTCCTAACCAAAGGATTATAGTTTGTTCTCGCCCTTTTACCAACCGGAGTTGGTCGTGGGTTTGAACTATCATGTTCTTTTTATTGTCGAGCAGCGTTGCGTACCGAACAGCGTAGTGTTAAACACACTAGTATTCCTCGAAAAACTTTCAATAAAAGGAGAGAAGATTGTGAAATATCATCGTTTTATTCATATTGATGGAACTGCTTTACATTTTACATTACTGATAATACTTGCGTAGGTGTTAAGCATTCCATGCATTATTAAATTCCTCTCCTTCTAGAGTCGCTATTCGGTAGGTTCCTGGTCGGACAACTGCAGTAACTCGGTAAGGTCCATGCCAGTTTTCTTCCAACTTATTGTGCTTCTGAATGACCTTCTTTAGCACGTAATCTCCTTCTTTTAAGTCGCATTTTTTCACCCTCTTGTTGTAGAACAGGGCTGTTCGCTGTTGATAAGCAGCATTCCCAATGGCTGCCTCTTCTCTAACCTCCTCGAGCATATCCAAATCCAATATTCTCATTAAGTCGCTGACCGGGGAATTGAAATTTAGCACTCTATGTGTTGGAAGACCCAACTCGGCAGGTATTACGGCCTCACTTCCAAATGCCAGCATATATGGTGATTCTCCAGTTGCTGCTCGGGGGGTTCTTCGGTAATCCCACAATACTGACTGTAGCTCATTAATCCAATTAGCTTTAGCTTAACTTAGCCTCTTCTTCAAACCATTTAGTAATGTTCTGTTCGTCACTTCAGTCCATCCATTTCTTTGAGGATGGCCGGGTGCTGAATGAACTTTCAAAATGTTTGACTGATGACAATAGGTGGCAAACTCCTCGTTATCAAATTGTGTTCCATGGTCTGTGATGAAGGCATGAGGGAGACCATATCGGCAGATGATGTTCTTCCAAACGAATTGGTATACCTTCTCGTACGTCATATCAATAAGTGGCTCAGCTTCTACCCACTTAGTAAAATAATCCACTACGACGACGAGGTACTTGAATCTTCCTCGGGTCGTTGGCAGTGGTCCAACCAAATCAATTCCCCACATGGAAAATGGCCAAGGGGAAGTTATGAGTGTCAACAATGCTTGTGGAGTTCGTCGAATGGAGGAAAAACGTTGGCATTTATCACATCTTTTGGCATAGGCTATACAATCAGCCCTCATCGTTGGCCAATAGTACCCCTGCGTCATCACTCTTTGTAAAAGTGTCCGACCTGCTACATGTGCTCCACAAGATCCTTCATGGATCTATTTAATCAATTCCTTCACCTCGGAGGGATGTACACATCTCTGCAAACCCACCATAATTCCTTGTCTATACAAAACACCATTAGTGAGTACATACGGAGCAGCTTTAAACTTCAATTTCTTTGCAGCGAGCTTATCCTCTGGCAATTCTCCCTCATCAACATATGCCCTGATGGGATCCATCCAAGATGGTCCTAAATCAAGGGTAATAACATTCATCATCAAGTCTTCATCTATGCTCCGACTTTCTAATACTTAAATTGGTATCGTTCTACGCAGCTCGGTACGAGTAGCTGATGCTAGTCGGGCCAATGTGTCTGCTTGTGCATTTTCCATTCTTGGTATTCTGGTCAACTGAATGGCATCAAATTCTGCCAATAACTCCATCACCTTTGCATGATATTTGACCATTAATTCTCCTTTAACTGCATATGTTCCCATCATCTGATTCACAATTAATTGAGAATCACTGAATACCATCACTTGTTGTGCTTCCATAATCTTTGCTAAATTAAGACCTGCTATCATAGCCTCATATTCAGCCTCATTATTGGAGGCTTTGAATTGGAATCGCAAGGCATATTCCATGTCAATCTCGTCTGGGGTTTTCAAAACAATCCCTGCCCCACAAACTGTTGTGTAAGATGACCCATCTACATATAATCTCCATGTAGGTAACTCGTCTTCAAATTTCTTATCTGACAGAGTTCCTCGATGAAATATCTGCTGTTTCCTTTCATCCTCCCCTGGTATTTTTCGCTCTTCGTCGACCATCTCTTCTCGCCCTTTTACTAACCGGAGTTGGTCTGGGTTTGAATTTGATGATCTTTCTACATTCACAAGCCCTTTTACCAACCGGAGTTGATCTAGACTTATGTCTGTTGATCCTGTAACATCCACAGGTTGGTCAGCGAGCAACTTTTGTTCCCCGGGGGTTTCAGGATATGTAAATTTTGCTATAAAGTCTGCTACAGCCTGCCCTTTTAATGATGATCTGGGTTCATACACAATATCATATTCACCGAGCTCTATTGCCCAATACATCAGTCTCCCTGATTTTTCTGGCTTATGAAGGGCTTGTCTCAATGACATGTCGGTATACACGACGATGGTATGGGCCTGGAAATAAGGCCTCATTCTTCTACTTGCTTCAATTAATTCCAATGCCAATTTTTCCAGCTTTGGGTACGTGATCTCTGCACCTCGAAAAGCCTTACTTGTGTAATAAATTGGCTTCTGGACTCCATTCTCCAATCTGATCAATGTCGAGCTGACTGCATTCTCTGATACTGCCAGGTACAAGTATAATTTCTCTCCCATTACTGGCCTGGATAACAATGGAGGTGCTCCCAAATATTTCTTCAAGTCTTGAAAGGCTTTTTCACATTCATCATTCCACTCGAAAGTTTTTCGAAGTGTTTTGAAGAATGGGAGGCATCTATCAGTTGCTCGGGATACAAATCTGTTGAGCGCTGCAACTCGTCCTGTAAGACTCTGCACCTCTTTTTTCGTCGTTGGAGATCGCAACCCTAAAAGAGCTTTGATCTTTGCTGGATTTGCCTCAATGCCTCACTGGTTGACGATGTACCCGAGGAACATTCCTTCTCGTACTCCAAAGGTGCACTTCGTCGGGTTGAGCTTCATCTGGTATTTATCCAATTGATCAAAGGTCTGATCTAAGTCAACTAGATGATCAGCAGCTTTCTTGCTCTTTGTCAGCATATCGTTGACATAGACCTCCATATTGCAACTGATTTGTTCGGCAAAAACCTTGTTCATTAGCCGCTGGTATGTCGCTCCTGCATTTTTCAAACCAAAAGGCATAACATTATAACAATAAGTTCCCCTAGGGGTAATAAAAGAAGTGCTTTCCCTGTCTTCAGGTTTCATTTTGATTTGGTTGTATCCAGAATAAGCGTCCATGAAACTGAGCAGCTCGTGTCCCAAGGTAGCATCTACTAGTTGGTCAATTCTGGGCAATGGAAAGTGATCCTTTGGACAGGCCTTGTTGAGATCAGTGAAATCAACACACATTCTCCATTTATTGTTTTTCTTCTTCACCATCACCACATTTGCTAACCAGTCTGGATATTTCACATCTTGAATGAATTGGGCTTTCTGGAGCTTCTCGACCTCCTCTTGTATGGCTTGATTCTTCTCAGGACTAAACACTCTTCTTCTCTACTTTACAGGCTTGATCTCCTTATTCGCATTGAGTTCATGGCATAAGAAGTTTGGATCTATTCCTGACATATCTTCATGACTCCACGCAAAAGTTTTCTTTCTGTTTCTCAAGAAAGTTATCAACTCCTGTTTTATTGAAGCATCCAACATCGACCCTATCTGGGTTACTCGTTTAGGGTGCTCGTCGTCCAGAATAACATTTTCTGTAGCTTCCACCACCTGTCCTTTTACAAGTTGGGATTCATCTCTGGGATCAAGTGTTTCAATTTCTGTACCTTCTTCCACCTGGTAGGTAGTAGTCTTTTTCCTTGACTCTTCAAGCTCCTCTTGCTCGGCAGACGAATAATAGCATTCCCGAGCTACTTTCTGATCACCTTTCACAACTCCCACTCCGAAATTTGTAGGGAATTTTAAACACTGATGTACTATAGACGGAACTGCTTCGAACTTCTTTAAACCAACTCTTCCCATGATGATGTTGTAAGCTGATTGCACATTCTTATCCATCACAAAGAAGCGTATTCTTTCTGTTCGACAAGCAGGCCAAGTTCCAATGAATATAACCAACTTGATCGTCCCAAGTAGAAAAACTTTCTCGCCAGCAAAACCTAATAGAGGTCTGTGATAAGGTTCCAATTGAGATAATTTCAAATTTAAACTGTCAAAGGATGAGTAGTACATGATGTCTGCCAAACTACCATTATCTACCAGCACTCTTGAAATCACTACTTCTTTCATCCTCATTTTGATCACCAAAGGGTCGTTGTGAGGGTAAAGAACACCTGCAAGGTCGTTTTTTGAAAAACCGTTGACCAGCTTTTCTTTGTTTACCTTCCTCGGGTGATCCTCTTCAGCCAAATTTATCCGTTGAATGTATGAGCAAGCCTGATCCTCACCGAGGTAAGCTTTTCTTTCTGCAGTAAGGTCTCCTCCTCCTGCATCTCCTCCTGTAATGACATTACAATCAAATGACCCAAAGCGTATCGAAAATACCTCTCGTTCTGGCTGTCTTGGTTTCTTGGGAAGATCGGGGTCATCTTCTTTATCATCTTCATGATACGTTTTCTTTTTCTCCTCTGCTCGACGAGGAGATCTAGACCTTTCTCTAGTTCGGTCATTATTCCTTCTTTCGCCTCCCCGATCAACATACTTCGCTAGCTTCCCTCTTCGGATGAGTGTTTCAATCTCGTTCTGAAGAGCTATGCAATTTTTGGTCATATGGCCGTGATCCTTATGGAACTCACAATATTTCTCCCTATTCCTCAGGTCAGGGTCTGACCTCAGTTTCTTTGGCCACTTTACTTCCTCGTTATTCTTGATTTCTTCCAAGACATGATTAATACCCATTTTCAAAGGAGTATAATTATCGAATTTCTTCAGGACTTCCCATGACGATTTATTATTCTTGGAATGCTTGTCACCGCCATTGCCCTTATGCTCTTTCTTCTTGGATTTGTCGTCTTCCACCTTGGTTTCTTTATCCATATTCTTCTTCGCAGCCATTGCCTCCTCGGCATTCATGATTTTGGCCGCTTTCGCCATCAACTCTGACATAGTTGTAGGTGGATCTTTAGCCAAAGTGTAATACAACTTGTTAGGCAACATCCCACTCATCAAGGCGATGATTGCTGTCTTTTCTTCATAATCTATGACTTCCAGTTTCTCGTTATTGAAACGAGTTATGTAATCTCTAGTACTCTCACCAGATTTTTGTCTAACACTTAACAAGTGTGCTACTCTTTTTACTGGCTTTGCCCCGAAACAGAAATTGCCGATGAACAACTCAGCCAACTGAAAGAAAGTTGAAATCTTACCCCGAGGAAGATTGTTGTACCATATATGGGCAGATCCAGTAAGAGTTCCCGAGAATGCCCTGCATCTCATCTCGTCGGGGACAGCATAGATGTCGGCGGCAGCTTGATATTGCTCTATGTGAAGAACAGGATCTGTCTTTCCATCATACTTGGGAGTCACCACGGGCGCTTTAAACTTTGATGGGGTAGGAAAATCCACAATAGCCCTGACAAAAGGTGTCCCTTGAACAAAAGTTCGTTGTAGGGGATTCTTTGCCTTAGCCATTTCTCCCAATCTATCCTCCAACCGTTGAATGGAACCTTTCCACGCATCATTTCCTTCCTCGAGTCTATTAGTTCGAGCAATTGATTGTTCTGAAGTGGCCTCTTGAGATCTATCTTGACGAGCAACTGGTCGTGATTGCGCTGATCCTTCTCTTAGGTCTGATGGCTGTCGAAAACTCCTCGATATGGTCTTAGGTGGACTCCTATTCCTCCTAGGGCCCAATCGACTGAAAGGAGACACCCTACTCAGTCTTTCCAAGGCACTGGGTCTCTCTGGAGAGAGAGTGATACGTTGATCAGTATCTGTAGCCCTTATTGACGAAGTTCGACCAGGTTGATAAGAGAAATCATCAGATTCCTCATTACGATATGACTCAGTACGCCTGGATCATGAAGAAAGTAAATAGGTTTGCCTCTGACCACTTCGTTGTCTCGAATATGCAGGTGCACCGCCATGAAGGGTCTGTATGAGTTGCCGCATTGTTTCTTGTATGGCGGTTTGTCCTTGAGCCAGATTCGTCATAATCCCAGCCACATCTGGAGGTGCAGAGGGATTTGGAGGATTTCCAGCATTTCCAGCGTTTCGATTGCTGGATTCCGGATTATCTGCCATTGACGATGAATGATTTTTGGTGAAAAACGATAATAACAGTCGTTCCCACAGACGGCGCCAATCTGTTGATGTAAAAAATTAGATTACTCTAATTATTCAATCACAGATAAATAAACGAGACAAAAGATTTTAGTGGTTCAGCCTTATTTGAATGGCCTACATCCACTGTTATGTTATTGCTGAGTGTTTGGGAATTCTCGATTACAAGTGCTATCAAGAAATTCCCGTCGTTTTGAATGAGGGTGATACAAGGTATTTATAGCCCTTAGGCTGTACATGAAAGGGTGATACATTAAATGATATACATATGAAAGGGTAACTCATTTAATGCTCTTCAAGCGTGTGCGTCAAGATGATAAACATTCAATGAATAGTTGAACTGTTGATTATCTGGCAATCAATGCTGTGGTCGAGATGCAGCTCGAACCGCCTTTGTTGCTCATCGTTCAAGAGTTCCTCGGAGCGATGGAGTTCCTCGGAGGACTGGTGTTCCTCGGAGGACTGGTGTTCCTCGGAGTGCACCTGTTGCTCGGAGTGAATATAACTAGGTCGGGGGGGGTGAACTTCCTCGTTGCTATTGTGCCACGTAGATTGACACGTGTCTTCTTATTATTCGTCCACATCAGCATACTAATTTTGGTATCAACATATGGAATACCTTGTGGGCCCCTCAGAAGACAACACGTTCTAGGTCGGTCCAATGATGAATGTGGTCATCTATAGTAATAAGGTCGGTTTAATAATAAATTCGATCGGTTAGACAATGTAAACGTGTGCCTCACCACTACCAATCTGCTATTAACTAATGTTGTTAGTTAATCCATTCAAGTCCAACGCGAACCATGTGAATGAATGACGTCAGGGACACTTACACCACACACATGTAGGGGAGATGTGCAAATATTCTTCCTCCATGTGTGTGTAACAAACTCATGATTATCCTCCCATTTGTATGTAAAAGGTGTAACTGCCTAACCTCTAAAGTCACACCACCAGTCCTACTACACTTTGTCTCCTCTAAAAGCTTATAAATTGCACACAATCCCTCATTATTGGGAATCGAGATATATTTTTCCCTATTGTTATGTTGCCCATTTCTAGAGTGAGTATGAAATCATGTTACGGTTGTACATTTATGCATTTTGCCCATTGAAATCAATATCATCATCACTGCACCTATGGACATAGGCACCACTTTGGGTTGAACCATGTAAACTCCGATTTCATTCTTCTTCTATCATCTCTCTCATTGTTCATTCTAGATAAGCATTTTTTTAGAAATTATCTCTTTATCT
Organism: Sambucus nigra; assembly: GCA_949130495.1. Lineage (NCBI taxonomy): Eukaryota > Viridiplantae > Streptophyta > Magnoliopsida > Dipsacales > Adoxaceae > Sambucus > Sambucus nigra. The sequence continues at coordinate 632,990,565 of OX422215.1, read as the reverse complement.
ATTATAGTTTATTATTGGTATATTCTTGCTAAGGGAAAAATTCATATACTAGTTTTAGACAATAATAGTTAGGAGCATGACTTGGGATTTATTTTTCGAATCCAACAATGATTTTTCTTTTGAGCCTTTTGAACTGAGGAATGTGTTGAACAAATGAGGAATCGATGCCTACTTTGGAACACACCATTCTTCACATGGAATAAATCATAATAGATAATGACAATAAGGATGAAATGGATGTAGTATCCATTTGCAATGAAAAGGTTGCTTAAAAATGAGGATGAAATGGACGTAGTATTCATTTACAATGAAATGGTTTCTTTTTTGGTAATAAAAGAAGAAAGATTCTTTGCAAATGATCCTATCTCTATCGAAATTCAATCTTTGAGTGATGATGAGTCTCTCAGGATTAAATTTATTTCCTTCCCATCGTCATTCCCTATTATTGAACCGTTACATGTATCTCGTGATTTTTTTCAGAATTTTAACAGTAGAGCCTTTTATCCACAAATCAGTAGTATAGATTAATCTCTACAAGAGTGTTTTAACTAGAAAGGTTCTTGATTTGATAAAGTGATCTTTAAGTTTCCAAGGGGTTTAGAATAATATTAAAAGAGTTTGATCACAAATATTACTAAAACAGATGTGAAAATATTTCAAAAAGAGTTCATGAAGACTCTAATACCACATATCTATTTTAAGTAAAATAGTTACAAAAGGATAAATACTAGAGCTTTGGAGCAGATTTAAGAAAAAAAAATCTTATGCGTTCGTTCGAACTACAGCTACCTTGTTCGAATGACACACCCACTTTTGTTTGAACAGGCATCTGATGACATATCGAATGAGATTCTAGAGCTTGATGAAAACCAACTCATTCGATTGTTGAAAGTCTCTTTCTAATGACTTACTCATTCTCATTCTAACGATTTCTAATGAGATTCCAGAACATGACCAAAGGAGGCGTTCTAAATTTCTTTCGAACTAAGAGAACTCGTTCTAACGACATAGTATAGCTCGTTCGAACGACAAGACATTCTCATTCAAATGAGTTGGTGAGTGTTTCAAAATTTTCTTAAAAACATTTTGAAATACAAACTCTTAAAAATTCTGAAACCCCTAGAAAAATAAAGCTTTACCAAATGCATTCAAAACTTCTTCTAAATGTTATTGAGACGTACGATTCTTCAATTTTTCAAAAGTCTTCAGCTTTTTTTTTCTAATCCAAAGAAGTATTCATGAAGATGTAGTGTAGGTATAACGTGATAAACCAAAGTAAAGGAAAACTTAGCAATTATAAAACTTGCCCTTACATGTTTCATAACCCAAATTTCCATAACTAACTCCAAATTGGAGTTATAAGCCATATATATCACCGTTCTTACCTTTGTTTGGTGTGATACTTAGGACTGAATGATGTTCTTATTATGTGGTTGAAATTTACCATGTGAGTGAAAAGAAAAGAAAAAGTGAAAAGGAGAAGAAAAAAAAGAAAAAACAAAGAAAAAGAAGAGAAAAGAAGAAAAGAAAGAAAAAGAGAAATTATTTCCTTAATGTAAATAGTGTTCAACGACCTTTTTCACTTTCCATTATTATATCTAATGCTTGTTATAGAAATTATATTTCAATTTTAAAATTGCCCACAATTTTCCATTATCCCAAGTGGTTCATCCCCGAACACCTTTGAATCCATACATACTCCATTCATTTCATAACCTTAATTCCAAACCTAGATTACAACCATATAGAGTCCTATGGGATTCTAGGATAAATTTAAGTTGAAAGTTATAATAGTTGCGATAATATATGAAAAGGCATTTTACCTTATTTGATGAACAATATCCCTTCATTGAGATTACATATTTTTCACTTATATATAGCGTTCTTCATTGATGACATGTGCATGACCTAGTTTCCATTTATGTTTACTTTTTATTCCCGCATGTCCCGTGTGTGTTACATCCCTATTATAGTGATTCATTTGTTAAGTGTAAACACCGGTGATGATTGATATATATGCACTCTTTAATACTTATTCGGATTATAAAAGTTTTGTCAAATGAAATATTTTTCACGTGCTCATTTTTCCTCCCACTTTTAAGGTTTCAATTGTGTTGAAGTTGTTCTAATGTTAATTATTACGAACTATTGGATGATTTCATTCACTATTCTAATAACATGATGAAATCATTTTCTTTGTTGTTAAGATTATCCTTTTAACTGATTGGCAATATTTTGAGGAAACTAGATGTTCGTGGGTTCCATCCCTAAAAACCATTATGAGATAATACTCATTCATTAGGGTAATGTAGGGCGTTTAACGGCTTATTGCATACTCTAAATGCAATAATATGCCCGCGAAAATGGAATTTATATCTTTATGCTTATATACTTTTGATAATCTCTCGATGTTGGTTGGTTTTGTTTTGTTTCATCACCTAGGACTAGAATTATCTAAGTTTGGGGGTGTGATACACCACAAATATTGTGTATTTGCGCCCTTTATCTATATACATTCTAGGATACTTTTTCTAGTATTTCCTACTTTTATGACAATATATTGGTTAACCTTTATATATATATATATATATATATATATATATATATATATATATATATATATATATATATATATATATATATATATATATGCTTTGCAAGGTTTAGTTGAGCTTTTTTTCATATTGGAATGACTACCGGAGCAATTGGTTGCATTTCAAGAAAATTCCATCGCAAGATGAAACTTTAAGGGAGTTTTTGTAGTCTCAATATTTAGATTTTGGCATTTGGAATACGTGATTTTTTATCTTGTCGAATTATCTTTGTGTAGCCATTGACCGTGCATAATTTCGAGCTCGAATGAAGATGTTATGTCGATTCCCGTCGGATGCTCCTGAAGATGACATTTACAAAGGGAATCGATTATCACTTTTTGAGAATTGGTTCTTACATTGTTCCAATTGAAGGTCTTGAAAAGATTTTTTGAAGGGAATCGATTCTGACTTTTTGAGAATTGATTCTCAATCTCTTCACAATTCTCTGTTTTTTGCTGAATTTACAAAGGGAATTGGTTCTCTCTTTTTTAGAATCGATTCTCATCTCTAGAAATAAGATATTTGGAGATTTTTAATTTGTTTTTTCTTTATTTAACCCACTTACTATAAATTTCAAGTGCATTTTATTTTAAAGGGTATATATTTTTTGTATTAGGTTGTAGTTAGCAGGGATAATTTGGGTGGGAGCTTGCCTCACATAGGGTTTGATTCCTTTGGGTTTGTAAGTGCACTATTCATAATCTTCCTCATTAATATAAGTTTTACTTTGTTGCTTAAAGGTTTGTTAATTAATTTTCTTCCTTTAATAATTAGTTTTATTCTTAAATTTCTTGCTTTCCTTTACTTACATGTAATCAATATGATTTCTAGCTAAATTAGTCTAGGTTGAGATGATTGAGCTCAACTTGGATTAAATGATAGTTTTGCTTTGGTGATGAATTATACTAACTTATATGGGTTGGGTTGTTCCTAATTTTGCACCTAGGATATTTAACGGTGTATATCATGTACGCCATATTTACGACCTTGCGTGTGTAATCTCGAGGATGGTTTTTTATGCCAAAATCAATTAAGCGTTTATGAAAATTTGGAGGGTGCGATCGTATATTTTATTAATTGTGAATATGAGATTTAATTTTGATAAGATTTTCTTCCCATGTAATCATTTATACTAATTAACCTAAGATGACGGATTTTGTTCTCAATCTGTAGTTTTTACTCGTTTTAATGAATCCTAATAGTTAGATTATTATATTTGGGATTTATTATGATGGAGTTACTTATTTATATTAAGAGTTGGATATTAATGGGAGTCAAGTATTATTCCATTGATGGAGTTTTATTCATTATGGCTTGGGGATTGGTATCAGAGTTATAGAGGTGTTACTTCTTTTATTATTATCGATGTTTATAGTTTATTTTTTATTTTAGTCGTGCTTAGAATGATACAAATTGTTTTGACTCTCGTATTATTTATATTTGGACTTGATCAATATAGTTATGGATTTTAGGAGGTATCACAGTTAGTATCAGAGCATTCAAGGGGTCTTGAGTTCGTCCATCATTTTTTTTCTTTATGTCCTTTGATACATTAAAGATAAACTATTTAAGATTTGTTTTCTTATCTTTGTACATTACTGATATGCTTTTATTGATCGTCTTTCAGGTGGTGAACACAAGGAGAGGAGTCACGCATTATTGACAGGTCGTGACTGTCGATTCAGAGGCATCATAGCCACAACCACAGGGCAAGCGCCAACACTTACGCCTACACACTTGGATGCCATTACAACAAAACAGTAGCATCTACTATGGTCTCTATACGCTAGGACCAGCCACCACTGCCACCACCTATTACTGTACTTGCCTCGTACACTACTTTTACATCGGATAAAGCTATAAGTGCCTTTAGTAAAGGAAGTTCACAAAAGTTTGTAGGATCTACGAATTATATTATCTCCCTACAATTGAGGAGATATATCGAGAGTCACCTACGTTTGATAGAGTGATCGAAGGTTTAGAAGTAGATTTTAGCTAGTTTAAAGCTAGTAGGTGATTCACTTTAGTGGTGGGAGTCAGTCACCAGTAATGAGGAGAAGTTAAGGATGACTACATGGCAGTTATGGGTCAAGTTTGAGGGAAATTAGATCCCACCGTCACTACAAGAGAGCATGCAGATAAATATTCTGAGACTAGTGCAAGAGGATTGTACAATTAGGAGTTTACATGTCTTTATTTCTTTGCTTTGGACGAGATTAACACAGAGGAGAAGAACATGGATCTCTTTATCAGGTCCCTCATTGGAGGATTTAGTAAGTGTTTCTTGGCAACTCGGCCTTCACTACTTATACTCAAGTAATGGGTGTCACTTTGATCCATTACAAGGACCATTACGAATTTTAGAAAGACAAGGATCCAAATAAGTAGAACTCTGGGACCGACCAAGGATTGATGACTAGGGAGAGTAGTGAGTCATCCTCATAATAGGGAGACTCACAATAGTGGAGGGGACCACCATAAGGGGAGAATCCCCCTACGAGGTTCCTCGGATCGAAAGATCATCATCATCATGGTGGTTAGGGATAAAGTTCACAGGGTCAGTAGGTCCTACAACATTTTTTTAATGGAAATTCCCAGATTTATTAGAATAATGGTAGAAAAACCCTACCATGGTAGCTTGAACAAGATAGAGAAAGATAAAAAAAAAGAGTTATTTGAACATCTTTATAGATTTAATTCCTAAGAGATCTAATCTATAACTTCCTTTTGCTAATTTGGGAAGATCTAAAAAATGAGCAAAGAAAGATATGGATTTAGATTGGGCTCCCTGTTTGGCAAGTATGTCAGCCACCTGATTAGATTCTCTCCAAGAGTAAGTAAATCTGATAGAAGGAAGTTGGAGATTTCTAATTTCTGAGATAATTTCAATAATATTCCAAGAGGAGCTTTAGTAAGACCATTCAGAGTGTCAATAATCAATTTCGAGTCTGCTTCCACAAGAACTGGGGAGATTTTAAGAGATTGGCAAAGCCTTAGTCCTCTCAAAATAGCAATGCATTCAGCTTGATTATTTGAGCAAATGCCTTTATGGGAAGAGAAAGCATGAATAAATCTCCCATGATGATCTGTGATAATACCTCCTGAGCCCGCTAATCCTGGATTACTAAAAGAAGAGCCATTTGTGTTTAGCTTGAATACACCTGAGCTTGGAAATTGCCACTTAAGAAGGATGAATTTAGGGATTTTTTTCTTTTCTATGTGGATCTTGAACATGCGGACAATATGGTCAAAATTGTGATCATTTGAAGAGAAATATCTAAAAGAGCATAAATATGTAGTCACTTCAATGACTTGGGAGATAATAATGTTCTGATTCATAACTTCTCCTTCATATCTACTTTTGTTTCTGTGCTTCCAAATTTCCCATAATATAATACCAGGGATGATGATGAGGAGGTGTTGAATAAAGTCCAGAGAAGATTTCCTTAGCCACCAAGACATCAGCATAATCTTCAAAGAGAGAAATGAGATCTACAAACCAAAAATGTTAGCAAAAAAAGACCAAGTATGCCTGGTTATAGGACCTTTCAAAAATAAATGATCAAAGTATTCTTCATCATTTAGGTATCAGGAGCAGGTAGAGGCTAAGTGAATGCCCAATTCCTGAATTTTCCCATTGAGAGGAACAATCTGATGATAGCATTTCCAAAGGAATAAGGAAATTTTTAGAGTATAGGCTTGATTCCACATGAATTTGCACATCAAAGAGGAAGCTTTTGTAGTTCTTAGGAGATTCCATGCTGAATTTAAGGAAAAAACTACCATCTAATTTCGGAGTCCATATCAATTTTCCTTCTATAAGCTTGGAATTATTGTTTGATAAATCTGATATAGTTAACAATCTTTTCTGAATTTGAGAACCACCAATATTATTATGAGACTTGTATTTGGCCCAGGAGTAATTTGACCAATGGTTGTGGTTCATTCTGAGATTCCACCAAATTCTAGAACTGGGGGCTTTACATAAATCTTCTAAGAGTTTGAAACCTAGACCCCCTTCATCAGTAGGGAGGCAGAGATTTTTCCATTTAATCCATTGATGTTTAGTACCATATTCTTTAGAGGATCCCCAAAAGAATTGACTAAATATAGTTTGGATATGGAAAAAGGGTTTTCTTTGGAGGTTTAAGGGCTGCAATTGTGTGAACTGGAATAGAGGAGAGGAAAGAATTGATGAGAGTTTTCCTACCAGCTAGAGAAAGGAATTTTGTTTGCTAAGATGAAAGTTTGGATCTAATTTTATGGATGAGGTCTTCAAAGTATTGATGCTTTCTTCTCCCATAGAAAATTGGACAACTTAAATAATTCAGAGGGTGTTTTTTATAGGAAAGGTTTGTAAGTTTGGATATGGATCTAACCCTATTGAGAGTCACATAATGATGGATAGTAAAACTGCTCTTAGAGAAGTTAATAACTTATCCAGAAGCTTTTTTAAAACTTTTCAAGAAATCAATGATAATTTTTAGATTGTTTGGGCTGCCATTACAAAATATAATGGTGTCATCTGCAAAACTAAGATTACTGATGATGGGGCTATTTATAGGGAGGGAAAAAAGGTTTAACTAAGCCTTTAAGAATCAAATTTTGAAGGCCTTTGTTTAAGGATTCAGCTACAAGAATAAACAGGCTAGGAGAAAGGGGGTCTCCTTATTTTAAACCCCTAGAAGATTTAAAAAACCCAGTGGATTGCCCATTAACAAGAGTTGAGAACCAGTTATTGGATATAATTATCCAAATTCTGTCTATCCAAATTTCAGAAAAACCAAGCTTCCTTAGAGTTTTGATGAGGAATAGTTAATAGACTCTATCATATGCTTTTGAAAGGTCCAGCTTGATCACTACATTTGAACCAAAAGCCTTCTTGCCAATAGATTGCATCAAATCTTGGGCCAACAGAATGTTATCAGTGATTTATCTTCCTTTAATGAAGCCTGATTGAGAGGGACCAATGATTAGAGGAAGGATTTCTGCCAGTCTAGCTTCCATGATTTTGGTAATGTTCTTGAAGAAGAAATTAGACGAACTGATTGGTCTATAGTCTGAGCATGAGCCAGGCTTACTAGATTTATGAATCAACATGATAAGAGTACTTGTCCAGCTTTTAGGAAGATCTCCCCCTGCAAAAAAATAGGAAATAGCATTTATGAGGTCAGACTTCATTATAGGCCAATTTTTTTTATAGAAAATTCCATGGAAGCCATCAGGTCCTGCACTACTATCTTCATTTAGGATTTGAATTGATTTCCATATTTCTTCTTCCTTTAGGATATCATCAAGCATCTTTGTTTGGATAGGAGATATAGACTTTTCAAGAACATCAAGAATTATATCTTCCCCCTCAATTTCACAATCTATAAATGCTGATTCGAAGTGAGACACAAAAGCTTATTTGATGTCTGCTTCTTTATCTAACCAGCATCCATCACTGTCTTTGACCTTGTGAATCATTTGATGAAGTCTTTTATCTTTAACTGAGGAATGGAATAATTTTGTATTAGACTCAACCTCTGATAGCCACTTCCCTTTCATTTTATGACCCCAAAATGTTTCTTCCTTACTAAGAGTGACAAGCAGGTCTGCTTTGGTCTTGGCCAAATTGGATCTGTTTATTGCGGTAGGTTAATTTTCGTAGAGGCACTCTAGTTGAAGAACTTCAAACTCGAGTTTATGAACCTCCTCAAAAACATTTTTGAAGCAGTTCTTATTCCACTTACTCAGATCTGTTTTCAATCTCTGAAGCTTAGAAGAAAAAACTCTGAGAGGATTTCCCAAAAACTCAATGTTCCAGGAGGATTCCATAATGTGATAGATATCTTTATGGTTACACCACATGTTTTGAAACTTGAAAGGTTTGGGGTGGAGTCTTGAGAAGTGATGATGGAGAAAAGGAGAGGTGTATGATCTGAACAAGTTTTGTTGAGGTGGGTTAGGGAGAAATTAGGGAAGACATTATACCATTCTATAGAGGCCAATCCTCTATCTAGTCTAGCCCATATTTTGTTTTGGCCCTTATTATTGTGCCAAGTAAATTTTATACCATTAAAATAACTCATATCAGCTTATGATTGGCATGGCATCATTCGAGGCATTATATGGGACACCTTGTCGTTCGCCCACTTATTGGTTAGAGGTGGAGAATAACTAACTTCTCAGACCAGAGTTGATCAAGGATATTTCGGTCAGGATCGAACCTATTCCGAATTGGATAACTCGGGACTGGCAGAAAAGTTGTATTGATGCTAAGAGCTTCTTCCTGGAGTTTAATTATAGGGAGGCCAGGTGCTACTATGAGTATCTCCTATAAAGGGGACAATGAGATATGAGGAGAAGGGGAAGTTGGCGCCGAGGTACGTGGGGCCATTTCCTATCATTAAGAGGATTAGATCGGTGGCATATAGACTTGGGTTTCCAGATCACTTGCATCGTATTCATGTTGTGTTCCATATTTCTTCCCCGAGGAGATATCTGTAGGATGAGTTGTCTCACACTCACATTGCGTTAGATGAGATAGATTTATAGCCCGAAAGTTCCTATGAGGACAGACCGATGGCTATCTTATATCATATCGGGGGGAGATTGTGGTTGAAGGTATTTCCACTTGTGCGTGTCTAGTGGGAGCATCATAATATCGAGGAGTCTACTTGGGAGCGTGAGGATGAGATGTGCGAAAAATATTCAGATCTGTTCTTACCAGGTAAACTTTTCTTTTCCGAATTTCGGGACGAAATTCGGTTATCAGGGGGAAGTATGTAACACCCCGTATTTTTAATGATTTTTAAATGTGGGAAATAAATTGGAAATTAATCCGGATTAAAGTAAATATTAACAAGAGAGACAAGGGTTAGTAATTATTAATGTGAATTATAATGAATATTACTTAGTGAATAAAGTAATATGGGATTATGAATATATTAAAATTATCGGGAGTGAAAAATACGATAGTTAAAATATTTTAGTCGGGACGCGTGTGTCGGTCGTGTCGGGACTCAATTTAATGAAATAAAAAGTACTTTATTTTTATTCATTCGTATCATCATTTCGAGTGCACCAAAGTGTTTGAAAGGGTGAAAATAGTCAGAAAAGTGTACTCGAGATTTTTATTTGGGTCACAGATTAATTTTAGGCCAAGCCGACACCTCGGAGGGGTATTTTATAGGCTTTTGAGATTTTGGAGAAATTGGACCTACGAAAATTGGAGAGTTAATATATGTGATATGAAAAGGAGTTTAGGGTTATTAGTTACCAAAAAGGAGAGAGGCCACATGAGGAGGGAGGAGAGGTATTCCTAAGGGTTCCAAAGCCAAGAACCACCTTCTTGCACCACAAACACCACCATCGTGTAGATCGGGGGAAGAGAAATACAGCCATACATTTCTTCTACAACGGATCAGACCTACAATAAGAGGCAAGTGTTTATCTTGCTCAATTTATGAAGGATATAACATCCATGTTAGAATAGGATGAATTTGATATGAATATCACATGTTTTGGATTAATTTGAAGAATGAGAAACATGTTCTTGGGTAGGATTCTGGATGTAGATTTGATTGGTTTATGTAGAGATAATGAAATAAATAATTGGGTCATGATTTATATGGGAGAAATCTGGGTTTTAATGGGTGGGATTGAAAAGTAGAACAACTTCTTGAATTTGAAGAAGTATATGAAATTGGGTAAATTAAACCGTCATAATAGAAACTATTTTTCATCGTTTCGGATCCAAAAATGGCTATTCTGTCTGAGTTTCCTCGTAAAAAAATCTTGTCTTATGCATTTTGTTCTTTTATACGTTTTCTCCAAAAACGGCTCCGAAATGCCTCAAAACTACATTTTAAAAATTTGGGCAGATTCGTGGAGCAAATTTTAAGAAATGTTATTTTTAGTTGTTATTCCGTTGGAGGATGCCTAGGTTGATTGATTATGATTGTTGTTATATAATAAGTACATTAGGCCTAAAGTGGAGATTAGTTTTACATAAAGTGAGGCGAGTAAGTATTGGGATAATTGATAAAATATTTGTAATTGATAAATGAATGAAATTTGAGAAGGGTGACGTAGTGATGAGTGAACCTATGTTTATGACCAGTAGTGATGACGGAAATGACTACTGAAAAATAATGAGGGGATAACTAGGGCCCTTAGAGTTGTGTGAAAATTCATATAAATACGATAGTGAGTAAAAATTATATATAATAAGTACGGCGAGAATTCGAGAGGAACATGCTATGTACGAATGATAATATCTAGGTTGTGTGCATACCTACTGATTTTTATAGGTGGTAGGAATACCTATTGTATGATTCTTATGTGTATTGACATACCTACGCTACTTGCTATCACGGGAGGTTTCACATTGTGATGAGTCTTATTCTGAGGAGCCCATTTGGGGGATATTAATTTGTACCTCAGGACATAGAACTTTGGGTAATGCACACTACGATGATTTGGGGTGTGCTCAGTCATTTGGGTGCGCAGGTATGTGCGTATCCCAAAGGTTTAGGACTATGTTTTCCTCCAATATATGTGATTTGTTTTTATGGTTATAGAGTGATTCTGAACTGTTAGTCCTTTATTTTGTACATGATGTATCGGGACTTCATAACAGAGTATGCCGCATCGCAGCTTAGCCTCGGGGTGCCGTATTAATATATATATATATATATATATATATATACACACACACACTTGTGATATATGCATGCACCATAGCTCAGCCTAGGGGTGCCTCACTGCAGCTCAGCCTCGGGGTGCCGTATTTGTATATATATATTATATAGAGTGATAAATATATATACTTGTGAAATATTCTACTACGTGCTTAGTAGATGAGAAAGATAGTGATATCTTAAATAATTTAGTATATGGAGAGATAAACATATATTAAGAATTTCATAATTAGCTAATTGATGTAAAGAATTTACTAACGTATAGTATGGGCGAAACGAGTGGACATAATGTGTTAGCGTATAAAGGAATATAAATATTTGTTTGGACTAGTTAGGCGGGGTAGCATAATTAGTTCGGGTGGTAAAAACATACGTTAGGTATGTACATTAGTTGATAGGTAAGGATCTTAAGAGAGGGCACGTAAACCTAACATGTATATAATATCTGTTGATTTTGCATTTTAAATCACTTGCTAATTTTTTTAAAACTATTTTCACTCGGGCTCTGACCAATTTACTAATCTCTTGTCTTTGTTTTTGTAAAACCATTTTTAGGTACCCAGCCATTGGGACACCAAGCATAGGAGTTCCTTTCCTTTGACGTGCTTCAGCTGATGTGGAAGTTGAAGGACCTCGGTAGTAGACGCCTCCATATTTATCATCTCTTCCTTATGAGTATCTATTTCAGTTAGGGAATGTCGCCCACTCTTATTCAAATAGTATTTAAGAGACAGTGTAGTTATATTGGTTTTTAGTTTATTGAGACTTATCGTATTTACTTCATTATGGATTTGATTATTACAGATGTTTAATTGGAATGTTTATCCAGTTATTTTATTTATTCAGTTGGTTCATTACTTATTATCTGATGTGTTGAATGGTGAATATTTTTCATAAGTTTAAATTGATGCATGTTAATAAGAAAGATAAAATTTTACATAACCTTTTTAAATACTAGGTGATTAGTAAGTTTTAAAAGTTTTCGACAGTGATGCTAAGAATTAAACCAATAATTATTCCTCTTTAATTTATTAATGGAATGATCACCCATGATTTAATTAGGCGGGGTGTCAGAGGTGGTATGAGAGTATTAGTTTCTAGTGTCCTTAGGATTTGTGTGACTTTTTACGATTAAGTGTAACATTCTTTGATATAGAGCCCTATCATTAGGATTTTTGTATTCCTCAGCGTATTACAACTTACATTCTCCTACTATTAGGTGTAAGTGATGAGATTCATATACGAGTTTGGTTGGACTTTGTATATCGAAGATTTTTGAACGACTAGTGAGGGCCATAAAAAAGGATTGCTGGAGGATAGGCTTAAGAGGAGACTTAGCATATTCTGGAAATGGTGATCGCGATAAAATTCACCATGATTATTGTTCAGGCTGATGACAATAGAATAATCGCTCGGGAATGGTAGTTCCCCTAACCACTGTCGCAAATAATGGTGGTGAAAATCTCAGATACACCCAGCGGAGTCGGCAAGGGGTAGGAGAGTCAAAAGAACTATTTTGATAAGCCATGTATAAGATGTGGGGAAGGAAGAAGAGTAACGGGCAAATTGAAGTAGGGAATCCAATGGTAATTTTGTAGGGTGGAGTGTAACGATACCCAGGAGTAAATTTTGGGTGAAATTTTTTGCTCATAGGGAGCAACATAAAGTGGTGATAGTTAGTCACCACATATAAAGAGGTGTATATGGAATTAAACGGGAAATTTGGGTGCGAATTGATCATAATATCTTCCATCTTCTCTTCGGACATAGTTGTGAATGGGGTTTCAGAAATTATCATTAGGGTTCAGATGAAGACCGATCCTGAAAGAGGAGTCGACTTAGTTAACGAACCTTGTACCTGATGAAGGAAGGGTACATATGATATAAAGGGCCAATATTTGATAAGGTAATCGTGAGTAGAATACACGATTCATATTTGAGGATGAGATGTTCATATCTCATCCAAATATGCTAGGAACCCAATGAAGAAGTTTGGTTTAGACTCTGTTAAGCACTCACGCACCACTACGAGTACATCGACTAATCTTAGCATAGATACTTTAGGCAAGGAAATAGAGTAAACCCTTTATATGAACATAATAAGTAGTCTTATCTATGTGACCGCTAGTCGTCCCAACATTGCCTTTAGCATTGGAGTTTGTGCGCGTTACCCAGCGTCCTTGAAAGAGTCTCACTTGCTCCCACTTAAATATAACATCAAATACGTGAGTAGAAATCTTTCCTATAATATTTGGTACTCCTTTGATACTGATCATCGTTTGTCTGCCTATTCGGATACCAATTAGGCCGGGGATGTTAATGGTTGTAAGAGAACCTCGGGTGGCTGTTTTTACATTGGGAGTGTTATTGTCTCATTGTTGAGTAAGAAGCAAAACTCCATATGTTTTTTCACAACGAAGGCTGAGTATATAACCGTCGACAGTTGTTGCACGCAACTCATATGAATAAGGAAAATGTTGAGATATTATGTGATTTTTCAAGACACAACGACTATTTCACGTGATAATTTGAGTGTAATTCATATATCTTGTAATCCTCTCCAACATTCCCGCGCATAATAACGAACCAAATGTACTAGAGATAATTTGTTCTTGTAAGAACCATTGCTCAGATTTTGTTACCCAGAAAATTATTTATATGTTAAGAAATGTAAAGGGCCTACAAAAGAGAAAAATTCTCTTTATGTTAAAAGCCACCATTTGCCAAAAAGAGACTAAAAGATTAACGACACATAAAACATAAGTGCCAAAGACATTTTATTACATTGATGCTTCGCTACACATGAGCATTATGACATCTGTAAAAATTTGAGAGTGAATTCTTATATATGTGAGATTTTTAGGGTGTTATAAAGTAGAAGATCAATGAGTGAAAATAATTAAATAGTTTGGCATTATTGATCTTAGAAGTTTTTAAATTCATGTCATGTTGCACAAGTCGAGTCAATTCATTCAAGTTCAACATTCTTACACCTAAGTTTGAAATTGAGTTCTTTCTTTAGAAGTATCTCATGACTTCGTGCGCCTATGTTATGAATGCCCGTGTTGATTTTACTGTGGAAAATGGTCTTACAATTACATTCCGCTTTCATGATTCGATTATTTTAGTGTTATTCCATAGTGTTATGTATTTTGTACCTATATACACTTTTTATACTTATACTCATTATACATGAAAATTCTGAAAATTTTCAAAAATAGTTGGTATGCCTTTCTGGAAATCTCATCGCATGTGCTTAATTAATTATCTTTGCAATGTTATTTTTATTGAATTTGGGTGAAGCTTATTATTCATGCTTAGTTTCTTATCCTTTGTCTATTACGGAAAAAAAGGGGATGAAAAAAATTGAGGGGGAGTTTATTTATTTTTTAAAACTTGTGTGCATCACAGTATTATTTTGTTTCATGTGTGTAGGTCTCTTCCTCTTTGATGATAATCTCATGGAATTTTGATGGTGATCTCATGAACTACACAAGATGAATACCTTTAGTTGAAGTCAAAGTCTCGAATGCCATTCCGTTTTGGGTTTGGGAGGACATTAGCAAAACATTGTCTTATTGTAATTTGGGTTTCAATTTATGTTTTGTATCGGAATAGCCAAAGCGGGAGATTTATAAGAGTAAGATTTTGTAATTTCTCATAGCTTAGGTATTTTGGTGTATTCCGTTACAAACTAGGGTTAGAAACCAAACACTACATCCGTATTTTCCTCCACGATCATTTGAAGACATGTTAATGTCTGAGAATTGTTTTCGAGTTTCAAGCCGTTAGAACCATCATGAACATTTTATGAAGGTAAACTGGTTTTAATTTTACTTTGTCAAATGTACTCCGAATGTTAGTTTTTTACTCAAGCCATTTTTTAAAATGATTTTGAAAAGATATATTTTTTAATTTTAGTTCTTTGGAACGAGATTCCCATCTCGTTGGAATGAAGTTCTTAGTTCATTTGAACCAACTTCTAACAAACATCTAATGAGATGGTCTTTGTTTGATAGAACAAATCTCATTTTAAGTTCGTTAGAAGGTCCATCAAACGACATAAGCATTTCGTTCGAACGAGACTTAACCTTATTAGGCCGAAATAAGGTTTTTGTTTGAATGAAGTAAAATTTTTATGTTAACAAGTTGACTGCTTCAACATTCATATTTTTCTTTTAAAAATAACTTTTGTGAAGAATTTTTCTCAAGACTGTTGGAAAAAATGAAATCCCCATACCTGTTCAAAATATGTTCATCTTTTTGTTTCTTTAAAATCATTTCCCAATCAATTATCCTATACAATTATTTAATGATTTTCAAACCCTAGTTTCCAAATACTACATCAAACCTTTGTTAAGTTTACTCTACTGCTGATTTGTGGAGCAGAGGCTTTATGACTAAAAAACAAAGGATTATGTAATCCTAAGTTTGATCAGTGGGTACTGAGGTAAGAGCTGCTTCTTATGGACAGTTCTGGACTATGACGTATTTGTTGAATATTTAAAGACATGTGCATTAACTTAGTGGAGATCTAAGTAGTTTGTAAGTCATTGAGTTTGTCAAATTCTTTTACAGTGTTGAAGTCTAGTTTTTTGCCCAAAAGGGATTTTTTTCGCAAACATTCTTCTTCTTCTTAGTTAGTATGATTTCATATATTTAATTTGAAATCTATCTTGCACGTACACCTAATTATAATCAAGATAAAATTTATTCAAAAATTGGATCTTTATGTGCGGAACCTAATATACCAATTATCCATATGATCCTGCGTTTTCAACCTGCCAGTTAGAAAAGGTGGAGCACCAGAGACCAACAGAGGAGTTACAGTCATTGAAGATTCCTATGTAGAAGTGGGAGAGGATATCCATGGATTTGAGTATTGAGCACCCAAAGGTTACATGATTTTATTTGGTTCATCATCGATCGATTGACTAAGGCTGCATATTTTTTTCTAGTACAAACAAACTACACCATGGAGAAGTATTCCTAACTATTTGTTGCTGAGATTATATGTATTTATGGGATAATGCTCAATATTATGTATGACAAGGACAACACTTTTTTTCCTGGTTCTGGGTAAGATTTCAAAAAGTGACGGGGGTACAATTGAATATGAGTAACGTGTTTCACCCGAGCTCAGACAAATGTGTATACTGAGCAGGTGAACCAGATATTGAAGCATGTGTTATGGCATTGTGTTTTGTACTTCAAGGGGAGTTGGGAACATCACTTTCCAGTCATGAAGTTGGCTTATAACAATAGTCATCATCATAATATTAGTATCGAACCCTATAAGGAATCGTATGAAAGACCGTGTCATTATCAAAGTTGTTGACTTGAGATCAAGAATAATAGGCTATTCAGGCTAGGTTTTATTTAGGACACCTTAAAGGAGGTGACGCTCATCAGGAAGCATATGAAGACTACCTTGAGCCGGAAGAAGAGTTACACTGATAGGAGGTTGCAGAAGTTGGAGTTTCAGGTAGGGTATCAAGTTCTTCTTAAGGTTTTCCCAATCAAGAGACTTATGTGATTTGGTTCCAAGGGGAAATTAATGCCTCGATAGGTAGGTCCCTTCATGATCTTAGATATGGTGGGCCCGGTGGCATATCGATTGGCCTTACCTGATCATCTTTAGTGGGTACACGATGTGTCAGAGCAATATTTTATAATTGCTCAAAGCTAATTTAATTTGGCGTATCCCATTACAAATCAAACACTACATCTGCATTTGTTTCCACGTTCGTCTGAAGGCATGATAGTGACCGAGCCATTTCTAAAATTCTAGACGTTGGAATCATCTCCAACATTCTCTTGGAGGTATATGGTTTTAGGTTTTTGACTCAATCTTATACAATTTTATTCTAGGATATATTATTTTAAAATCAAGGTAGTTTTATAAAATGATTTTTTTTTAAAATAAATTTATTTTTATTTGTTTAGAACGAGATTTTCATCTCGTTAGAATGAGACCTGGTTCTCGTTCGAATGAGGGTTAAACAAAATGCTTAAGTTATCAGAACAAACTTTTAATGAGAACTCTCTATTTGACAGAACCAAACTCATTGGAAGGTCGTTTGAACGATTGTCATTCGAATGAGATTATATCTCGTTAAAATGAAACCTTATTTTTGTTTGAACGAAGTCCTATTTTCTTTCAAATGATTTCACTGCCTGAAAAATGCGGTATTATATAAAAAGATTCTTTTGGACTATTTTACTCAATTTTTTTGTCAAAAATCAATTGTTATACTTGCACTAAAAGTTTTCTTACTTTTGTTTCATGGAAATACTTTTCTTTTCCAAATCATACATACCTTAATATGATTTGTTTAGTTTTGTCAAACATAATCTCCATACATCGAGTCTGTCAAACTCTTTTACAGTACTGAAATCTAGGTTTTGCCCGAAGCGGATCTTTTTCTCAAACATTCATCATCTATTTGGTTTAATTGGGTGGTTTGAAATATTTAATTTGGAATCTATCTTGCATGCACATCTAATTATAATCAAGATAAAATTTTGTTAAAAAATTGAATCATTGTGTGTGTAACCTAAGATACAAATAATTACATATAGCCTTGCATTTTAAAATCGATACGAAAGCCGATTACACCAAATCATCATGCGATCCTGATTTTTTACGAATTCTTTTAGGATACAAATTTTCTCAAATTGGTATTAGAACTAGTTACATTAATTTATTATGTTATCTTTAACTTTGGAATTATATGGATAATTTGTATAGGCTGCCTTATTTTTATGGTTCAAATAATGCATATTGGAAGAGGTCTACTTTAAAATGAATTGATGAGAGAGTTTAGTTTTCGGTGAAAGAGGGTGGACACCACCCACTGTTATTAACATCAATGTCAAAAGTCTTAAACCTGTCACTTCTTAGATAGAGGATGATTTTAAATGGAGTAATTTTAACTCCCACAGCTTGAGTGCAATATCTGGAGCCATCACCCCTGACGAGTTTCTCTGCATCTTGATGTGTGCATCACGTCTAAGGAAGCATGTGATACTCTCCATCTCACTAATTAGGTTACCAACGCTGTGAAAACTTCTAAGTTATAAAATATCACTATATAGTTTGAGACTATTACCATGCTGGAATCTGAGACTCTTGATTAATTTTATGCTGAATTATTTAATATAGTCAATTCTAGTTTTAATCTGGGTGGGAGAATTTCGAGAAGAGAGTCATGAATTTTTTTTTAGATTCCCACCATCCCGTTTTATCCCTAAAGTCATGTTCCTTAATTCTTTGAGAATTTTAAATACGCTTAGGTTAGAAGAACTCGTAGG